>JACSVZ010000002.1:54040659-55240659 GCA_014706295.1 Lycocorax pyrrhopterus obiensis | reverse complement strand
TGGTCTGTTTTCAAACCAGTACATTTTTGGCGCCCAATGTGGGGCAGGGATACTGAGGAAAGTCAGAATTACAATTTTGCATTGTAGAAGTCACCTACTCACTATGATGCTCAGCATGCTTTCATGGGTCTTGTACCTAGCTCTCTACATTTTTCCGCACACGGGGAACTACCTGCCAGTTGTAATGCTCCTGTGTAGACCAGGGTATGGTATAAAATTTGCTTTATTGTTCTATTACGCCTACTGCATGATAACCTCTGAGGCAACGAGCATAATTTGGAATATATACTCAACTTGGTTTGCTTGTCCTAGTCTGGGCTGCTACATCTGGGGCCTCAACAATCGTACCCAGCCCCTGGGTGGAGGATTAAAGAACGGTTTTTTCCAGCCTTTCAGGCCTGACACAGCAGTTTTTGAAAATACTGAGTTCCCTTTGGATGTCAAAGATGGCATAAACTTGCTGTCAGTTCTGCTTTGTCTTCTCTGTACAGCCTGCACCGTGTACACCATGCTTAGAATCAGAGCTATGGCACAGCATCCTCAGGAGAAGAGGGAAACCATGAGCAAAGCAGCAAACACCATGTCTACGCAGACCGTCACGAAGGAGAAAGAAGCCAAAAGCAAAGCAACAGCATCCATGTCTACGCAGACTGTCACTGAGGAGAAAGAAACCAAAAGCAAAGCAACAGTGTCCATCTCTACGCAGACTGACACAGAGGAGAAAGAAACCAAACGCAAAACAACAGCGTCCGTGTCTACACAGACTGACACAGAGGAGAAAGAAACCAAACGCAAAACAACAGCGTCCGTGTCTACACAGACTGACACAGAGGAGAAAGAAACCAAACGCAAAACAACAACGTCCGTGTCTACACAGACTGACACAGAGGAGAAAGAAACCAAAGGCACCGTCAGCGTCTCCTCACAAACCATCACCGAACCAGAACAGCCTAAACCCGTAGCAGTTGCCCCCGTCCAGAAGAAGAAATCAAAAAGCAAATCAGTCCGCATAGTGACTGATGAGGATGCAGCAGGACCCTCGCACTCAGCACAAGAGACAGAGCCGGAGATCATCACTCGGTCGCTATCCCTGGGTGAGCTGCGTGACCTGCGGAGGGAATTCACCCGCCAGACCAACGAGTCCATCTTGACCTGGCTGCTCCGTATCTGGGACGCTGCAGCCAATGACACCATTCTGGACGGAAGTGAGGCCAGGCAGCTGGGATCTCTGTCCCGGGATGTGGTCATTGACCAGGGGATCGGGAGAACCCAAGAAACACTCAGCCTCTGGCGGCGACTGCTGACAAGCGTAAGAGACAGGTACCTTTGTAAAGAAGACCTCCAGGTGCACCAAGGAAAATGGAACACCATGGAACAAGGTATCCGATGCCTGAGGGAATTAGCTGTGCTGGAAATCGTGTTCGCAGAAGATGAGAGATTTCCTAAAAGCCCGGATGATGTCCAGTGCACGTCACAGATGTGGTTGAGATTCGCCCGTCTTGGACCAGAGATGTACTCCCGTTACCTGGCAACGCTGCAATGGAGGGAAGGCGAGGACAGAGTGGGCGTCTTGGCCAACAAACTGAGGATTTACGAGGACACTGTCACTGCCCCGTTTCGCACTCATGTTTCATCCGTGGAAACAAGGCTGGCTGAGCAAGTCCGGAGCTTGATTGAAGAGGGCCACCAGAAACTGAAAAAGGAACTCAAGGAAGAAATTTGCCACATCTCACCAGGACCGACAAGAGTCTCTGCCATTAGGAGCAGACGTCCCCCAACCAGGGAGAGAGAATACACTCCACGAGGTAATCTCTGGTTTTTTCTTCAGGAACATGGAGAAGACATGAGTAACTGGCATAGAAAACCCACCTCTTCTTTAGCAGCCCGGGTACGTGAACTAAAAAGAGGGACAACTACCACAAGAAGCTCATCTAGAGTCAACGCTGCTCCGGTCTCCTGCACACAGAACTCCAGACAGTATAGGAATAATAATGTGACTGATCCTCTTGAAGGGACCTCAGGAGCATATTCACCGGAGGCGAGCAACATGTACCACGACCAGGAATAGAGGGGCCCTTCCTCTAGCCAGGTAGAGGAAAGGGACAATCGGGTCTTTTGGACTGTGTGGATCCGATGGCCTGGCACGTCTGACCCACAAAAATACACAGCTTTGGTGGACACCGGCGCTCAATGCACACTGATGCCATCGAGGTATGTGGGAACGGAACCCATTTCTATTTCTGGGGTGACAGGAGGATCCCAGCAGCTGACTGTACTGGAAGCAGAAGTAAGTTTAACTGGGAACGAGTGGCAGAAACACCCCATCGTGACTGGCCCAGAGGCCCCATGCATCCTCGGCATAGATTATCTCAGGAATGGATATTTCAAAGACCCAAAAGGACATCGTTGGGCTTTTGGGATAGCTGCTGTAGAGACAGAAGATATCAGACAACTAAGTACCTTGCCTGGCCTCTCAGATGACCCCTCTGCTGTGGGACTGCTGAGAGTTGAAGAGCAACAAGTACCAATCGCCACAGCAACAGTGCACCGTCGGCAATACCGCACAGACAGAGACTCTGTGGTTCCCGTCCATGAGATGATTCGTAAACTGGAGAACCAAGGGGTGGTCAGCAAGACCCGCTCATCCTTTAACAGCCCTATATGGCCAGTGCGTAAGTCCAGTGGAGAATGGAGACTGACGGTGGATTACCGTGGCCTGAATGAGGTCACGCCACCACTGAGTGCTGCCGTGCCAGACATGCTGGAACTTCAGTACGAGCTGGAGTCCAAGGCAGCAAAGTGGTACGCCACTATTGACATTGCCAACGCCTTCTTCTCCATTCCTTTGGCAGCAGAGTGCAGGCCTCAGTTTGCCTTCACCTGGAGGGGTGTGCAGTATACCTGGAACCGATTGCCCCAGGGGTGGAAACACAGTCCCACCATCTGCCATGGACTGATCCAGACTGCACTAGAAAAGGGTGAAGCTCCAGAACATCTGCAGTACATTGACGACATCATTGTGTGGGGGAACACCGCAGCAGAAGTATTCAAGAAAGGAGAGAAAATCATCCAGATTCTGCTGGAAGCCGGCTTTGCCATCAAGAAGAGCAAAGTCAAGGGGCCTGCTCGAGAGATCCAGTTCCTGGGAGTAAAGTGGCAAGATGGACGGCGTCAGATTCCCACCGAGGTCATCAATAAGATCACCGCAATGTCTCCACCGACCAACAAAAAGGAAACACAAGCTTTTCTAGGCGCCATAGGTTTCTGGAGGATGCACATTCCCAAGTACAGCCAGATCGTGAGCCCTCTCTACCTGGTTACCCGCAAGAAGAACGATTTCCACTGGGGTCCTGAACAGCAGCAAGCCTTTGCCCAGATCAAGCAGGAAATCGCTCACGCGGTAGCCCTTGGCCCAGTCAGGACAGGACCAGAGGTGAAGAACGTGCTCTACTCTGCAGCCGGGAGCCATGGTCTGTCCTGGAGCCTTTGGCAGAAGGTGCCTGGTGAGACTCGGGGTCGACCACTGGGATTCTGGAGCCGAAGCTACAGAGGGTCCGAAGCCAATTATACCCCAACAGAGAAAGAAATCCTGGCCGCCTATGAAGGAGTCCAAGCTGCCTCAGAAGTAATCGGCACAGAGGCACAACTCCTCCTGGCACCCCGACTACCGGTGCTGGGGTGGATGTTCAAAGGAAAGGTTCCTTCCACGCATCATGCCACTGACACCACATGGAGCAAATGGATCGCCCTCATCACGCAGCGCGCCCGTATTGGAAACCCAAATCGCCCTGGGATCTTGGAAATCATAACAAACTGGCCTGAAGGTGAGACCTTTGGATTATCTTCGGAAGAAGAGGAAGAGCAAGTGACCCGTGCCGAGGAAGCCCCACCATATAACGAGCTGCCGGAGACTGAGAGACGATATGCCCTCTTCACTGATGGTTCCTGCCGAATTGTAGGCGCTAGCCGGAAATGGAAAGCTGCAGTATGGAGCCCCACACGACAAGTTGCACAAGCTACCGAGGGACAAGGAGGATCGAGTCAGGTTGCAGAGCTTAAAGCTGTCCAGCTGGCTTTGGATATTGCTGAACGAGAGAAGTGGCCGAAGCTCTATCTCTATACTGACTCGTGGATGGTAGCTAATGCTCTGTGGGGATGGCTGGATCGCTGGAGAAAGGCCAACTGGCAGCGCAGAGGGAAACCCATCTGGGCCGCTGAGATTTGGCAGGACATCGCTGCTCGAGTAGAGAGGCTAACCGTAAAGGTTCGACACGTGGATGCGCATGTACCCAAGAGTCGGGCTAATGAAGAGCATCACAACAATGAGCAGGTGGACCGAGCTGCCAAGGTGAAAGTATCTCAGGTAGATCTAGACTGGCAGCACAAGGGAGAATTATTTCTAGCTCGTTGGGCCCATGATGCCTCTGGCCATCAGGGGAGAGATGCAACATACCGATGGGCCCGTGACCGAGGGGTGGACCTTACTATGGACAGCATCTCACAGGTCATCCACAGTTGTGAGACCTGTGCTGCAATCAAACAGGCCAAGCGGGTGAAGCCTTTATGGTATGGTGGACGATGGTCAAAGTATAGGTATGGGGAAGCCTGGCAAGTTGACTACATCACCCTTCCCCAAACCCGCCAAGGCAAGCACTACGTGTTGACCATGGTGGAAGCAACAACTGGATGGATGGAGACCTACCCCGTGCCTCATGCTACTGCCCGGAACACCATCCTGGGCCTTGAAAAGCAAGTCCTGTGGAGACACGGCACCCCGAGAGGATCGAGTCAGACAACGGGGCTCATTTTAAGAACAGCCTCATAAACACCTGGGCCAGAGAACACGGTATTGAATGGATATATCATATCCCTTATCATGCACCAGCTGCCGGAAAAGTTGAACGCTGCAATGGACTACTTAAAACCACCCTGAAGGCTCTTGGTGGGGGGACCTTCAAAAATTGGGAAGTGAACTTAGCAAAGGCCACCTGGATAGTCAATACCCGAGGGTCCATCAATCGAGCTGGTCCTGCCCAGTCTGAACCCCTGCACACGGTGGATGGAGATGGAGTCCCTGTGGTGCACATGAGAGGTATTTTAGGGAAGACTGTTTGGATTAATCCCACCTCAGGCAAAGGCAAACCCATCCGTGGGATTGTCTTTGCTCAAGGACCTGGTTACACCTGGTGGGTAATGCAGAAAGATGGGGAAACCCGTTGTGTACCACAAGGAGACCTAATCTTAAGTGAGAATGGTATGTAGGGCTTCACTGTATATATATATATATGTGTGTATGTGTAGAGTTTAAGTTGATTTGGGATAATGAAGGTGGTAATAGAATAAGGGGTGGATAATGTCCTGGGTTGCAGTGTATTCTATTACCATCCTCATGAGCTGTTGAAACCAGGTGGGGCGGTGTTTCCTGGCCTCCTCCCTCCGGACTATCTTTCTGTTAATGGCCCATCAATGCCCTGCCCCTTGACTCAAAGATAACTCCCTCCAGACTATCTTCTGTTAATGAGCCCATCAACACCTGGCCTCATGACTCATCATTCTATTGTGAGATGCTCCGCCCAGAGGGAGGAACCAAGCATTCCATCTTGGATATAATCTGGGACTCTGAACACCACGGGCATCCTTCCCACTGGATTCCCAGAGGACAGGAGCTGCATAGTCACCACTGGACTTTCTGAGGAGGAGCAGACCTTTCTACTGGACCACTGCTTCGACAGAGCCACATCCGTCACTTCAGGAGGACTACAGCCACCATTTCATCGGACTGCTCATGCCACCCTGATTAACAGGGTGCCAGGTTGTATTCTGACTCTGTTAGTTTAGCCCACTGGGGTTTTTCTTGCCTTTATTTTTAATTTCCCTAATAAATTGTTATTCTGACTTGGTGCCTCCCACTGGTCTGTTTTCAAACCAGTACAACTGTTTATTACTGTCTCTATGTATATCAAAGAACAAGGAAATAAAAAGAAAGTAATGCTAAGATTCTCCTTAGCCCTAGGCAAGATTTTCAGCTTAAAATCACCATTACAGAAAATTCTTGGTAAAGGACAGAAAAAACCCAATACTTGAGACATCATTTTGCTTAAAAGGATTTTTTTCTCTTTCCTCTCTTTTTTTTTGTCTCAGGATTTTGAACTAAAAGAAAAAAGTACCACAAATTCTGTTTCTTCATGGGGATACTCAATTTGCTCCTACACTGAAGAAACCCCTCAGAGATGTACCTTATTTCTACAGACACAGTTACTAGCTGTGCAAACAGCTGGGATACGGACAACAGGTATAAGCAACAACATCGGATAATCAAAAAGTCAAGTCAAGAAGACTTGGAAAAGTGGAAGAGGAAGAAAAGGGAAAATATAACATCTCTGTAGGGTTTCAAAGCTTCTATTAAATCCCACCATCTTCCTGATCTCAAGAAATTTGGGGAAGGAACTACCATTCTCAGAGAAACAGATTCTTGTACTTCCCAGTATTTTTTCTCTTTGGTGAAGAGGAAAGCTCAGTAGCTCTTGAAACCTTCCTCTCTTCTACACCGAGAAAGGAAAACAAAGGCTAAGTGACAAAAGAGTTAATAAGCATTCTAGCAGTCAGGATGCAGGGTTTGTGTTTACATCGAAAGGAGAAAAGTGCATTTGGTAAAATAGGACTGATTCAGAGCAGAAATAGCGAACACTGACATGAGCCAAATTTTACATTGTGTAAAATGTGTGGGAGTAGTTCTCACTCTCCAGTGCCTTTCTATAGGAGCTCTAAAAAACAGCCCACAAAGATGACAGATACGTCAATTCATACTTACGTAACATGACTGTTTTCTTGGTGGTATTACCACAGTTCATGGTAGACATTAATTTGTACTAGAAAGGTACTATATAATAAATTGCAATTCATCACCTCAGAGCCAAAAAGTCTGTCCAACAAAGCAACAAGTAATTGGGGTTAGAATTTAGGATTGCATTGGGAGTAGATTATAAACTCCTTGGAGCACCTTTGCTTTCCTGTGTTGTGTTTATAACACTAAGAGTAATTGAGCACTGCTTCCTAATTATGCTTCATCAGCACTGCCACCACAGACCCCAGCACTCACAGGGAACTTTACAACACATGTGCAGTCTGAAACTATTAATCTACTCACTCTTATAAAACCAGTATTATTATACAGCACTGTGGAAAGTAATCCACAAAATGAAACCAAGGAAATACTTCTCTTCTTTGTAAGAAGGCGACCACTAAGCTGCATTTAGTTGAGGTTGGGTTCTATTCTCAATTACTGCTGAAAATATACTGTGACTCTGATCTCAAGCGGTTCAAGCATGATGGTGTTACATATGACTACAAATGTCCTTTTATTTTCAGCCCATATTTTAGCCCTCTGCAAGCACAAACGCAACTGTTACCTCTGTTTGAAAATTGCAGAAAATCTTGTACCCACCAAAAAATAAAATCTTACCTGTTCCCCTGCAACACCTTCTTCAAAATCAGCAAGTTAAATATACTGCATTCTTAAGGCACAATTAAAGAAACTGAAAAAGTAACTGACCTCTTGCCGTTTGAAATTTTGAACATATTCTTCAAACTGTTCATCTTTAGTTTCATCTGCTTTTCCTAGTTTTTGAAGTACCTATGGTGAAAGGAAAAAGGAATAATTTAGTATTTATGACACAAACCAAAAACACTGCTGTTTTCAACACTTCTGTTCCTGCAGTTAGGCATAAATAGCATTTTACTTTTGGGGGTGTTTCATGCTCTACAATTTCCAAAGTTCACACAAGAAACTATTTTGTCAAAATAAAAAAAAAGGATAAAAGCAGGAGTATGGGGGGGGGGGGTATGTGGGTGTGTGGGTGTGTGTATGTGTGTGGAAATATACTTCTAAGTATGGAGTCCTGGGAGAATGTTGCTTGGTTTTTTTAGTGAAACAACTTTTCTTTTAGCAAAGACTCCCATGGTTTCAAAGCAAGAAGGAATGAGAGAGTTTTGCTGTCACTACAAATTGTCCTCTGGTTCAGACAAAGAAAGAAAAAAACCTCATTAGGTTTTTCTTCTCATTACATCAAACAGTATTAACATTATTCTTATCTGCATGATTTTCAACATAAAGTCATAAAAATTAAAGAACTCTGAGGCTGATACTTATTTAAAACTTGGTGTTCATTTTGCTCCCCTCATTAATTCATAAGTAGATTGTCATCCACTAGATAGTAAGTATGCTACAATAATTCAGCAATAAGGGCTATTCAATCAGCAATCTCAAAAGTAATTTGACACAGCTACACTTTACGCTGTATTTAACCACAATAAATGCATTCTATTATTAAATCCCATTGCTATCCATTCATTATAATACTGAAGACTTAAACATAGCTGCAAATAGGCTTCACCCTGCTTGTAAAGCAATCCCCAAATCTTTATAGAGTACTTGCTTGTGGGAATGAACCATCCCAGATTGATGTTCAGATTGCTCTCCCATTACAAATTGACCAAACTATCTATTTGCACGGTTAATAGCAAAACCAAACAAATTAAACCAAAACCCAGGAGCCCCACAAAATTGAAACAGTAGCAGTTAGCAGATACTATCAATAAACATATAAACGTTACCACCTATTCTTCTCAAAACAAAGAATGTACAGCTCCAGTACTACCATTTTCTTTCTCAGACCACCTTCCTCTCCCAAGCCCAGCCAGTCTCACAGCACAAAATCAGGCTGCACAAAGGGGTGGTGAGCATTGCTAATGTGGAAACCGGGGGTCAAGATGATCATGAAGGTGACGCAATGCTACCTGTGGACATGACATGTGAAAGGAAGTTTTGACATAATTACAGCAGAAAGACAGAAAGAATGCTATCAGAGAAGAAAAAAAGATACAGACTAGCCTTTTGATGCCAATAGCTATGTTCATTTTCTGGCATATGTGGGCATTTTCGGTTGCTTTTAAGACAGCTAACTAGTCCCAAAAACCTCATACATTCTCATCACCAACCTCTTCATAAAATATTAGTAAGTATCACAGAGAATTTTACAGACAAATAATTTAATTTAACATTTTGAATCATCACAGGCCTTCACATTGCTCCTTGTCACCAATGAGCCAAACAGTCTGCCCCCGACTGTGGCATGGCTTTGTTCTGCACTGAGGGCTTTCTGAAAATCCAACATTTCCTTTTCAAAGAGGTGGCTGCCAGGTAAGCCTCCTGACCATGGCAATACATTCAAACTACATTTGAAGCAAGAAGCATGTTAACTGTAGTATGAGCTATTCATAACATAGATAACAAACTACAGCATCAAAAGTTGTCATGATAGACTCTTTTTCCCGTATCAGTGGCGCACATCCACGTTTTCAAATGTGCACTCAGGCCCAATAGTGCGAGGCTCAGAAGGGAACAACTTCCCATAGCACTTACCTCCTATGGTTTGGGGGCTTTTAATCATATCTCCAACTTTCTATTTCTATATAGATATTTAGCTGAACTAAAATGCAGTTGTTATAATCTCACCTCTACAAACACCAACCCTAATCTTAATCCAGATAATTTATAAAATAGTTTCTCAGTTTTCCCAATCCAAATCAGAACTATAAATAGGTAATACGGCTGGATATAAAAGTTCCAAGCCAGAGGCTTGGCATTAGCTAAAGAAACTTACCCTCATGGAAGTCCTGCAGCTCATGCAATGTACACAGATAATTGGGGTTCACTTACTCTTTTGCTAAAAGCAATCCTAATCCCATCCCCACAATTCCATATAGAGGCCATGGAGCAGCCTGGGGCTAAAATAAACTATTCCTCACATGTTCTTTTAGATCCCACTCATATAACTCCATGGACTACTGAACGTGTAGCTCAGCCTTTTACAACCAACCTAGCTGTATTCACAAGTTTACCATTGGTAGTCTAAACAGAAAAGTGGTCATAGAAACTGACCCACCTTTCAGCACTTGTTTGTGCACTTCTGTCTCAAAGTGGAAGTCTCTTGTCAACAGAAGTCTATAGTTTATAGTTTATTTTCGCTCAGTTAGATCAGCACCTATAGGGTGTTTTTGGGGTAGGGTTAAAGCCAGATGAAGGCTTGTCTGCCCTACATATGGGTTACTCTAACTCCACCACCCCCACCTCATGGACAGGCTGAAATAAATTTTAAACGTATTGTTCATCTTGTTCTGTGGAATATGTGGGTTAAAGTCAGGGTTTGGTCTATGGCTAGGAAAAGGCAAGAAGCACTAGGTTTAGAACAAGAGAAAATAGACTTGAAACACACAGGTTATTGGAAAGCATCTGATGGTTCTTAATGGTAAAATGAAGGCTGTGCTCAGGAGCAGCAAGTGCCTAACCTCCCCCTTAAGCCTCAGTTTGACCACCCTTCTAGAAAGGATTAACTTTAGTAACAGGAATAGCTCAGTTTATTGGTGGCCCACGAGGACAGGAGAAGGGTAGATGGATTGTGTTTCACAGAAGCCTTGGAGGGCTCTACAAAGTGCTAAAGAAAGGAAATCTGGACTGATGAGTGGCTAATATTTTATTTTAGGTTCATGTGGTAAGTAATCCATATTATGGATTTGAATTCAGGCTATTAGAAAAAAAAAAAAGGAGAGGAATCAAAGGTCTTGAACATTCAGTGGCCTGTAGGGCTTGAATGAGTCTAGAACTTAGTGAAGACAAGTGGCTAGCATTCTTTTTTCTTAGCATATCCATACAGAGAAATAACATTTGAGGGTAAGTTTGAGAACATCTATCAGTGTGTATGAACGGTCTCTATCATTTACAATAAAATAAATTAAAAAAATTAAAGAAAGGGACATGAACTGAATCTCAATAGATGTTCTACACTCAAGGTTTTTGCAATATTGTGAAGATTGTATAAAATAGTTGATGAACATGTTCACCCTATTAAAATAAAACAGGATAAAAGCTACTTCATTTCATATAATTAAACTACATCAGCTACCACTAAGCTTCCTCTTAAAATGACATAAAAAGATTAAAAAAAAAGTATCTTAAAATGAATATCAGTGTTGATCCAGCATGTTGCCAAGAATATGTGAACTAAATAGTTAAGTCCAATCAGCATTGAGAATGAAGTAAAAGCTAAATTTAATACAATGGTAAACTTAGATACTGTCAAGTAAATACATGTAGAGAGGAATTGTCAGGCGATGTGGTACTGACATAACATACGGCAGATTCTACACTAACACACAAAATTTGAGTAAGAACATTAATCATGTCTGATATAATTTATAAATGTCGTCAAGAATATTTCCATTTGGAGGTGCTGCATCTTCAATAAAACTTTCAGATGATGTAAGATTAAACAATACCCCCTTTAGTCTTCTAAGTGCCTTTATTTACCATATAATACATTCAGTTGTATGAGGATCTTGAATTCAAATGAGCAGTTTTAGAATGATTGTAATGTGAATGTTGTTAAGAGCTTGCAACATACCGAAGAAACTAATATAGTAAAATAAACTACAGATTACCTTGAAAAAGCTTGATTACACTGAAAACTCTTGGCTTGAGGCAAGAATGACAGTGTTATACCACCTACTGAGACTACCACCCTGACAGGCCTAGCCATCCTCTCCTAAAAAAGTTTTTAAGACTATGGCAATTCAAGGAAAGAAAAAAATAAAAATTAAATAAAAAACAAACAACCCTGAAACTGATTCTCTGATGTAAGCTGTGGCCACCCAGGAGCTGCCTCAAGGGCAGCTCAGCTTCCTGCAGAGCAGCAGCAGCGTGGACAGGAACTGACATCCCAACATGCATCATCCCCAGTCACACATCAGTATTCTTAAAGAGCAACCAACATGTTCAAAACCACACAGGGCAGGAAGATATGACTGCTCAGACAGGGCTACCCAGGAGAAGACTTCGTCAGAAATTGACAGGATCATTAAAATACTGAAAACATTAAGCTAATTTAATCTGCCAAAAGTAGCACAATTTAGGGTATAACAGAATAACCCCAGTGTGAAAAGCAAGACAAACACTTATGAGAGTTCAAAACCGTTGTCATGGACTCCCTGTCCAAACTTTTTTGACAACAGTAAAGTGCTCTGGATCTCACTAAACGCAAACTCGTGGATCTATAACACTGTTCCACAATACTTTTGCAACACCATTCCACAACATTATTTTTTACCTAATACCATACTCTTCTACAATCTGTAAAAGAAATATTAGGGCTGTGTGACTAATAAGTGCAGTTTTCCAAAGGAGTTTCACGATGATACTTCTGGGCAGAAACTGGTAAAAATGAAAACCAACCATGCAGGAGAAATCATTTTAGAGTTACCCTTGTGCAAAACATCATATAGATATCAGCAAATGCTCACAAAATTTAAAGAAGTATTTGGCCAATGTAAAAGAGAAGCTTTGAAAGAAGCTTCTTATGATACAAAACAATGCTTATCTGAGATTTAAAAAAAAGAGAAACACAATGGGTTAAGTTTGAAGTAAGCATGGCTATATTTTAACTTAACCAACTATGTAGTAGTATATGTCAACCCATAAAGCAAACATACATGGCCCCAAGCTTACCAGAACCTGACAGTAATTCCAGACAGACCAAAAACTCCACCTCACCAATCATCCTGCCCCAAACCAACCATCTGTCCTCACCAAAAAAACCCACACAAGCACCACAAGCACCTCCATGTTGAAAAAGACAATTTTTTTCATGTGAGGGGATGCTATACAAAGCGTCCAATACTACAAAACCATAAAAGAGTGTCAAAGTAGAGAAGTTATGCATAGTCCATGATACCCAGCTGGTATTTGAGAAGAGTAGGAGTAAAGTTTAAGAAATCCTGTTTGTTCCAGAAATAAAAGCTAGCTAGGAAGATAACATATTAAAGTATAAACCCTGGTATACAATTAATTCCAAAACTTATATACTGACTCTCACTCAAGCATGACAGCAGGGTGTCAAGAAAAAGAAATACCCAAGAGTCATTGAAGCCACACAAAGTTCCCACCTCCTCACAGTTAGCACGTGTTGCTGAAGTGAAAACAGAGGGAGAATCATTACAAGGATGCTGCTTAGTTGTTCTGCTGCAAAGAGGGGCAGGAAGAGACAGTGCAGTGGATTACAGATATGTAATTATAAAGCTCATGGACCTATTTGTTTAGTACAGCTAACAGAAAGCCTCCTCTCCAAAGAGGTAACATTCATATCTAACTACTCAAGATCTAGTTGGGTGGCATTTAATAACAAAACCAATCTTTTTCTGTCATGATGTCAAAGTCTACAGTCTTCTGCCTCCATTTCACTTCAGCATTGAAATCTCAAAATATGGTCAGAAAAAGAAGATGGGCAATGAGATATTTTTCAATATTGTGTCCTAGGTTACAATGTAAGGTGTAACCAAAAGCATGTATTCTATTATCATCTTCACAAGCTGTTAAAGCATGTGGAGCTATGTTCATTATTTCCTACCATGATTTATCCCTGATAACTCCCTCTGGGCACTATCTCTGTTAATGGGCCATCAAGGACTCACTGCATGACATAGAATTACATCATCCCACTCTGAGATGCTCTGCCCAGGGGGAAGAGCCAAGCATTCTCACCTGGATATAATCTGGGGTTTGGAACAGCATGAGCAGCCTTTACCTACAGGACTCCCAGAGGAAAAGAGCTACACCACTGGACCTTCAGATAGAAACCACACCCTTTTCTACAGGATCACTGCTTCAACAGAACCACTTCACCTGGACTGCTACCACCACCCTGACTAACAGGCTATCAGGTTGTATCCTGACTCTGTCAGTGTTCTTGTACTATTGCATTTATTTTAATTTTCCTATTAAATTATAATTCTGATTTGAGATCTCCCACTGGTTTGTTTTCAAACTAGCACATATTGTTACACTGTAGCATTAAAAATTAGATAGATTTTCATAAGAAAATTAATAAATACAAGATTTTTTAAAAACATGTTAGTTTTTTCTCTAGTGCTAACACACTCAGTAAGTATAAATTACCATTTTATGACAGAGTTAAGATTTCTGTGTCTGAAACAGCATAGTGTATTGCTCAGTTTCAGTTCTGCTATGAATGTTTTGATCTCAGCATAGCTCTAATGCAACAGGCTCAATCGCTTCTCCTCTCTAAGTGGTTGACTGAATTTCATACTCTCCATGCTACACAGTCATATGCTTTCCAAGAACTCAGCCTTGCCCTTGTACTCCTGCTGCTATTTCACCATTGCGTTCCTGCAAAAACACCAGCTGACAGTGACAAATGTTTGCTGAAGCCTCTGTTCTCATTAAAATCTGCTGCAAGGTTGCGGAAAAAAATCCCTTTGCCATTGACAGACTCTCAAAAGCCTGAAAACCTGATTAATACAGAACACTGAGCATTTTCCTATGAGATTTTTACCACAGAAAACACAGAAAGACACTACAATAAAGCTCTTCACTTATAAGCAATTGCTTTGTGAGGTGCTGGTTTCTGTTACTAATCTTATAAAATGACTGAACTTAGCTCAGGTTTCCAGATCAGCTTTAGGCCACCTATGGTTACCAGTCCTTTATTCTGTGCACACTGGCACTACTAATGACACAGAACCACTGATCATTCATCAAATTACAGAAAATCTTCACTGTCCTGTAATGTATTTTATATCTTTATTATTGCACAGGTAATGGCTCCCCAGACTCCTCCTAGGTCTTCTCTCACACTGGGCACAATAATGCTAATTTGTCCACCATTTACAGTTGAGTTTTATTGCTCAAGTTTGACACAGTGGATCATATCCTAGAGGAATGCACAGTAAACTGCATTTGGGAATGTATAATTTATGGCATTGTGCAGGTCCACAATTGCTATCCTAATATGTAACATAGGCAATTTCTGCTGTACAAAGCCGAAGAGAAGTCATATCCTGCACTGTGTGAATGCATGAAATATGGCCCGAGTAATGGAAGAGGGCAGCTGCTAGATACCAGGCACTCGCCAGTATGGAAGAGCATAACGACAACTCTATGGGTCAGACCAACTGTCCATATAATAAAGACCTAACGTCTAACGAACCTCTCTCCAAACCCCCTCAAACAAGATGACTAGGGAAGATACACGACAACTGTGTACTACTACTAGTACTACTAGAACCCTCTCCCAACCACTAAAACTGAATTTCAATGAATTCTTGATATTGTCTCTTTGCATATTATAGACCCAGTGGATTTTTCTTATTGATGGACTGTCCTACTGCTTGTGAAGCTCTGATAAGGTATTCACTGCTTAAAGAAGCAAAAAGGTGCACTTCTCTTACAAATGCTTTTCTTTTGTTAATTTTTTGTAAGCTTTTGCTTGCTGGTGCGTTGAGTATTGTAAAATACCATGATGCATCGTAACAGTTTGCTTAACAAATGAGAACTGAATAATATCCAGACAAGCATAAATCACTATGATTAGCTACATTCTCGTAATCAAAATTTTAAGAGGGAAATGCAGCCTAAATGACAAATGTAAACACTATGCAGTGAGAGATGATCATGGTAACCTTTCTGCAAATCACAGAATCTAATTGTTCATCATTGCCCAGATAATGTAAAAATGCTCTAAAGAGATCCACAAAATAAACAAGATTATGATTGCTTTTGGAATGAAGCCAGACTTCTACCTTAGTCCTTGGTCATTTGGTTAAAACCAGAAAGTACTTTACAGAGCACACTGACCTGCATATTGCAGTGTACCACAATATGTAGGTAGACCTTTGCTCACCCTTTTCTTTGCAACATCCAGCAAGTTTCATCTAAATGAAATCTACTTTCATGGAAGTATGCACCCTTGCAAAATTTAACACAATAGCAGGTGGTTACTGTTCTGCATGAAGTGCGACCCTAAGAGGTCTAGCAGTAAAACTTAGCTGGGCAGTAGAAATATAAGGAGACTGAAGGATGAGCTTTCAAGTTTACAAAGGCCTCATTTTGCTTATGAGAAGGGAAGGAATACTGACAGCTGTGTCAGTGTACTGCTAGGGACTTCTGCTTTTCTCTTAAGAACTTCACAAGACTTAATGCTATGGGGTCCCACGTGATAAGGGGGCTCATCAGATACTCTCTGTATGTATTCTGAAAGGTGCTTATCCCTGGTGGATGTGAAAACCTGGTACAGCTTCAAACAATAACGAAGCTGTTCCCTAGACTGTGTGTGACTGTATGTGAGGCTATATAACAGAGGACAGCATCAAGGTAGAGATGCTGGAATGATGCCTGGCAGGTGATTTTCATAGAATGTTGCTTAAACAGGAACACAAAATGGAAAGAAACAATAAACAACATAGACCAAGATATATAGAGAAAAAAAGAGTGAGAAATCAAAGAAGGAATTAAGTGGGAGTCAAACGATTATGAGAGAATAGGGACTAAGCTAAAAACTTTGAGAAATCACAGGTTTGATTCATTTGCTTTCCCATAGTCATCTCAGGTCACATAGGATGTCTCAAACACCTCTGTGCAGGTGGCAAACATGACATAGCTTGTTGCAAGGCATGACACAGCTCAAGCAGCCTATGTGTGGGCTGCTGAACTGAACTATTAATAGCATAGCAACACCTATGACCCTCAAACTTTTGAGTTTTCTGTTTCCTCATAAAATTGCTTAATACAATAATAATGCATTTTTTGGTCACTTTACCATTGGGCAAAAAAGGTACAGAAAAGGCAAGTAACTTCTACACCAGGTTCAGAGAATGTTAATCATAAGCCAAAATCTGATTATTCTAGACTAGCATCTTAACCTCTGGGCTATCCTCCTGTGAATAGCAGTACAGAAATCTGTTGTGTTCAAAATATCTGCACTAGAGTTATAAAGAAGAGAAAGAATGAGACAAAAAGGCATCTCAAAGAACTGCAAAGACAATCTCTTTGCCCTTCTCTGGCTATTGTTGCTCTCATACTTCTTGAAAAGATTGATTACTTCTTTTGATTGAACAAGGTCTAAATTTAACTGCCTGAATAATTAGCAATGACATCCTTGGCTGAATTTCTGTGTCCTTTACTGCATCCCAAATAAAACAAAACATTACTCTGCTGAATTAAAAAAAAAAAAAAATTAAATCCTGTCATCTGTTGTTTCTGCCTGTACTTACTCATGTAGCTGAAAAGTACCTGGATAGCTTTCTAATAGTGACCAGTGTGTCTTAGCCTTCTGGAAACTAGCTGCACACTCAGGTTCACACTCTCCTCATTACTTCTTATTTCCCTCCGTCTTACCAGTTCCTCCACTTTGTTACTACCCTTTGGCTTGTCCTCTACCCTTACTGTTGAGCAGACACTTTCCTTAAAACTGCTCCCTCCAAAAAACATCAACAAGAAGAAATATTTTATTTACTGCCTTTGATAGCACTTCAGTTTGTTCATGTAACAACTTCATTTACCTGATCTTCTACTAACTTTTGGGCTGCAAGCTTTTCAAAGCAAGAGACTGTCTGAACCTCTGCCCTTTATAGCACTGAGGACAAGGGACCATCCTCTCAAGATGTTTGAAGATCCTGCCAAAAGACATGATTAATAATTTAACTTCTGATGGCTATATTTACCTGGTGACCAGCTAGTTCTTTTGCTGTCTATTTACTTGATACTCCTAGTCCTTAAGAATGAAGAAAAAAAAGCCTTAAGTGGCCACTTGATAAACTTTCTTCCACCATATTTTCAAGGAATAAAAAGTGCAGAACCAAATGCAAAACAATTGCCATTGACGAAACTTCAATTTGAAACTTTTCAAATTAGATTTAGATTGTTATTTAAAAATTGAGTAATTGCCTATATAGTACTTCTTAAAAATATGCTCTGAGATCATATCAGAGGAACATTAAAATCAACTATGAAAACATTCAGTGCAAAAATCCTTTTAAGCCGGAAGCAGCCACAATACAATAAACAATTCAGTCTCCTGTGCAAAAGGGCCAGTAAGGCTCATCCTTGCACAAGTAAACTAAGATAATTTATTGTACCAAAGTCCTCAGCAGTGATACCTAATAGAGAATGCGTTAACTCTAAATTATTTTTTTTTCTGAGCAAAGAAGAGAGATATAAAAAATAAGTTTCTAATTTGTCTGTAGCTACCACAGTTTCATTTCTTAATCAAAAATTTAAATTCTACCTGGAAAAAGACAACTTTGTCCTTTACAGACTGTCTCTCTGGATTTATCACAGCAAATATATGGTGTTCTTCTTGGCTGCTGGCAGTTTAAAAAAAAAAATGGCCAAATAAAAAGATCTTGTTCAATAATTCAATATAACAGACCTTGAAGTGCACATGCATCCTCCCACTCTTAAGTTCCACAAGATATATATGGCAGAGTCTTGTTTATTCAGCTCTGATGATATGATTTCAGTGGATCACAGAATTTAAGGAAATTAGGCTTTCGCTTTCAACAGTGACGCTTTTCAGGCTATTTCCCCTTATATTCCCACTGCTGTATCTGATTTTTGCAGTTCCAAGATCAGTGACAATATTTCCTATTGATTTTGATTAAAATAAAACAGAACCAATTTTTAATAAAATAGATGAATTTTGGCATTAAGTAGGTAGAGAGCATTAGTGGCAAAATATGTCCTTTCAGTAGAATGATATGAAGTTGGTAGGTCTCATTTGATAGCATTATGGGTATCTCTAGGTTACTTCTCATCACAGAAGGCAGAGTTAATTTGTGAATGATAGCAATTTCTTCAATGTGGAGTAAGAACCAGATAAAAGTTTTAAAATTTTTAAAACTTTTTAAAGTTAAAGAAATTGTCAGAGTTGCTGGGAAGGAAAAAAAATGATAAAAGAGATACTTTGATTTGATATAATACATTTTTCTAATGATCGCCTTTAATATTATAATCCATATCCTAAACCACAAAATTACATTTACATCAGTAACTACGCAGAGATGATGCCAAATAGAGACAAGATTACAGCCATTCATGACATGGATAAATTAACAGAGATCACTTATTTCTCATCTCACAGCGTCAAAACAGGTTAATTTATTTTCCTTCCACTTACATCACTATGTCTACAAGACAGTGTTTTTGTGTCTTATCAGTCTGGCTTCTAAATTAGTCCATATGCTCAAAGTAGCAATACAGATGCCTAATCTTGACTGCCTCCTCCAGTCTGATCTGTCACATTTCCATATATACTTCTTGGAGAGCAATTGGCTGAGGCTAGAAAGAGTCACCCACATTTGATCCAACATGCACTGAGGTGAAGATGCTGCCCACCCAGAGACTCCTTCATGTCCAGCAAGGATGGGATTTCTCTCTGCAGACTCAGGTCAACCTTCATTACAGAACTAATATAATGGAGCCCTGGGGAAACAAAACCAAAGGTTTCTAGCATGGTTTGGTAGCTTGCCAACAAAGTATTTCACCACCTGTGAAGACAGTCTCATGTCATGCCACATATAGCAATGCGGTGCATGAAGATAACTTTTTCTAGTGCATTGCAAAACATTTTCCAGATTGATGCTCATCTATGGAGGAATTTACTATTTCTTCACAGATCATGAAAATATTGCACACTAAATATCAGTGATGTGCCTGACATGGCAACAGTTGCTGTACCAAAAGTACCCAGAGGTACTTTTCACCACTGGGATGCTCGAAATGTCCCTCCTCTCTCCTCATCTGGAGGAAGACAGTGACACTGATGGAACACTTCCAGATAAATTCATTCTTCTCTAGACGGAATGATAAATAAGGTGTTTTTTTTTCAAAAAATGGAGGTCCCAAAAGTATGAAAATTTAGATAGATCATATATACCTGCTTCAGCAAATCTAACAACCTGAGAAACCTTGAAGACAGCCAGGTCTGTCTTTCTTTTTTAAAGATAGCTTTGTCAGAAATTTATTGATCCAAAAGAGATTTATTTCTGACTTATTGGAAGAATTTGTGAAGGCATAGTCTCCTAACAATCACAGATTTCCCACTATCATCTCCATAAAGAAATAATTAAACTGTCATAATATGGCTAGCATTATGTGCTAGTCAGATATTTCTGAAGGCAGTTACCATATTTCCTTCTCATTGCTTTTCAGAATTAT
Organism: Lycocorax pyrrhopterus obiensis; assembly: GCA_014706295.1. Lineage (NCBI taxonomy): Eukaryota > Metazoa > Chordata > Aves > Passeriformes > Paradisaeidae > Lycocorax > Lycocorax pyrrhopterus. The sequence goes on along the minus strand of JACSVZ010000002.1, from coordinate 55,220,597 downwards.
TCAGCATTTTTGCATTACTGAAGGTCAAACCTTGTAAGGTTGAAGTATTCTAAGGCTCCTCAGCTAACATAGTCTGTTTCTACTTTTCTTGTTAAGTGCTATTATGGATAAGTTTGCCTGTTCTCAGGAGTTATGTGTATAATTTCTTCATGCTCACCCCAGGTCATGCCCTTTTAGTTACTAGAAAGGAAAAAAGCACTGAAATGATGCTGAGATCATCAAGGACTACCAGCAGTGGTGGTGCCAGTGCTCCAACTTTGACATTTGGGACATTGTAGACAAGTAGGACTTCATCCTCTCCCATGCAGCTTGGGGAATGAAACTCCAGAATTAGCCTTCAGAACTGCTGAATGTGGAAGTAGATGTGTTGCTCAGATCAGCAGCATGCAGAGTACATATAGAGTCCCCTTTTCAGAGAAGTCTTGTCTTTGCTGAGGCAAGATCAGTCCCCTTCTACTCAATGTGCTGTTGTGAAAACAACCCATTTCAGAGTTTTCTAAGAGTTGCACTTTCCAGGCAAAAAGATATCCAGAAAAGGAGCCTATCAGCCAGTGATGGAAAATAAAAGGTAGGAGGAACATTGTTTTACTGCAGGAAAAGCAACGTTCTTCTGAGGATACTGTTCATCTGGAGCAACATTCTGACGCCTTTTAATGGTCATTATTAAGACAAACAGCAAGTCAGAGGAATATACCACAGTGAGAGCAAGATTAACAAGGAGAAAAATTCAGGTTCTGGACAAAAAACATTTTCAATACAGAAAGAGTATTAGGACAGGTAAGAAAAAATATTGCAAACGCAGTTAGGTGTAAGGAGATTTAGAAAACAGAACTTCGATAATTGAGAGAAAATAAAATAACAGTGGGATGCTGTGGCCTCATAACCTGTTAGTGTAGTCACCAAGGTATGCTGGAGAGACAGCAGCAGCAAAGAAAAGCCTTAGCGACCCTTATCAGCAAGTCTGGTCCTGCAAGGCCTGTTATACTCTTTAGAAGCAAACTCTTTCCACTGAGGCTGAAGCCATGCGTCAATGAACAGCTCAATAGAAGTCTCTCATCACATGTAAGATAGAAGGAAATTGGCACATGCGCGACTATGAAAGCCACTGGGAATATGGTACACAGTAAATTCAGCTGCGGGGAAGAGAATGCTAAGTTGATAGTCATTTACACATTAAGTGTCATGGAACAGCATGGGAGAGTAGCAAACAGTTCTAGTCTTTCTTTTGTTCTGGTGTCCTGCATCTAGTGGCAAAAACTGAAAAAAAAATTATCACCATTTTCTTTAAAAGGAGTGTTGTCATTCCTGTCTTCAGTCTATGCTTTTCTACAGTAGTCAAATGCTCTGACTTCAACCTTCCATTGTGGTCAAGTTTACTAATGTTCAACTCTTTTCTTGACTTTTGTCTAGACTCTTTCCTGCTTCTCTTATAATAATATGCCTAAAACCGATTGATACATTTTAAAATCAGTGGTAGAAAGAAATGTGTTAAGCACTGAAAATCAGCTTACATTTGAAAATGGATCAGAAAACGCTGCCTGACCTGAAAAAGAGATTAAACTACAGCAGTTTGATATTCAGGACTAAATCCTATGAAAAAAGCCACTGCACATGTCTAATGAAAAGTAACACATTCCTCAGTGTCTCATTACATTTGGAGCTCAAATATACAGTCAGTCTAAATACTCCTATCCACCATGATCACCACAGTAAATAATTATCTTCCAAGAACCTTTAAAAATCACTTCAGGATTGGATTATAACACCTTAATTTCTAGGAGGAGAAAACGGAGGCACAGGAATTGATTAAGCAGCTGTGTCAGCCTTTAATTTATCATGCAATATGCCAAAGGGACAGCTTTAATCTGAACATGTAGATGTCGTGCATCAACACTGTGCCTAAGCAACTACTGAGCAACAAAAAGAACTAAAAAAGCAAATATAACAGAGTACAAATATATAAAAAGGTCCACATCTTATTTATTTCACTCAAGTAATTAGATTTGTGGATCTGAATGTGTGAGAAAGATAAGCACGATTAGTTTCTCTATCACTCCCCAAAATAAACTGATACATATGGCAACTATTACTTAATATTTTCTATCATACCTACTCAAACTGTCATATTTCATGTAGCAAAAAGTTAAATTTTAAAGATACTGGTGGAAAAATAACTTAATCAAAGCTTACTGGATATTGTTCTCTAAGTTTAAAGACTGATTTTATTTTTTTTCCTTTGTCCCTGAAACTTTCAGCTGTGTAAAATAGCTTCTGAAGCAAGTAATGTCTGAACAAAGACGTGTTTTAAGTGATTTTTATTAAATGCTTTCATAAAAGATGCTTTTCACATAATGAACTATAATGACTTTAAAAGGCAAGTAGAACTGTAGGCACTTATATTTATAAAGTTAACTTCTGGCAGCTACTAAAAGATTAGAAAGGCACCACAGTCATAATATTTTGTTCATTAATATGAATATAAATGAGTTTTTCTAGGAATACAGAAGTACCCCACAGGTACTGAAGAGTGTTAGGAGCACTAGGAAACCCATGATGTTCTTAGACTTCAAAAACATATTGGATTTGTTATTTAAATATATGGAGACAATGTTTCTGACTAACAAAGGTGACTTCTTGCATTATAAGAGCACAGAAGCTTGTTTAATAAAATAACTGAAGTTGCAGGGAAAAATTGTCTGTCTGGAGATATTTATCTGAGGTAGCTTCAGGATTCTCTTGACCAAGGAGATTTATCATGTAGGGGGAAATATATTATGGTGTTTAGGCCTCAGCCCATGTGCAGCAGAATCAAAGTCTGCCAGTCTTGTAGGAGGGCTTCTGGGAAATCCAGTCTTACACCAAAGACTTTGTAGCATTCACACTCAGGGTGAATATTCTGATTATCAGATGCCTTATGCTGTTGCAAGTTAGGAGGAAAATGAACAACTTTATACAAAAGGAAGGAAACTTCCTTCTAAAACCTGCAAAACACAAACTGAAACAAGATCAGAGAAGTTAAGTCTACAGTAACACTGTAGAGTGATCCACACTGTGATTGTCCCTCTTTTGCCTGCCTGTATGGTGCAGAAAGCTTTCCAGTCTGCACCTCAAAATGTCTTTGGACTCCCTCTCCAGAGGTCCCCTTCAGCTTTGATGGAAGCATCACCCTTTATAACAAAATAGAATTGCTGTATTTATCTCGTATTTTACTCTGTTAACCAGGTGCTATTAAGCATAATCTCAAGAGGACTTGTGAGAAGTTTGATGAACTGTTTTTAAATGCCAAGGTGAAAACAACTATCAAGTCAGTCTCAATTTATCTAAAATATCTGGATGACATCAAACTTCAGGCAGCATGGTATATACTACAGTCAAACATTAGATCTGTCCTTTGAAAGCCAGCTTCTCACAGCAGAAAGTATTGATGGCTGGCTGCTGAGGAATGCAGAAGAAGGGAAAGCTACACAAAGGCTGAAAAGGAAGGCGAGGTACCCTGCTCCATGGTGTGCAAACCCATGTGTACCTGCCCATGATGCCAAATTTTTCTAATATAGGGGAAAAGCCCTATATATGTATATATAAATATATACACATTATATTATATATAATTATAGCCCCCTCCTTGACCCAATTACGAAGTACTTCAGTCTGAGTCTCAGTACGTTCCCATTGCTGAATTCCATATGTACAAGATGGTTAGGATGGTACTTGAGGGCAGCAGCTCTAAGGAAGACTATGGTTACCAGGAAAATAGATGATTGTTTTCAGGATCCTCTTATCTACCGTAACATTAATGAAATAATCTAATAGAAAGATTTAATGCATTCCACAGCAAAAGGTCCCATCATAGCTGACATCTAGAAGTTGTCGAAGTTGGTCAATAGTTTGCTTCTCTTATAATTTATCTCTGAGTATGACATTACACACTATAAGATGCAGTCTATTAAATTTTCCCAATGCTGATACACCTAAAATAACTGCAGTAGTCTGTGGGGACTATGGGAGGAAAAAAAAGAATTGCACCTACATCTATGAATTTCAGAAACAAAAGACTTTAAAGGCCTCCCTAATCCATTGATCAATGGGACCTTGGCATATTCTTTGCCAAATCCTGTTTATGGGAGGAAAAAAGGCCCTCCAGGTATTTGCAGTGATATAGTTGCTTACTCTGGAGCAGTTTCCACCCTTAAGATCATGGATCAGAGATCTCAAAAAGCTCAGGGCAGCTCTTTCCCCATGAGGTAAAGGTGCAAAGTTGTTAGTGTTGGATTGGATTTTCTCAAGTTAACCAATCCCTGCCTTGCTCATGAAATGAAACTATTGCTGCAGTACTCTGATACCCAGTTTCCTTCAAAACGAGCAGCATTTGCTGCCTTTCTGCAAAGACTGTGTCTTTTCTTCTCAGCAAAACAATAGGTACTTTAGATAGCTAAAAGTTTGCAAATTTCAGAATGGGGCCATTACACAGATTTCTTGTCACAGGAGCAGTTTAATATTAAACAGTGAACTTTTATACTTTACTGCAAGTCCCTGTTCTAGATCAAGCTGCTAGGATCACCCCTGCTCTGACCTTGCATGTGGGATGCCCTCTGTAATCACAAGGCTATAAACCTGCAAGGACTGGACTGCTGCAATGGATGGTTACAACCTCTTCAGAAGGGACAGGCGAGGAAGGAGAAGTGGGTGGCTCTGTACATTGGGGAGAGTTTTGACAGGGTAGAGATCAAGGATAGTGAGGGCAATATTAAGTGTCCACGGGTAAGAATCAGGGAGAAGTCCAGCAAGGCAGACATCCTGATGAGAGTCTGTTATACACCATCCAACCAGGATGAAGAGGCAGATGAAGCATTTTATAAACACCTGGCTGAGGTTTCAGTATCACTAGCCCTTCTTCTGGGAGGTTGCAGAAGGTTCCTGGAGTGTGTGGAAGATAACTTCCTGGCACAGCCTGGTAAGTGAGCCTAACAAGGGGTGGTGCTCTGCTAAACCAGAGAAGATGGCTGGTGACAGATGTGGTGTTTGGAGGTGTCTTGGGCACAGCGACCCCCAAATGATAGTTTTTAATTCTCAGTGAAGTAAGGAAGGGGGTCAACAAAACCTCTGCCTTGGTCTTCCAGAGGGTGAACTTCAGCCTGTTCAGGGCACTGGTTCGGAGATTCCCTAGTGAAACCGCTTTTAAAAACAAAGGGATACAGGAAGGTTGGACATACTTTAAGAATGAAATTGTAGAGGTGCAGGAGTAAGTCATCCCTATGTGCCAAAAGGCAAGCTCTCAGGGAAGACTGGCCTGCCTGAACAGCGAGCTTTTGCTGGAACTCAGGGAAAAAAAAAACAAAGGAGAGCTGGGGTTGTTTAGCCTGGAGAAAAGGAGACTGACACTTCTTTTTACAATGCTAAGAACTCCATTCGTACTGAAATCTGAACTCTGACACTAAGGAAATGTAACTTCATGAAGTACCACATAGAAGCCTCTTCTGACGCTGTTAATAAATTAGAATGTGGGAAAAGCTTTATCTAATACACATTATAAACTGAAGCAATCAGCTGTTAGTAAGTGTAATTTTAGAGATGTAATTTCCTAATTCTTAATAATAACCCCAGAGCTAGGAGACAGAAACCTTACATTGACTTATGATCAAATTTGTTGTGATACAAAATAGAAACACACATTAAAATCTGATGCTTCTTTTAGACTTCATGCTGCTGAGTGATAAAGCTTTAGGACAAGACTTTTATATCAATACTCCAGTCTATTTATGCTCCCTCCACTGTAATTTCAATGTGACTCACACTAATGTAATCCATGCAGTGCTCTTGACTGCCGTGATTCCTATAGGCCTGCAGGCAAATCAATGAAAATAAGGGCAGGCGATTATGTGAGATATTCCTAAACTGTGACAGTATTAAGGCAACTAAAGCTGAAAACATGCACCCTAAAGGAAAGGTTGCCTGAATAATGACACTCTGAGAGTAGTCCTTGCCAAGTTATTCCCATGCTGCTCTTTATAAAAAGCCAGGGCTTTACATCAAAAGCTCATAGAATGCAAAGTAATAACAGGACAGAGTTATTACTTGTAGCTCTGTGTCTTTTTATAACTTTTATCCTTTTCTTTTCCTTGGGAGAGGAATTTTATGAACAAGATATCTACTAAGATTGATAACTACAATGGAAATTCTGGATGCTGCAAGAAATCATGTTAGCTGTTCGGTAGATGCCATTGCTTCCTCAAATTTAAATTAATCTCTGTACCTCAGCAGGTTGTTAGGAGGCCATCAGAGATGTCTTTCTATAAAAGTAGCAAAACTAAATCTTCATAATCTCAGGTATTGTTCACAGCATATTTTTCACAGCAGTAAGAATAAAATGGTTCAAGTAGTTCTGTTCTACCTTTCTTAAGTTTATCCTTCTCTTCCTGACCTCAGCCACTGTCAGCACTACTGTGGACTGTGATACATTTGCCACATCCTTCAAAAGGAAGTTGCACTTCAGTAGTGCCTGAAATGGTGTCTGCATGAAGCACTGCAGTCCTCACAGACAGTAAAACAATATAAATGCAATGCTGGTGATTAATGTAAAACTGTGTAATTAACTGCAAGTCACTGTGATTAACAGGACTACAAATACGAGTCCTAATGCTTTCTCTTCCCATAACTAACTAAACTGTTTCTAAATCTGCTCTGAATTTAGGATGAGATGACATTATTTAAAGCAAGTTTTTCATATTCGAAGTACTATGTTGATATAGAATTTCTCATTTTTACCTTCAGCTACTTATACTTTTGTTTCAGAATAAATATGCATCTGTGAATGCCTGAAGATGTCTTGCTGTGTCACAGTGGCAGACTTCTGGGGAAATGACTGTACGTGGATTACAACACTGGTCTAAATATAAACATTCTGGGGTCACGTTTGGGTAAGAAAAAAATAGACAGTTTTACCACAGTGATACTGTGGTAATACTCCTTGTGAATATAGACAAGGAATATTTTTCCTTACCAGCTATGGAAGCACCATTTGAAAGTACATGAAATCTCTTAAAAATTGCAGACCAGAGCAAGAATTTCTCAACCCCTGGACAAAAAAGGGGAAGGCTACAACCTGAGAGTTTAGAAATCATATAAATAGACAGACACGTACTGCTTGAAGCAGTATCTTTCTAAAATCCAATTATCCTTAACAGGAGTCAAGTTTGATCAACCAAAAAGCTTTATTTTTTTTCTTACAACCACCTTCCTACATCCACCAGGCTCTCTACAGAGAGAGAAAACACTGATGGTTTCACAAAAAGGTTACGTTGCCACTGCAGGCAACACTGGGCACCACTCCGGGCTCCTCATTCACATGGCGTAAGTCAGAGGCAGCTTTGCTGCACACAAATCGCTGTGGACTCAGCGCCTTACGTAACTGCATCAAGTGACCTTCCCATCGCTATCTGCTCCCCCTCACCCTGCTGAGCAGGACCTCTCCTCACAGCACCCACAGTCAAGTATTAATAGCCCAAATCCATAGAAAGAATCAGTGGAATGCAGAGCAGAAATATAGGAGATCCCAAGAATTGCTGCCTTCCCCCTGTGCCCTCCCCCCCACTCCCCCGTTTTCCCCTTCTTTAGTGCTTTTGTGTCTGTTTTTTTTTTTTCTTTTTTTTTTTGGCAAAGAAGTGTGGAGATAAGAACAAATTACTGTAGAATTTGTATTCCAAAATCAAGCACTCTACATCCAGAGCACCTAGACTAAATTACTTGTCTCAGATTCAGCCTAAGCTCGGTCCCCAGACGGGCACTTTCTTGAGAGAAATGGCTCTTCTGCTGTCCTACATCCTGTAGGATGGCTCTTGTGCTGTTCAGGTCCAGTTGGGAAGTGCTGAGCATATTCTAGGATATGATAAGCCCTAGGAAATCTGCTAGTCTCTGGTCAGAGCAGATTTTTCCAACAATCCCACACCTCCCCTTCCTAGTATGCAGTGCACACTCAACACTATTATGCTTTGGAGTTCTTGTCAATATATACCCTATCAGAAGGAAAAAAGTAGTTAATATTTTTTTTCATAGTAGTGAGTCTGTCCATTCTAACAAAGAACAAAAACAAACAAACAAAAACAAAACCCCCAAACCAACCCAACCAACCAACCAAAAAAAACCCCCCAAAAACAAAAAGGAAAAAAACCTCTGAGGAATACTGTTTACACTTAAAAGAAAACACCAAAGCCCAGAAAATACGTTTTTAGCATAGAGGGCACCCTGCAAAACTTCACCTCCACATCAGGACAACTTGGAAAGCCATCACTATTACATTAAGGGATATCATAAGGAATCAATCAAGTAATCAAAGAGATTAGGAATATGAATGCAACTCTGCCAACATGGTAATTTGGAGAAGGATTTGAAGCAGTGGCAGGGGAATTTACCCTGTTATCTTGTACAGGATAAAACGTCCAGGAAGGAGTGGAGAGATTACTGCACAAGTTAAACAATGAAGTATGTTTTCCACAACGTCATAAAATGTTGAGCTTTAACTTTCCATCACTTTACCCTATCTAATTTATGCCCAAACAACTATGCAATCACTGCCAGATAATTTCAGTGCAATTATTTCTCCTGTGAACAGATTTTACATTATAAAAGGACGCCAATAGAGTAAAGACACCAACAGAAAGAGATGAGGAGTGAAACATAATGAGACATTTACGTGGCCACAGTTCAGTGACCTAAAGTTGAGTTGCATTAATAAATATTTAGACATTAAACTGCAAGGTATCTTAATGTCTAGTTATCGACAGAAAAACCTCACCTTCAGATAAACTGGAACCCTTTACCCTGTCCAAAAGGTATAACATGTTTTGCCAGTTTTCTATGTCACAAGGTAAATTAATACTCAAAAGGATTTTTCTATCAGTTTCAATCCAGAACATACTTTAGTAAGACTTACTGTAGATAACCAGCCATGAAGAAAGTGAATAGTCTGTCAACAGAGATTTTTAACAAGGTTTAATCTGAAATAACAGAGCCATTCTAAACACTCCCTTCAAGAGACTTATTATTTGAAGAATTTTCTTCCCTCTTCACCGTATCAGTCCAAATCACAAATCTGGAAACACATACACAGCTTTCAAATAGTTGAAGAACCTTAGCAATAGCCATGATATGAAAGGTAATGAATATTCAACTCTTCAGAGTTCACTTTTTCACTTGCCTAACTTAAAGGCAATAGATACTCCTTAAGAGAGTCAGGAGGTGTCCATGTCAGGAGAATATGTTGTATCCTATACATAGCAAGGGACAGAGCAGGAAAAACACTAGCTTGCCCCTTGTTCACCAACAGCACTGTCATTTCTTCCAAGCTTGCAGGACCTAGATCTTCTTTTGTAGACAGAGTTCCTCCTTTCTCTTTTTGCAAAGTACTATAGTGTACCATAGATCAGATATAAATATGCTGTTACATATCAAGCAAATTACAGTCCAAAAAAAACCCCTCAAGCTCAAGGATAGAACAACTTTCATTAAGTGAGAGAGACATGATGGATATGGTACTCTTCTGAAGTAACAACACATACCAGTTTATTACTGTGTGTTTTAATCTTTTTCTGTGGAATCCAGAGAGCTTGATTTTTGTATGGGGCACAGAGAGCTCATTACAGTGACATCTACAAATTTTAACTGTAATTTGAGGTGAGAGCTGAGTAATTCAGGGATGACATTCTTTTGAGAACAACAAATCTGTTCAGTCAACTGATATATAGTTCAGTAATCTACACAAGAAACTGAGCAAGAGTCTATAATTAAGGATAATCAGAATTCCCCTATTCAATGCTGGATATTATTATTTTGTTTCCTATGTACAAGGTTTGCACTTTTGAAGTCTACTTTTGTTTAAATTGACCTTTTAGTCAGTAAGTGCAGCTTCCATGTGATTAAACCCCATTATAATAAAGGATTTCCTTACTTAGGAGAACAATTTCCAGTGCCTTTCAAGAAACGTGTCTAATGTTGGCCTTTAAAATACAATTACTATACCTCATTTTGTTAGAATTGCTGTGCCAATAGGGAACTGCATTTTATTTTACATTAAAACTCCCCATAGACTTTGAAAGATAAATTCTGATTGAAAAGTCTATTTTATCATCAATGAGTATGACAGCAAGAACTTAATTCCTGTAGTTTGGGTTTTGTATATCAAGGAAAGTTCTTGTGCTTTTGTTTTGTTGTTTGATTTTGCCTTTTTTAAAAATGTAAATTGAGACAGTTTACCCTTGAGAAGTATGATGAAAGACTTTGCCATTTCTAAAATTTATTTCTTGTCCATTATGAGCTTTTCACATGTAGAGGGAAAAACAGATACAGGAGAGTGTTACTGGAAAACTGAAAACACATCTGAGCATAGAGTGAAACCTCTATTACATATTCTCAACTTTTACTGGGTAATTACAGGCCTGTTCTTGCAGTTTAGAAGGGTCTTCTGATACATCTGTAGTGGTTGAGCTGGTATCAGAACACTGTATCTTAATTTGCTTTATCTTTTCCTTAGAGATCAGATGATAATATAGTCTCTGATAGGAAGATGTTGTCACTTTTGTAAGTCACATGTACTCTTGAAAAGGAAATTTTGTTGGACTGAAGCATCTGCTCAGTTCTTTTTCCTTCTTGAAAAAAAGAGAGCTTTTTGTAAATAAACATTTTCCACAACCACACTCACCCAGGGTTTGCTGCTGTGGTTCAGCTCCTCTGCACTGAGCTGTTCTGCTGACTCACCGTGTCCCTGGGCAAGGTGAGTCCCCTCACTGCCAGCTCAGGAAAAGGCTGAGTATGGAAATGGAAATACACTCACTGTCACTGCTTAAGGAATTTGTGGGAAGGAGGATGCTGCCAGGAAGAAAACTTACGAGCAGCTGAGCTTAGCTGGAAGCCTTCACTGAAGGTTACCCGCATCTTAGTTGTATTTAATAAAGCAGGGGAACACAAATATAGACATACATCGAGAGCCTCCATGCACACAGGCGTTCCAGCAACTCACAGGGCAAAATATTGACACTGATTTTTGTCAAGAACATAAGGGCATTTTCTTTCTGAAAAAAGGTACTAGCTGTACTGCTAGCAATATGTAGCATTCAATTTATACTCATCCTTAAACTGAGCTTTTGGTTTTCTTAAAAAATAAATCCCCAAAACCTCATTTCTGCCATTGGAAAGACCAGATTGCTGCAGAAAATTACAATAAAAAACACATATTTTTTTTTATTGCTTATAATTTGATATTTCAATTATCCTGCTGTCAGATGTCTAAAGTTGTTTGACTTAAGAGGATTGGAAGCTGCTCCAGCAAAGGAAGGAGGCAGATATAACAACTAAATGAATACCAGATGGCTGATCAAAAAGTGTAAGGGTGCACAGAGACACCAGACTTGGGTGGGTTTGTGTAACTTTGCTAGAGCAGAAGCTCCATCCTGCCTAATGAAATCCCTCTCCAGCTCTGGTGGGCATGCTACATGGCTATACAGCTCTCAGAAACACAGTTTTGGTATCACTGCACTGAGTTTATTTTACTACACAGGCACACTTGGTTACAAATTTAGTTAAATGCTACCAATACAAGTATTTATAGAAAGGATTGGCAACTATAAAAATAAAGGCAACTGTAACCAGATACAAAAAATCATTGGGAAATTAGTATTTTCTGCTAAAATAGGCTTTAAGGAAATTATGATGACTGGCATTTTAGCAAAGTAACTTTTGCTAACTCAGAAAATTATATTTCAAGGAGCTCTTAACAGAACAGCACACTAATTGTTCCTGTGAATCATGGCTTTATTTGTTAGAAGTCTTATTGACAACAAATAGGTAGTATCCAAAGTTACATCAGGATTTTCTGTCGTCTTATAAATACTCCTGTGCAAGAGTGAAGTACTGCATCAAGCCCCTAAAGTATATCATGTGAGAAATAACCGAAACTAGTCAGCATTTCTCAGAGAAAGCAGCTGTCACTCTCCCAAATTAAACATGCATACAGACATTAATCAGTGATGGGCAAGGGATGTATAGTTCTGCTCTCCGCCCCTTTCTCTCCATCTACAGCTCCACTAACAGTTTCCTTTGAAACATTCCCTTTAAGTTTTCACTTTTATTCCTTGTTTTACCCTTTTATTCTGTACCAGCATTTCCAAGGTTTCTGTTTTCATGCTCCATCCTTAGTCCAACTCTTCTTCCTTTCTCTCCAAAGAAGTTGTTTTCTCAGCTTGTTTTCCCTTCACCAACTTATGATAACCTCTTCTTTCAGGATAAGCGCTCTTGACCTCTGACTAAAAATCTCTACGTTGGTACCACCTCTTAGATCCATTGCTTCAATTAAACAAAAGCTCCTCTCATGACAAGAGACATAACTTTTTAGCTCTTAATTACACATCCAGCTCGATAAACTTCTCTTTCCAGTTTAAATACAGTCTATTTTTTCCCCCTGATAATTTATTCAAACTACTCTATAAATAATTTTTTTAAAAGCTGCATGCCCAGTTAAACTATTTATTATTTTTTAATTGATTTTTAAAAAAATATAGTCTGTTTATAGACAAGTGAGGGACCATGGAATACAATAGAGAGATATTAAATTTGGAGGTTAGCAAACCTGAAAGAAAAATAGCTGAAGATCTTTTTAAAAAGTGCACTAGAGCAGTAACTAACCTTGAAAAAATTGCAATCTCTTCCAAACCACAAAAGATTAAGAAAATCAGATTAAATTCAGAAATATACATTATTTCCACATGAATAATTTCTTCAGCTATAACGAGACATATGCTCACACTTTCGTATCATCTCCTGCTACATGGAGACCTTCCTGTGCAATCACAGGAGCCCTAGCCAGCCTTTCATGACTGGGAATCACTCCCATATTGATGCAAGAGTTAAACACTTTCATATTAGTAAGGTCTCTCTTGGGAATAATTCACAGGAGGCTCGTATCTTTTCAGGAATAGCCTGCTACTGTTTCATCTGGTTAACTTTAAGGAGCAAATCTTGCTTTAGTGGTTTTCTTGCTGTGCATCTCTCAACACATGGTTGAACAACAAAGAGGTTTTTGGGAAGGACAATGAAGACAACCCTAAAAGAAAAAGCTTCAGTGTCAATCCACCCCCAGTAACAATCAATACATGACATTCTTAATAGAATCAAATAATAACTGCCTGAGCTGGAAACTGCATTACAAACTGCAGTGAAAACTTCTATCAAAGAATTGCTTTGCATTATTTTTTTATTTCCTGCACCATTCCTTTTTTTTCCCCCCTCCTTTGAAGTAGAGGCTATGAATACACAAATCAGGGCTTCAGGCTCTTTATCTGAACTTAGCAGACCTCAGAATGACTAAGGCTGGCTTTTCATAATGCTTTCAAATCCTTAGTAGCAATATACAGCTTCTATTCTTCATCAACAAGTTATGAAGCACTAATTGCTAATTAAACACACGAAATGTTTATTAGCAGTGTATAAATCAGGAGGAGTTTGGAAAAAGTAACTAATTATAAATTTAAAAAGGCATTCCATTTAACTTATCTCAGTTTTCCTGGCTTATCTCACCATTTTACTATCTCACTGCTAAATAGCCTAAGTTGCTTCTCAAAAAGCATGCATTCATTTAAATATAACCTCAAACTGAAGTAAACACAGAGGAATATCTAAACCTATTTAAAACGGAAATAAAAAATACTGCTGTTGTTGGTAATGTGAATAATTTGTCTATATGTTAGCCTCTCACATACTATATTTTTATAAATATTTTTCATGTAATTACACCTAGGGTGCAAGTGATCAGTCTTTTCTGAGAGATACAGGTATGGCTTCTTGGCAAGTTTTCTTCCTTCACATAAGCTAAAATTTAACAAAAAACCAACAAGAACACAGCACGGGGAGAGGAGTGTCTCAGAGGGCAATGTACATCTGTCGTAGGTAACCCAAAATGTTGTTGTATTCTATAGCTATCTGTGCCCAAAAATTGTTACTGTCTCTTCAATACCCTGTTGCAGGAAAACAGAAAGGGGGCACGGGGAGGGGCGGTGTCCCAGGCTCTCTAAAAGAGGAGGCACCCAGGCAGAATCTCTGGGGTTGCCTCCGGTTTCTTCTTGCCTCTGCTTGCAACAGTAGCACCGCGAGCAGAAGCTGCCTGGCAATCAAAACCACCTGTTTCAGAGCGCATTTTCCACCACCTGTCTGCAGCCCCCCAGAGGAGCAGCAGCCCCATCCCGCGCCGTCCCCGCGGCCGCCAGCAGCGCCGGGCCGAGGCGAAGGGGCGCGGAGCCGGGAGCATCCCGGCTGGCTGCTCCTCTCTGCTGCCGGCAGGAAAGCCAACTTCCTCCACGAGTTCTACCCCGCGACTGAGCATCACCCACTGGAGAGTGCCAGTCGCATTTGCTGATAGAATTGCCACTGCTGGTGGTCACCTCCCAAGGTCGCAATCTTGGAAGGGAGGGCTATTCCACCATTTTAAGTTTCTTTTCGTTCCCGTGGTGTTAGGGAGATTTAAATTTAGCAATTTTGTATCTAGCTATTATTTACTGGTTTTTTTTTTTGTGTGCTGCTGTTTCTTCTGCTTAAACTGTTATTTTTTCACTTATATCTACTGGTATTTTGTTTCCCCTTATTGGTGGAAAGGGATTGGTTTGAAACAAAGGGGGAGAACTCATTGTAGAGTGCTCCCCTTGGATTGTCTTAAACCAAGACAACATCAGAATCCAAAGTTTTGAGGCAGCAAGAGAGGGTAGGGAAGACAGACAGACTTGTGACTCAAATTTATATACTTTCAGATAATAGTTTTACTTTCTAGGAATTTATGGAGGATGTGAGCCAATACTATAAAAAATGTAAGCCTTTTCTTATCAGTGACAGATTATACTAAACAGAATATATGGGCAGCTGTGTAACTCCACTCTGATATTTCAGTCATGAATTTTAAGAATTGCTCAGAAATATGAATTTCAGTTTGAATTTTCTTCTGTGCCTAACAGTGTGTTTCCCCTGTTTACAGAAAGGCTGCATTTACCCTTGGTGATGAGAAGCAGTATGGATGTACTTTAGCTAACCTAGAGAACCAGAAGCATGGGGTCTCATCGCCATAGCACAGCGGGTTCCCAGACACTTGCAAAGAGAGCTGGATACCGCCATGCAATGCTGCAGAGCACAGAGCAGATACCCCCAAATGGCCTAGTTCACACGCTCTTCTGGTGCAGATGCTTCCTCCAAAGAAACCTGGAGATATAATCACTGCTTTCTCTCAAACTCACTGAACGATGTTTTAAAGGCCTTAGGAAAAACAAACAAACTGAAATGCAATCCCAAGCAGGTATTACAAACACATTCCTGAAATAGCAGGCTTGGACTCTAAGTGTTTGGTAGACACATACCAGCAAGGACCACTTTGGACCACCTGTTCTGGAAACCAGTACACGTGAGGATATTGAAGAAAGACTGCCATGAAATCATCTGAATTCAATTGAAAAAATTGTATTTCCAGCCATACGCCCACTAGAAATGCTCTGACACATACAGAACCCTGGATGTTTTTAAGCTTCTGGAAAAAAACTGATGACAAGGTGCCAGATAATTCAACTCTGTGATGCCAGGTGGAAAGAACACACAAAATGAGGAGATAGACTGTAGAAGGTGATACTTTCCTCTTCTGTTTATCTCCACCAGCTTTAGTCTTTGTGTTTTACACCTCTGATTTCAGGCACAGGAGAAACACAGTGCTCCAAACAGAGCCATACAGCTCAGTCAGCATTCACTGGAGGCTCAGTCCTGATTAAAGAGTGTGTATCTGTACGTTAAATGCATCCCACCAATGAATTGTTATTCCTTCTTATTTTCTATTGGAGTCTGGATATTTGTGGTTAAAAATAGAAAGAAAACCCACATGAATCAAATCAATAAAGACCTGGGCATTTGAAGAGAGGCATACGAAATTCTTCAAACTAGTGGAAAATGAAATAACAAACATCCTTATAGATAGTTGTTTCAGGATTACAAGATACAAAATTTTATTCATATGAACTCTTTCAATTTGACTCACTTCCCTTCAATGTTTACAAGAAGGGGGAGAAAGTGGTAAGTACTGTAAACTACAGTGAAAATGAACACTTTCAATTATATTTCACCTCAGAAAATATATACACAGTAACGTAAGACTCACAGTGTTTCCATACAAACCACTGCTCAAGGCATAATTGTTCCAGTTATGTTTACTATTTCCACCTGACTTCAATCATGGCACTTTTGTTCAACTTCTTTTCCCATTCAGGAGGAAGTCAACAGGATTACAGGAATGCTAGAAAAATATCTTATGAGTAACAGGGAGCTGTGAAATAAACCTCATTTGTAAGGGGCCTGAATTAGCAAGACCATACTGGGGTCAGCGAGCAAGCACACCTAGTCCTTAAGTAAGCTGGTACTGGGAAAACATGTTAGTTTAATGTCTGGAGCATGTTTTCTATTTAAGACCACAGCCATTTAGCAGCTTTCATCATGGGGTTATCAGCTGGATAGGCTGGCCCCCCATAACCACATCACACCACTGTGCTTTAGTGAAGCAGCATAGATATGTCAGAGCAATGTGAGACTCATTATGGGCATGTATTTAGTAATCCATCACACACTTTACCTCAGCTTATTCCATGGTCTTTATTCCATGGTCTTTACAACAAAAGGAGTATTTATTCAATAAACATCTCACTCGTCTGGCTGTCTCTATAGCTTATGCATTTAGGTTCATCCTGTTCCTGATGCCCACACACTTCTCTCTGGGAATTACACATTCACTGAAATTAAAATAAGTTCCCTGGATTCAGACATCACAATCAAAGCTTGAGAGCAAAGCTGTGAGCAATCAACACATAAAATCATTCCAGCCTTGGCAGAAGACAATAGTGTTCAATTCAATAAATAATTCATGCTCAAAATAAATAGAGTCCTGTCCTAGGAGGAGCTCACAGATAAACCGCCAAGCCCAGCACCTTCTGCAGCCTCCAAGGACTGTCAGAGCAGGGCGAGCTGATACCAGGCTTGAAGAAGCCCTTTTCTCCCCATAATTGATCTGAAAGCTAGAATCTCACCCACAGTCCAGAAACTGCAAACAAACAGCCATTAGAAGTGACACACTGTTCTGTGAAAAGGAAACCAAGTGTATGCCACCTGCAAACTACTCAGGCTGGTTGTAACTGAACTTTGTCACTTCTAGCAAATGACATCTTAAGGTTGGAAATTTCCATCTGGATCCTCCCAGTTCCCCCTCTGAAGACGTCCCAAAAGTTAAATCTTGATGTCATTATTATGCCATGTCACAACAGATCAAGTTGTGTTACATGTTCTCTAGCTTTGTATGTGACAAGTAGTGAGATATTAATATTTCCCAACGGAGCAAAATTTAGGGAAAAAAAAGTGTTATTACAGTCTGTCTCTAAATGACAAAAATATCATAAATGACAGGGTATTTTATACTATTGATTTATCCCTCTCTCCTCTACGGGAGCAAGGGAAGATACAGCCTCCCTGCGGATGCTCAAAAATCCAGTCTAGCAGAAAAGAGCATTGTGTCCAAGGAAGAAAAGAGTTCGGCAAAAGTCAAAGAACTTAAAAATATTAAAAAATGCTTCCCTTCAGGCATTAACAATTCCAATGGCTCATATTTTGCCTAAAACTAACAAAAATTTAATTTCATTCATAAACGAATTCACGTCAGCATTCAGATTCAAGATTGCACAAGATAAATATTTATAAGCTGGCTTTTGCAACTTGCCATATTCTAAAACAGACCTTCATTAGCAAACCACGACAGTGGTTTAGAGAATGAAAAATCTGACGTTTAAGAAGATACAGAAATTCCCCTTTTATTATTATGGGATTTTCTTTATTTTCTATATTAAATCCATCAAAGTCAAACCACAACTTATGGACCCAAATTTTAACTTTGTGATGAATAAATTTTACATATGGAGTTCCCATGGGTTGAATGGACATCGAACTCTCTTCTGACATATCAATTAGCTTGTAAAAAGTGTACAATCAAGGTGCCAAGCTTGGGGGGGGATAGGTCTGTCATTTCTATTCTGGTTTAAAAATTGCTTCTATAAGAAAACCAGAAAACTTCTGACAAAGCACCATAACCAGAAATACTATTTATTAAATGAAAAGAGTCTGAAACTCAAACAGGAGACACAAACTTTACAGTGCTCCTAAGGGAGTAAAGAGCACGTGCAAGCGTGCCTCTTAGACAGCAAAGAATCAACACTCAACATAGAAAAACTCCCTTACCAATATCCCTATTGTGAATTTTACTTCAATTAATAGAGTAATTCCTTTTTCAGTCAAAGTCTTTTCTACAAGTGGACTCACTGGAGTCCTGGGTGGTGCGAATGAAGGTTTTCTTGCAGGCTGAACTTTGGCATAATCCACCACAACACCGACCAATCAATTGGAACAAGAGATACAAGCCCATTGGAAAGGAAGCTTCAGTATTTCTGGTGATCATGAGACCCCACAGGTCCAATAACTTCACCAAGAAAATGTTAAGTTTTCACATTCATTAAAAGCTACGATGCAGCTTTGATCCCACCTACATGAGGATGCATTTCTTCAGGCTTTGCTATCACCACGTCACACATTATTAAGCAACAATTAATACATAATTTGATTTTTCTCCCCTGACTATATGTAAGCATAAATATAAATATGTATATATATATGTGTGTGTATGTTTATGTATATATGTGTATATAAACATCTGAGGTATGTGCAGAACTGGGGAGCCACTGGTGCAAGCCTACCATCTGTGGAATTACGATAGAACACACTTCTGTGCCTGAACTAAATAGTTTGTTTTGTCCTACTGATATAATTTTGCTTTTTTCCCTACTTTGTCAAAAGCTGTATTTTCAGGTGGTTTTCCCTTCCCAGGGAAAACTACCTATGTTTTAATGCAATTTTCACACACTGTATCTGGCAATGCATAGCTCACTTTTGTTTCATGTCATCTAGGTGACTCAGAGTTTGCAGGTATGCTGCTTTTAAGAAAATAAAACAGCAGGCTGCCAGAGCACATTTATCCTACCTATGACTTGGCCTCACAACACCTTTTCCAACAGAGAACAATACTGATATTTCAAGAAAAATACCTAAATAAGTAAAAATTATTCTCCTAAATAAAACATACAATCACAGAGAATTCAAAGATTTTGACCCACTTCCCAAACCTTGTCCTGAACTGAGGCAGAGTCCAGTGATATCTGCCATCCCCCATGTATGTCCACTAGCCTGATTTTCTTGCCATTGGCAAATATGAAGTATCAGATTTTTGCTGCTAATACACTTTTTATACTTAATATTATATAGTGGGTTACAGCATTTAGAGACACTCACTTTGGAAGAGGTTCTGATCTACCTTCCTATACAGGAGCTTGATCAGTCTTGACAGACTGTAAGAAAGGTTTGGTTCTCTAAATTAAACAGTATGAAGCTGTGAAAAGATCTATGTTTAAAATACCCTTATTGCCCTCTGAGTTTTCCCTTCAGTTAAAGATTAATTTGTACCTCAAAATCGTATGCAGTAACAGACCTCAAGACATCATTTTTTTCCATATTTCTGCACTGAAACAGGATATACATATCCATACCAACTCTGACATGTTGGCCAGGCCTGTTCTATAAAACTCAAGTAAATAAAACACAATCTAAATATTTCATGACTCAGCAGCCCATTTCAGTGCTTTGTCATCATTAAAGCCAACATTTTTCCTAATAAGCAGCCCAAATCTTTTTTCACATTAAGCTGTTTGCACCTTGTCCTACAGCCAGATAAGGACACTTTTTTATAAACTTCCATCAAGGTTGTACCTGGATTCCCCTAAAGGTCAGCTGTGATGGGCAAGTCTCCCGTCTGAACACTACTCAGAATCATTTCCTAAGCCAAGCACTCTGAAGTTTCATTGGAAGTGTCAGACAACAGTAAAGACTGAGGAGCTGACCAAATTGCAAAGGAAACATAGAAATTTTGTTTTTAAAAATGTAAGACAAATAATCAATAGGGACAGAATGGCAGACCTTATTTCAAAAAATTACATAAGATAGAAAAGAAAGGAGAGCTACCTATATTTTGAGGTAGGCCTTTGCTGAGCTTCTACTGCTTACCTAACAATTTGTCTGATTTGAAAAAATCAGCAGCTTTTCTCCAAAACTTTCTGACTTGTAAGGGGAAAATAATATTTTTGTTAGTTTTGAAAATAGATGTTATTCTGGACTTATGTCAATTAGGCTGCTGAAGTATTTTGTTTAATGCATAGAAGTTAAATGGAAAATTAACTTCCAGTAGAAATGTTTAATTAAAGTGATGCCCTAAAGATAGGCTGGAAATAAATCCCCATAGACCGATGTCTATAGAGCAGGTATTTGTTTATTGCAGCACTGGTGGTGAGGGGGATTTCTCGTCCTAACTCACCCGCCTTTGTCAAGTGCTGTAGTATATTTATACAGTAAATTTTGCTTAATGCTGCTATGTCATTACAGCATCATCACATACATGCTGGAACTCATTTACATAGCATGATCTCATGGTTATTAGATAATTCTTTGCACTGCGCATGCACTTCCCCAGTTCGGGGGTCTTTGGGGGTCTTTGATGAAGGCTTCTAAAGTCTTCTTCGCACTTGAACTTTTTGACTTTGTCTTCGGGGCATATGTAGTTACAATGCTCTTGGGTCCATCTGGTCTTAACCGGCCTAAATTCTTTGTTTTGTGGCTAATTTGCTTTGGTTTGCCAATTTCTCATTAGTACTGCACTTATCTATCTCTAAACCTATACACCTGGTAAGTTTTGTTTTGTTTTCCTCCTTTTCTCTATTCTGCATATAAGCAACTAATTAACTATATATTAGCCATTACATTGTATAAAAAGTTATTCGTATCAAATTATAAGGGTATCAAAAGTTATGATTCAGGTTATATAAGCATCAGGTTATAGGTATAGAAGTTATGATTCAGGCTACATAAGTAAAAGCTATGATTTAGGCTATATAAGTTGTGCTGGTTTGGCCAAAAATCTAGTAATATATCCCCTGAGAGAAAACCAGGTTACAACCACCCTTCCCCCCACGAGGTTCGGGAAAAAAGGAGATTTTTCCTCAAAGGAAAGTGAAAGAGATAAAAACTATTTATTTTAACAAACACACAGGAAAAGGATAATGATGCTAAATAATGAAATGAAATCTCTCGCTATAGAGAGAAACCTGGGAAGATTTCAGAGTCCTTCTGTAGGTGTGGTCTCTCTCCTCCTCGGAGCTGGGTCGGCGAGGGCCCACCCCCCGGGCCTCAGGGAGGAAATTCTCCTGAATGTGTTCTGATGTTGAAACAGTCCAGAAGAGAAAAAGGGAAAAACCAAAGTCCCAGGAAACAAAGTTCAGCTTTCCGTCTCACGCCGGGAAGGAAAAAAAAAACCGAAACTGCTGGCTGAAGAAAGCAAGCAGGGTGCTCCCTCCTGCTCCTGCAGCCAGAGAACGCAGAGGAGTGTATCTCTGTGTCCTTGGGAAACTGCTTTATAAAGTTTGTTTGGTTTTTTTTCTCCTCAAGCTCAGTTTAAAGACACAGAAAAGGCACAAAATTAATTTTTTGGGCATGGGGCTCGATAGGGGATACACATCATAGAGTCACCCCAAGACGTAAGTATAGAAGGCTATGCTTCAGGTTTTATTGATAAAAAGTCATTATTTAGGTTATGTAATATGTGTTGCAAAGTAATTCGTGCTAAAAATTAAGACTATAGCATTTTTACCAAAGCCAAGAGAAAAATACAAATACCAAAGACATGAAGCTGTCTCCAAGAGTGTACTTCAAGGGATTGTTTGTCTGGCAAAAACTCCAGCGATATGCCTTCGATATGCATATACAATAAGATAATATTCATCTCCAAAGCAGTGTATTCCAAAGGATTTTTCGTCTGGCAAAGACTCCAGCGATATACATTCAATATGCACATACGATAAGATAATATTCGTCACCAAAGAAGCTTATTCAAAATCATAAAGAAAAAATATTCATCTACTTGTTCCAGGAACTTTCAGATGCAGCAGTAAGCTAAAAGATAAGATTAACAGAGCCCAAAAATGTATAAAAAGGTACCCCATGGAACAGCGTTTGTGAACTAGAGGGGTTCGGAGCGGACGTAGCCCGAATCCAGTTCACCTGGTGTCGATCGCCTGGCTCGGCACTGCTTTGCTTGTGGCTTTTTCAAAATTTATACTTTGATAATTTAATAAATTCTCTTTAATTATTAAATTGGCTGTTTCGTTTATGACAGGTTATATTGATATTAAGGTTACATAGATATTTTATAACCCAAGCTACATAAGCACTTTGTTACTTTGACCTAAGTTATATAGACATCAAAAGTTGGAAAAATTAAATACCTGACTTTATGCTGGAGACTCAGACTTTTAAATAAGGGGCTCACAGAACAGTGAGAAGTAAAATTAGTTTGTTGATTTTGCTGTGAATTAATAGTATAATGAAAATGATTTCAGGACAGGATGAAATTAATTGAAAAAATATTCTCCATGCTTTATGCCTTAAGGGGAACTTTTCAGTTGAAAATGCAATTTGTTCTCAACTTAGAAAAGAGTTTCAGTGGGAAAATTTCTGGCACCCATAGTAATCTTGTGTTCCTCACAATTTATACCATAGGAACGACTTGTAGAATATTCAAGTTACTTTGTCATTGTGCTGTGATTTGAAAATGCAATTAAAAATAAAAAATTTTTGCACATCTCAAAAGATGACCTACAGAACACTACAAAAATAGGGCTTGGAGTTGGGGGTAAAAAAAAAAAGTAACAAAGATGAAAGTCTTTTTAAAGTTGGTGAGATCTAAAGATCCTGACATCTCTGCACTGTAAGGGCAAAATTGCTGACACTAGCTTTTTATCATGTGAGCTGTGTAAGGTTAAGAATTTTCTGTTGCCTCTTTTGTTCTGTCCACAGAGAAAAACATTGACCCCTAATGAAAAATGCATGCAAGCACACAATATCAAAGGTATTTTTTGATTGTCACTGGAATCAACCTGACCTTTTCATACGAAACTTCAGAGAAGGATTGATGGCATTACTCAAGACAGGACATAAAAAGTTTCAAACATTGCTTTTTGAGCTGCCCTAGCCTTAGGGGTCCTTAAGGGTCTTGTGCCCACACTTTCCCATCTCCATATACTTTGAGGGTGGAGAAAAAAATAGAAGATACATATGACATGCCCAAGAAAAACCAGTTAAATGCAATGTACTCTTTTATGCTTTGATCAAAGGGACAAAAACATATATTGCATGCTCTTAATATTTCAAAATACCCAGTAGTTTTAACAAATCTTTGGAACAGTTTCAGAGATAATGTATAGACATTGCATTTGCTAACATCCTGAAGGTGAAAGGATGCCACAGACTACTTAAATACAGATCTCCAGATGTCTATGCTGCACCAGAAGAGAGCTTTACCAGTGTATTTACAGTTGGTCTCCATTTTGGCATTCAATATGTTAACTACATATTAAACATCAAAAAGAATAGACATTCCAAAGTACATGCCGCTTGCACAGTCAGTTAGTAAAAAATTATTAGGTAAAGAACATATGGGGTCTATCATATGCTTCAGAGTATCTGTTTGGTCAGAAAAATAAAGTAAACCAAAATAAAATAAAAAGTAAAATAGAATTTGTTTTGTAAAACAAAATACACTGCAAAAGCATGAATATATTAAAAATCTAAACATACACATTGTTAAAAATCTATCAAGTTTTATTAAACATGAAGTCATACTATCCGTCAAAAGGGAATGGCGGAGGGAGAAGTACAAGCCTTCTAACGCCCTTGGCATGTGTTTGCTCCGGCATCAAGATCCTCAAAGACACACCTATTGTCAGCCATGAAGTCTTGGTTCAGTCAAACTCTTCGGTTTGCACTTAGCTTTAAACTTACCTGATGTGAGCATAGATTGTTTGGGTTTTTTTAATATTTTGATTTATTATTTCTAAGTTGAATCAAAGCACATCTTACTAAGGCTATGCTTGGGACCCACATAAGAAACCAGAGCAATATGAATTTTTGCTGCCTCAGATTCATCCTTGTTCATGGACTGGAGCCCTTCCTGAGATTGGCCCTTTCCAGAGAAGACTTCTTTATAAGAGACTACAGGTATATCAATAGCAGATAGAGTCCTCTATAGAGGACTCCTATATAGACTAGGGACTAGTCATAGGACTATAGACATAGGACTCCTCATAGAGTCCTATGACAATTTCAGGTAACACTCTCTCCTTAGATGGCTGAAGTAACATACAATCCACTGCCATATTGTAAAATATAATCAGTCATGTATCAAGAACCATGACAACTGCATTGAATGTTGTAAATGCCTTGTCAACATAGAAGCCAACGAAGAGATGCCCAGAGCCCACATGGGTAAGATGAAAATAATGCAAATAGTGGTAGCCACACATGAAAGATGGATAAAAATGTTTCCGAAGTCTTTACTCAGATTTGACTTTGTGAATTACCCTGAAACAATTAAAATTTTTGTTTGGATGCCTTCTTTTTGCATTTCTCTTTTTTTTCACCTAATGCTTTTAGAATCAGGAACAGTGCTTGTCCCAAATAACTGAACATCTTAGTCTGTCTCTCAAGGCAGCATAATTCTTAGAAAGGAGGTAAGCAGGTCATATGTCTAATGATACATGCTGTATTTACTCGTGTGATGCTTAAATAAATTTTCAACAAGGCTCCACATGTCTGTGGGGCTCTCCCAGGGCACAGAAGCTGCTGCAGCAAGAGCATTGCACTTAATGTAGGTAGAGTCACCAGCAGTCAGCCAGGTTTTCACCCGTATAAGATAACCAGCATAAAGCCAGTGAAGCTAGCAGGCTGACATGAGCTTACAGCACCTGAGAATCCATCCCTGTATTTCCACTTCTGGTTGCACCACATTACCTTCAAATTACTAATTTTGATATGTAAAATACACAGGAAAAGTTTCCATAGCAGAAATCTAGCATCACAGCAGGTAACGGCAAGATGTAAAGAAACAGTCTTAATCTTTCTGGGTCCAGAGTTCCCAGGCAGGAAGGTGTGTGCTCTGTAGTTGAATACATCAATACAGCTTACACTTATCAATCAGCCATACAGTACACATAGAAAAAAATCTAGCCTAAAATTACTCCCACACAGTAAATGCTTCCAGGAAATTTCAAATAAAATGTAAAATATCTCCAGCTCTCCAAATAAAGTATGTCTGTGTGGAAAAAGAAGCATATCTAGCGAGAGCTTTTTCTCCCTGCCATGGGAAACAATAACATTTCCTGGTATATCATATGTGCAAGGATGTTACCTCTTGTTATTGGACTCTCCAGAAACCTTATGAGACCATGGATATCACAGAGTTGATAGGTGCTGCAAATATGTTGAAGTAATTCCTAAGTTTTCTTAGTCAATGTGCAAAGCAGGGTTCCAGTATTTACTGACCCACCCCATACGGTCCCTCCACTAATTTGGCCTGCAGGCTGACTAATAAGGGGGTCTGGGTCTGAATCCTGACCTTTTCCACAGAGGCATTGCTATTGCCTTGCTTCTCAACAGAACTGTTCATGAAGCCATTGATAAAGAAGGACCAACTCAGGCCCTGATTAAGCAAAAGCTGTTGTGGAGATGAACTGACATGTTAAAAACCAACCAACCAACCAAAAAACCCAACAGAAAATAAAAACCCCCCAAAAAATAGCCACGCCCACAAACAGTGTTAGCTGAATTCATTTCTGTTGTCTCAAAATTATTCCAGAGAACTGGCATACCTGAGGCAAAAGCTGGCAAAGGGGCAGCACAGACCCAGAATTTCATTTAGGCATTTTGGGGATCTTTCTCAGGAAGTCAGCCCTAAAACCATGAATGACAAAGAAGTATGGAAGCACCCGGTAGCTTTTTCCCTCCTCCATGTTTGTCTCTCCTTACTCTCAGTTCTTCCAACCACAGAAAACTGCTGCTCACTGCTGAGGGTCACTCAGCTCCACTGCTGAGGATCATGCCCTGAGAATCATGTGCTCTCTTGCAAGGATGAAACTCAGAACTGCAGTGTATACACAGGTCAATGGCAACAATTCTCCTTTGCTGTTTGGAGTTCATGAGCCTGCACTGAGAGTGATGTTGCTTCCACTTCTGGGCTACCCAGTGAAAGAAAGACATGGGAAAACCAGAAGGAAGCCAGCAGAAGACCACTGAAATGCTCAGTGGGCTGGAGCACTGGGCATGGGAAGGGAGCTGTGCTTCTTCAGCTAGGAAAAGACCAAGATAAGGGAAGGAAACCTGTTTTCTATTTCCAAATAACCTACTAGTCATTACAGAGAAGACTGACCCAAGCCCTACCCAGAGGCTCACAAGAGAAGGGGACAGAGCAACAGTCATAAGCTGCGACAAGGGAAAATTTGAGCAGATATGAGGGGACAAAACAAACCACCATGAGATGGTGCAATGCTGCAACAGACACCTCGGAGAGGCTGGGCAACCTCCAACCTTGGAGATAGTGAAGACACAACTGGACACAGCTGTTAGCAACCTAACCTAGCTTTGACATTGTCCCTGCTCTGAGTTGGAGGTGGATGAGTCACCATCTACTGATCTCTTCCAACATACTTCATTCTACTTATTCTACTCTGTTCTGAAATAAAGGATCAGTTGCTTGTCTGAATGAAAATAAGAGGAAGAGGCAGGAATTGAAATGGGGACTGTACAGTGATTGAGGAATGCACTGAGAAATGCTCATAAAAGGGAAAGGAGGAGAAACTAATTGCTCTCATTTTTAAAAAGCCAACGTAAGGTCGTTTTATTTTGTAATATTAAAAAATTACAACATTACTTCTTTTTCCCAAAATATGAAGAAACCAGCATGGTACACTGTCCTTTTCTGAATCTTGTGACAATGCTGGGAGGTTTTGTGAGTTTTCTATTGCTTTTAATTGAATAAATCAGCATAAACAGTTTACGTTTATTCTGAAAAAAAAGCAAAGGAGGGGAAGAAAGACCATCTTTTAGGCTGGTAGCTGTTTGGGTCTAGCCTACATATTGCATACATTCAGCCAGGACTCAAGGGAAGCAGAACAGATAAAATAAGGTGTTGACGTGAACTGAAAGGAAAGGGAGCAATCAAACTGCATGGACATTCTAAGTACAATCAAATGATTGGTACAAACAGGCAAGGAAAAATTAGCAAGATTAAAACCAGTGACAGATGGCCCCAGACTGATCTATTAAGCCTTCTGTATTTGTGCAAAAGTGGTTGTTGTAAGGGGAGCAAGAAAAAGGCTTGAACAAGTGAAATTTTGCAAAACATTGGCACAAGTCAGTGCCCAGCATCTCCCCTCAGGTGGATGCAGAAGCTTGCAGCTTTACTCAAATTTGCTGAAAGAGTTATAATTAGCTACAAAATTCAAAGTATCAGCAAATTAAAACTATTGATTTATGCAGGCCACGGGTAGGTGAAACAGAGAAGGTCAACCAAGAAATTTATGATCCCAGAATAGATTTGCTGCCGGCACAGCCAGGCAAACTCTCTCAAAACAAGGAGAAACCCCAGCTTATAACTGCTCAAGATGCCACAACATGTCTTCTTACATTGTCAAAGTAAAAATTCCTCTTGCCTCAGATTATATGTATGCACACTACTACACCTATATGCACAAGTGTGATTTGCAGAAAGCTATGCAATGAGCTAAAATTTAAATCTAGTCCCATGCAGAGCAAGTACAGAGAGTATATGTAGTATTAAGTCTTGTGTTCGCACAGTGAACTGGATTATATTTAACCTGCAGAGCCTCATCCTGCTGCAAATAAAATTGGCATGAGTAAATCAGATCTCTAAAAGCAATATATTGCTACTATAGCAATTTGATGTCAAGTTCATCACAATTTGAAATAGGCATAAATTCTAAAATATTATGATGGATATAATTGACATTTCTTAATACATGGCTCTGATCAGAACTATTTTTTAAAAAAACAGGTTTTGTATTGAAACAACTTAAAACATTAAAAAAAGGCAAAGGGAATAAATGGAGCCTTAGTGGAAAGCTGGTTGACACTGTTTTTTGCACATTTCTTCCTGCTATATGTAACTGGGAATAATCTGCATAGTTCCATATATCTCCATAAGATTACTGATAGAGTAAAATACCTCTTGGTATAAGTATGAATCACAAACACTCATGTCAATGAAGGATCATCCCCCTGATTTATCAAATACAAATCAACCACTGCCTTTTCTTTTGAGGGGTGAGAAAGGAAGAGTTCTATCACTCCTATGCTCATCAGAGACCAAAGGACCGGTCAGATTCCCAGATGAGAGTACAGGCATTCTCTCATATCTCTGGTAAAATTAGCTACTGCAGATATTATGGACCAAGCAACAATACTCACTCACATATCTAGGTTTGGAAAAAAAAAAGGTTTTGAAATTATTATGCTCTTTAGTATAGCTTAGGTTTACATAACATAAAGAGTAACTGGGTTTGATGTTCTACAACAGACATAATCTTCCGAAAAATATGAGATATTAATTGTAAATCTTAACAATTTTGTAATTTTTTCTAATACAGCTATGAAACATTTGATGTCAAACACATCAGTGTTGATTTTTATACAAATTTGAACCACCAGTCCTCTCTTTCTTATTTTTTAGAATGTGGAAAGACACTTTCTCTTTAATTTTAAACACGTAACCCCACTAAAAATAAAATTCTTATATGGAGGCACTGGCCCTTGTTAACCATTCTGTCACTTTAGTCCTGTATCAGCACTATCTTGCGGGTATCATGCACAGGTTCTTCACTGTTTAATACATTATAAGTGCTTTAAGGCTGACTTCTTTAATTCTCATAGCATCAAACAGTTATCCAACCATCTGTTTGGGTTCAATTTATATTAAACATGAGTGTGCTTACTCTCCACATTGGCATAAAATTATGTGAAAGACATTTTTGGTTTTTATCTTAGAACCTAAGTAATATGGAAAAGATATTGTAGAAGATGTGGAATGTTTTACTAAAACTTTAGATTGGAGTTAAATTTTGTTGTGGGACGACCTACAAGAAAAGTCTGTGTATGTCCCATTCAGGACAGAAAGAGCCTCAAGCAAATGTGGTAAAAGCAGGACACTTATCTAGTGGCTTTTTGTCTTAACCATATATTGCTTGTCTATCAGCTTCCCATTGCAACCAACATCCCTTGACAGACCAGCGTTCAGTTAAAGTTTCTCAGTGATTCAAATGACTACTCTCACTTCAATGGATGCACAGCCTGACCACACGTCAGTATCAAATGTAAGACTTTTACATGTCCCTGATTTGTAACTGTTAGCAAATTTGTTGTTGTGCATCAAACTAGACTGGTATTTGTGCACAAAAGCATTAGGTTAGGGATAAGAAAATTATGTGCTCTCCACAACTTATTTTTCTAATACCATAAAGACCAGACTAACTGTGTTCAGGGGGCAGATCTGGGTGAACACGAGTGCAGCCCCTCTCTCCTGCAGTGCACAGAGATACACACCTGCTCAGGTATCATTTCCACCCTTCAGGTGAGACCACAACAAATGAAGGCTTAGAGGACTCCTGTTTCACTAGAGGAGACACTGGATGGAGATGAGATGCAGACAACAGAGCATGCTTTCCCCAAGGAACCTAAACCCCTACTCTTTGTGTCTCCCCAGAGTCACAATTTCTCGATAACTGAAGGTTAAAAGGCAGAAACTCTCTAAACCATAATTAAATAGGTGCTAGCAGCACATAAAGGCATGTTCATGAATAAGGAACTGACTTATCAACAACCTGAAATTAAATGAGGAAGCCAGTGGGAACCGAGCTCTTTTGAAAGTCCTAGAGCTAAAAACCTTGGACGAAACTTACTCTATTTTAAACAATTTTTACTAGTACAGGAAGTAATTTTGGTGTGATTGGAAACATCCTGTTCACTACTGGTATAGCTAAAGCTGGTTTAGATGTAGACATAACCTGTTGGTATACATATCCTAGAGTGGAAAAGTGTTTGTGACACTTTTCGAAAGCCTTTGTCCAACCCTTTGCTATTTTCACTTTTTTTCCCCGAGACTTAACAAAAAAAGACAGAGATCCATCACAATCTACCAGAGGTGGTTTTGGGTTTTTTTGTTCAACGTGTAATGAGAACACCCTCTCTGAAGAACTGAAAATACCCTGAGCTTCAGAGTGAGAGAGGAGGAATAGCAAGTGCTTGGCATTTGAGACTGACTTCATACTGCTTTCTTTTTTAGATCCATTCAATGGCCAAAAAATTCTAAGATGCATTAATATGCAATAACGTTTGCTTGATTGGTGACTGCTTATATGCAAGTAAGGAATCTTTCTGTATAAAAGAGTGTAAAAAATATCCTTCTTTGAGTCAGAGAAGGGAAAAGTCTGAGTCAGGTGGATATGACTACTTCAAATCCCACCAACATTTCTGATAACAGATGCTACTGAGCAATCCAACACCAGTACTAAGCACATACTTCATGGTAAGCCTTTGGTAGAATGGGCTACTGATGGGCATTAGCAAAACAATATTGGTATAAGTGCTTTGAGACAAATTGGAAATTGGATACTAGAGGGAAAAAAATTATTTATTGCTCACAAAAACAGAGCCTTCAGAGAAGTGACTTAGCAATCTCAATACTGCACAGCACCTCCTTTAAAACATCCTTTTTCATGGGGTCCAGTTTTTTTATTTCTTTTCCAGATAAACATTGCCCATAGAAAACAGCCCTCACTATAGAAACCAGCACGATCTGAGTTGAAACACTGAGAAAAACACACTGTACTCAAGTTTGCATTCGTCCTGCAGTCTGTAAACATGTGTTCTTGATCCAAAATATTTTTCAGTCCGTATTTGTACCATATTTGATGGAGCTTGTTCCTCTCCATCTTCCCATGGAAAGTGCTAAGCCATGACTTCTGGAGGAGTGATTTGTTTAGGAGTTAAGATGCCATTCAAATGGCATGTGTGTGTTTGCCATCTAAGGGTTGCCTGAATTTCTTCCTGATTTGCTTCTCAACTTGGCTGTCAAATCAAAGTAGATTCTCAGCCAACTTCTGAATTACTGTTTATTTTTACCCTAATATGAAACTTCACATAAAAGATGCTGGCACTATGCTTGCAACAACTATGTTCTTGAATTGATGCTACAGGAAAACATGATGCCAGGGTGGTGTTAAGAATAAAACTGTGTTCAGCTCTGCAAAATATCAGTGAGGTTTGTGTTCTCTGAAACAAGCTTTTCAGACCCTGGAAGCACAAATCTCATATGAGGGATTTTTTTTTTAGTACAATAATAGAGAGCAGGAGTAAGTTCAAAAGCCCTGGAGTACAAACAGCACCTTGACTCCACTGAATCTGGAGTGACAGCACTGCTGGGCTTAACACTAAAGCTACAAGTTGGGTGAATTTCCTGTGAACTCAGCTGGAGCTCCCGATAAAAACAAAGCTTATGAATGTAGTCCATTGCCGGCTCCTTCAGCTTGCACATTTGCACTTTTCACGGTGCCTGTCTAATTACTGTCTTAATTACTCAGCAACTTGGCTCTCCATTTCACCTTCCCTGTCTTCCAGTTTTTCGCCAGATACTCAGCACTGCCTATGTGCGGTGCTGTCACTTTATTCCCAGCTTTCCCCCACACAGGGAGGACCTTGGTCAGCCCTGCAGACCCTGAGGGAATAGAGCCCTGTTCCAGCAGCACCATCTGTCCCTCCTCTCATGCATAACAGAAGACAAATAAAGCAAAATGAACATTCAGAATTCTTTGATAGTCTACAACGTTTGGAGGCTCAGTACTGATTTTTAAAAAATCTGAAGTGTGCAACTGGGCTCACCTATCAAGTAACAGAAGTCAAATCATTTTCTAAATGGCTTTGGTGGTTATGTCTGCAACAACTTGCTTGGTCAGATGTACAAGAGAGAAAGGGAAAGAGCAAGCAGCAAGAAAGGATGACAGGAGAAAGAGAGAGAGAGAGAAAGAAGGAAAAGGGAAGTTTAACAAACACGAAGATACAACTTTCCTGATACTAACTCTGCCTGCACATTTTGGCTGAGAATTATATAGAACAATGTTTAGAGATGTACTATCAATAAAATCACATTTTGGCAGTTTGCAAGACTGTCACATCATAAGGAGTATGTTCATTTCTTTACTAATTTATCCAGAAGCCATTGAAGAATAGAGAAGAAGGTCTGTGCTATTTTTTAAAATCAAAAAAATTTCCTTACACTGTTAGACTTCCACATTTCTTTAAATCCAAATTCCATATTTCAAATTCACACGGCATCTCCAAAAGCACAGCTTGTTTTTGGCCTTCAGCTAACCATGGACATTGACCTTATTCTGTTGTGCTTGTTTTACACTTGCTGCTTCACATAGAATGAATCCACTCCTTTACCATTTCCTAAATGTGTCCTGCAGTGACCATGCTGTGGTAGCAGCAGCCAACCATCCTTTGCCTGTCTTCAGTTACTACTGTGCACTTTTCTCCCGATAAGTTTCTCTCCTGAGCAAGATAAGCCATGGGAACGCCAGGCCTAAGCCTGCCCCAGACCAATCTGCTTCTAGACTGAGCCATGCTCTTGCTTCTCTTCAGGCCTCAGTAACATCTATGAACTTTTCTTTTGCTTCTGTCTCCTCTGTGTTCTGCCTTTCATCCAAAGCTTCTGACTCCTCTGTGATTCGAATGTGGTTAGCACAGATTTGAAAAAGATGAGGTAATCAATTAAATTCTTTCCTGATTACCCTCTTAACCATTCCTTATGATTTTTATAGGACTAAAATTTATCCTATAGTTAAAATTACTGGCAACATTATTTTGAAAAACATATTTCATACTCTCAGCAGATCCATTTCAGCAGTGTCTCTTCTGTACTTAAAAAGTTCATTCGAACTGCATAGAGTGGCTATACCAGTGTGAAAAGATAACACCCACATAAACTAACAAGGATTTAGGTTACAATAGCAAGTTGAACAACAGGAAGCCTAGTTTAAACATAAGCAACAGCATCCACTCACAGATCTGTACAGGTTTAAAAGGAATATAAAATTTTAATTTATTCCTCTACATGTCCTGCATGCAAATAAGTCTTTAAACAATTTCCTGAATCTAAAACTAATACATGTATTTTATGTGAAAAATCAGTGTCCTTTTTCAGATCTCAAAGACTGATTATTCTCCACAGAAAATGGATTGCCTTTATTTGATCAAGCTTCTTCTCTGTATGCAGTGTTTCATCTCCTACTTTATGCTAAATATGTATTAACTCTTGTACATGTGGGTCATTTAACTGGGCTTTGGTGAGACATAAAGCATGAATCATCACTATAAATAACTGTTCTCATGGCATTACAGACCCCCACCTACCTCTGCTACATACTGCTAACCCCATATACTTCTGTAAAGACACAACTAAATGCTTACCAAAGATCACAGTCTAGAAAGGAAATTCAGATTATGTGTTCTTTAGCAACTTTTATTTTCCCAAAACTCTACTTCGTTAAAAATAAAACATCGACCTACTCCTAGCATGTTTTTCAATTTAACCTGGGAAAAGCAGGATAGGCAGTGTCTTTCAAGCATGTGCAGGCTCATGCGTACATACTCTCCTCTTTCATATTACAGATAAAGAGGATTGACTGCAGTTCACAGACTGTAGCACTGGCCTCTGTATCACTACAAACCACAGATATAGCAATATTGTGGGTACGAAGAAGTGGGGTTAGAAAGGGAGAAAGCTGAGACTTTAAGGGAGCATCAAAGGAATTAATCTTCTACAGAGACAGGGGGAACAAAGCAGAGGATTTTATCTGGGAGTAAGCAGAAGCTTTTTGTCAGAAAAGAGGTGGTAAGAAAAAGAAGGCACGACAATAAAAAGTAGTAGCAGGGCATTGGGAGTCTGAGCCCCGAGCCTTGAAGTGTGATGCAGTCCCTGACTTTTTTGTGCCCCTGCCCACTGAAAGGCCTCTGAGCACTCCCACTGCCCCACCAACATTCTCAGAAATTGTCTAAACAGAATTTTACCAACTAAGTGCTTGTCCACACCATTATTCAGTTGTAATTGGTTTTGTCCCGAATTCTGCAGAATCTCACACGTGCTAATGCCCTACAGATAATGAAGAATAGTTATTGAGACAACAGAAAGAAAGGTAGAGCAGCCAGGAAGAGGAACAGGCTATTTCCTACTTAGCTTTCTCATAGCACAAGCAGAAATGTGTTACATGTGTCTTTACTGCAGCCTAAGTTTTACCATGTCCTCTTAAACAGATTAATAAACTCCGATTAGCAGAGACTCAACATGACCAAACATGACACAGTTGCTTTCCCAAGTTGGTCACTGGTTTATCATTCTGACTAACTAGCTATTCATTAAGTCTGGAATAAATGATTTTGTGTTCCAGAACAACAAAGATTCAGTGTCGCACAGCACTGATGCTGATGCCACAGACCATTGAGGGAACAGTGACCCAGCACTTGAAACACTACAGATTGGAGGGTACGAGCAGCTGAGTTTGCAGCAGAGCCCAATGAACTAAACCAAACAACTGCTCCCTAGAGAAAATGCCCTCTGTATTGAAGCAGCAGAGCCACCTTCTACTCCTTCTCCCTGCACACTGCAGTCCCTGAGGTGAGTGAGAATACTGGCATAGCAGGCAGTGTCAGCTGCCTGATCAGAGTTTTGGTGGGGGTGAATCGCCCTGCGTATATTTTAGGCAACTGCAAAATCCCCCTGCCATCTTTAGGTGAGTTCAGGGCGCTATAGTCCTATTCATGTAGGCAACTGCAAAAAAATGTGTTACAGGGCATCTTTCACCCTTTATTTTTGTTTTCTCTCAAGGTCAGTATACTGTCTATCACCCCACACCGGCTTGGCAAGGCGGTAAGAGACGCTCCCCACAGCCTGGACATGTGTGTTGGAGGAAAGGTGGGCACAGGCATGCTGCTCTCCCCTCCATGCTCACCCCCACCTTATGCTTAGCCTGCTGTTCTCTGCCATTTATCCCCACTGAAATATCCTGCTATGACAGATGCTGGGCAGTTTTCTTCACTGTTCCTCCTAGCCAGTGCATAAAACTTGGGCCACTGAGGTGAAAAGCAATGTGTATTCTCCTTTCCTGCCATCATCCACTGCTCTCTCACCCTCACTATCTACAACAACTGGTTGCACCAGAGTCCAGCAGCACATCCTAATCTAGGAGGCAGGCACTGCTGATCAATCCAGACCAAAAATGCCAGCATTTTCCAGATACACGGGTTATCACCACCCCAACATTTCTCCTCTATGTGCCCATAAAGTCACACTCTTTAAAGTGCCACAACAGGAAGGTGGCATGCACTGTGCAGTGTCTGCAGACCACTGACAGTTACTATGGGGCAGTCCTTGGGTCACAAACATTAAGTCTTAGACAATATAACAATGCCAGATAGACGATCTGCTAGAGGGGGAAGATGTAGTGAAGAAGGTGGTCCAGACCCAAACCCAGTGAATTAGTAGTAGATTTTTAAAATTTTTTTTCATTTTTAAGAGAGAGTTTAAGTAAAGTATAGAGAGAACAGTAGAGGAAGGGATGCATACTAAAGAACTAAAAAGGAAATGGGAAAGAATGAAAGAGAAAAGATGAAACTGTCAAGCAAGAATCAAGGATGAGGCCACTTTGATACTAATAATGCTTTGGCCAGTGAACACAGAGCTATGGATCCCCATAAAATTAAAGAATCAGCACTTCCTTGACTTGTGGAAACTAAGTGAAAGTAAGGAAGAGGGTATTATGTAGCAACTTACAGGATCATGGTTAATACTGCATATAGGGGGAAAACTGGAAAAGGAGAAACAGATTACCTTTCCTTACAAAGCAGGGAAAATATCATATGAGAACCTAATAGGAAGGAGCCTTGGGGGTTTTCTCTCCCCTTTCTTCCATGCGCCGCACCCAGAAAACCAAAATCTACATCTACCTTTTAACCTGTACATTGGAAACTAAAATAATTGAAAGCAATCAATATTTTAATAAGAGCTACTGTTTCACCTGATTGAGAGGGTCATGTGATGACTCCAGTTAGATCAGAGGGAATGCTGACAAAAGAGGAAAACCACTTCTAAATTTTGAGGCAAGAAGAAAGAACACATTACTCTACTACAAGGAAAGCTAGAACAGGGAACAAAGGACTTGAACTGCAAAAAAATACATTTACATTCTAAGAGAAGAGAACTTTCTGACTGGAGGTGCCTAAGCAAAGGTAGATCAATTTAGGGAAGCTGCAAAATCACCATTACAAACTGCAAAAGGCTGGCAAGAAAATCATTCCTGAGGAATAATTTTAAGTACAGTTGATTCCACGTTTAGTAGAATGGGCCAGAGAACCACTTGCACTCCATCTTTTCTATAGTTTCTATTAAAAAAATAAAAGAACTTTCAAAAAAGGAAATTCGAGTTTTCATTGCACTTAAACTTGAAGATAGAAAAATATCATCCGCATAGTTTAAAACATACCATTCACATGAGAAATTATTGACTTGTTATTGGTTTTGTTTATAAACTCAGAGATTACGAACTAGCTCTTCAGACGTGAAGTTGCCTCATTACTGTGTGTGCTTGTGCCAGCAGAGCCCCAAATTTTGAGGAGTGTCATAATGCTGTAATGACTTCAGTATAATAGATTTTGTAATATCTGGGGGGCCAACATTTTAAATCATTAGACAGTAGTTTGCTGTTATGAACCCGAGGCTGCTAGAACCATATCATCACATTGCAAGCAGGCCAGCACAGCTGTAATATATGTAACATGCCTTTCACAAGTATATTCTTGCACATACTAGTCTCCTGCCTCAGTTACAGAACAGAACTCGTACAGAACCACAAAATTATCCTCCAGATGAAAGTTCTCTGTTTCCCTTCATACAATCTCCTCCTTTACAACATTTTAAACCCTTGTTATGCCTCCAGAATTCCCACAAACTGGAGTATGTATTGGTTTAACTTTCAGATGAAACCACATATATTACTGACTTAGAAATTAAACATCAAAAAAACACATTATCTGGATTTTCAGAAGCTACACAAGAAACGCCCAGGAACAAACCTTACTGCAACCGAGTTTTGGAAGTGTTGTGACAGCAACAGCTGAGAGGGTGTCAAACACTGGAACAGACCTCTTGGAGAGGTGGTCAATGAACCCATGTCTAGCAGTGTTGAAAAGGCATTTGGACAGTGCCCTTAAAGCCATGTTCTCACTTTTGGTCAGCCCTGAAGCGGTCAGGTAGTGGGACTGGATGATTATTGTAGGTCTGTTTAAACAACTATTTTATTCTACTCAAATCTCTTTTCTCCTAGCTGCTCCTTTCCCTACCAATACACACTGGGGAAATCTCTGAAGACAATTCTTCCCAGCCCTGCACTAGCAGAAGGCACTGAATACCCAGAACCATCTCCCAGCCTAGGCACTGGCTCTGTCACCTTGTGGGAAGGAGGTGTGTACCTTCTGAGGGGGGCCACAGCTGTGGGTCATCTCAAGATAAAGGAACCATCTGCACAAATTTGCAAAAAACAAGTGTGATGTGTGTTTTTTAAACTCATCAGTGTTCAACTGAGATAAGTTTTCACAGGATGGCAAAACACCACATCACTGACACTAGCAAGGCTCAAAGATCAAGCCTTCAGTCTGGTGCAGGATGTGCTTCTCATCTAAATGGTTGCAAACCATTTGGAGGTGAGCAATACCTGTCATTTCCCCATGAATATTCTTTTTTGCTCCTTGTGCTCATTTTTAGAAATGTCTGGTCTGTTTTCTATGGAAGAACATACTAAAACACAAGAGCCTGAGAACAGCAGCACTGTCTCACAGGGAAGGTCCATCTGGCCCAATACTCTGTCTCCAAAGTGTCCGACCACCAGTGTCTGAAGAAGAGCACGTGAGCACTGAAGTCTAGTCCTGCCAGGATCCTGAGGGTGCTCACAGGCCTCAGTGGCTGGGACTGGCCTCCCCTGGGACCCCCACCCCTACCATCTCCTGCCAAGGGCCTGGGGACGTGTCCCAGCTCCGCCTGGGACCTTCAGTCCCTGCCTGAGCCCTGCTGTAGGTGTGCCCATCTCTGCCCATGTCTCCTGGGTGGGCCTGGGACCTGCACTGCAGAGCTGCTCTCTGGGGTGGAGCCCTCAGACCTGGGTCAAACCTTGTCATGCAGAACTCTGGGTTTAACATGGCATAACTGCTCTGTTCTATTCCCTGCACTCACCATGAGTCAAATAACAATGAGACTTATTTGTGTGAAGTTCCAGGGGGTTTTCAGCTCCAAAAAACACATTCAAGGACACATAACACACAGGTTATAACTAGAAGCAGGATATTATTTCAATTTTTATTTTTCTCTGTCTGTTTCAGAGCTGATGCTCACAAGCACTAACACAACACACATATGTAGCCAGGAGCAGGCTGATGCATTTCTTACTTGAAAATACATCCTTTGTAGTCTGGAAAAGGCAAGTGACAGAGCTACAGAAAGCAGCAGAAGGAATATCGGTCAGAAGAAAAGGTGTGTGGTACCATGAGGTATTTTCCAAAGTATGACACATATTAATGATGGGCACAATCTTGCCTGCCAAAACTTGCTTTGTTGCTGTGCTTCCCAGCCAGGGATGCATGCAAAGCACTCTTGTGCCTGCTCTGTGCTTGTGTTGCGGGCAGGAGAACTGAAAAGTGTCAGCTCTGGATGGGGAAGCAAGCCTGGAACCCTTCCAAGCACATGCTGTTCTGAACAAGCAAGAACCCCATGGGAAATGGAGCCAAGGGAAGAGCAGAGCTCAGCCCCACTCCAAACTTGCAATGGGCAAGAGAGCCAGAGAGAGCCAGGGCAGGAGTGGTGCCTTGGAGGTGTGAGGGCAGCAGGCAAGAACGGAGCCACAGAGGCCCAGAGGAGCCCTGAAAAGGGGCTGTGCCCAGCGCTACGGAGGACAAGAAGCAACCCCCAGGCCCCACTGGGGCCCACCCTGGGAGTCTGGAAAGCTTCCTGCCCACTGCAGGGCATGAAAGGCTATCTTCATGGGGCATGAGCAGCAGGCAGCAATCCAGCCAAAAGGGACTGAAGGAGCCCTGAACAGTGGTCATGCTCAGTGCTGCAGAAGAAAGCAACCCCACCCCTCCCCCCTTCCCCCCATGAACCAGTGCCAATCTGCCCCGAGGGAAAATTCCCTCCTGATGCCATTGCTGATAATCAGCTATTCCCTAAGCATGTGAGCAAGGCCTCACTCCTCATCCCACAGTCTGGTTATGCCTTCCAGGATTTGCCTAAGCCCTATTCTCCCTCAACCTGGAGCTATGTCAGGGGCTTCCAAGAGTGGCCAAATGTCCTCAGCCTGATCAGCCTGAGGGTTAAGAATCCTGGCAGGGCACCAGTGGGTGTTACAAAGCCCTAGGACCCCTAACAACACCTCTGCATCCCATTTCTTACAGCAGCTGCCCCTGGCTCCACAAGGGGCTGAGGACAGAGCTGTGTAGTGCTCCTCAAGAAGGCATTCACTTGAACTTACTAGTGCTATCCAGCTGAAAAGGCCAGACAGCTTCAGGCACCTCAAGGTCTTAGCGGTTCTTCTCCTCTGAAGGGCTTGCATCTGTTTCCCAAAGGCTGAGTGCTACTAGCAGCTGGCCTTGCCTCCAGTTTTCCTCCCTTAGCCTCCTCCAAATAATTTCACTGTCTCCTCAAGTGTTGTATAATGTATTTAAACCCTGTTGGTATGCACTAGCCAAACTCTCACTCAAGACCAGGATCCACACCAGGATCCAATTATTGGCTCATTAACCTCCCACAAACAGCTGTGGCTGCAGGGCGGGCATTAGCCCTATAAATCAAGCCCTGGGAGGAGCCAGAGAAAAGGAGGTGGTTGTTCCTGGTAGCTGAGTGCTGCATGTGCTGGAGCTCTGTGCTGAGAAATCACAATCCAAGACTCAGAAGACTGCGAGCTCCGGCACACTCAAGGACTTTCTTTGGGATGTCTGTGGGCTGGCTCCAGGCCAGCTTTGACAGTAGGACATAGAAGGATGCTCCCTTTTGTCCTGCCCCCCGAGGCACTGCTGCACTGCAGGGTGGTGACACTGTGACATGAGGGTGACGGGGTCCCCCATGCACAGCCCTGCCTGCCACAGACCAGCCACCACCCCTCCGCCCAGCGTCCTTTGGTGGAAGGCCTCTGGAGTGCTGTCCCAGCGCTCAGTTGCCATGTACTGGGCACAGCTGCTGAGCTCTCCTGACACATTCTGTGCCACTTGGCTTCCAAGAACCTCATGCTGCTACTTTTCTCTCAGGTTATGGAAGAAATCAACCCTGTAGCCCAGAGACCACCCATAAGAGCTGCCTCCTCTCTGTGATGGAACTAATGTCCATGTTGCTACCTTTGGTTGTCCAATTCTGAGAGGACAACGACTGCAGGAACACCAACTTTCCATTTATGGACGTTGAAATCGAAAGGGACCAATTATTACCAGCTGAATATTAATAAGTCCATTGGGCCTGATGGGATTCACCCCAGAGTACTGTGGGTAACTGTAGCAGACATTACAACAGGACAACTCTCAATCAAAAAGGTCTTAGGAGGCCCCACCAACTAGAAATTAGCCCATGTTACACCAGTTTACAAGAAAGGCAAGAGAAAAGACCAAGGAAACTACAGACCTGTTAGTCTAACCTCAGTACCTGGAAAAAATTATGGAGAAAATCATGCTGGGTTCTACTAACAGACATCTGAAAAACAATGCAATCATCACACACAGTCGACATGGGTTCACAAAGCGAAAGTCCTGCTTAATTTAATAACATTCTACAATAAGGTCACCTGCCTGGATGAAGGGAAGACGGTGGATGTAGTTTTTCTGGGTTTTAGAAAGGCTTTTGATACTGTCCCTCAAAGCCTCCTTCCAGACAAGTTGTCCAACAGTGGAATGAGCAGGTATGCAGTGCTCTGGCTGAAGAATTGGTTGAAGAGCAGGGCTCAAATTGTTGCAGCAAACAGGACATCTGGCTGGTGACCAGTTACCAGTGGTGTGCCTCAGGGCTCAATTCTAGAAGCAGCTCTGTTCTGTCACTTTATCAGTGATCTGGAGGCTGCAGTTGAATGCACGGATAGTTTGGTGATGATACCAAACTGAGAGGTGCTGCACGGGACAAGAGGCATTGCCTTGCAGAGGGATCTGTATTGACTGGAGCAGTCACCAATGACATGAAGCTGAGCAAGACCAACCAAATGCTGGGTTCTGCACCTGGGATGGAGTAATTCCAGACACGAGTCTGAACTGGGAGAGGAGTGGCTGGAGAGCAGCCCTGCAGAAAGGGGTTTGGGAATGCTGGTTGGCAGGAAGCTCAGTGGGATCAGCAGTGTGTGTGCCCTGGCAGCCAGGAGAGCAAACCTCATCCTAGGGTGCACCAAACACAGCATCACCAGCCAGCCAAGAGAGGGGATTGTCCTGCTGCATTCAGCACTGGTGCAGCCTCACCTCAAGCACTGTGTGCAGTTCTGGGCCCACCATTTAGAAAGGATGTGAAGGTACTTGAACGTGTCCTGAGAAGGGCACCAAAGCAGGGGAAGGGGCTGGCAGGAATGTGCTCTGGGGAGCGGCTGAGGGCACTGGGCTTGTCTGGTTTGGAGAGGATGAGGCTGAGGGGTGACCTCACTGCTCCCTACAGCTTCCTGAGGAGGGGAAGGGGTGAGGGAGGTGCTGAGCTCTTCATCCTCTCCCAGTGCCAG
This sequence comes from Lycocorax pyrrhopterus obiensis, assembly GCA_014706295.1. Lineage (NCBI taxonomy): Eukaryota > Metazoa > Chordata > Aves > Passeriformes > Paradisaeidae > Lycocorax > Lycocorax pyrrhopterus. Next base: position 55,178,775 of record JACSVZ010000002.1, on the reverse strand, counting down.
GACACGTGGGGAATGGCTCAAAGTTGCACCCATCAGGGGAAGTTCAGACTTGACATGAGGAAACACTTCTTTACCCAGAGGGTGGCCAAACCCTGGAATAGGCTTCCTGGAGAGGTGGCCAATGCCTCCCCCACCCATGCCTGTCAGTCCTGAAGAGGCATTTGGACAGTGCCCTTAAAGCCATGATTTAACTTTTAGTCAGCCCTGAGGTGGTCAGGCAGTGGGATTAGATGGTCATTGTAGGTCTCTTCCGGCTGCACTATTCTATTCAATTAGAATTGTTGTGTTATAGAAGAGAGGACAAGGAGATAACAAGTGTTATACATTGGGTTATCAGCTTAGATGGAATTTTCCAGAGAAACCTGGGTATACAAATTCAGCCTTTTCATTCAAGTAATCGTGTCCTTAGAATTGACTCAGTCAGCCTTGGTTACCAAAACATCTGTTCTGGTTTCATTTTAAACACGTTGGCATTTCATTAACTTTTATGGCTGGGATGTAGTCTCCTAAATTGATCTGATCTTTTTAAAACTTTAATCCAGATTCTTCAGCTGACTTTTGGCAGATTTTAACAGATCCTGCAAGCTCAGCATGTCCATACTTCCTGCATTTTGGGGCAAAAATCATTGAAGAAATGTGATGACCAGAGGATGTTAGTAGATGACACACTCATTGTTTCAAAATCAGGGTGCCAGGGCACATGTGCTACCACATAAAGCACCATCACCTGGATGATGTGAAAAATAGAGTGCTGCTGTGAGCCATGATCAGCAGAACCCAGGGGACCAGAAAGTCCTCTGGTTTGAGGCTCCTGCAGCTCAAAACCCCTGAAATTACAGGGAGCACCCCAGAAGCTGTGATCCGTGCCTTACCATTGGCTGCAGTTCTCCCCACCTACGCCTTACCCCATTTACTGTAATTCCTTCTCCCCGCCGTTGTTAACACCCCCTGGTTAACATTCTATTGGTTACTGTATGTTTTCCATGCCCATGTTTTCGGGGTACAAAACCGCCCCCGCACCACATGGCTGGTGGATTGCTCTGTGGATTTTATCATGCTCCAATAAACCCCTTACCCCCATGGAGGAGCCCCTCTGCCTATTTTCCTGCCTCCTTTGCGTGCCGTAGCCATCGGTGGTCGAGGTGAACCCGATTGGTGATTCGCCTGTCCTCCCGCGCTGAGATCGGTCCCTGTCCAGCCTCCACCTGGGACAGGCAGTAGACTGCTAGGTGCTGGGACACTGAGCTAGCCCGAACGGCACCCGAAGCAATAGAGTGGCCAATTATTATTTCCATATAACTCTCAGATTTAACACTTCTAATGCAAGACAGAAATTTGCCCAATATGAGATTTTCTGGTTATTTAGCTTTTGTCATATAAATAGTGACTATGTCATATAAATAGTGACTAGACACACACACTACCTACACTGTACAACTAAAATTTCTCCTAGACAGCAAGGAACTGAAGATAATGATAGCATCATTAGAAAAATAGTTTCCATAAATGAATCAGAGAATCACAGAATAAACTGAGTTGGAAGGGACCCACAACAATCATTGAGTCCAACTCTCAGCCCTGCACAGGACCATCCCCAAGAGTCACACCATGAACCCAAGAGCGTTGTCCAAACGCTTCTTCAACTCTGCCAGGCTTGGTCCTGTGACTGCTTCCCTGGGCAGCCTGTTCCAGTGCCTAGCCACCACCCTCTGGGGAAGAACATTTTTCTAATATCCAACCCAAACTCCCCTGACACAACTTCAGGCCATTCCCTTGGGTCCTGTCACTGGTCACCACAGAGAAGAGATCAGTGTCTGCCCTTCTTCCTCTCATGAATAAGTTGTAGACTGCTATAAGGTCTCCCCTCAGTCTCCTCTTCTCCAGGCTGAAGAGACCAAGTGACCTCAGCCACTCCTCATACTCAAAGCTTCCCCTCAAGGCCCTCCATGACCTTTGTTAACCCCCTTTTAGGGTGCTCTCTAACAGCTTTGTATCTTTCTTCTATTGTACTGCCCAAAACTGCACACAGGACTTGAGGTGAGGCTGCACTAGTGCAGAGTAGAGTGGGACAACCCTCTTCCTTGCCTGATGATGCTGTGCTGCTGATGCTGTGCCTGATACACCCAGGACACGCTTGGCCCTCCTGGCTGTGCAGGCACTGCTGACTCACATTCAACTTTTTGTCAACCAGGACCCCCAGGTCCCTTTCTGTGGTGCTGCTCTCCAGCATCTTGTTCCTCAGTCTGTCTGTACATCCAGGGTTGTCCCATCCCAAGTGCAGAATGTGGCACTTTGTCTTGCTGAACTTCATATGGTTGGTGATTGCCCAGCCCTCTGATTCGCCAAGGTCTCTCTTCAGGCCCTCTCTGCCTTCAACAGAGTCAACAGCTTCTCCCAGTTTTCTATCATTTGTGAACTTTCTTAGTATCCCTTACAGTCCTGCATCCAAGTAATTTGTGAAGGTGTTGAAGAGCACTGGGCTGAGGATGAAGACATGTGGAACCCCACTAGTGACAGCTCACCAGTCTGTCACCCCACTCATTGAAACCCTTTGATACCAACCTGTGAGGCACTTGCTCACCCACTGCATGCTGTGTTTATCCACCTGTGGGCTGGACATTTCATCCAGCAGGATCCTGTGAGAGACAGTATCAAAAGCTTTACTGAAATCCAAAATGAAGGTCTATGTTTTAGAGCCACTCCATGTTTTTAATACATATGTTGCAGCAATAAATAATAGAAAATGATGCAAAAATGCTTTATAAAAACATTGATCTATAAGGACACATTCAATAAACTGAAGGTGCACAAATCCAATAGAAATCTCAAGATAAAAACAAGTCAATGAATTTAAAATCTCTTTAAGCCAGTGTGATATTACACACCTGTCACAATGCCATCCTATTCACACCATCAAGATTCAGACAAATCATACATTTTCAACTCCTAGATAAAATTTACTTGTTATCATCAAGTACCCAAAACAAATAAACAAAACTCAATCATTCCCCTTTGGGGACCTTTTTTTTTTGAGTAAAGTTTTAGCAAAAATAATGAAGGATTTTTTGTTGTATAGACAAAAAGGAACTCAAAGCTAACCAGAAATGTAGACATGAGAGTACACGTGCACAGCTCATGCAATAACAATACATGTGCCAGGAAGGAGGAGGCATGGATACAGAGCTACATGGTACTGTGACCTACTCTGTGTCAGACCACTGGTACTACAACCTACTCTGTGTAAGGCCACTAACATCTTGTAAATAAGCAACTTTTAGACCACTGACATAAGAAATTACCACCACAGATATTACAAAGAAGCCAAAATTGCCAGATGCCTAGCTGCAATATATGAAGATCAAACCAGACAAATTTTCCCCTTGTTACCATGGTTGATCACCAGAGTGGAGGAAGAGCAGACCATCTGTCAGAGCCCAACAGCATCTTCGATTTGCACCCAAGGCACCCATCAGGCTCAAGGTGTCTGTCCTGGTGCATGAGCAGTCTTTGAGAGGTATGGGATACCTCAGGTACTCACATTAAGGTGTTCTACCTGGTATGCCCACACATTTCTGTGAGCAGGACCCCCACATTGGAACAGACAGCCTGAAGCAGTAAATGTGATTAAGACTTGCACCAGTGCTTTTCCAGATGGTTAATCATAACTGACAAAGACACGAGGAAACAAACAGTATTTTTAGGCTTCTGCTCCAACTACCGACTCAAGTCAACTCACACCATAAAATCATCAGATCTCTTCAAACTATTACAGAGTATTTATGTGTTTTACTTGAAAACAGTTGCAGTCCAAACCTGCAAGAATGGAAATGCATCATGACTTTGATGTTGAGAAGTCTAGTACTTTATAACCTGGTGAGCTAGACAGGAGTATTTGAATGGGAAAATTAATCACTAGTCTGTGACAGCTTCAACTATTAGATTCTTAAATAAAGACACAATTATGTATGACTTTTGTACATATTAATTGTTGCATTTTTTTATGCCACTGGAGCTCCACAGAATTCAATGTGTGACCAAAAAGAAAGTGAGGATTTATAGGCAATGAAATATAAGAAATATGCTCGTAAAATAATCTCTCTTAATTCTCCAGAGCCCTGTTACCAAAGTGCATAACAATACAGGATATATGCTAGAGGGGTATAAAGGCTTTATTAGCCCTCAAAAGGGATGACTCGCAACACTTACTGACAACTATGTCTGCAAAATTCGTGCTGGGAACAGCTTTACTGCAAACTGTACTAACGGCAGACACGGCTGCTATATACAGTCATACACAAGTGCTTTTCTGCTGGGCCTAATATCTGTATCTATGATCCTGTTTTGAGACACCCAACAGCTACACAGGAGCTATTTGTGCAGAACATTTATACAGCTATCAGCTTTCACTAATGAAGATGAACAAAACAAAGAGTGGCCAATAAGGCTCTCGTCTTTGGTCAGGAACTCCTGCAAATTCTCCCCGACTTCGCCCGTTGTTCATTTCCAGGCTACAACAACGCTAAAATCGGTACCGGCTTTCCAAAGCAGTACACGCTGTCAGCCGCAGAACATTTCGACCAGCCTCACGACATGCCGAGAAGCTCCCCAAAACCGCAGCAGCCGCTGAGGAAGCAGCGGGCCGCGCCAGCACCCCGGCCCCCGCGGGCTCCTGTCATCACACGCAGCGGTGTCTGTCACGCCGCGGCTGCAGCAAGGCGGATCGCCGCAGCCGAGGATGAGCCGGCGCGGATATTAAAGGAAAGGCAATCCTCTTAGGAGGGCTGGCGGCGGGCGGTGACGCGAGGCGAACCGAGCCCGCGCTTCCCCGGCGGGCCGGGGCAGCAGCCCGGCCACCCCTCGGTGCGGTGCGGTGCCACCCCCGCGGGGAGCCCCGCGCCGCCTCAAGGGCGAGGGAGCGGCGGCCGGTTCGGGCCTGCGGCAGCCGCGGGCAGCACCCGCAGCGCCGCATCCCCGCGGGGAGCGAGCGGCCGGCGGGGCGCAGGGGCAGCGCGGGCGCGGTGAAATGGGTCAGTTACGTAACAACACCGCGGCCCCGGCCCCGGCCCCCGCCCGGCGCCCCCGCGGGCAACGAGAGGGGAAGCCGCAGCGGCGGGCGCTGGGAGCGAGCGGAGCCGCATCCTCTCGCGGACCCCGGGCACCGCCGCCGCACCCTTCTTCCCCCCTCCACCCCTTCCCAGCAGTTCCCCCGCCCCGGAGCGCACCTTCTCCTGGGCGCGGTTGAGGCGTTTCTGGACGTTTTTGGCGAAGATGCCGGTCTTCATGTCGGCCATGGCTGGCGGCGGGGATAGGGAGGGTGGGGAGAGAAGGCGGGCGAGGCAGAGCCCGGCGGCTACGAGCGGCTGCGGCGAGGCAAGGATGGAGGGATGGAGACGAGGAGGAAGAGGAGGAGGAGGGCTTTAAAGACACAGCAGGGAGAGGCGTGGCCACCGCCGCCGCCTCAGGTGAGCCGCGGGCCCCCCCACCTCCGCCCGCCCCCGGCCCCTGGGGAGGCGGCTGTCGGGACCCCGCAGGACGGGTAGCGTTGTCTCCTGGAGATGGGGCAATTCCTCTAGATAATAAAACACATCAAGAGAGATAATGGGGACGATGATTTCTAGAAACACAGCCGATCCACTACTGGCCAAGTCCCCTTGTACGGCCGGAGAACCCTAGGCACCTATCTATCCCCCTACAAGTTTCCACCAAGTCAGTCACTCCCAGGTCCAAGCTCCTTTAACACTTTCCACCGGTTTGGGGGCTGCAGCATCACATGCAGTAGATGGGTTCTGCAGTTAGGGGACCTGCACCCCAGCTCGACCCGAGCTGGGCTTGCTGGCATAGACATCAGCTGTTCTGGGGTTACCATGCCCGTGCTGCTGAATGTGCTACACCTTGACATGCCATTGTGCTGCTCTCGACATCTTCCTCCCATCCATTCTTCGCTCCTGTCTCAGTGTAGCAACCAACAGCAATAAACTGGTTCCAGATTGGTTTCACGTTTTTGATCTTATTTCTGAAATTACAACTTTAAGACAAAACTGAAGGGCAGTCATAACAAAACCCTCTGTCCTCCCCTGCCACTCAAGCATCCCAAAATCTTCTAAATACAGGATCACTCAGCACCAGTCACTCAAGGCTGGCAGTCATCCTTCCTAGACACCAAGCCCCAAATTCACTTCTGGCATTTATTTCTGTTGTTTGGCCAAGCGTGGAGTTCCCTGATATGGAGAGTAGGAATACAGAAGCAAACAGAGCAAAGCAATACAAAGCAAAACACTGGAACTCAATGCTCTTAGCCTGAGCCTATATCCTTCTATACGGAACTGTCCTATGTTCATAATACTTTTCATTGATTTTTCAGATTGGTACAAAACACAAATCGGAAGGTCTTCTACCTGCCAAAAGAAAATGTCTCATACGTGTAGTAAGTCCAGCTGTGTTTCCTGAGACCTTGTATTTCTGACATCCGCTCAGTCCGACATGTGCCTGACACATTTTCCTGTACTATTAAGAAGTGGATTTAACATACCAACTGCAGCAGCAGCAATGTTTAGTAAGAAATTGTGACCTATATAAGAGTAGGTACTTACTTAATTCTCACGTAAACATTATTTAAAAAGAAAAATAATCACAGAAAAAGCCCCAAACCCAAAACAAATGCAGAAAACCAAAGAAAACATATCACAGCAACCAAGGAAATTATTTTATCTAAAAGATTACAGGCAGTTTCTTATAATGCTGTTAAACTGGTGAAAGATCAAAACAAAATCTCAGTGTGCATAGGGCTCCCAAATTCTTTGAAGCAATTTTTCACATCTTCAGAGTTTCTCTTTCGGGCCAGTTTGGCTTCTGATTCCACCACCTTAAGAATGATTAAAAAAAAAATCATGAAAAGAGATGGTCTTAACTGATTACTCATGCATTTTCTTCACCAAAGCGTAACAAAGGTAGGAAGTTCAGCAGCACAGAGTGCATTTGGTTGACTTTGGGCTAGGAGAGGGAGGGAGGACACTCTCTTGTGCCTCTTTGATCCATGTTGTCTGATATAGTAGTAGAACCCTCATCACTAAGCCGAAAAATGCTTTTTCATGCCAGTGGATGAGGAGAATGAAGATGTGTCCTTAGTCAGACAGCCGGTCTCTTCCTCCTCACTCAGTGGACCTGCATTGGCTTTGCCCCATTTAATGGCCTTGGACAACAGCCAAGGCTTTTTCACTGGCTGGTTTAGCAATGTGTGTGTTGCTCTCCATCAACTAGATTTTGGAAAGTAATTATCAGCAAACGATCAGGCTGTTCTCTCCATACTCTTTGTCTGTTGCATATAACATTTATTGTAATTAATACTTTAGAGAAAATTTCTCCATTAAGATGTGTTTCAAAGCAAATTTTTCACTGTGTATTGCTCATGCTTTAGTCTGAAATAGATGATATTTAAAAATGAATAATCCTTTACTACAATTTACCATATTTTCTCCCTATTTTGTCATTATTGTTTATTTAGTGTTATTTTAAAATGAGGTTTCACTTCAGTTTCCCTCCTGAATAGCAGTCATTCATAGAAAAACGCTCCTAAGGGAATAGTGATTTTTCAACATAAAATCTCTAAAGAGAAGGGAGAAAGTTAAGTATTAGTACAACTACTATGTCACCACTTTTTCCAGCTGTTGATCCCTGTTCACCCAAAATGCTAGAACAGGAAGAAATCTGGATAATTTCTGGCTCATCAACAACATGGTTTCTCATCACACATTTCTGCTATTCTGATCACTCTTTATTTTTAAAGCAGTAAAATTTAAAGATACTGGTCCATAGGAGTCAATTTTACAATATTGACGATAGAAAAATTGGCAGGTACCTTGCAGCCATCTCCATTGCAATAATAACTGAAATACAGATATCAATTGCTGTGGAGTAACAAGTGACTTGCACCTCTACAAATCGCAGCATATGGACACTCACAATTCACACTACAGACATGGCAGATAAAAGACAACCCCATTATAAGCACACCACTTTAATATTCAGTGCAGTGGAGAACTGGAGCGGGAAATGAAACTGCAGGACAGCCTGGGAGTTGAAATCGCACTGTAGTGTGGATTTGGGGAGGCAGAATGTATGGACAAAAATACAATGCAAGTTGGGGTCTAACAGAATAACAAACATGGGAAAGCAATATGAGAAAATGAAAAGTTTCAGGTGTACAGGACCTGAATTTTAAATCTTCTTCTACATGTGACAACTTGGTACTACACTTGTGGTTTAGGTCAGCATGTAATGGGCAGCAAAAGATTGTCTAAATTATCTGGGCAGTTTCTGTAGGTCTTGCTGACTTTTGGATGTGAGTCGGAGAGGGGAGAGCTTTCTGTCTCACATAAAAAGGAAACTAAGGAACACAGTGGAAAACAATCAAAAGAAAAATGTTTTCACTAAATAAATGTAGTTCTAAATGCTGAAAAAATCTAGGAAAATTTTAATAAGCATCCAAAATTAAAACCCATTCATGTTCTATATTTTAATATATAAACCCTTATTTTTAATTAAAATTCTTCTTATAAAGACAAATACAGATTTTTTTCTTACATTTTCCTTCACTGCCATACCTTCAGATCAGCACCTCTCATCCAATAAAGTGCTAACGTATGTTGGACTGGTACTTACATTCCAGCACAGAACACCAGTTCCATCACTGGGAAGCATTTTATCTGAAAGGTGCCCTTTGATTTCAGCTTCAGTATTTGAACCTATCTGGCTTCACGGAGCTACATACAGGTAGGTGGTGTTCAGCAATGGCCTCACTTTGTTACCCTGGCAGTCTGTCCTGCTGACTTCAATCAGCAAATTTCTGGGTTGACACCCCAGGCTCTGAAACGACATAAAATGAGCTTTACATGGCAAAGTATCACTGATGAAGGGCTGCAGAGCTCGCTCACAGAACAAGCACCAGTGATGTTTCCATAGGAAATTCACTCCCGGATAGCACCCACAGGACAGGGATGTCCATGCTGGACTTCTGGGTTATGTTCTTTCCATCCTCCAAGTCTTCTTCCCTGAAAAAACAGGAATTAGAGAAATTAGCTTCAAATAGAGAGAAAAAAACCTGCAAGAGAGAGAATTCCTGGAATTACTGCTGCCTTTGGGTGAATCTTTTCAGGTTTGAGGCAGTGCAAGTAGATAAGAAGACATGACAAGAGATCCAAAATCCTTTAGGATTGGCAGGTGAGGGTAGGAGGAGCGAATAATTAAATATCACTTAGTCAATACCAGGCTTTTCTACTTTTTACACAGTTGATGTGATGTGTCCATAAAATACAAACTTAAGGAAAAGACCAGGGTGATAAGAAGGACAAGATTTCTTGAGATCCAAGAATGAATTTCAGCATGGCCAAAGCTGCAGGGATCCACAGCTCCCTCCCTCCCTCAGTGAGGATAACTGGCAATTTGGACCTGTTGCAAAGGGGCCTGTACAAAGAAATTGGCTTTATGTTCATCATTTAGATGGCAACGGTATCCTGATAGGCTGTGTGTACAGTACCGATTCCAGCACTAGGAATGAATGCTGATGAGGATACTTGTGCTCTGGTTGGCCTCCTCCTGATGCTCTTTGTAATTAAAAGCACAGTGAGCTGCACAGAAGATGAATTTAGGAGAATTATACTGACAACATATGAGCTGTCCCACCTAAATAGGAAAGACAACCACCACACAATAAGTAGCCAAACCACCCTTAGCCAAAATTCAGGCTCCCTTAATCTATCTGAGGTCAGCATCAAAAGATCATTGAAAATTGCTTTTGAAAAATCTGAACTTAAATGTGCTTGGCACATTTCATCTTCTCAGTCAGAAGGACACAGGCCAGAACCAGAAATATCTTCCTTTTTAACTGTCAGGTAAAAAGGACAGAAAGTCTGTAGAACATCCTTTGGATCTTTCCTGAAAGAAAAGTCAGTCTCAGTTAAAAAGCTTATTTGTCCACATGCAATTTTCCATACCCCTCCTCTTCTCTTTCCCATGCAATATATTTACAAAATTCCTGGTATTTACAGTATTATCTAGAAATGCACACATTTTGGTTTGCATAACAATAAAAATTAATATGTGACAGTTAGTCTCTCTCTTTTTTCATTCTTCTTTAAAGCCATTCCAGCACAATCTTGCTGTCTCTTTAGGGAATGCCTCACCAGTGGTGAGTTTCTCTCTCAGGTTAGGCACTTGTGAAGGGGACTTGGCATGCATGGCACCAATTTGATTCCCTAAATTACTCTTTGCTCATGAATTGGCTGCTAATGGCATTATGCACACATCACATAGCAGCATCTAGCCTCTCTGCTTTTATTCCTAGTGTTGATGCACATTTACACAGTGCCATTGCCTCCACCTCTTATATGGGCTAGAAGGAGGGATGTAGCAAAAAGATGTGCAGTCCTAATTCTGAAATGTTTAAAATTTGGAGAAAAGTGACTAGTCGTATCTATTCTGTGTGTGCCCCTAATTTAGAAAGGCCATGAAACGCAAGATAATATATACACGCAAAATAATAAATACATTTATGTCATTATGAAGGTCATACAATTTTTTTTCTTCAAGAAGATAGATGCATGTAAACCATTGTGAGTTGATTGTGCTGGTTTCGTATCTGACATGTCATTTTCTAAATATCAGGAAATTTTTCCTCGTAGTCACTTGAAGCTAGTTTATGGAGGCTGGAGGCCTCCTCTCCTGCAGGAGTTCTTCTTGCCTTGACCCTCACTGCTTTTAAGGAAGCAATAACAATTTAGAGCAACCAGGGATCTGCTTGCAGGTATACAGAAGATGGCCTGCAAAATCAGCACTGCCCAATTTTTGCTACTAGTCCTAGACGCATCAGGCATGTCCCAAAAAGCCATGGTCTGCAGGGAATAATGTGACTTCTGGCCATAGGAGAGGCACTTTCCTCATGAATACCATATAACGTAGCAAAGAGTTAATCCAAACTTCAGAAAGGCGCCCCTGGAGTGCCTGTCTGGAGATTCTGTCAAGTTGTAGGTTCTGCTGCTTTAAATCATGTAGTCAAAAGTCAGGTTTTAAACCTATGGACTCTCCAAAGATAACCCTAGCTTTTGATTGTCAAAGATCCTTATTCAAATATCTCCACAATTCTTTCTCAGTACATGATTTGTTCTTCATTGAGCTAGATTTGTCCTGACTTCTCTTACCATAATCCATAAATTTTTCCAAGGCATCCCAAACTGAATTTGATGCCTGTGCTCTGCATCAGGACTTTGGGAATGCCAGCACTTCCCTTATCAATATTAGGAAGAGCAGCGCACTGAAAAGTTGCAACATACATTTGTTTTTACATAAAGAAAATCTTTCATTTACAATGGCTCCAGCTATATTATTATCCATTCTAATGGTGTCCTAGACTGATGCTGTAAGAAGTAGTCCCTGGAGTCAGTTAAAATAGTCTTACCTGTAATTGTCCTGACTTGCTTAAGAGATTCTTATTTAGCTGTGGCTAAATTCAGCCACAACTGAATTCTTGTGTATTCTTCAGCACATATGAAAAGTCGTGTTCTACATCTGTCTTGTTCTGGTTTTTAAAAAATTTTTTATTTTGTTTTGTTCTTTTTCCCCAGAACGGTATCTGCAGCATTTAAAAGAGCTACAAACAAACAGCAGGGAGTGGAGGCAAAATAGCCTTTGCATCCAGATCACAGCAGAACTTTCTTTGGTCTTTCCCCAGTCTCCTTTTTTGATCTGTTTCACCTTATTGTAGATGTATGCATGACAATAAATACTCCACTCATCCAGCGACTGTCTCTGGAAGGAAATTTGGGCTATTTCTATCATTAGATGAAAAGACACTTTGGATGCTAACAGTTGCTATAACAGTCACTATAGGAACCAAACTCTTCCTAGTCCTTGGCATGCAAGGCTGATTTTTCTTACACTGTGGGGAAAAAAATCTTTAGCTAATAATGTTATGCTAGTCTTATTTTAGAGGCATCTTTTTGCAGCTTCTTGCAGCTTTTATCAGAGGCAGCCTTGGTAAAAATGAAAATTAAATTTCAACACCTTCTCTCTTCCTTTTCCCCTCTTCACAACAGTATTGAGAAATGTTCACACATTGCTACTCTTCTCCCTGTTGTATCTCAGAAACGACAGGCAGAAGATGAGAGAGCTAACTACATAATAATGGTATCTCCTGACTGTAGGTCTCAAAAATGTGCTTTCAGAAGGAAAACCTTTAGTAAATCTTAATTACCAATGAATTAATAACTCCGACATATCGATTAAATGTTTTAAAACTGCAAATGCCTTTAGATGAATGCATCTTGTATAATCAATAACGAATGCATTGCTGTTTAGAGAGAGGTCATGGACTTCATATACTACTCTGTAGTCCCTGAACACCTGTAAAACAGGGAAACTAAAATAAAATCTGTTATGCCAAGAAAAATGAGGAATGGGGTTAGAGAGCAGACTGAAGGTTCAGGCAGGTCTTCTTGCTGCTGCTCTAGAATAAGGATTTTCTGTGGATGGGGTAAGGATTTGCAGAAAATACATGAGCAGAACCTGGTGGAATATTTTTCACTGTGCCCAGATTTCTCTTCACCTCAGTGTAGTGTTGTTCAAATCCAGTATTTTCAAGCACTATCCTATTTTTCTTTTGAAGCAAAAGATCTAGTCTTGTCCCCTCCAACGTCAAGGGACGAATTTTTGATCAAGGGTAGTGGAATAGTAGATGAGCAATAAATAAATTAAGGAGCGTTAGCAGACTGAGTGCAGGTGTCGGTAGTGTCACTACGTCAGAGCTGATGTGCACCGGGTGCTGACACGCACCTTAACAAGGAGAACAAAAGGCCTGCTGAGAAATGGTGCAGAGGCATGGGTCAGAGCAGTGATACACACAAAGCTAATTGTTGCAGTATAGTTCGTATCTACCCATGAAAAAGTCTTTGAAGCCTGTACCTGTTCTGTATGTCAAGGGAGAAACAAGTTTCTTCTGATCTTCCTCTACATGTCTGCCAAAAAACCCCCTTCTCCCTGTTAGCCAGTATCTGCTAAAATGCTTCTAAAATCCAAAAACAAGATTAAAAGTTAAGGGTAGTTTTGGAAAGGAAGAAGAGTCGTCTTCTTGGGAAGTCTTTTTTTCTCATTACATCGCCTCAGACTGTGTAAAGTTGGCTTTGTGCTTCTCCACCTTACTGGCAGCAGAGAGAACTGAGCTGAGATGTCTGGAGCTGTAGGTAGAAGTCAAGGTCTGTGCCTGAACCTGTCATGAGACCCATGTTGAAGTGCTCATGGGAAGAGATCCATAGCACGGCCAGGCACTTCTGTCCCTTCAGTTTAACCCCTGGGGCAGAAATAGGATGAAAAACTTGGAGGAAATATTTTAAGAATATCTGAAGAATTCATGGGGAGGTTAGGGATACCAATTTGCTTCATGAGGACTAAAGCTATTAACCATTCATATTGAGCTTTCCCCAAAATGATCCCTTCACCCCTTGTCAAATAGACTTGGAAGGCAAACATACTCAGATTTCTGAGTATGTAAAACTCAAACTGTAAAACTCAAGAAATTTGAGCCTGATTGCATATTTTTGGTGTATATGCAGGATTTCACTTCGACTGTGGGGAAGTAAGGTCTACCTAATGCCAGGAGACGCCCTCGTAGTCTCCACCATAGCCCCGTAGAGAGCCATGCTGGGGCATGGGCTGCTTCAAAGCTATTCCTGAGCTCTGTCAGGGCAGCCCTGTGTGGGCAGGCAACTGCCAGAAATGCAGAATAACTGCCCTCCAGACTGCTGCTTACAGCACTCTCATGGGATTTGAGAGACAAGGCTTTAAGCAAGTCACAGACCTCATACTGCCCTTTGCAGGGTAGATGCTCCAAATGCTAGACTATTACTAGACAAGTGGGTGGTAACAATCTCACCTCCTCTTCCCACCCAGAGAAGAAAAATCATCATCTAAGGCATCAGGTGCTGAGTCCTGGTTTCACAAAGACGCCTACCTACACCCATGTTGTCACGAGAAAAACATCCCTATCTTCAGAATTTCTTAGCAACTGGCAGAAGTGCGTCCACAGTCAGAGTTTCTCTGAGGAGCCTGTTTTCAATCCACATCCCCAAGCTGGGGCCTTGCATGACCTGAAAGCTGAATATGATAAAGTCCAGCTACACAATCTGGGCTCAGGCTCTTGAGATGTGAAGAGACTTTGTGAGAAAGCAGACTGGCTAGAGATATGCAAAGTATGGAAAAGAAAACAGCAGGCAAAGACAACTTCGTTGAGACTAGGGTACACAGCAAATTGAGGAAATTTCACTGGAAAAACTGTGACCTGAAAAGATATTAAAATAGAAGGGAAAAACAAGGACTCAGAAGAGCAAAGCGAAGGTTCAGCCCCTAACAAGGTGGAATGGAGGCCTGTCCTTGGCCTGCCAAGATTCATCCACTGCCTTACTGGGGTGGTGGCTCTGCAACTCCCCAGTCTTAGCAATTAGACAATAGTGAACTGTTTTGCAATTTGTCCTCTGTGTGTGGGATATTCTGTGTAAACCCTGCTATTAGTTTCCATCTGCTTATGGTAAAAGCTGCCTGAACAAAGTGAGGGAGTCTGGGCTGCATAGTTAACGGGTCTTTTCTCCCTTTTCGACTCATCAGAGCACAGGAAACTTCAGAAACTGTCTCAGTCCCTCTAGACCCAACTTTGCAATGCAGTGTAGGCTTTGAGGGACTGAGCTGCTGAGGTTTTATTTACATCTGGGCCCAATGAAAGGTGAGGGCGATATACGGAGATGCAGGAGTTTTCACAGAGCAATGGAACATGAAAAAGATGAGCAGAAGCAGACTGAACCAGACTGGTGTAGTGTAGATTTGAAAAGATATTTTAAGCCATGTTTTATATTATATGACTCATCAATATATTGCTCAACATCTAGAATTTACATGACACATTTCCACATGCTTTGAGATATAACTCAAACCTTGATCCAAAAGTGCTGCAAATTCCAGGGCTCTAAATGTAGCCTGCAGATGTCAGAAGGGCAGTAAGATGGGATCATTTATCATTTAGCACAAACTAACAAAACCTCTCTGCTGACATCACCTTTTGCAACATTCATTACTTTGAAAAACTCCCCTACATAAATAGTTTGGAGAAGGTTAACAGCAGTCAGCAAGAGAGAGGAACTTGTCTATGCTGTTCAATTGAAGCATATCACGATGCAATTGAACAGGATCTGCTTTCTATATTGATTATCATTTTTCTAACTAAGATACACATTTAGGTTTGGTACAGTATGAAAATTGTTTTAGAAAAATTTAAAAAGAGAGGAAAATAACTTTCCCAAAAGCTTTCACAGGGAGTGAAAATTAAAGGATTACATGAATGAGTGTTAAGAGTGTCAAACCTGCTGCCTGATTCCCAAAACCAAATCAATGCCCTATTAACGTCGGTCTCTTTTGTAATCTGACACGATCAAGAAGCAGCCCTTGGTGGCAGGACCTGGTGGAATTGCTTACATGTTTCATGGATTTTAATTACAGTTATAGAGAACTACAAAGCTTCTTTGAAGTTCTGGGGCTTCAAGGCCTGTCCTGGTTGCTATCAAAGAAAATGAAAACTTGTTCATCTTGAATATGCTTTGGTTTAGGATCTCATTCCCTGAGGCAGAGGATGCATCTATCCATGTATTTTGGCTCTGTGCAACACAAACCCTCTTTACTTTTAACATAGGCTTTGGTACTACCCAACCTTAATGCAGTTGCCTGTGCAAATACAATGAACACTTTTGGTCTGAAGTTTCTCTGCAGTTGGCACTTTTAATTTGTCTTTAATGTGAGTTTAAAGACATACATTTTTCTTAGTGAACCAGTGTCACTAAGTAAAAGTGAAACACTCCATTTGAAATGGAAGAAGTACAAACCTAATCCCTCTAACTGTATCACATCCTAGAGGGAACAAAATTAAAGCACAAGGCCAGGGTTTAAGATTGTTGAGAAAAAGAAATTCCCTTTGTAAGCCTTTACATGAATTGTTAAGGGTGGGTCTCATCTCCCCTCCCTGCAGCCCTCTGAATAGAAATTAGGCTCTGTTTAGACAAAAAAATGGGAGGACTGCTCCTAAAGCTAATGACAGCAATTGCCCATGGCCCATGTGCTGTGAACTTGAAAGCTAACATTTTAAAATGGTGAGTCAAAGTCATCACCAAGAAAAGCCACCAATTCAAAGTAAAAGGCAGTTAGATGCTGCTTAGTGCCTGAGAGACCAGAGGATGAAAGGAAAGAAAGAGGAGAGGTTGGGATGTATGTCATCTGAGGCTACGGTATCTAGTTCAGTCAGCACAGTTCAGGCAGATGGCCACAATGAATATTTAAAGAGATGTAGCAGGTGAACTGTAATGGAAGTAGAAGTAATGCTGATGTCAACATGAAACCACACGAATTTTGTACAAGACCACCAGTTCAGAAGTTTTAAATTTTTAAAATATTTTTCATTGTCCCAAGATCTCCAACATAGTTTTGATGCCATGATTTTTACACTGGTGATCCATCACATGTGTTACACCACTGCATTTATAAATTCCGGATAACTTGTGCATCCCTTGTAAGGTAGTCATAGAAGCATTCCCAATATATTACTGTAATATACTGTATATATCAGGTCATGACTATAAATAAATCAGAATATGACTATACTGGAACATCAGAAATGAGACAAACATACTAGGAACAGCCATGATTAATCCTGAGAGATGCTGTGCATGACTTACCACAGTAAAAGGAAAGGCAGCTGACCGAGAGCTGGAACAATTTCAGAACAGACAAGACAACAAAAGGCAGCAAGCTGATCACCAGTGTTATTTTTCCTACACCTACAGAGATCCTTCTAAAGTGAATAATTAACTTCATTAGGAAAATCTTCTTACCAGTCTTCGGTAATTCATCTGCTTATGGAGAAATTGAAAAGCTGAATGGTCAGAAAGATTTTATTAGCTATCCAAAATTGTGTGAATTTGATCTGAGGTTTACTGATGGCAGTGAGATTCTTGGAAGTACCTTGTCAATAATCCAGTGATTTTTTTTGAGTATTGTGCAGATGAGAACACAAGGCATGTGCTGGTAAGAACTACTGATGTGAATATATTTAGTGCATTGTAGCACTGGTCAGCAGGTAACAGAGGAGAGCATGCTAATGACAGGATAAACTAGAGAAAACAAGTTCACTTTGGAACAAACCTTTGCCCTGAAAAGAGCATGTTATATATTCATTAATGCTAGTAGCTAAAACTGCAGAAGATAGAAGTATCATTTGAGGGAGGATCTCCAGATCTGAACATTTGGTTTCCACCTGAATTTTACTGAGCATTAAGAAATATAAAATAAAACTAAAACCCTGGAAACAATGACAGTGCCTGTACTATGCTTTTTTCCACCCATTTCTGCTTTAATTGTGAAGCTAAAAGGTAACTAAATGAAAAATCGATTTATGTGCGAATAAAAACATATCATGTGAAAGATGCGTCACCAGAATATTTTTACACATTTTTATTTTTATTTTTTTATCTCAAAGGTGCTCTCTAAAATATTCAAGTGAAACTGATTTAGTTTGCAAATCAGGGCTATTTGTGCACTCTGGCAGAATACTCACCGGCGTCTTGAGGTGTAAGTGTATTGCAGACACAAAGAGGCAATCTTACAAACAGATTAACACAACATTAAGAGGAGGTGCTATAGCTGGTTACACACCACCCTTTTGCTTTTTAAAATACATAACCGAGACAAGCAATCAAATATATTTTGATGAAGAGAGTATAATTTTTTTTCTGTTGCTTTTCATAATTAAATTAGTTGTATTGAAAAGAAGGATGATAGCTTGAATATAATTAAAATTACTGCAGTGATTTTAACTGTTGCCATATTGAGGTTCTGCTTTCATAATCCTTGCTTTACACAGTTCATCCAAATGCAGTCCAGAAAAACAACAAACTGCAGACGTAAAACTGAATACATCTGAGGGATACCATCTACAAAAACCAAATGAACTGTGTTACCATATAAACTATGAATCTACCCTTACCTTTTTTTTCCTAAAAAACATTACAAATCCACCAAACCAAGTTTCCACACAGTTCTGGCTGAGTTTTGTTATCTTGTCCTCATAGGTGGAGAATACAACCACAGAATGCCACTCATCTGTGTTGGTCTTGTGGCTTAGGCCATTCTTCAATCACGCCCATTTGCAGTGCTTCAGTTCATGCCTCTGAGCAGTCACAACATGCAAACTGGATTCCTTTTGTATGTAACTAAACCAGAAAATGTGTTTCCAGAGTTGATCTTTTTTTGCTCCAGTTGCCTGCTGGTGCACAGCCCAAAGGACCAAACTAGACTGATTCTAAAGCAAGAGAGGTAAAGCATCCGCAGGGCAGCTACTGAATCCTCAGCTCTACTTGCTTTGCTCCACTCACACTATGCTGCTCTCTGATGCCAGCCTAGCTGTTCTCTGTTTTTCAGTATTAAGAAATCACTCCAAAATACAGATTTCTGCCACCTCACTCTGGTATGGTTGCTCCAAGGTCAGAGTGCAAGACAGAGATTTTGCTTTTGCCACAGTAATGTTCTGTGTTACGTATTTTTACCTGCCTTTTTACTCATTGTTTCTTTTTTAATTATTATTGTTTTCAGTTGTTTCCTGATTTTAGTTTTACAGTTCAGTCACATGATGGACAGAAACCTAACACATAAACAAGGTTGCAAAGAGTTATATTCACTTCTTTGAGAAAACCACATGAAAAGGACCTTAGGCCTATGTACTGGCTGGACCCTGTACACCTTTCATGCATTTATTTTAATCCAAATAGCAAACCATCATTTATGAGGTCATCTTGACCTTCTGAGTGTATCAAGCTGATGCCAAATGGATTTTTGCCTTTTTTGCTTTTATATATTCTCTATATTCTTTGCACACGTATTTGTAGCTCTGTAGCCTATTACTGTATTCGTAGCTAGCCCCAGTACTTTTCCCTACCCTGACAGGCAAAACACATTCCAGAGGCTCCAAGCTGGGGATCCAAAGCATCTATCCAATCTTGGTTCTTCCTGGGAGCCAAGGCTGAAACCAGCTCTTCGAGACACTTTTTCATAAACTAAGTTTAGTTCCTATCTAAGGGGGGAGGATTTAGAAAAGGGTTGAACTGGAGGGGAATTACCTCACTGCTTATGTCTCTAATTGGGGATTTTTGTCAGTTATGTTAATTTGCTAAACTCATAGAACTGTATTCACCCCGTGCGGGGGTGGGCATTTTCCATATCTGCCCCTGGAGGCCTCCAATAAAGACCAGCCTTTATGTTACCTCCTATACTAATATTTTCTCAAAAGTGTGTTGTTTCATTTCTAGGTTCTTTAAGGCACCATTTTAGTGTCCAGGGTTCTCAGAATTAGCACCAGCTAATTTTCTTCTTCACCATCCTTCTAAAACCTAACCATCTATCATTTAGTGAGATTTATTGGCCATTTGAAGTGAAGCAGGAACTGAACTGTTGGCTTCTCAGTATTGCAGCTACATTAGGTACGGGCTTCTGTTGTACCACCCAGTAGTCTGAGGAGCTGAAAGTGTTGCAGTGACATCCTCAATGAGAGATTTTAGCTGAATGAAATCATTGATTCTATTTGCTCCCAAGTCAATGACATTTCTCATGCCACCTCTCAATGCCAACGAAAGATTAACAACAGCAGAGCAATGATGGCTGTCTCAGAAGGACTGCAATGCCCCCTCCTAGTGCATCACCTCCACCCTCCGTGCCTAAAACCAAGTAGCAGCCAGCTGGATGCCTGCTACAGTGAGATGCAGGGGGAGGGTAGAAAAGAGACAAACCCAGGGACAAATCTTGGCTTGAGAGAAAGGAGGATACAAATTTTCTACAGAGTAAATGAAACGAGGTATCCTGCTTCACTTCTCCTTCATGCTTAGAGTAGGAACGCTAAATTGCTTTTAGTGGCTCCTTCATCGGGGAGAGTTTAGCATCCTGGCACAGCTGGTACCAAATGAAGCAGATCAAATGGCTTTAGTTGGGGACCCTGTGCACAGGCAAGGCTGGCATGTGTCCCTTAAGCAAGCTGTCATTGCAGCAAATGGGGCAGCATCTGCTATCATGGGGAGGGAAGGGGAGCCTGCTACAGTGAGCTCATGCAGAGCCTGTCAGAGACACATACAAACACCGGTTTTCTGCTGACACACCAGCCTGACACCAGTCACTACCACAGAGTCCTTGTGGACTTCATGCCTGGACACAGGACACTCACCCCCATGTCAGAAATCACTGAGGTTCCACAGAGGAGTTATTTCAAATCACCTTCCTGCTTCTTCAAAGCATTTAAACTGACTTTAAATCAACATCAAAATAGATCTGCTACCTTAGAACAAATTGGAATGGAAAAATGTTTACTCTGATTCATTAACCCCACTCTTTCCCTCATTACAGGAACCCTGGGAAAAGTGACTGTGTACCTGCTGAACGCACATCAGAAGAGGAGTCATGAATGTAACTTTGAATGGAGCCATTATAATCCAAGCATAATTTCTCTTTCGGTTGTGACGTTTGTCTTGAAGGTAGCTGCAAATTTCTTTGTGTGAAGAAGCAGTGGAGATAACCACTAGCAAAAAAACCAAGCTATAGTTTGAGGAACTAAATACTGTAGCTGTCTTGTGTCCACAGCAATTTCAGCTGCACAGCCCAACCTTTTCTGGAACAAACTTTGTATCATCTGAGAGGCAAAAGAAGATAAAAGACAGTCTCATGCTCAGTATAAGTTTTAATGGTATGATCTATTGGACCTTACATGTAGACCTTCAAGGAACATGTAGGATACAGCTTGGAAATATTTAAAAGAAGATTCTGGACTTCTAGTCAACATGCTAGCCCATATTATGTGTTATTTCAAGTGGTTTTGGAGCTGAAACCCCCTGTCATCCATCTATAACAGTCTCATCATTATTCAACTCACGGTGAGCACGGAATAGAATAGTTCAGCTACAATGACCATCTGATCCCACTGACTGACCACTTCAGGGCTGACCCAAGTTAGAGCATGGCTTTAAGGGCACTGTCCAAATGCCTCTTCAACACTGAGAGGCATGGGTGGGGGAGGCATTGGCCACCTCTCCAGGAAGCCTATTCCAGGGTTTGGCCACCCTCTGGGTAAAGAAGTGTTTCCTCATGTCAAGTCTGAACTTCCCCTGATGGGTGCAACTTTGAGCCATTCCCCACGTGTCCTGGCACTGGGAGAGGATGAAGAGCTCAGCACCTCCCTCACCACTTCCCCTCCTCAGGAAGCTGTAGGGAGCAGTGAGGTCACCCCTCAGCCTCATCCTCTCCAAACCAGACAAGCCCAGTGCCCTCAGCCGCTCCCCAGAGCACATTCCTGCCAGCCCCTTCCCCTGCTTTGGTGCCCTTCTCAGGACACGTTCAAGTACCTTCACATCCTTTTTAAATGGTGGGCCCAGAACTCAAACAGTGCTCGAGGTAAGGCTGCACCAGTGCTGAATGCAGCAGGACAATCCCCTCTCTTGGCTGGCTGGTGATGCTGTGTTTGGTGCACCCTAGGATGAGGTTTGCTCTCCTGGCTGCCAGGGCACACACGCTGCTGATCCCACTGAGCTTCCTGCCAACCAGCATTCCCAAACCCCTTTCTGCAGGGCTGCTCTCCAGCCACTCTGCTTCCAGTTCAGACTCGTGTCTGGAACTACTCCATCCCAGGTGCAGAACCCAGCATTTGGTTGGTCTTGCTCAGCTTCATGTCATTGGTGACTGCTCCAATCAATCCAGATCCCTCTGCAAGGCAAAGCCTCTTGTCCCATGGGAGAGTCAGCAGCACCTTCCAGTTTGGTATCATCACAAAACTAACTTACCATGCATCACGTCCTGCCTCCATGTCCTTGATTTTTAAAATCTTGTTCAAGGATTTTAGCATGAGCTTTTAGATTTTTTTCAAGTGTAAAAACACTATGTCATCTGAATCAGTTACGGACAGGTTCATCAAGTTCTCCTAGAAACTCAGATGATGGGAGGCATAACTTCCTTCTCCATAATCCATGTTCACTTTTCCCCAATGTAAGATATAAAACTGATGTACTTACATGTTCTTTTTTAAAAGTAGAACTTCTATTGATTTATCCAGTATAGAAGTGATAATTACTGGTCTGTATTTTTAGTAATTTGTCATAGATCCTTTCAGAAAATATTAGTGTCATATTAACTACTTTCCTTTTTTCTAGTATTAGAACTCACTTTAAAGACAATTTACACATCACAATTATTTGTATAGCAATATCCTGTTTAGAGATTCACCAGGTTCAGGTGATGTTCATAGTTTGATTCTATGTATTGTTTTTTTCCCTATGTTCTCTAAAAATAGTTTAATTTCAAAAGCTTCTGTGTTAAAAAAAGGCTCCACTCTAGGCCTTCTCTTAACTTTTCATAATAAATAATTATTCAATACTTTGGCCAAAGAACTGACTTATTTTTCCTGCTGGGGTCACTCTCTTTTGCTTCAGTTTTCTACTAGTAGTCCTCCATAAAGATAGCAAAAGGTGATTTTATTGTAAGCTTTGCCAGTTAGCATATTGCTTCTCTTGAGTCTCTCAGCCTACTTTATTGCAGCTTGATATTAACTTGCCAGAATGTAATGTTCTTTTCTGTTTTCCTTCTTTAAACATAACATGCATTTTTAAAAGATTTGTTTACATCTAAACAGCCTCTTTGCTGTCTATCAAGGTTTACTTTGTAAAGGGGAGATGCTTTTTAAAAAAGTCCACTTGTGTGAATTCAGAATTTTTCCTATGACTTGTAAACACCATACTGCTTTTAATTTGCTCCCTCACTTTTTTGTTGGTGGTGATTTTTTTAACAGTTAAGCTTACTTTGACAGATTACTTTCGTGCTTCTTGTCTTGGTTTAAGACAACTTAAAGAGGTGGACATTCTAAAATGAATTACCTCCCCTTAGTTTCAACCAATCCCTTTCCACCAATATGGAACAAATACGAGTAAATATAAGTGGAAAAAACCCTATTTCCTAACCAGTGAAACAGCAACAGCCAAAAAACCCCAGTAAATAACCACTAGATATAAAATTGCTAAATCTCATTAACCCCATGGAGACCAAGAGAAACCCGAATTGCTGAAAATACCCTTTCCAAGATGGTGGCCCTCACTGCTGACTGTGTGTAGGGAGACAAAGGGAAAATGGCGTCTGATCCTCCCCCCAGTATGGCAGCCTTCGCAGGCGACCATGCAGTCTGGGAGACAAATGAAAAGGATGGTGGACAAAAAGAACCCTCCTGGGAAGGTAGGAGCTTACAGAGCAGTTCTAGTGGCAGGCGGGAATTGCCAGCACGTGTGGGGTCAGCTCCGCCGCCTGTTTCTTCCCTGTGCCACCCGCTGGACTTCATCAGTTTTGGTGCTGCTGTCCTCTGAGCCACTGGTGTGTCGTGGGCAGAGAGAAACAGTCTCCCGGAATCCACGCGGAGTGGCCCAGTGAGGGACCAGCTCAAGCTTTGCACTGCCAATAAAGTTTGCAAAGTTCACTCTGAAACAGTTTTTGATTGCAGAAATGCAGTTTTTCTGGGTTACTACAGTTGCAAGCCCAGAAATCCACCTGAAGCAACTCCTTCTGAAGCGGAGCCTCTGCCTTCAGGAAATGCTGGCAGGCACAAGAGGGAGTCGGCTCGGGCGCCCTGACCTTTTGAAGAGACCAGCATCTCCTGAATTGTCCCGCAATTCTGCAATTCTGGTTCCAGCTGCGCCACTGGCCCTTCAAAGAGCCAGTAACCATTTTTGGCACAGAGAGATAGGGAATACAATAATATTTTGGGTTAGCCAGGACACTTCTACATCCTACAAGGACATTGAATTTGATCACATGAAGGACTCTTACTAAGTGCCCTTCAGTTGTAGCATTCAGGTTCTGTGCAGCTCCCAGGGCAAAAGTCAAGGACTCCTCCTCCTTTTGTGCTCCTTGGTGAGCTGCTTTGAGGAATAGTGTTTTGTAGCACTGAAATTGGGGTTTTCTTATGATGCTCCATTGTGATTTACACAGGCATGTCTGAAGTCTGACAGTGTTACTGCTGTAACCTGCTGTTACCCTGACTCCTCACACTCTGTGCTACCAAACTGGTCAAGTGTCTCACAGTATATCCCTATTATTATGCTTCATATTCAGGCATAATATTGAGGTCATTACTGATTCTCTGTTACCTTTTGATAGTATTCATTTATTTATTTGATTCCAATTTTCCCTAAACAGCGCCTGCCTTTTGCTCACAAAGTTTTCGCTGATATTTCTACATAATTTTAATGTTGGTAACATGGTGTCTTAGTGATGCCTCCTTCTTAGCAAAGCCTCAAGCCTGAACTAGATGACCTTCAGAAATCCCTTCCAAACAGCACTTCTATGAACACATTACATTTCACTCTGAATCTTATGTTACCAAATTACAGATTTTAGGTTTTGTTTGTATTTTAATGTTCCCTGTGTGAAATTTATCAAAATCTGTCTTTTTGCTTTACAGAGTTTTTGCAGCTTCACCCTTCGAGTCTTCTAGGTAAAGACTAACAAAGTTCCCTAACAAAGTTAGTTTTTGGTTTAAAACACCTTTAACTTATTTCAGTGCCAGAAACTTAATTCCATACCAGCTTAGGTGGAACCCACCTCCATATAATCACAGAATCCCTTTTTACCACACAGTTTTCTCAAGTATCTTTTGGGACTCTGCCTTTCTAATTTACATCCTTCGGCTACTGGCAATATTCAGAAGTGTTAGACCTAAGTGTTCAGTGTTTCAAACTCCCTTTTAATACTGTGCCTGCCCGGCTCTGTGGGGTCCCGCGTGCCCCCACAGATGCACGGGTGGGTTCAGTATTATGTCGGTAGCAAAGAGCTGAGAAGGGTATTTACATGCGTTCTGGCAGGAGCATTTATTGCTTCCGCACTGTCAAAGGTTGCAGACGCAAATACGAACATAATCCCGAAACTCACCGTTTTATCTGGGGCGGGGAAAAGGCGGGACAATGGAACGGGGACCAATGGGGAAGCTCTGGGGGAGTGACGAGGAGTAGAGGCTAGCAGCCAACCGGGGAATTCAAACTGGGATAGATAAACAGAACAGAATAACGCATCCTGGGAGAAGCCTTTCTGGTCACCCTAACCCAAGGAGGTTCTTTTGGTACTAGGGACTTGTCTTATCGAGAACTCTCTGTCCCTTGTAATGTGTTCACCGGCCACCACACCTTTTAGGTTATTTCTCATTTGATCATGCCCTGGCAAGTTACTATGAATATCCTTGAAATAATACCACCATCATCACAATGGACAAAAAGGGAAATAGGAATGTTTTTTTTCTTTTAGGTTTCTTTCCCCCCCCTCCCCCCCCCCCCCCCCCCCCCAAGATACACAGAATTTTGCAGTATGCCAGAATCAAATGATAAGAATGAATCACACCAGAAATTAGTGACCAGTTTTGGATTTCATTTGCTGGGATTCATCCCCAACAAAATAAACAAAATCATCTCATCATCTGCCACATCATGAATTGTAAGATAGTAACTGAATGAATAGTAAATTAATTCAGTAACATGGTATGATTCAATTCAGCATAAAGGCTGGTTGCAGTAACAAAAGAATTGGTTGGGGTGAGCTACAGAGGGAGAGATGAAGGATTCTAGAAAAAACTCTTTAGGAAATCCTGATCATTTCATTTCTTTACCTAATCTCATTGTGCAACACTTGCTCTTCATTCTCTAGATCCAATGGCATGAGCCTTCCTAGTATAACACTTCAATGCAGCATAAGGGAAGAAGTAATTAAAAACAGCAACTATCAATACACCCATATTTCACAGTAGCAACACAAAGTACAGTATCTTTAAATGCCTTTATAAGTTTGTTTTAATACTGTTTTGGAAGTGTACATTACTAATTAAAAGGGTTTTCACTGTTTCCTAGAATGATAAAGTCATAAACCTCTTCAGATATGAATCCTATAGATGACCAACAAGTCCCACTACTAAAGTAATTTTGTATTACTTGAATTTAGGCAGCTACAGGCTATCTCATATCTCAGAAGGAAAAATTCCTGATCTGTTTGATTTGATAGTATTTTTTCATAATGCAGTCTACTATCTAAGGAGGGTCAAATGCCATTCTCATTTAAGTCAAGGCAAATTTGTCATCAGTTTCAGCAGGAACAAAAACTGTCTCATGTTTCCAAAGCTCCAGCACAGACTTCAGCTATCATTGCTCCTCCCAAAATCAATTTGCAACCTTGGAGTCTCTGATTGCTGAGCTGTCTATATGCATAAATACATGTGGCTACTGAGCCTGGAGAAGATGCACGTCCAGGCTACCTGCTCTTCAGGCTGTTAACAGTGCGTTCTATCATGAAAAGTAAACCCAAGGGAACGGGCAGGAAATACCCTATTAAAGCAGAACTTTCACTAAGCTATAGAATGGCTGCAGATGATTTTGTATGTGTTGATGATTGACTTGAGCCCATCATATCTCATCTCTGACATCTAGCACAGGCATCACAAGCCTGAATGATTTACAAAATTTGAAAAAAAAAAATTCAAGCAAATTAAATTCTCTATACTGATTCTGCTAAGAAATAAAATTTCTCCCACCCTTCCCCAAAAAAAGCTTGCCATTTTGTCCTCTTCCTAACACATGCAATGTATTTTCATTCATTCTTCCTCACTACTTAGAGACAAGTAAGTGTCCAGCTTCATCCTTCATTATCAGTAATGAAAATGTATTACATCTGCTTGTTTTGTTGATGCAAGATTAACAGCTTTAAAGCAGCTTGACATAGCTCTTGGTATAGACAACGGGGTTACAGAGGAGATCTGCAAGGGCAGTTGTTTATGTGGGCAAGCAAGACAAGAGAACAGTTACCTGTGAAAGAAAGCAGCAGCAAAGGAAAATTTGTGTGCCAGAAACATGCTCAAGTGCAGCTGCATTTTCACCACTGCTAAGGAAGTCAGTGCTGTTTCTGTGAATGACACACTTCTGCCCAAGCCGAGCATTTAGGAATATCTGCTCTTTGGCTGGGGAACATGATTTAGCCCAACAGTAGTTTATATTGGCTTCATCTCTGGACTAGACTGCAACATTATAAAGTAACCAGGCACAAACCCTAGAGCGTGAAAAAAATGTTCTCGATTATCTTTGAAAGACCATGTCAATAAGAAGAGGTTTCTGAAGACTGGAAAAAAGTAAATCCCACTCTTCAAGGCTCTAGTTCTCATTTTAACCATATCATCAGCTTTAGAGAGCAAGAAGTAGGATCTGGAAAACCACAGGCTTTTTAGACTCAATCAATTCCTGGGAAGGTGATGGAGCAACTGGGAGCAGGGGAACTGGATTAGATGATCTTGAAAGGTCCCTTCCTATCTCAATGATTCTGTTGGCACCACTGAAAATGTTGTCCTGGAAAGTTTGCCTCTGAAAAAAAATGTTTTCCTTAGCTTGACACCAGGTGATGAACACCCCCAGGCACTACGGTGTTGTATAATGTATTTAAACCCTGTTGGTATGCACTAGCCAAACTCTCACTCAAGACCAGGATCCACACACCAGGATCCAGTTAGACCAGGATCCACACACCAGGATCCAATTATTGGCTCATTAACCTCCCACAAACAGCTGTGCCTGCAGGGTGGGCATTAGCCCTATAAATCAAGCCCTGGGAGGAGCCAAAGGGAGAGAGAGGTGGTTGTTCCTGGTAGCTGAGTGCTGCATGTGCTGGAGCTCTGCAATGAGAAATTATAATCCAAGGATCAGAAGACTGCGAGCTCCAGCACAAGTGGTGACCCCGATGTGATGCCAACACGCAGCGTGAGAACCGCCGTGGCAAAACACCCAGAGGGGTCTTCCCACATCTAAACCCATGTGAGAACTGCCGCAGTGGGACTATAGTGGTTCATGCCCAAAGAGGTGTGGACTGCAGGCCACAGCGGGGGGAAGTCGCGAGACGGCTTCTCTTGGAGCTCAGGAGGCCAAGAAAAGGCTCCCAGAAAGAGCTCCCGACTATCACCAGAAGAGGTGAAGACCAGGGGCTGGAGGGAAAAGAGTCTGTCAACAAAGAACAGGCCATATTTAAAGCCCTCCAGCAATTTCCTCTCAAAATCTTTAGAAAAGAATTAAATGAAAAATACCTGCAGAGGTGAGCAACTGGGAATTGAGAAAAACTAGTTTAAAGGTCTTGAAATGGAGTTAATAAATATTAATTCAATTGTTATTTATTAAAAAAATGTTAATTTAATTGTTATGTATTAAAAAAGATTAAGAAATATATTAAGTATAGTTTGGCTAGTGCAAAACAAAAAGGGGGAATTGTTGTATAATGTATTTAAACCCTCTTGGTATGCACTAGCCAAACTCTCACTCAAGACCAGGATCCACACACCAGGATCCAGTTATTGGCTCATTAACCTCCCACAAACAGCTGTGGCTGCAGGGTGGGCATTAGCCCTATAAATCAAGCCCTGGGAGGAGCCAGGAAAAGGAGGTGGTTGTTCCTGGTTGCTGAGTGCTGCATGTGCTGGAGCTCTGCGCTGAGAAATTATAATCCAAGGATCAGAAGACTGCGAGCTCTGGCACACTACGGTTGAACAAAGACCTGTATATCCCACAGGATATACAAAGTACATACTTTAACACATAAACAGCACAGTGTGTTTGCAGATAATGACTGAAAATCACTACACAATTCAAAAAAAGGCACTCACTCCAATGCACATATTCAGAGGGGAGTGGTGAGTGGAGAAGGGTAGAAGGAGAAAAGAGAGAAAGAATGATTATGAAATAATGTAAATGGAACATACTTCCCTTAGCACATCACTGGAAAGTTTTTTGATACTGCAGAGAGAATGAAAGTCTGCATAGCCTAGAACTAAGTTATGCCAGAAATATATTCTTGGCTCACATGTTCAGAGAAACACAGGGAAAATGTTTCCCAGCTTTGGCTTTGCTTAACTAAAGGTCTTAATGATTTTGAAGAAATTCCAGATGAAGACTCAATAGAGACACACGAGAGTTGGACACACTGAAAAGTCCTTCAGTGATTCTTGTGCTAGCATGTGTGAAAATAGCTGCTACTGAATGGGTTCTACACAATAAAAACACTATTGTTATCTGCACCTTCCAATGCTATTACCTTATTGTAAGCACAACATCACAAAATGTGAGACAATTACTCATTTTTAAGAACATTCCACTTAAACTGATTCTTAAAAAATCCACAACTTACTTATTGTGGCTCCCATCCATCGCTCTCTCCAGAAACAGATAAATCTGTATCCTATGTGAACACTGTTTGGAACATATCATCCAGCTGACATCTTGCTAAATGTTACAGCTATCAGACACCAAGATATCATTACCTTTTCAACCTAACTGGACTTAAATCCTACTGGGATCTGACTAAAAGCAAGGGGAGAAAAACCCTATCAACAATTCAACTGCCCTCTGCAGCTCTGGCCACTTCCTAGCCCTTAGTTATACTGCTACACCTCCACTTCTGGCAGCTCCTTCAGGCTGGAGGGGTATCAGCCTCCACTCAGCACATTTCTGACTCCTGCACCATGACTGGTCCTAAACACAATCCAGGAGCAGATGCCACTGGCAGCCTTGTCCATTCAGATGACAGACTCCTGGGTGAATGTCGCAGTCAGAACATACCAGAAGCCCTAAGACCTGCTGTATCGCAAAAGCTTATTATGATCCCCATTTATGGAAGGCTTTTAAAGCTAAATTTAGGTCATTCCCACTATGACTCATTGACTTCTCTTAGAACTTCTCACACACTCTATTCTCTTTTACATTTGATGCCTCAGACACTTCAGATGTCCTGTTTTCTGCATAATTTAATATTTGATTACAGTAAAAGAAAGCACACATTGTCTTGAAGAACAGAAAAAACATCATCTAGGGATATTTCTAATGCTAAAAGTAAATTAATCTTTCATGGCCCAGTAGAATAGGAAGACAGTCCCAAAAGTATATAATTAAAGAGTCATTCTCTAAATGAGGTACTTCTTTTCTTACAAGTCTTGTTTAAATTGTTTTGAAAGTACAGCAGTTGATTTATAGCAAGTATTTGGCAAAGATGCACTCAAGGGGGAAGCTTTCTAGAGAGGAAGAGACCCTGATGTTATGTCTAGCATTTATAAACAAGGGTAAAACTTACACTGCCTGAATAAGAGGCCAGAATTGTACAACAGGAGAGGGAAAACTGGCTTCTCAAGAGAGACTTTTCTCATTCAGATAATCGCCTTTGTTCAGCATTAGGTAAGAATTTTCCTGCAAGTAGTTTTCCAAACTGCTATCAAGTAAGATAGGTAGGGACCAGTGCAACCAACCCGCAGAGACGACACTGTATTTCTGTGGTGGTCTATTTACTCACTGCTTTTCCTATTCCACATTGTTCCCCCCTTTCCTTTGCCCCTAGCCCTGGCCACTCCCTTGGGTTCTCCCTGTTGGTTTCTGTGCCCCAGCTCTGCCCATGTACCGCCCCTGCGATGTGAGAAAACCCCCCTGTGCCCGGATCACGAGTTCTCTCTGCCTCTGGGGATCACCGGGACATGATGCAACATTAAAGGTCCTCGGAAGCCACCATGAGGGTCCCTTCTCTGCCTCCTTTGCTGTACCTGCGTTGTAGATCCCAGCTAGCTAGAGCAAGAGTGCGGGGCCGACCGAAAAGGACTACGGGAGGACGAAATGGTCGCTCTGCCCTAAGCAGCCCTGCTGAGCTCTCTGGGAAAGCTGCAGCTTGCTAAACCAAACCTAGCACTGCAACGTATTTCCAAGGCGACTGAAGACAAACAATACTTGAATGCTAAATCACAATATTTCAGAAGCAGGAAATCCACTGTGACTTTTTATTCAAGAGGTTATTTGCAATTCCAGTTCCCTTGAACTACTCACCAAGAAGAAAACCACTGTGGTAGTGTACTCAATAGCAAAGAATAAAACTGTGCCTGCTTATAAGATTCCAGCTGAATAAACATTAAGCCTAAGATGGAAAGTGATTAAATTTCCTACAGTGAAAACTTGCTAGACCAACCTGTGCATTCTATACAGAATATTGACAGCCTCTAGCCAATTATCAGCCAAAATGTAGAAAAAGATGTTGCAGCATAGTCTTTTACTAAAAACACATTTTGAAACATAACAGACAACTTGCTATTTCTTGTTAGTTGCTTTACAGTAGTGCTTGACAAATCCTTGGCAGCAACTGTCCATGAAAACAGTTATTCCAAATATGATATGGATCCAAAATATCATATTTTGATATGCATCCATGGAATATACCATATGGAATATGATATGGATCCAAAAACAGGGAAGCAAGCAACTAATTTTGTCTTTGCTCTTGCTCTGTAACACAAGACCAGTGTCAGACACTGAACTTATTCATGTTCCAACACATAATACCCAATGTGTTTAAGGTTTCCTGTAGTGCAGCTATAGAGAACATACCTTTGTATACAGAACAACTTCTTGAAGTATTAACTGACCCACTGCGTCATGTCAGGGTGGGCAGCAGACTCTTGCCCAAGCAACACACACAGCTGATTCAATGTATCGCTGATCCAGTAGAACAATTAACCCCTCCTTTTGCAGAAGTCAACCTTTATCCTGATGCTGTCAACTTTAACTGAGATCTCAGCAGGACTAAATAGCCTCGTGCTCAGCAGGAACCTCTAGCTCCCCATCTCTTGGGCCCCCCAAAATCTTCAGTGTATCCCAATATTTTCACCAAGCCTATCACATAGCATTGAGGGTTTAAAATAATGAAACAAGGAGAGATGAGAAAAATCATCTGAAGACTCACTTTAGCCTGTCACGGGATGAGTGGGAGCTTCAAACAAGCCCTGCCTTACCCTCAGACTTTGACAACAATTTAAATTTAAGAAATCACTTTGGCCTGCAAGTTCTAAGGATGGCAGATCAGGTCTATTTATAAAAATGAATTATTAAACAGACAAGAGATAACAGATGAAAGATCTTACTCTGAATTACTTACTACACAGTATAAAAGTAAAGAACTACTAGTAGATTATATAACACTGCACTAT
Source organism: Lycocorax pyrrhopterus obiensis (assembly GCA_014706295.1). Lineage (NCBI taxonomy): Eukaryota > Metazoa > Chordata > Aves > Passeriformes > Paradisaeidae > Lycocorax > Lycocorax pyrrhopterus. The sequence continues at coordinate 55,146,656 of JACSVZ010000002.1, read as the reverse complement.
ATCAAGGTACCTATAGTTAAGCTAGCAAAAGAAATAGTATTGATTAGGAGTCGAATGTAACTTACCACTGAAATGACGATAATGTACACAGACTCCTTCACTTCACCCCTGGAGAGTAACTGCAAAGCAGGCATCCCTACTCATGGGAAAAGCTCCCATACATTTCCAGGAAAATGTAGAGAAGATTTCTGCTTTGTGAAAGTTTGGTGTGTGTCGCTGTTTTCTCCACGGATGAGTAGAGAAACGACACGAAGTTCAGGCTCAGGGATAGATGGAAGCGCTTTAATGAATTCTCAGAAGGCTTTTATATGTTAGTTCGCAAAAGTGTATTAAATGGCATAAGGTAATTGGTTTTTTGCCATCCACCCCTTAAGGGGATTGGTCAAGTTCTAAGACACTCATCTTTGAATGTTTTTCTAGTTAGCACCGTAACAATTCTGCAAAACAACCTAGAGCTGCAAGAAATTTACAAAACTGTAACATTGTTTTGAGTTACTTGCATGGGAAAGACATAACTCTCACAAAAATGCTGCAGAAAGCAGAAGAAATTCTCTGCTGGAGCTTTTTCAGCATCCATAGGTGTGGCTTTCGCAGTTTGTAAAGTGTGTGTCTGTCAGTCAGAAATCCAACTGACTGGCCCAGATCTCACTTCAACAGCGAGATGTTCATTGGCAGTTGGGAAATTCCAGACAAATGTTAACCCCATGGCACCAAAATAACTCACTACAAGACAGCTTGTCCTGTTTGAGTTATCTGACTGGTTAACGAGATAAGTTCTTGTGGGGGTGAGATGTCCTGCTATAAGCCAAAATAACTTTCTCTCTTTTGATATGACAAACCAGTATGTACTTACTTGATCCATCACAAATCCTTTCAGTTGGCTTCATTGGTCAAGAACTCACACAGAATGGGATGTATCAGAGAAAAAATAGCTTTTAAGTTTATTTTAAGTATACCTTAGAAGCACAAGAACTTTGACATCTGAAGTAAGTGCTGGTGAAACTGATTAAGTGCTACTCTACTTTTCTGAAAGGCTCTGCAACTTTACAGTTATTTCTTGGCTAAAATTATTCTTCAGAAGAAAAGCTCTTGGGTAGCTGAATATTTTAGACTCTACCATCAGATGTTTTCTATGATGTAAAGGCTTCTTAGGAAGAAGAGTGAATCAAAGTCAGGTCTGTACATTTCTTGCTGAATCTTAATGAGCAAATTTAGACTTCAGGAACATGAAAAGGGTAGTCCCAGAAGCCCAAATGAAAGAAGCTTTGGATTTAGAGCAGATTTTGATTAGATTTTCATACAGTGATTTAAAATTACTTGCATAATGCAAAGAATACGCCAGGGTATAATGCAGTATGATTGCTGATGATGGCAGACTAGCAAACTGAGTCACAGAATGCTCAAATGCTTTAGGGAATTTAAGGCCAAGCTGAAGTAAAAAATATACCTTCTTGAAATTATCACATAACTCTAAGCTACAGGACACTTTGCCATATACATGTATAGAAGTAATTTGACTTTTTCCTCTTGTAAGCTGACAGCTTATTGCATTCTTAGGATATAATATAGAAAAGCTGCTTAAAGCTACTGAAGAAGGGGGGTTTAAAAAAGTTTTTAAACTTTTACAGGCATGGCATGCAATAACTTAAACATCATGGTGAAACAACACTTGAGCTCACTGGAGCATTTAATTTACTAGGAATCAAAGCAGCTTTCCTGATCAGTATAGTGAAGAATGGATAAATGAACAATATACCTGAGAATGTGCACTAATTCTTACGGGTGAAGCTTGATGTGTGCAGACTATGCTCAGCACTACAAACCTCCTGTCCTTATGTTATACCACCTACTCCATGTTCATGAATAATTTGCACCATTTTTAAAATTTTCCTCAGCTGTCTGTATTAACACAACAGATTACTATGCTTTTAAGAGATCTATTCTTTTAATTATTGTTTTGCCTATGTAATCATGCAGAGTAAATCCTAGCATTTCTAAACACATAAAATTTTATTGCAGTATTATACAGATCTGCACAGTGGACAATAAAAAATCATTATTCAGATTGCTAGACCAATTGCCCAGAGGATTTTAAAAGAGTATTATGAGTATACATAAACCAGAAATCCAAGTTTCCACAGTAAAAATTATTTTAAGGTGTATTAACATGGGAATAAGGTACAGAAGAAGGTATTGTATTAGAGGTACTGTATTTTCCAGTTTTACAGATAGACGGCAGTATCCCTATACCATTGTTTTACAACTTAGTATGTTAACTTGTTTAAACTGTACAATTTGATGGCAAAACAATGTATTTTTATTTTCAAACCCAAGTTATTAAAAAGCAGAAGAATAACTGGGGAGTTCTGATTACTTTTCTTAAGGAAAAGATGCTTATATTGAATTTAGTCAGCATATAGTATCAACAGATTACATTACTGTGAAGACATTCTGAAAGATCACTTCCATTGGATGAACAAAACAGAATGCAGTTCAAATGAAAAGTATGGTTTTGTTAACATCCAATTGACTTATTTAACTTAGCTGCTAATTTGCTAAGGCCAAAAGAAACTTCTAGAGATCTTACCTTTGAAAGCTCAGATACACTCTTTTCCCTTGCACTTAAATGAAATCATACACTTCAACCACACATAAAATAAGTGTAAAGACCTACTGCTGACATTTAAAAACAAAGTTTCTGGATGAGTTGAACATGAGAAAAGCTCACTTTAAACTATTGCATTTTGAAGATGAATTGAGAATTAACCAGTTTCTAATGAACTATGAATGTGTAACCAAGGCAAATTACCAATGTATGGAATTTGTGGTTAACAAATTCGTTAACTGAAGATATGAGCTGGCACACAGAAAACTTCGAGTTCTGAAGCAATTCCACTGAAAGGAGTCAGACTCCTATGGGTCTCAAGGTAAACAGGTTCCTAACAGACTAAATCAGGACTGAAGTATTCTGGTGAGCTGAATTCACAGCAATACATTATTCTTTACAATATCCAACCATAAGTCTGATGTGGATCCAAACTGTAAAGCACATTAACTGATAGCAAACACAAATCTCTAAATTGTGTGGGTTTTTTCTTCCCATTTTATTTTTTTTTCTGTTCCAGAATGAAGTAACAAGCTGAGCAAAGGAACCATGACATATGAATTGCATAACAAAGACTAACCAGAGAAAGATTTTCACATTTTCTCGTTCTCCAAAATATTCAATAAACAGGATAAATTACAGGAACCACTTTTAAATCACAATCAAAATTACATACAGAAATGATGTCTAATGGCAAGATACAGTGGCTCTGCATGGTCCTAACAGATCTGGTGTCACTGACTGACATGGAGAACTAGGCCACTGCTATTTCTTCATCTCCAGGATTGCACTTCCTGGCCCCCGGTGTTTGGCACTGCATATATTGCAGAACTGGACAGAAGATACCTAAATCAAAAAAGAAAACAGGAATCTCTCAGAGAAGTGTAGCCACATCAGCATGTGTGAAGATGAACGATAAGTGCTAATGCCCTTCTCAACATTACTGCTCACAGTCAGGCTGTTCCCTATCAACATAGTCATGGACAGGTGAGGGAAGACAATATAGAAAAATATAGTAAGGCAGGCTGTTCTGGAGTCAGAGGGTACAACTCACCACTCACTCCAAGGGCATTACCACCACCTGCCAGGAGACTAAGGTAAAATTTCCTCCACACCAAAAATGAAAAGTACACAGTAAAAAGCATCACTGATTATCTTCATGGATAAAGATGAGAGTAAAGTCACTTGGTCAGCTCCACTAACCACTGGATGCCTTAGTCACAGATCTGTCTTTGGACAGCGCTCCACAGATTTCTGACAATTGAGATCAGGATGTCATTTGACATCAAATATGTATTTATTGTTACTCTGTGTTTAGCTCTGTGTGTTTTGTGCATGCACAATTTCCCTTTCAGTATGTCACCAATAACCAAATATCAGTAACACGACTGATCACCTAAGGTCACAAAACACAATATAACAGGGGAAATTTGGCTCTTTTACATGCAGACACCCATGTATTCATACATACGGTCTGTGAATATATATCATATAATATCAATGTAACATTTAAAAATCCCACCTAACCAGTCACCTGCCCCAGAAAACTGAGACTGCTAGATACATTTTAGATTATTTCTCACAATAAAATTTCGGGTAAATATTGAAGAAGTATTTACTAGTTGGGCTTTCTCATACAAATGATCTAATGCATTAAGCTTTTCATAACATATTTAAGTATACATGCTGTACCATATGGCTGCAAGCACTTTGTTTACTTATAGAAGAAGTGATTCACTAAAGCTATTTTTTATTACATGTTAATTTTCAGAGACAGATACAAAATCTTAAAAACTTAAATTTAATTTTCTATGTGATTTTGTTACCATTCAAATTATTTTGTTCCTAAATTTAAACCCTGTTATATCTAGAAGTTACTTTTTTGCTTTTTGTTAATTGAAAAAACCAACCAACCACCCCAAAAACTTTTAAAGAAAAACATGTTTTGTCCATAAGGATGATTACAAAGATATTTAAACATTCCCTCTGAAATGACTGATTTTTGTCTTCCAGGTCAGAATCATTTAATACGGTTCACTTGAGAAAATACCTTTATTCTTGTCTTTGAGTATGTTTAATTAAAGTAAAAGCTGGAATGGAAAAGAATTAATTAAAAAATTAGACAGACTGTATTCCCTGTATGTCTCAGAGCTGCATTACATATTCAGGTTGCAGAAAGTGATAAAATACTGTTCAAACAGCAGTGATTTCTTTCTACGTTGGATGAACTTTAGTGGCAGTGTCCTTAAACTCCCTCTCCTTAGTCACATACTACTATGTGGTATCATCACAAGTCATTACTGTAATCATATAATTCCTCATAGACCCATGTCCTTCTCCACAGCTGACAAAAGAAAATAATGTGTCACTTTATCTTCGGCAAAGGTGTCAGACATATTAAGCTAATTTCTTACTGTGTTAGGTACGGGTAGGCACTCTTTGTGAAACATGTGTCTGCAGTGGAACACTACCACATTGAAGGACTTGGATGCATCTGGGAAACAGAAAAATAAATTCATTTCAACAGGGCAATGAAACAAATGATTTAGTGGCTACAGCAATATGCGCCCACATTCTATTTTACACAGAGAAACTTCAAGTAACATCTCTCAAAATAGTTTCCAAATTATTCTGGCTCATTCATAGAAACCATGAAGAGTGATGGTTTCAGGTAATGTATGCCAGTGGTGGAGTTACAAAACAATTTTATTCCGTGGCTTAACCTTTCCATGGGGAATTTTTCATGTCAATAAATGCTACATGCTAAATTTGGGCAGGGAGAACAGTAAACTACCACCAAATAATTCAGCTGCTTTGAAGAAAAGTTAGCAGAAAAATTCTTGCACTAGTGTGAAGAGAACCAGAACACTGAGCAGTTCTAGTGCCTGCACTGCACGCCATGATCCTGAAATCTGGCAACAAGCTGCCTAGGTGCATGATGTGGGTTTTCATTCCCACATGAATATTTAGCCAAATTAGAACCCTAAATACAACATCCACGTATCTACAGAATAACCATCTTATTCATGAACATCATTCGCATTCTACTTTGGCTCTTTTTTTCCTCAACACACATACCTCAAAGCACTAGCGCATCCAACTCTGCCAGATTTTCCTGGTCTGTATATTGCTGCACGTGATCCCAGTGTAGTTGTTTTTATTTATTTATTTAAGTGAAAAATGGTAGAAACCAGATAAACTGTAACTGATTCTATCGGGTTATTAACATTCAGAAAACAAACAAATGTCTGTACATATGCTTTGTCTTATATATTCTTGTTTGAACATGCCACGACAGATATTCTCTTAGTAAAATTACTTCTTTTTAAGACACCCAACAACTACATTGATATTTCTGGACTATAGTTGCCTTGCAGAACATACATCTCCAAAATAACATCCTGAATTTATAGTTTCAAAACTAACTTTAGAAAGTGTTTTAAAGCTAGCTGGTTTTAAGATGTTTCAAACATGGCAGCCATGACTGAAGCCATGAACTCTCCACCATTCAGACAAAAAGTACATTCCATAAAATTTTATCATCTACAACTTCAGTCTAAATCATCCAACAGAGGTGGACAAGATTTGGTGGCAGCAGCTTAGTTTTGTGGTTCTAATAATCTTTGAGAATACGGACGTTGATGGAATTAAAAGTTGCCTTGAATTCCATGTATTCAAAACAGAAAATAAGGAAGTCAAAGTTGAATAAAAAAAGAATATCTGGGTTTACTGCAACAAAAAATGTCCAATTACACTCCACTCCCATGTCACAATTCAAAAGCAAGCTTTGCATAGGAGATTGAAATTTATACAGTGATCACCAAGGGAGATTACACATTTTTATGAATAAATGCAAACAGTAGTTCCTCTTAAAATATTAATAAAAAAAATTTACAACCTCTTTTTTTTCTAGAAAAGCATCCTACCTGAAGGAAGTATTGGAGACAGACATGATTCACAGATATTCTCCTCTGAAAAACAAAACAAAAGAAAACTAAGAACAGCTTTGTTAACAAACTCCACATTTAATTTTTTATAAAGCACGCATGAACATACTGCTATTACAGAAATGGAGCTTGGTCTTAAAGTATTTACTTAAGATGTCTAACAGAATCTATTAAAAATTGAAGAGCAATACTGAAGTAGCATTTCTAATAACAACACGATAAATATTTAGATCTGATGATGGCAGAACTGCAGGATTGAGGCTGTTTAGGATCAGTGCTGCAGAGACAAAAGGCAAACTGAAAAAAAGGAGCATGGGATGGGTGGCTGTTAACTCTGCAGCATTTTGGAGCAGAAGCTCTGGTACTCTGTCCTGTCAGTTTTTGTCTCTTGCTATTAACACTCAGCTGGTGTGAATTACAGCGCTGCTCACATGCATCATTAGCACCTTGCCAAATATTTTCAACTGTTTCTGACAACCACCTTGTATCTTTTGCTTTGGTCGCAGATTATTATCATCTGACTGTCCATGTTAGCGCCAAACAACATTTTCACCTTTACAGACAAACTGCAGGACACAATACATTACTGCCTATGCAGAGATTGATCAAGAGAAACAGCTGCATGCTGGGTCTTGTAGTTTTTGAGATACAAGTAGTTCCTTTGCAAAAGGGAAAAGCATCTAGTATCCTCCTACACTCTACAGATAAGGTAAAAAAACTCAGGCTTTTTGGCAGCTTCCAAAGCAGACAGTCAGGGGGTATATAAACCAAGCAATAGTCTTAAAACGTTGAAAGTCATCATGTTTTCTCTGTACCCACCATCCACTAGAACACCCTTCATCTGAGTTCGATGCATTTTCTTCAATAAAGAAAGAGAATCGGCAACGAGTATCTTTTTGCAACCTTCCCGCAGCAAGATCTGTTGGTGCAAAGAACATAAAAGACAGTGGTTGTTGAACAGATGGGCATATCAACTATCTTAACAAATCACCACTGTGTTTCTCTGCTGCCACAGTGAGTGCAAGGAATGTTTAAGACTTTCAAGGTATTATAAAGGAGGCAAAGGAGGAACCTATTGTTGCCATCACCTCTACGTAAATTAAAAGCCCACAATAAAAAAACCCCAAACACCACAAAACAAAAACAAACATCAGGAAATAAAATCCTTTACAAAGATACTGTTATCATAAATTATTAACATCTTTCTATGAGATGGTGTTAATAAATTACAACAGTGAGGAATTTTTACAGTGCCCCTCAGAATTAATTTCCAAACCATTTCAAAACTTCTTCTATGTATATCTTTCCTGTCTTCTTTGGAAAAGATATTTGATAATCATAAAACCTTCGTAAACACAGCAATTCAAAATATATTTTGTTCAAACATATATCCTGCTGAGGTGTCATTTAATAAGCAGTATTAAATGTCCATGCAACTAATCAAAGGTCCCTAGTTCATTCTTCTTGGGCAAAAGTCTCAGCTCCCTTTTGACTTATTTGGTATTTTTCATTAGATTGACGTGTCATTGCCTGAAACTGTTTTGAAACACAGAAGAAGCAAGGGCATAAAAATGATAAAGAGCCTTATTTCACAATACTTAATGAAGCAAGTATGGAAATATGACAAACCCAAATAAGCATTTTGGAATTTTTTCTTTCTCCTCTCAAACTGATGTTTGGAAATTTGTTTTCCAAGACAACAATTCCTTTGAAAAGTGCTTTCCAAAGATACTCACAGTCAATTATAATGTGACCAACCCTACTAAAAGAGAGGTATAAAAAAGCAATGTTCTTTCCTTTCTTCTGATCATTTGTATTACAGGAAATATTGAGCATTCTAAGATAGTGCAAGATACAGCAAATGCAAATACCTAAGAAGAAATACAATAATAGATTTTACAGTCACATGGATACTGTCCAAAACTCTACCTTTTTACATAAACATTGTGAAATAATAAGGACACACTGCTAAGAATTATATGCAGATAAGACCGCAATTCTGAAGTACATTAAAAAAATTAACATTGAGTAACACTAAGAGCATTTAAAATTGGGCATATCAATGGGTGAATGACACTTTTCCAGTGTTAGAGACATTGAGCTATAAAACATTTCAGAACACCAGCAACTGAATGCAGATCTATGAGACAAACACTTAGAAAATTAATCATTTTTATCTGTTGATAATCTCAGGAACAATCTGGCTATGTCTTTCCCCTGCCAACTTTATCCAAAGGCAACAAAGAATGTAAAATTTTGTTCTAAATAAAGAAAAATGTTGCTAGGTTTGAAAAAAACCCAAGAAACTTTTAGCAAGGACAACTGAATGAGACTATGTTTCAGAAGGAGTGCTTACCTGATTCAAGCTATTCTCAATCAACAAATTATATTCCAAAAATAAGTACATAACTTGGAGGGGATGTGGTCTTGGCTATATACTAGAGTCTTTGCTAAGTGCACTCAGCATAGACAGATGAAACCCCCCCATGCTGAAGTAAAAGGAGTCTGGAAGGGACCCACAAGGATCGTCAAGTCCAACTCCTGGCCCTGCAAAGGACAGCACCAAGAATCACACCATGTACCTGTGAACGTTGTCCAAATATTTCTTGAACTCTGACAACCTTGGTGCTGTGACCATGTTAAATGAAAGGAGCAGAACAAAGATACAATGGGAAGATGGGAGTGTGTCTTAGCATTTTCTAATTAAAATTCAGTGTGCCAATAGGAAAAATTCATTAAAAAAGAAAAATGAAGAGGGAAACAAAAGACATCACTAGATCACTGGAAAACCTCAATACTGTTTGATGCCTTAAAACCCAGGAGTAACAGAAACACCTGATAAAACATATCTTTTAAGAAATATGCACTTTCTTCCATTATTTAAACAACACTAAGATCTTTCCCTACCACATTTAATGACTGTCAGACCTTATTTTGCTAGAAATGGAATACAGTAGGCAGCTATTATTATACAAAAGGAAAAATCACAATGCATAATGTAAAATGTCAATTCTCAACGTAATAAATCTCAACACTTCTGTAGAAATTGATTTGAAGACCTCAAAGATGGATAATTAAAGAATTACAGAAAGCAAAGGAGAAGGAATTTGGAGTCAAGAGAGAGGGAGCTTCATTAAAAGGGGGGAGAAGTAGGTAACTGTGCACCTAAGATTAAGTTGAACTAGTTAAAACTGACATTGGGCATAAATCTGTAATGAAACCACTTTCCAAGAAGAAACAGAATTGAGAATGAAACTGAATTTTGTTTATCATTTAAAAGCATATAATTGTGAGCACAAGCAGGACAGCATCATGCGCCTACAGAAAGAAGTTTTGTGCAAAAATAATGCCTTTCATGAAATTAATGAAAACCGCTAAAACCAAAACAGCTGTTGCAAAAAATAGTTCGTTTTCTGGCTATATTGGGGAAGATATTAGGCATAGAACCTTCTATTTAATTAAAACAGTCTTGATTTACAAATGCCTAGCATTAATGAAAAGCACTGCAGCATGCAGTTAATTTGAAAGGGTATATTCAAAGCTCTGGGAATAAATTCAGGCCTTGATTCAGCTTAACCCTCAAACAAGTCCAACTTTCTCAAGGCCACTTAACCAAATTCTTTCAAATAGCATCACTACCACAATTAAAAGCACATTATTTTTAATCTTTACAGCCAAAAGGCACATGTCCCCCTGTGCAAGCTGCCACCTGCCCCCTAGTGCCTCCAAGGTGTCTGAACAGCATTTTTAGTTACATTCAGGAGCACAACCTAACAATTTTTCCAGGTGCTGTTTCAAGCAGCATTCATTGGATTATCATTGGGTTCTGCTAGTTCATAAACTCTATTATGAATGGATAGATGTGGATTCTGTGAATGGATCAATGTCTGTTACCCATCAGAGTTACTGCCGGTTTAAGCAAAGTGCAGACTAGTAAGTCAACGTTTGAGCAAAATGCCTCATCCACAAAATCTATAGTACTATATCTAAACAAATTGCTTCTGTATTTTAAAGCTAGGGAAAAAGTAGACTTAGAATACCAACATCTTTCAAAGATTTATTCTTACAAATGACATAGAAAGGGTGAAAAATGAAGCATTTCTTTCTAAAACAAGGGAGGTATTTAAGCCTCTTCCAATACCACAAGCATTTCCTACATTTCATTCAGATGCAAACCAAAGCTGAAAAGACACCTATTTTATACATTTGGAAAGCATAGCAGGCTTATAATTAACTCACAAGTCTACAGATAAGGGGATTTTTCTACCAGCCTTCTTTGTGAAACATGTGATACAATGATTTAGAAACCTGGAGAATGGTGATTTATTTGCACTTAAACAAAAAAAGCACTAGGAATGTGTAATTTCTAATAAGTAAGCAGGTTTCTCTTTAAGCCAACATGTCTAATTTATCTGTAAATTTATGGCAGCAACAAAGTAGATTTCAGAAGCAATAAGAAAGCTTCAGACTACACTTTTTTGATAAATACTCCTATTAAAATTCAAAGAACTATAACTTTGTCCTCGTTGTCTATGTCTTCATAACTTCATTGTTTGTGAATGTTACTGTGTATAAACACTATAATCAGTATTATTTCAGCAGTAAATAAACTTTCATCACTACAATCAGTGTCACTTGATTACGTACTATGGTTTTAATACATTAGCTCAAATGATGACAAAGAGAAAAAACCAAAATAAGTCATCCTCAGGGGTGAAAAAACCCAAAAAATCACTTCAAGTTTTAATCCCAATTCAGAAAACCACTTAAATGAGAACTTAAATATTTCCCTGCTTAGGAGAATAGTTAGGAGTGTGCTCAGTTTTAAGTTCATGGCAGAACTGCATTTCCTGAAGTTGGAAAATACAAATGGGTATTCTGAAAGGCAGGTTAATAGATCCCTACTTGTAAAGCAGAGCTGTAATGTCAGAGAAAAAAGCAAATTAGTAGTCCTTACTTGAAATAGTAGCCTAAGAAAAAAATCGTACATGATCTATATAGAATATCTAATTCTGCTTCAGTGCTATGCTTGGTTGGTTGGTAGTGATCAGATTTTAAAGGTTAACCACAGAGCTGAGGTGAGCTTAGAGTAGCATATAGAACAGTTGCAGCAGTTCATCTAGTGGGTGGCAATTTGTTAAAGTGACACAATCAGTCTGCAATCTGCCAACATTAATAAAAATTATTCAAGGAAGAGTCCATATTAAAAAAAAAATTACAATAAAATTTGCATTAGTAGACTTTCTTGTTGGATTCTCTAATGCATACTGTGAGACACACGTATTTTGGCAGCCACTCAGTTTGATTTACTTGGTTTTGCTGGGATGGAAAGAACGGTTTTCAAAAAGACATAGTCTGTCAAAGGCACTGCTTCTAACTCCTACCCATATTTCAAACCACACCTAAGTAAAGTTTACTGGTATGGAAACTCAAGAGCATAATAGGAAATTTGCATTTGCATGCTTACATAGGCATAAAACAATCTTATCAGGGCTTGCAAAAGGAGCCCATAATTAAACAATATAATGGCACAGTGGTAACATCTTTTGGGAAGCCAACATTATGAAAAGACCAGCACAGTTTTTGTGTTAGGCAGTGACTTGCAAGTCAAGCATCAGGTTCTTTTTTCACCTGAGCTCCTACGTGGATTTTAGCACAAGATTCTTTTTGCCTTTGAAAATGAGAACAATGAAACTTACATGTGTACAGAGCTCGAGATCCAAAAAGATGAAGTTACAGAAAATCCTAGCCAATGAAATTTGTATTTCTGAATGAGTTCAAAATGTCTGGTATGTTTCATGCTACATATCAGGAGGTTTCTACCAAAAGCCAGAGTTGTGGCCAAGAGGTTTCTACCAAAAGCCAGAATAAAGGCCATTGACTTCTCAGCATGAACCTACACAACGTGCAGAGGTATGACCAGGCGTCATACAAACACACCAAAGACTCGTTTTAAAACAGCTAATGAGGCAGCAATAACAGTTCCACTAGGGCAGAACTGCCTTCAGCAAGGAGAGGCTGCTTAGACATTCACCTGAAGTCCCAGCCATGTCTGGAAGCACACACTGAATGCAGAAAGAGTCCTTTTATAAAATTTGAGCTTGCCAATTGGCTACTTAGGCAAGTGGGCAAGACCAGCAATAAGACCCCTAAATTTCCATGTAGATATACCATCTGCTCATAAACAGTGCACTTTACATTGCCAGTAACACTTAAAGAACAGACTTATTTTAAACTGTAACTTACATTTCTCTAATGAAATGTTGCCTTTTATTTGGCTATACTTTTTTCCATCATACAAGCAAGCCAAACACAAATTACATTAAGCTTCCCCAATTTCTATTATCCCTATGAAATCTAAATTTTAGCCCTAGAGCTATCCAACTCTACTTCAAAATCAATTAATTTAAAATCCATTAATCATTTCAATACTAACAGCAAATCATTTTAGATATCATTCTCAAGGTTAAATACACCCTTTTAATCCAAAAGTAATTCTGTTAAAAGGTATTTGAAGAAAAAATTATACATCCATCCCCAAAATATGACCAAATGATGTCATCAGCCTTGTCTGAAGCCACGCAATATACTCTGTATATGTGTAAAGCTGAAGCTATGCTTACAGCACTTTCTCAGTCTGCCTGCAAACACAACAAATATTGCATTTTGATTTCATGAGAATGCAGGAACAGGAAGATCAATGGTGGTACTGACAGCAACTGTTGAAATGCAGCACGGTATTTAACTAGTATCATTTTGGAAGGATACTAGCACCCAATGAAGTCAAAATCTGGAAGTAATGTCACAACACGCATTATATGCAAACATGTATCTATTTATCCAGGGATATATATATATATATCCTTGCATATAACAAGAGTCAGGAGACAAAGAAATGTAAAATGCTCCTTTGAAATAGCCAAGGTCATAATCTGAAGTTCATATAAAAATAAAATAAGGGAAAAGCCTTAGAAAGGCTTAAACCCTGCCCTGAAGAGAGATATGGGCTTTTATCGGCCTGGCAAGACACCAGCCGTGACCTTAATGCAACCATCAAGCCTATCTATTTGCTTGAAATGTTGAAAGAGTAATAGCAGATGTGGAACAAATGTTTGAGGCTCAGAAAATTGAAGTTTCAGCTGCCTACTGAGCTATGTTTTCTTGGACTCTGCATAGTCACACTGGAGGCATTCAAACTCCTCTGTAGCTTTCTTTCAGTAGAGAGATGCAGAACAGCATGACAGAGAACTCAAGTTTGGGACTCCTTTTGTAGCAGGGAGATTTAAAATATGCAATGCAATACACTCTGCTGGCTACTTTCAGGGAATACTGAAGGGTATGCTTCTTGTAAGTTCTTACAAACCTGTGTCAGAACCAACCATGTAGGGGACTGCACATATCTGTATAGTTATGCTGGGATAAGAACTCCCATAATCCAGTGAACAGTCCTTTTTTTTTTATGCATAAACAGCAACACATGCACAGAATATTCTGAGTTGGAAGGAGCATTGAGTCCAACTCTTAAGTGAATGGTCCATAATACAGGGATCGAACCCACAACCTTGGCATTATTAGCACCAGGCTCTAACCAACTGATTCTGCACCACTGACATGAATTTGATTTTAGAAGTTCATCTTCCTTCAGTTAGTATGACACTTAACATATGGCTCTAACACCTGGTGAATGTTTCAGTGAGGGCATGTTGCATTCTGCCTCCATTTTGCCTCTGCATTCATGTGAAAGAATGAAAAGTAACTGCCATGAAACTTTCCAATACTGGACAGTTGGGCAGTGTAAAATCACTCAAGATGCTTCCATTTCTACTTACCCACCCGGCTTATGACAGTATGAAAGACATTTAGAAGGGCTAGAAGCCATCAAGAGATCTTGGCAAATTTCCACTATTTCTGTCACAGTTTTGTACTGGCCCACAGTGTCCATGACTGATGATTGAACAAATCATGAAAGCAATTTCTTGTGCTGTTCAGTGACAAAGAGGTTTTGCCGTCTCTCTGAAACTTAGTATCCCATGAAAAATGCAACATCTACCTGCAAGTTGTAGTCCTGAAGAATTTTCACTAGTGAGTCTCTCAAATTAGGAATCTCCATGCCTTCCTTAATGCGGTGGATCAAAAGAATAGGATCAACATGGGTTCCAATATTGTTCAACAAACCAGTAATAAAAGCTGTGAAAAACAAGAGGCAAAGAAATTAAGAAAAACAATACGACAAAATACCTGATTAAAGGATACTTTGGTGACAAGCTGCAGGCTTTGGCTTATTCCTTGACAGTTCTCTACTAAGTGAAAACACTAAGTCTCCTTTAGAGTCTTTGTATGTTTCTCGCAGCTGTGTTTACTTGAATACAAGCCTTTGGGGAAGTGAGGAAGATACAGTTTGGCAATTTACAGAACTGCCAGCATATTCAGCAAAGTGGTAATTGAATCTCCAGAACAAACTCACAAGCAAATACTGCATTTTGATTCAATAAAAAGAGCACTCAAGCAAACTGAGTGAGAAAATTACCAACTTTTTGTGGTAATTCCATTCCCAGTTCCAGGGTTTAAAAACAAATTTTCAAGCACCTAACCTGATTTCAATGTGTTTCTAAACATTGGTGAGAGTGACACGATAGAAGTCTTTGGCTTTTTGAAGAGCATCTGGCTAAAAAACACACTAGAATGATGACTCAAGGCTGTTTTTTCTTCAACCCCCACAACTGAGGAATATAACTTAGAGTTGCTCTGCATATAGGCAGAAACTGTTACATATAGGAACTGAGAGAATTCTGTATGCTTTGAATCCCTTTTGCTCTAAAGATGTCATTGACTGTAGCATCACTTTTAGTGATGCATTCAAGTATGGGTAATTTGAGAATGCCATTCTTCTCAAGGATTAACAGATTCTGGTGACTTCTTCCTGTCAAAATTAGCAGCCAAGGGATGAAAAGATATGTATACTGACACTAATTCAACAAGACTTTCAATCCCCCAGAAAAGAGGTGCCAAGAGAGACTTTAAACTCTTGATTTAAAGCCCCAGAAGAGGTTGCAAAAACTAATCAAGTAGATAGTTAAGAAAATTCTCTATTTTCTTAGTCATTTGAACTTCTTTGAATCTGCCTCCTTGACAACACTGATGCTTATGTTTCTGAGTCCATCCTTTTAACTTGGAGTAGCTATTCATATAATGGATGAAAGGCAAAATGCACTCATTATTACCAATCTTAAACCTTTACAACCCAGAAACAAAATAAATTAGTTGTTTTGCTGAGGGGAAGAAAGGTGTAGGCTCTTCATTTTCAGAATCTCGGAGGGAAGCAGTTGTAGTAACACAGTACGCAACATTCTCATCATGCCTGCAGACCATGTTTTGACACTGTCTAAAAATAAAGTCTCATTCTGCTAAATTAAAAGCACTACTCTCTCCTTGATTTGTCATTAAGGACATAACAATGCAGAGCTTATTCAATGTTAAGCCTCCAAGTACTCATTGTGTAGCATACCCTCATGCTGCCTTACTGCAAGTTTTATGGACAGCAGGACAGCTGTGTTGCGCTTCACAAACCAGAACATCTCCCTGACCATACATAAACACCTTCTCTAACATACACGTGAATAATTCAATCCTTTAATTGCAATAGCATTCCACACATGCAAGGCTTCCCAGAAACTATCCCACTTACGTGGTTTGTCAATAGAATATAAAATGAGATCTTCCCAAAGTTCTCCATCATCTTGTTCCTTGGCAAATTCAATAGCTTTATCTACATCTTGCAATTCTTCCATTATCATCTTCAAGGCACTGCGGCTATTACCCATTCTGCCTGGAAGGAAAAATAAGTAAAAGAGATTAAAAATGCTAATTGCTTATCAGTGTTCAGTGCTCCTTCAATAAGAATTTTATAAGTGTGAAGCTGACTCAAACTAATTCAACTAAGACCAAATCTAGTCTATTCAGATGTAGGAATGCAAATCAGTATAATCTGAACAAGTGCTTGGAGCAGTTTGCTGGACTGGGACCTGGAGGCTTTCTCAAGGATGTGTTGGGTCATATGTGGGGTTTTGAACTGCAGCAACACCTACCATGAGGGGGAGCGTGTGTATGTGTATGGACATAAACTATAATATGAAATACCAGCTTCAAGGGCCCACATGGGCCCTCTTAATTTGCAGTAAGTACAGTGCAGCTCACACTCATGAAAAAAAAGAGGAAACAGGAAGAAGTGGGAGAAATTATGAACGGTTCTTTAAATAAATTCATTTGTAAATCCTACTCTCCAC
This sequence comes from Lycocorax pyrrhopterus obiensis, assembly GCA_014706295.1. Taxonomy (NCBI): domain Eukaryota; kingdom Metazoa; phylum Chordata; class Aves; order Passeriformes; family Paradisaeidae; genus Lycocorax; species Lycocorax pyrrhopterus. Next base: position 55,129,821 of record JACSVZ010000002.1, on the reverse strand, counting down.
TGAAATGGTCCACAAAATATCTTCTTACTAAACCAGAGATTGTTTAAAAAAATGCTTCCTATTCTGTTCATGACTGATACATAAACATACATGTAAGTCTTCCGATGCCTCTCATTCAGAGGTAGAATTCTTAGCCAACTGAAGGAGTTAATTTACAATTAATTTTATGGAAAAAAAGATAGAAAGCAATATAAGCAAATCTCTCCCCTTAGCAAAAGATAATACTAAGCTTCTGAGATATACTCACAATAAAACTTTTGTTTAATTTCTCCTCTCTTTTCAAAACCGACAGTATTACTCTTCTTGGAGATTGTATCAATAATACCTCCCCGCCCATGTTGTTCCCCATAGCCTCCACAACACTTCCAGAACCCCAGAAGAACACCAAGTAAGAAACACAGTAACACAATATATAAAGTTAAGACATCGTATCCATCCAGTGTTTTCTTTTATTTTCTAAATCATGTTTGGTTGTACTGACTGCATACCAACTTTGTTTCTGTGAAAGCATGTTAAACGATATTAGACAATATATTTTAACATCATAAACTTTATTACAAGTTTAAAAGTGGTGTAATTTATCACAGTTACTTATTCTGAGTTACTTACTCAGAAGATAGACTGTCTCTTCTACAAAGTTCCTCTGCTGGCAGATCTCAAGAGCCTTGAATTTAAGGGAAGAGAGGAGAGAAGAGAATACAGGAAACCATGTAACATGAAATTTTATTGATCACAAATGCTGCAAGAGGCTTAAAGAGATTTTTCCACAAAGTTACATTATTCATTTTGACAGGAACACAGCTCCCATAATAAGCACTGTCAGGTCCTCTGGCCTTAACTAAGAAGAGAAACTCCATGACTTCCATGACTCTTATAAAAATTCTTCTCTGAGACTGAATAAATCTGGGGACAGACAGGTATTTCAGTCTGGACTATGTCAATCTCTGCCTTTAATTCTCCCGGCAACTTCTTTATTCTGCCTCCAAAATCTGGTTAATACAAAACATTAAGGTTATCTGCTGTCAAGACTTGCTTCCTGTGGGTGGACTTACATGGTCTCTAGTGATGGAAGTCTACTTGACATTTATTAACAACACAAGGCTGAAGATCTCCTCAGGGTAACCAAAATGGTTTCAGGAGAGAGAGTGCCCTCCAAATTTTGTACCAAGAAGGCAATGCAAAAATAATAAACATGAAAGAATATGGAGGAAGCATTTCTTGTAAATTTGGTTTACAGACCTGAGAGCTAAGTATCATTAGCAGCTACAGAATCTGTGTGTAGTTGGAAACCAGCACAATTATCAAAACTACCAAACTGATTACCAACGAGTTAGAAGTAAAAGGAAATTGGCAGGGCTGGTATGCCATGAAGGATGCCATGTCTGTTTCCAGTTTGGAAACAGAAAACAAACTCAAGATTCATAGCATTCCTGTAAAGACAACTGTTCACCAATAAAGCCTTTCACACTTGGAAATCAAAACTTTAAATACATTAAGTACAACTACAAACAAAGATGTAGGTAGGAATTAACATTTCCTTCCAATTCTCATTATTTCAGATGGGTTACTATGGAGACTAGAGAGAAGGACAATGAATTTTGGGCTAGGGGTAAGTGAATTACCAACCAGATACTTCAGGTGAATAAAGGTATGAATAATACTGATAAGTTATATACACAGCTGACAGCCTTCTTTATGCTCTCCACTTAGAAGGTAAACTACAAAGCACCAGGTATTCAGTAGTTGTAGATGCTGCACATTTCCTGACTGTCATGCTCCCTCTAGAGGAAAACAGGAAACATTCCTACTTCTTTTCCAGCTCATTTTTAAAATGTTTGCTAAACTGCACTTGAATAAAAGTGGCTTACTTCTAGACAGCACAAATTATTTCTTCTTGATGAGTTTATAATTTCATTAGAGCAATAATAAGAGTGGATTTTTTCCAACAGAAATTGCTTTTTGCAATTTATACACTGCATTGGAATTTGCTTAACAGGAACTGAAAATATTGGTAACTGGGAAATTCTTAGTCCCCTTTTTATTTTCTTAGAACAAAGATCTATATGTCACAAGAAGTGTTACTATATGACATGTGTGGTAAAAAGTATAATTACAGAATGAGTAGTAGTATCTTTTCCTCTCTTCCTTAGCTTCTTACTGAAAGATGTTAACATTTTAACATTAAGGTTAGAATGACACATTTTTTCTAACATCCTTCTCTCTTGACTTTGGGGATTACTGCACCACACCTTCCAGAAGCTGATGGGTCTCTGACCTCGCTCATAGCCTGTATCTTCAGCAAAGCAGTGCCGGCAATGAGCATCAGTTTCACACAGCACTTCTCTGCACCATCTGTCACTAAAGACAGGAGGTTGGATGTTCAATAACTAAAACTAATTTGCCTCAAGATTAAAAAATAATGCCGGTAAGGTTTTATACATAAAACCATGATCACATGAGTAATACGTAAGGCAGAAACTAAGAATCAGAAAGTTAAGAACAAGTAAGCCAATATTGTAGATGAAAGTTTCTGTCTGGAAACCTCTCAGTCTCACTGCCTAAACGAGTCAATCTAGTTTCAAGTAATGGTTTCAACAAATCCCAATTCTCCAATCCTAAGAAAGTATTTTCCAGTAGACAAAAAAATGCAAAACAAGAGAGGTACCAGGAACAGTACTGTTTTTCTTTGGAATGTTAACCATGTAAAATACAATATGCAATATTACACTTGAAAACTACTCCATTGTGTCATCATTATAGCTGCATATGGATGAGCATCCTTTCATAAAGTCTGTTCTGCTCAGCCCTTAACAGCAATGAATACAAATAACAAAATAATGACCCATCTAAATGGTAAAACTTAGAATTTCCAATTGTTTCACAATAATTCAGGCAGGGGAAACAACTCAAGATTGGCCTTACCTTTATGCATTTTGTAATTCAACAAGAAAGAGTAAGGAAGGAATAGAAAAAAAAAATAAAAATATTAGAAGGTGGAAACCTGGTACTCTGTAAAACCCGAAGTGTATTAGCCAAAGTACAAAGACAAAACACTTTTAGGCCTGTTAGTTCAGTGACTTATATTGTGTATATTATTCAAGAGAAACTTATGGCCTTAGAATAAAAAGACAGAAAAACTACAGTTACAGCTACTGATTTTTCAAGATCTAACACTGACAGCTCCTAGATTTGGCAAAATGATTGTCAATTTCTTGCAACCACAACCTATTGTTCAGTCAGGCTAAGCACTGATGAGTAGATATGCTGTGGCTACACATCAAGTGTGAATTCAGAACTTCTGCATAAAAAATACCCATCAATTCCTGCCCTGTGAGCTGAGAGAGGAAAGTCTCAGCCATTCATCAGCTCTGCAAACCAAACTGCAGGTGATGGTCACAAACTCAAAGGATCCCTCATATTGGCAGTAGAGGGCACTACCAGACACAGCTAGAAATTCACAAGACTACACGCTACAGACCAGACATAAAAATCAAGGACCTATGCTTAGATTTTTGGGGCTTACCTTCTCCAGTGGGCAGTGTGTGCTGTCTCTGAGAAATGGTAGTAAGTTTGGTCGATCATATTCAGCATAAAGGCTGATCTGTTTCTCATGATATCGTTGGCCTTTATGGTGGTCTCTTTTGAAAAGCTTGTGCAAATACTAGGAATCAAAAAAGAATCAGAATTCAAACCCACTTATTCAATATTATTAATGGAATAATAGAAACTCATGAGTTGGAAGGGTACCATACAGATAATCAAATTCCAACTCCTGGCCCTGCAGAGGACAGCCCCAGGAATCACAACATGTGCCTGATAGCATTGTCCAGATGCTTCTTGAACTCAGATAGGCTTGATGCCGTGACCACTCCCCTGGAGTGGGAGCCTGTTCCAGTTCCCGGACACTAGAGTGGGAAAAGCTTTTCCTAATATCTAATCTAAACCTCCCCTGACACAACTTCATGCTGCTTCCTTGGGTCCTGTCACTGGTCACCAGAGAAGAGATCAGTGCCTGCTCCGACACTTCCCTTGTGAGGAAGATGTAAATAGCTATGAGGACTCCCCTCAGTCTCCTCTTCTCCAGGCTGAACAAGCCAAGTGACCTCAGCTGCTCTTTGTATGGCTTCCCCTCTAGACCATTCACCATCTTCGCTGCCTTCCTCTTTATGCATCCCTTCCGTAAACTGTCACTCTGTCTGTTGCCTTTGCAAAGCTCTTGGGCTGTGGACTGCACTTTTCATAGATCTGCTCCCCATAATCAGATCTCTAATCCATGTATCACCTCTCCACCAGATGAATACCTGAGCCCTATCTGTAATCAGCAGCAAGTTAAACTTCCCTCCCTAATACAGTCCAAGCCCACAGTCACACATTATGTACTCCACTGACAGCATGTTCACACCAAGGAGGAGCTTTTGGAATAGCAGTGTGGAGCCACAGCCTTACAGTGATATTGTAATTTTGTACAAACAAGAACAATCCAACAGTGTATAGAAGTTACAGCTCCAGAAAGACAAGCAATTCACTTTCTCTATGGATCAGCAAAACATGTTTGAGAGCTGCACCCACCAACCAACCCCAATTTTGGGTAGGGAAAAAGAATGAATAATAGCAAGAAGTTATTGACCAGAAAAGACAAGTGCCTACAATGCAGTAAGGAGGAATATGTTAATAAGGACACAGTATGTTATCAAATTCTCACAGGTACAAATTTTAAGATCATTTAACTACTGTAAAGATGCTATGGCCATGCTAAAGGGCAAATTGGCAGAACTAGCCACTTTGGCTCTGATGATTTATGACATTTCAGTGTCAGGTGCACTTTGACAAGATAAATACACCTGTGAAAGATATGTCCAGCAAAGAGTTTATTCAGCTCAACTTGAAATCAACAGAATATAGGAGTACTTACCACGTGCTGTAACTCAGGCCTGTTTTCTAATTCTTCGACCACTCTGTCAATCTGAAAGAAAACAAACCTGTGATAAACATCCCATTTACAAGACTGAAAGAAGGACAGGTAATACAAGCTAGCATTGGACTGCCATGCCATGAATTTTTTATACTCACAGAAATTTTATCTTCATTATCCAAAAGCATGTCTACCGCTTTCTAAAACAGAGAAAGAGAACTCAAGTAGGAAACAGGTACACATTTTCTCACACTCTATATAGTATTATGCTTATCCACTGATGGGTGTCGGATATTGCAAACCTACTCTTTTCAGCAACAGAAATTCAGAGAGCAATTTACATAACATCAGCATACCCTGACAGCACAGCATTACAGTATTCTTCCAGAATATTTCTAAGTTTCCTACTAATAGCAATAAATGCTGTGCACTTACACTGCAGGTGAAGTATGCCCACTGAATCACTGTCAGTCACAAAAAGCCACTGCCAAATGATGTACAAATACTATTTTTCCACTGCAAAAGGGAACTGCAGGGTGATGGCTGTGTAAGAAACACACAATTCAACCTGCCTTACAACTGGATTCCTCCAAACTACCTGCACACCAATACCATTAATCAAGCAGACAAGACCACGTAAGCCTAGAGGCCACCAGGATTCAGGTTCTGCTTCCTCTTTCAAGAGTAAACTTCTGCTTCACTTTCAAAAAATACCAAACCACAGATTCCTGATATGACTTATTCTGTTGGATTAAAAAAAATGATGCTTTTTTCCTCCATGTAGTTTAGAATGGGCATACTAAAGATGATCACCTACAGTAGAGATGGCTCCATATTTTAGCTACATTTGTTTAGTGCTTAAACAACTATTGCACTGAAAAAAGCAGATCTACTTGGTTATTTTCCCAGCGATCACACCAAAACTCATTTGCTCAGGTTTTATAGCCAGCTGGAAAGAAAGAAGATAGAATTCAGCACGGAATAAACACTTCCTGATTTTTGGAATTTTAGTTAATAACCTTGCAAACAGATTAATTGACTGTGGTGAAAGGAAAATGGCAAGTACATTTAATATATGCCTAAATAAATTAATTATCTCCTTTCTTTGACTTATTAATACCATTATTTGATTCAAAATACAGAAATAATAACATGGTGAAATGATACTCTGTGTGAAATGATATTTAATGTTGTGAGTAGAGAATCATAACAATGACCTTGAATCTAGGACTTTTCTCACTGAGAGTGACAAATGGAAACGGAAAGGAAACAGAAATGGAAATACAAAGGAAAAAAAATAATCCTTGGGTCAATTATTTTGCAGTCTAGGCAAACAATCTTTCTTATCTCAGAATGTATCCAGATGCAGCAAACACACTCTCTGCCTCAACACTATCTTTAGCTCATTTATTTTCAATCTGTTAAAATGTATCTAGTGGAAAGTGAATATAAAATAATTAAGATCACCTCTGAATCAAAATCCATGAGCAGAACAATTTTGTCTCTGATAGAACTGAAGAGATTGTGCTTATGGATCAACTGGAAAACATCTTTGTGCCTCAGAGTTAGGTAGATTTCTAGGGCTCTGCCATAGCGCTGATCATAAGTATACCTGATAAAAAGAGATAATAATACATGTAATGTTACACACCTAAGTGTAGAAAAATCACCTATGAGAGAAAATATAAACATACTCTAGTATGTAAAACATGTTAGGATACTACTTGATTCTATAAATATCTAAATAGAGCTGTGATTCATTTTTGTTAAAGGGAAATAAACATCAGGCAACATTAATTTCACCTGTGTTTATATTGGCCTTCATTTGTGTTCTGACCCGTGATTTTCTGCATATTTATTTTCCATTTTCAGCTCACGGGGAAGACACACAAAATGCTAGCCTTTCAATTCTTGGAAAGACTGGAACACTCTTCAGAGCTAAAAAACATTGTTCTTTTAAAACTTTGGGGCACATTGTAACATAGTAATAGACAGTAATTCTTCTTTCTTCAAAGAAGCAGTATGAAAATAACACAGTGATCAGGCTGAGAAAATCAAAGAGCTTTATCCCTGTACAAAGTGACCTAGAACCAGATCGGTTTTGGCACATTTTCCAGTCACATATTTCCAGCCATGCAGTAAACCTAAATACACTACTTCTTAAATAGTGGGCAAAAATCCCTTATTTTCCCGTGGATAATTCTGAAATGCACACTTCACAAAAGAGGTTTCCTCTGACAGCATGAAGAGGAATGCTAACTATTTACTTTGGAAAGAGGAGTAGGAAATCCAATCTCATGCTTAACAATTTGCTTTCATACTCAATGTGAACTTTACAAGGAAGGGTAAAGAATTGCTAAGCTGTGCAATCAGCAGAGTGGAGAGGAGAGAAAGCCAATACTCTGTAGACTACAGCAAAGAAGATTTCTCTTAAGAGAGCTAAGCAAATATGGATAAACTACAGTATCCTATTTTAAGTGTACTTTTTGTAACAGGAAATTAAAACTGTACTCACAATTCTGCAAGTGTTTGTAGCAAAGTCCTGTTCTGTGGATCTTTCTTCAGGTGATCCACTACAGCTTGAACTATGATTGTGTTGTTGTACAGATCTCCAGGCCACTCTTTTATTAGGGTTGCAAACCCCTAAAAGTATAAAAGATTGTAACAGAAATAGAAAGAATAGCCTAAGGAGCATTTCAAAACATCAAAGCTTCAGCTAAGCCCCTGAGATGATACCTGCTGTTCTTAACCTTTAAGGAACTTTCACGTGCCCACAGACATGTACAGTGCAGAACACAGATTTTTCCTTCTTAGGGCAATGTTATTAAGATTCATGAAGCTGAGTCTCTTTCAGGTGCTGTAGGCTTTGTGCATCACCTCAACCACTTATGCTACATTAAACAAACTAAAAGTAACAGTCTAATAAATAATCAATCTCTCAGTATTTTCATGCTCTGAAGAACATTCTATTTATTCTCTTAAAATTAAAATTCAATTTTTAAATATTTTCATTATTGTGGAACTGTCCACTTATAATCTGTTTGAATACATCTGAGAATTTGCTGTCAGAATTCTACATTGCTAAGGATATTTGGCTGTCAATAACTATTGGACACATTGATGTGGACACATCAGGCTGCAGTACCTCATAGTCACTTTCCAAAAATTCATGCAGGACCATTTCGTAGATCAGAGGTTTCAAAACTGGATCTCGTCTTGGCAAGTAACGACTGATTGCCTATAGGAAAAAAGAGAACAAAGTGCCAGACAGGGAATGACATGTAACATCCTCGTATACTGATAGAAAAAAAAAAATGTTGTGAAACAAAAGAATACGCAAAACATGGCCCCTGGTCATCACTGGGAAGTCTTATAAACTCATACTTGTAAGCAGCATCCTGAAATTGTTTACTTTAGGATTACAGACATTGGAATTGTATAAATCATTTGAAAGAACTTTCATTTGAGAGACAGGTGGCAAAATACTAGTTAGAATGGGAGAATCAGCCATTGTCCTTAAGAAACCAGTAGTCATTTAGAAAACAAAGCCCATTTAAGACCCCTCAAAAGAAGAGTTTTCAAAATCTATTTTGTTAAGTCTTGGCCTCATAAAAAGGTATAAGGATTCATTAGCCGAAAAATGTGTTGCAGTGGGTTGACCCTGACTGGACACCAGGCACCCAAAAAAGCGACTCTCTCACTTCCCTCCACAACTGGACAGAGGAGAAAAAATATAATGAAGGGTTCATAGGTTAAGAAAAGATCTAGGGAGGAATCACTCACCAAATGCCATCACAGCAAAACAGACTCACATTTGGGATAGTAATTGAATTTATTACTAACCAAATCAGAGCAGGATAATAACAAGTAAAATAAATCTCAAAAACACCTTCCCCCATCCATTCCTCCTTCTTGGGCTCTACCTCCTTCACCCCAGAAACACAGGGAGACAGGGAATGGGGGTTACGGTCAGTTCATCACATGTTGCTTCTCCCGCTGCTCAGGCAGAGGAGTCCTCCCCCTTTTCCAGAGTGGGCTCCCTCCCACAGGAGATACTTCTCCACAAACTTCTTTAACTGAGTCCATTCCATGAGCAACAGTTCTCCACAAACTGCTGCAACGTCGGTCACTCTTCCATGGGATGCAGTCCTTCAGGCACAGCCTGCTCTGGCATGGGTTCCTACATGGGCTGCAGAGGGATCTCTGCATCTCCTTTGTCCTCCATGGGCTGCTGGGGCACAGCTGCTTCACCATGGTCTTCACCACGGACTGCAGGGGAATCTCAGCTCTGGTGCCTAGAGCACCTCCTCCTCCTCCTTCTCCACTGACCTTAGTGTCTGCAGAGTTGTTCCTCTCTCATATTCTCACTCTGTTCTTCTCTAGTCGCAATTAGAACTGTGCAGTAACTTTTTTCTTTCTTTTTAGATCTGTTATCACAGAGGTGTTCCTATCATTCCTGATTGGCTTGGCCTTGGTCAGCAGTGGGTCCATCCTGGAGCTGGCTGGCATTGGCTCTGATGGACATTGGGGAAGCTTCTGGCAGCTTCTCACAGAAGCCACTCCTGTAGCACCCCCACTACCAGAACCTGACCACGCAAGCACAATATATGTGTAATTTTGAATTACGACTTACTTTGGGGTCACCACATTCTATGAAGGGCTATTTTTACATACCCAATTGAAAATTAATTTGAAAATATATCTCTCCATGGAAAGGGTGAAGATGTAATCTGTTACTGTATAGAAGGTGTTAAGGAATTGCATTCCAGCAGGCAGAAGATGAGAACCTGCCAGAATAAATCAGCTCACACTCTGGAATTTCAGCACAGCATCTAATTAGCACTACTCTTCCCATGCAACTAGAGGCCAAGATTATTTCCACCTACCAAAATAAATCCTACTGCTACCAGCTGTGTTGGGGTTGTAGGGTTTGTAGCTGAGGGACCAACACCAATGAAATTCCTCCAAACGCTCAGAGATGTTGCTTGTTGCCCACTATTGTCACATGGTACAATAGCATTTTATTACTGAAGTTGCTTAAACAAAGCAGGAGAAAAAACACCTCACTACATTTTAGACGTCTCCTCTCCCTGTGCTGTTTGGGCTTGGCCAGTTTTTGAAATGTAGTGCTGCCAACATCAGCTCCCACCAGCTGTCACAGAATTTATCAGTTAACTCAGGGCACAGTCTTGCCGGCTGCTCTGGGGAATCATATTCCTGACCCCTTTATAAAAAGTCTCTTCTGACCATAGAGAAAGCAAGCTGGACATCAGCTGGAGACTCAAAGGCAGAAGACAATCTCCAATGGCAGTTTTCACCCCTGCTTTCTACCTTCCTGCTGCCTTCTAAATGAACAACCTCCCCCAAGAGACTGTGGCAACTCATGGCTGCAGTTTGGCCACACAGCAAGCTGTGGAGAAGTGCCATTGCCTTGTTGTGTGAGCCAGGCTGCTTTGCGAAGGAAATTTCTCCTGCCCAACGTCCCATTGCTTTGAAGAAAAAACACAGCCACCTCCTGCAGTTTGACCACCATGCTCAGCAAAGACTAAGCATACAAGAAGCATGTAAGAAGCATACAAGTTATTTTTAAGCCTTGGCACAAAGGTGAACAAAGACCCATGCTGGAGGTTACAAACTCTTCCTGCTTTATGTTTAAGCTGCAGTTAGGGAGCAAGGTCAGACAAAAAGGCTTCTGAATCAGACTGCCTTTGTACCAATTCTTGAACCATGCAGTTAAAGTAACTTTAAATAAAAAAAGGATACTATACACAGAAATATTTTCTTCCCTTGTTTCTTTTCAAGATCTGCTTTCAGACTTTTCATCAATAAATGTAAGGATGAGGTATACACAAGAAAGCCCATATAAAAGTTGACATGAGATAGACTAAACCATCTCACCAATAAGCCAGAACAACAATTACTTGTTCCTCAAAGGATATCTAAGAGATGAAAGAGCCTGTCAGGATAGTGCTACTCTTCGCTATGCCCACTACAGTCAGGTGAAGTCTTTCAAATGTTTTCCAGCCTATGTTTCGGTTAAAGCACTGCTGCTGCTAGCTGATCATCCCGCACCAGTGCTGAAAGTCACTGCTGTCCCAGCAAACAGAATGGAGCATATCCCTCATGCCACAACAGCCAGCACTCACACAGTTTGAAACCTTCCTTCGAATCCATCCACCTTCCTCAGCTGTTTGAGCTGAGACATTAGATTTTATACTGAAGTAACTTGAGCACAAGCATGTAACTCCCTCAAGACACCACTGCTGGAGAAGAAGAGGAACAGATCACTGCAAGGCTCTAGAATCTTGAAACTGCCACAATGAGGTTTGCTAGATGACATTCACTGAAGACATGAGAGACATCAAGATATCAAAATGCAACCTTTGGTAGCCAAACAGGACCACTTAGTACAGAACACTCAAAAACCCACTGAAATCACATGCAAACCAAACACTCACCCCACAGACTTTGACACTGGGATATCACTAATTCCTCTGTGCAGGAAGGAAATTTTAAGCCTTTAGTTTACTGCCACCTTAGTTATTGGCAAATCACGCTAGATTCGAAACATCAGATTTCAGGCAACAACTTACATGCAGTGCAAATTCTTCCAAGAAAATTCTCTTTTGAAATAAACTCTGTTTCCACATCTCAAATAGTCTCCTCATCAGGGCTTAAAGCCATTATAAGCCAGTTACAACATGGTGTTTAATATCTGCTAGTCATGTAAGTAGGTAAAAACTCCCCACAAGTGATCCCAAGCATTACAAGGACCCCTTCATTTAGATCTGGCTTAATTTAGTTCATCCTTTATGATACTCAGACATCTTCAGAAGTCTGGGAAAAGTTATATGCAATTGAAATAGTGAAATAAGGCAGGCATTTTCTAGAACTGCAACTTGAAGCTGAATAATGTAATGGACTGCATTTCATGTTTTTCTGAGAATTCCTGGGCCTAGGCTCTAAGAAGAAAAATGACACTCTAAAGGCTGAAAACAGCCAACTGTTTAGAAAGGCGGTAATTGAGCAGAGATGTTTTTGCAACAAACCTGCAAATATTTTTATATTTTACTGTCTGCTGGATGACATAAGTGGAGACAAGACAAATATCCCTTCCAGACATTTGCAGCTAAAAACCAAAATGAACCCCAAAGGACTAAGAAGCAGTGTATCAAAAATTCACCTGTACCTGCATTCAGGTCCTTTATTGGACTGAAATAAAGAAAGAGAAACATAGGTTTTCATCTTCCAAGTAGTAAAGAATGCACCAAACCACAAAGAAGTCATACTAAAGGCAAGGCTGTTTTTGCACTGGGTGGCTCTAAAACAGAAGTCAGACATTTCTGCAGTTCTTAATGCTGAAACACTTTTGGTCTTTGAACAGAATTAAATAGCTCAAAACCAGCAAGGAACTACATGCTGTGAGATCTTAATAATATCTCCTTTTTGGCTCATTGAGTTTGAATAGGAAGACATAAAATTCAGAAGTAAATGCACATATGTTACCAAAGGAAGTGTGCATAATGTTTTCAACTGGTTTAGCAGTGACAGTACTACGGCTTTATGTCCTGGGCAATTTATTAACTGAGAATCTCACATTAAATGTGTACTGTTGCAGTAGCTGGCTTGCGACTAGCGAAAACACAAGACAGTGCAGACTGCTCTTCTTTCTTACCACCATGTCTAGCACACAGCACAGGTCTTCACTGTTGCTTTGCAATTCTTTGACACTTAAAGTTGCAAGGGACCTGGATTTACCAGAATGACTGGCACCCGCAGAGTCTATTTTCCTTAAGATTTGGGGTAGGATTTTTAGGACATACTGGAAATGAATGAAAAGTAAATGGGAAAGATGTATTTAACTGTGAGCATCGTTGCAAGTAAAAACCTTGGGGGTGGGTCTTTTACATGGAAACTGCCAACAAGTAAAATACATAGCACTGTGCCTCCAATCTTGTTTTAAGACATATACACATCAGTCGGAAAGACAACTGTCTAGAAACAAACAGAGATCTGGGGCAGCAATACCAGAACAGGGCTATTAAATGTGATGCTTTAGATACTTGGTCAAAACAAACAGTAAGTACAGCATGTAAATTATTTGAGTGCAGACACAGAAATTAACTTACTTTAAGCTGACCTATTTCTTTAAACTTGTAAACTTCAAATTCCCAGAGTTCTGTGTTTTTGCCAAGGATTTTCTGGCACTTTCTGGAAGGAAAATGAAAGAGATGAGAACAAAAGTAGGTACAGAAAGTCATACAAATGTGACAGCATTACTACAAGGACTCCTTTCTTCTTCTCCCTATCATGACACTTGCAAGAGTGACTTATTTTGGCAACCATCACTTTGAGTATGCCAGGTTCTCCTCCTTTCAAACCCTAAAATTTTGTTGCATCCAAGAGGACTAACCGCTTATTATGCATTCACCCTTAGTGATTAGGGCCATATTAGCTTTCACAGAATTATAGAATGGTTTGGATTCGAAGGGAGCTTAAACATCATCTAGTTAAAACCCATACACCATGGGCAGAGATGCCACCCTCTCCATCAGCTTTATGAGCGAAATTTTTAAATCTCAGCTGAGAAAAATTGAACACTTAAAAAGATAAGCTTACACTTGCACACACACAAAAACAAAAACCTTGGGTAATTTCTGATCCTTACTTTAGATTCTCATATTTGACATTTTTGTTTATACCCATGCAAACCCAAATTATTTTCTGATGGTCTTATGTGCAATGACACACTAATAAGTTTAGTTTATCAAAATCCAAAGAAAACCTTAGTTTTGAAAATCTAGTATGACTTTGAAAAATCAAGACTTACCTTCAAAAATATATGTCTCAATTCCAGTTAAAGTTTGCATTAACTTTTAGGTACTACGGGCAAAATATATACAGCACTGCAATACATCTCTATGTTTTGAAACTTCAGAAACTCCAGAACACACAGAAAATCAACATCTGCAAATACTTCAGAATCAATAATTTGTTTTTGCCTTTTCCCCACACACAGACACACTTTAGCCAGCAAAGAAGATCTTTAATACTAGGTTACCGAGCAGCCAGGTCATACTCTCCTTTCTCCACTAGGTGATTTATATAGGCTAAGCCAATGTCCTAGAGGGAATAAAAATAGAGAATTAGTTATAAAAGTCTGGAAGTGAACTACTTGACTACTGCAAGAACTACCATAACAGCAGTGCATACAGCTGGAAAATCAAGGCTCTGAGTGTATCCCCTGATTCTCCTTTACAAGTAGGGCCCACAGAACAGCCAACGCAAAATACTTGCATAGACTGCTCACAGGTGCTCTTTTAAATAATTCTCATAACCTCACTGATGCTGAGAAGACTACCACCCCTAATCATTAAGGATTGTTTAAAAGGCATAGCTGATCTTGCAGTGCTTGAATTAGTTCAAAAAGAAAACCACCAGTCATTGTATAAGACGTTCTTCGTCAACACAAAGTTTGCAGAGGAGGGTAAAAAGTTGGTTGAGAATATAAATCCTAGTGCTGCTCAATAAAGTGCAGGAATTACTGAGAATTTAGCAAGATTATTAGTTGTTATTACATACTAAATTTCCCTTCTCAACAGGTCAGTTGTAAAATGTTTCTTGTAGCCATTTAATATACATTAAAATCTTGGCATGAGCCTCCTGCTGTAATCTCAACACTCATGTCCATTTTGACACAACCCAGCGTACTCACTGCATAACTTAAGAACCACATCACTAAAAAAAGCACATTGTTTCTAGAAAGAAAAGAGAGGAAAATAGAAAAAAAACAAAGCTGTACAATGAAAAAGAAGTCCTTGTTTCTTACAAAAAATAAACATTGGCATCTTCTGAGGCACATTTCTTTGATCTATATCAAGGACAGTACTGATCATAGTAGAATATGAACAGGGGTATGCAACTACTTCAACTGGTCAATCTACTACAAAGTTAGAAAAAAATGCACATACATAATGATTTTAGGCTTTCATTACACTATAGGAACTACCTTCCTATTTTCAACTTCACCATTCTCAAGAAAGAGGCTGAGAGAAATCTTCATTCTCCTGTGGAGCAGCTTCCCAGTGAGCAGAGAAGATGTATAGGAAAGGAGATGTAGATCTGGTTGTTTAGGATGTCTGTGCTCTGCTCAAAGAGGTGCAGAGCAGCAGTGATAATTACTGCCATCTGAAAAAATCCCCAAGGCTATCAGACTTGTCAGGTATCCTGAGTGTGGTGTCACTAGGCAGTGAGAGCATGATTTGTTTTAAATCAGTGTACCACTAATCCTCCACTTAGGGATTGGTGTCAACATTTTGTTTCCCCAACACATTCTGTTGGCTTTTTCTTTAGAGACCAAACTCTCAGAAACTGCTTGTACTTCACTGCATTTAATCATTTATTGCAGAGAAAGTTCTGCAAACCACAAGAAAAGCTGTGGGTTTTTTTTTTTATTTAGTTTGTTTTCTGTTTGTTTGGGTTTGTTTTCTTTTTTTCCTCCTAATGCATTTCCAGGACCTCGTTTAACAATTCTTTACATCTTTTGCAAGGGTCACAGAGCAGCTTTGTTAGGTGCAAACTCTGTGATAGGTATGTCATTTAAATCCTGATTCAACTTCTAGACTACACAAGAATAAAAGCTTTTTAAGACATACTGATATACAGCGTGCTTATTACATCAGTAATCTGGCCAAAAAAATTAAACACATCTTTGAACACTTTGTACGAATTTCAATTTAAAGCAGCAGCAGTATTAGTGAATTTAGACAAAAGCAAACAAACAAAAGCCAAAATTAGTGATGCTTTTGTGTCTATTACACCATTCCCCCTTTTGTTTTAAACATCGATACCCTTTGTTGCTCTGTGAAAGGGACTATAAACATCGGAAGTAACTATATGTGAGAAAAGGAGCATCTCTTAAACTCTTTACAAAACCCTGTCACATGTACAAGGTATAAGTTAAGGAGAAATTTGTCACTCCTGCCTGCAATCTCTAATAGTGCAGTACTATTGTATTGTGTGCATTACTTCAAACATCAGTAAATTTAACACAAAAGTAAAAGCAAACAAAACCCCCTATCAGCAATCAGAGAAATGGAATTATCTTCCTTTCAGCATCAACAGCACCTTCATAAAATGCAGATCCTTTCATGTTTCACAGACTAACCATCCTGTTCTGCAGCTGAAACCAAGAAATCGGATGCTAGTTGGAGTATGCCTAACAGTTACTGCCTGGTGTTATAAAAACCAGGGAATTTATTTGTTGCATTTTACAGCATTCTAAAAGAAAGAAGATATTTTGTTTTGAATAGAAGTTTTGAGTCTTACCAAAATCTTGTGCTTTTTTATTGTTTTCTGACTGATCTCAGCTGCCATCAAAGCTTCCTATATTCAAAAAGGAGAAAACAGAGATACTAGTCAAATACACAAACTTTCAATACAAAAAGCTCTAGAACTGTATAAATCAACTGTTTTTCAGAGTGGGGTGTTTGAAGCACTAGAATTTTTAATGCCATGGTTGGATGAACAACTTTGAATTCATACTCAAACAAAAGCAGTCAAGCAAAGAGAAAACTACTTTTGTTTCCATCTGGGTTCACTCCACATTATTATATTAGGATCAAATCACAAGATTACAACAAAACACACAATGCAATCAGATTTGATCATTTTCAAATGAGACCACTTCACTACCAAAACCCATGAAAAAAATCAACAGGAAAGGGGGCGAATGGGGGAAGGCTACCTTCCAGCTCCAGCCCAAATGTCTTCTCCAGTCAGAATGATTTATATTTAAGTGTCATTTGCTGTTCTACCATTTTCGAATGTACAGAAAAAAAAGCTGGCACTTTTACAAATAAAAATGAAACCTTTAAGATACATCGTAACACGCCTATCTACTAACTTGAATGGCTTTCATAAAGGCACACACACAGCTGTCACTTGCAAATTACTGGAGTCTTCAGGGACCAAATGCTGTGATTTACATATATTGCAAAACTGCACTTATCATGCAAGTTTGCTATTCAAATGCAAAAGCATCCACATGGATTTAAACAAATCTGCATGAGAAATATCATGATTATATTAGCAAAAGCAATACATGCTGAATGGCTTTTCCACTTCTTTTTTTTCTTATAATGGGCACACAACAACACATAAATAAGAATTTGCAAGTTAACTTTATGCATCGTAACCAATGTTCTAAGTCAATAAACGCAGGATATTAGAATTCAGACTGCTGTGTGCATGTTGATATGGTATGTAAGAATTTATTATTATTATTTTAGGTTTTTTGATATACATACTTAAACACACCAACATTTATGAAACCAAATGCTGTTTTTTTCCAAGAGGGCTGTATACCCTTGTCTTTTAATATTGGATCAGCTTTATTGTGAGCAACACTATCAGCATGTGCAGCTACAGTTCGAGCCCATACTATTTTACTTTTAAAAGCACAGCTCATTAATTAACTCTTCTGCTGTTCTAAAGCCAAAACCCGGCTTTAATAATTTTCAGTGTCAGCTAATACATTTCATAACTGATGATGAGAGCAGTATTTTCAGCATCTAATTCAGCTATCTCACTTGGGTGAAATTCTGATTTGTTGTTTCAGTAGTAAGACTAACTCTGTAAGAGATGGAGGGATGTATAGTTAACGCCCATCCTTTACAAGCATTTAGTCAATGACTGTAGAAACAGAAACTGTCCAACCCAAATGACCTAGCAAAATCCATCATCCTACTCCAATTTCCAAACAAGGAAAGTCTGAAGGAAAGAATGATGTAAAAATTACTTCATATTTCTTCTTTTCAAGAAGCCAGTCAATGTGGTCATCTTGGTCCCGCTCTTTAGCCACAACCACATCTCTTGGGCTGATGATATAAAAAAGTGATTCACCTTCCGAATACTCTGCAAATGCATACACAGTTTTATTATTATTATATTTTCTTTAAGTAAAGTTCTGCTTTTTAGTACACCCTTGAGAGGAAATTAAAAAGAGGAAATGCAAGGAAGACAGCAAGGCTACTCCTGCAGGACACACTTGTTTGGAAGCTGTATTTTCCAATAAATTAAAACTGGTTTAAATGGCAAAATATCTTTCAAAAAATCACTACAGCTTATTGCAAATTCTGATTCATCCACTATGTGTAAACTTTATGATGGTTTAGAACCCATTATTATACTTTTAGAGGACTATTACACTACACAGCCTGCAATAAACTTATCCTTCCCATCAAGGTCAAGGCCATCAAAAGCATAAATGATAGATGCCATAACCCCTGGGGACATAGCACATCATTACAGCAAAGCATTTGCAATGCTGCAAGTTAAGGCTGTATGTATAATGCATTTTCTTATACTATAAGCCTTTATTTTTGAGTAAGCTCAAAGAAAAAGTACTAAAAGGTAAAATCAAATGCAGAAGATGACTGTTCTGAATAGTTATCATTTGGACAGAACCATGAAGAAACACCAATACTTTGTAGGTACAGAAGAGAAAACCACTCACTGTCCAGATCAGTTTCTATAAACGCCTACAAATACACTCCTGAAGTGATAAGCAATTCACAAAATAATGCTTGTCTTAAAGCCATACAAAACATTTAGACTTGTCAGGTAAATTAGAATATTCATAAAGCATAAAAGTACAGCTGTGGACATCAATGTTCTGCTTTGGAAGATGTATAAAGAAATCCCAATTCTATTGATAGCAGCACAGATGTTTTTGAGGTCAGGAGGAGATATACTATATTTCTAGTGGCTTAAGGGCATAGATGTACACAGAGAGGCCAAGCCTATGATTTGAAGCATGCTGCCAGAGGAGATACTTAAAATTCAGATTCATGGATTTTAAAAGCCAGAAGAAATGCTTCTGTATAACACAGGCTACATAATCTTCACCAAAGAATTCTGCATCAGCTTTGCCATGCATTTTTCTGAGCTACAACATACAGATCAGAAAAACTAAAAGATGGTATATGTTGTGCCACGGCTTAATGTCCCTTCCTGTTACATAATTAAACCTATCTTCTAGGGGGAACTTGCCAAAATCCAGTTCCTATTCACTCAATTTTATCAATTCTGATGTCTGTTATATAACTGGCAGCTTTGTCAGTACAGGAAAGCTAAATATCAGTGTGCCCCTTTTAAGTTGACCCAGGTGCATCTTACTGTTGAAATGACACTTATTCAACCTTTCCCTCTAAAGCAGCTTTTCCAAACATTGTGCCACTCATTTCGTTATTCCTGAAGCCCTTTGTGTAAAAAGCTCCTATGGATCACATGTTGAATAAATCTCCATCAAAGATATTGCCTTCCACCGTGGATGCTGAAAAGCTTTAGCAGAGAAATTTTCCAGCTTTCCGCAGCATTTTGTGAGAGCTCTGTCTTTCCCATGCAAGTTATTTAAAACAATGTTACAGTTTTGTAAACTTCTTGCACCTGCAGGTTGTTTTGCAGTATTGTTACGGTTCTAACTAGAAAAATATTTAGAAATGGATGTCTTAGAACTTGGCCAATCCCCTCAAGGGGTGGACGGCCAAAGGACCAATTACCTTATGCCATTTAACACACTTTTGCGAACTAACATATAAAAGCCTATGGAAAAATTATTAAATCACTTCCATTTATGCCTGAGCCTGGACTTTTGTGTCGTTTCTCTACCCGTTCGTGGTGCAGACCTGCGACATTCCACAATACTGGACATTACATGAGATATATACTTCTGCCTTCTCCAGTATGTCTGACCTAAGAGATGGCATTAAAACCATGATGTTTAAATACCCACATTTGTTTTCTTTCATGTGACTGGTTCTTGTGGATTTCCATGCTACACTTCAGTGTCATAAGCAGTTACAGCTATTCAAGGAGATGACAAAAAAATGACATGAAAAATGACATAAAAATGAAAAAGGAGGCTAAGTACTCTCAAATCAAGTCTTTTTTAAGCAAGGTATGAAAACAAAACAAAACAATATTGAGAATACCTACCTAGATGATAATCACGACATTCATTTTCCTGAAATCCTCGTACTGTTAGTGCATCAGAAGAGATTTCTTCACAGGACTCAGGTAGGGGTTGTACAATATCAAGTCTAGGCCTTGCACAACACTCCACTTCCTAGAAAAAAGACATCTTAGTTGCTTCCTACATTATTTACTTCAGCAATACTAGCTGGTGGTCACCTACAAACAAGGCTGAAATTCAACAGCTGCAAACATTCACAAAGATCCAGTACTTTGCACTGGGTACTCAGCTGCAAATCATACAAGTTGCAAAGCTGTGCTCCACAGAGTAATGGCATCTGGAACTCAAAGGAAAGTTACTCCAAGTAATCCAAGTTACTCTTAGATTGCTTCCCTTGAAGAGATCAGTGTGGAAAAGGAGCTATAGACAAGACGTAGGTCTAATCCTACCCCTGAGTTTCGTCACTACTTTTCTGCTCTTGGTCAGAGAAGTTCTCAGGGCTATCACAGATGATTATCAGTTGCTTAATTCAACAAGCAACAGAACAATTTAGAACCCATACCCAGTTGGGCTCATGACCTGAAGGACAGAGCTCTATGAGTCAATGATATTCTGGTATCAAGATGAATTTGTTGTTATTTTTTTTTAATCTGGTGTTTGATTTTAAGCAGCCAGCAGCAGCAGGGAAAAATTAATCTGAGAATAATACAAAACCTTTGCTGTTCTGAGGAACTTAGAGTAAAATGAACTTTCAAGTGCAATGTGGGTGGTTATGGTAAGATGACATCAAGGATTTTCACCTTCTGTCCAAGGGAAACTGCTGTCTTCAACAAGCTGCATTTTTAATTAAGTCAAGGTCCAAGACAATCCTATATTTTCTACTTCAGGCTGTGAATTATAGCAAAATACCGAATAAAAGAGCAAGGACATACAGAAAGTGAATTTAAACAGCTTTAACCTACACATTTGGAAGTAGCACCACTTGGGTCTTTTCTCAATTTAACTGTTCCATGAAAAAAAACCCCAAAACAAAAAAAACTTTCAAAGCAAGTTCAACTGAGATCTAATTTGTCATAAGTAGGAAGCTGTCATTTGCAAGCTGTGAAATCAAGTGTAGGAAGACCAGTGTTCCTTGCACCCAAAGGACATTTGTTGTGAGCAGCAATTCCATTGCAAGCTCAGGCAGTTTGGGCTCCACGCTAACAGGACAAGTCAGCCAAGACACTAACTAAGGAGTTCCAATCACAACAGGACAAAGATGCACCATCAGAGATAATTGTACTTCTGTTCCTTCTACAGCTACTTCTCAGAGAACTGAGAAGTTAGTGAAGTCCAGCATTTGGAGTTTGTTTAAAAAGCTAATTAAAAGCAAATACATGAAAAAAACTTTTTCCTATGTTCAATTACCATTATATCACCTGAAATTCCCTTTTCATGTTTCTTTCCTAAAGCAATTAAAATGACTTTAACCTTTTGCAGTCACTACCTCCTTTATACTAGCTCCTTTCCTGTATTACTTTTTCATTAACAGTGGCTTCCCAATTTCCTTGCTCCCTAGCATTTCAACCCACCTCTTCCTCCCCTTTCTTATCCCATTTGTCTGCTTTCTTTTTTTTCACCAGCTCTCCCACACTGGAGGACTACTGCACTGACTCTTTTGGGAAACACTGCTGTGACATTATTTTTCTCCTTAATATAAACAAAGAAATAATAATCTGACATCCTGACGTAGAACTAGAAGCTAACTCCATTGATTTCAGAAGGCTCGAGCATTTGTTTGAACCTACAGTATTTCATTGCCTAGCAACTTCTGCACCCAGTTTCTTAAGGTTACTATGGTGATGGTTGTCTAACGAAGACATGCTTATCAAAGAGATGATCAAGAGCATCTGCCATTCTCACACCGCAGCTTCAAGGATTTCCTCCACTGCCTTGCCTTTTATTTGGCAATATGAAATCAATGTCGGAGACAGACACGGCACTTACCCGCACACAGTAAAAACGACTGACATGAATTCTAATTTCTACCTATCCACGCATGGATCTGGGTGTACACAACTACAGGTCTTAGAAGGAAGGGAGACAATGATGCCACTCACACACAATCATTCACTCTACCCCACAGCGACTCTTATTGCTTGACTTGATCAACTTCACTACTCTCATTTCTTATGAGATGCAGTGTCAGCAAACTCCTCTTATGGCTAAACAAGATTCTTCATTTCTTCTGGTGCAGAAACATTAGGAAGAAAGAGAGAAAAGGAGAGAAAAGGGGGTGGGGGGGAAGAAAGGAAGGAAAAAGAAGCAAGAAGGGCTAGCTAGAGACCTTCTCTGTGTTCTGCAAGAAAAAAAAGAAGAACCCAAATATGATTTCTGAAAGGTAAGCACATTAGTCTTCAACATCACCTCCACTGACCTTGTTTTATAGATCAGAGACGTTTCAAGCACTGTTCACTACCAGCAGACTAAAATTTTTTTCTCAGATAATCAGATAATTTGCATGACTAGTTTAAGGCCCAACTCACAGGGCAAATTAATGTTGTGAAGAAACTCTGAGATAAAAAATCTACCGTTTTTTCGGAGATCTCCTTTACATATGAAAGTATAACAAGCTGGTCACAGATAGGTGCAAGTCCACTGATGTAGAATTCGGTGTCAAATTGGAAAACTGAAATACAGGAAAGGAAAACAGACTTAAAAACATGAATGTGTACGAACTACTATTAAGAAAAACTCACTGATTTTCAGTGACAATTAACAGCACACAGCAGCACTTCTGAGAGTTGAAGACTCAATATACATAACAAACCCACAGATTTCCCAGTTGGATCAGATGAAAATCTACATTTAACAGATTAAATTACATTAAAGCTAGCAAAAAGAAATGTTTGTGCTCCAGGATATGCTAGACATGAAACATTTTAAATGAAGGTTCAGTCTGATTTTCACTAATCACATTGAAAAAGGAAGTAAAACCAAAATCAAACTCAATAAAAAGGGCGATAACTAGTACAACTTCATTGGTTTGCATATTCACAGCAAGTTCACGTGGCCATAAGAGAATCATACCTGCTACACCTATTGGTATGATATATGAAAACACAAAGATCTTTATTTATTGATCATCACTTTAAACATCACAGGATAATTTACAGATACACTCATTACAAAGAAAACACAGTTCATAGTATCTTTTCTTGTTCATAAAACTGAAAACATAGTCTTGAAATTCAGATAGCTACATGAGGATTATTCAAGAAAGAGAAGGAAAACCAGAGTGCTGAACTGTATTTACAAAAAGACTTACTAAGTGAGACCTCTGCCACAGAAACAGCTATTTATTTTTCTTCTGCTGGATTTACAATGCACCCCTTTTTTGAGAGCTCCTTTCTCATGGGGCCCAAAACAGGAATTATCCAAGTGTTTACATTAGAAAGCCTTGTAACTATAAGCTTTTAAAAAAACATCAGATACTTCATTATTTTCCTCCATCATTTTAGGAGAATCTAAGCATAAGTAGGAAATAACACGTTTCCTTCCTTACTGTTTAGTGTATTACATTACTAATATATATATCTCTCTCTACTGGAAGTTACTAATTATTTTAGCAAGGCAAACAGAAAATACAGCATAATGACATTAAAAATAAAGCTAATTTTCTTTAGCTAAGATAATAAGAAGGAACGGGAGAAATAATTGTCCTCCCACAAAGGGAGAAAAAATACAATGAAACAGAATACATGTCTGACACCTGTCTCTCAACGAATAAGCAAGTACTGTTTTTTTTTTAATGACTGCTGACACTTTGGCATCACTGAGGGACCACACTACAACACACGGGGAGAGCACTCAATCCATTCACAGAGAATAGGCTCACATTTGTAACCACGTACATAATTATCTTGTTCTAGCCTACAAGACTGATGAGATTACTTTGACTGTGTCACATGTTGCTCTCAGTGATGATTTAAAAAACAATGGTTCAAAAACAACTACATATCTTATTCTCAGTTTACAATTTAGTATTTGGCATTTTAAAATAATATGGAAGGCAGAAGGAAAAACATGGAAAAGAAAAAACAAAGTGAAATCCATAATACTATCAAAGAAACTTTAAATTCAGCTTTATAGGAGGCCCAAGAGAAGGCTCTCAAAGGCATGTAAAATACTGTGGTTTGTATTTGAAGATGAAAACAGCATGGTGAATTATCATTAATCACTTATAATGATTATAGAGACAGCTTTAAAATCCATGTGTGTTTCTTTGTCTTATACTAGAACTTAAGTCCCTTTGCCAGTGAAAATGCTTGCAATGCCCAATGTAATGGTGTATTTAAAATCAAGCAGAAGTATTGATCTGTGAATCAAAAATAAACAAACAAATAAAAATCACCACTTCAAGTTTTATTTTTGAATACAGTTTAGTTTCCTTGGTTTCACTTTCAGCTTTCTCTCAGCTCATCCTTCTCAAGAGGCGTTGTTGAAACACAATGCTCTAGCTCTGCTGCTACAGCCCTGAACAAAGAAAAACTGGCATAGACAGTGCTTCTTGACCTGGTAAAAACCTTTGATGCTGCTAATCAAAAAAGTCTTACCGAAAAAAGAAGATGGAAGTTATAGCTGCACAGAACAATAATAAGTTAATTTGACTTACTCTCTGGACACTGTGTTGTGATCAAGGAGGAACAAAAATCCAATATAAAGGCACTGCAGAAATGCTGTTAATTTGAAAAGGATCCAAAATAATTTAAAAAAATGTAGTATTGAAGTAAATGGAAATGACTGAGGTATGGCCATGTGTCATACATGTTTATGCCTGTCATAAGAGAAGATAGAAGATATGCTGACAGTGGATCTACTCCATGTTCAGCATCTATGTTCAGCTGTCAAACAAATTACCAGGAAGCAAAATGAAGAAACCTGTAAATCACTTTTGCTGCTCATTAAATGAAATGTATGAAATACACCAAACTACAGAAATGAAACAACATATGCTACATTATTTACCTAACCTGTATAAAACCACGTTCTCTGGGATGTAAAGATCCACACATATGTGACACACTGAAACTAAAAGGAGTCTATTTTGTTTAGCCAAACCTCTAGAAACAGCCCCTGCTTTACCACAGCAGATTTTAGAGAGTAAAATTTTGGTTACAGTCAGAGGGTTTTACCTTTGATTTCAATGGGCACAATGTTTCAACTAAAAGCACTGGTGGTGGAGATACCATCTTGAGAACACTTAAGGGAATGCTGCACTGTGGCCTATAACAATGAATACAAATTTTGCAGATGTTTTTAGTGTGCTAGGTAATTTATGCATACCAAAACAATACAAAATGGCATGCTTTGGTTAGCTATTATCTTATGCATGGACTTGCACTTGATATAAAATATAACTTTTTTGTCTTTTCTGACAGTATGTGAATTCAGTTCCAACTAGAGGACAAGAAAAGGTCCCACATAAGTATAATTTAAGCATCAAAGCTGATTTTCTGAAAAACTCTTTTTTTCCATTGAACTGAGAAAATTTTCTTAACCAACAGGGAAAATATTCAGTCTTGAATAACTTTGGGGAGTAGAAATTCTGAGGTTTGATGACAAAGAAGCCAAAATCTTGAAGAATTTTGACTCGTTTTATGAAGAAATTTATAAATTATAGGTTTGGTTTGTGGCAAAACAGATGAACAAAAGTCAAAGTAGAATCAACTATATAACTAGGTTTGCGTTTTTTCCTAATTTTTTTTTGGCTTCTCAGAGTACAGTAGACTTGCTTCAATTAAATGTTTGCATAAATCACCTGATGAAGTACGTTTCCTGATCATCACATTCATCAATTAAGCTTTACAGTCTGTGTATATAAAGAGACATATGTTGGTACATTAGATGCCATTAATCTCACTTTACGAACAAGAAAATAAATATTCCCATGTTTTCAGATTGAAATGTGCAATCTTGATGCATGATTCTCACTTGCCATGCAGGTGTGAAGCTATTCCCTCATATAACATCCAGGTGTGTTGTTACAAGCATAGCCTTAAAACATGTAATTTTAAAACCAGAAATCTGCTTTGTGGGGAATTCGATAGAATGCAAAGAGAGACAAGTATTCAAGAGACATTGCTGCTTGGCTGGTACCTCGAATTAAGCTGAGATTCCTCAGATAAAATCTGGGCAAAAATAAATTGAATAGAAATTCTCTAATCAACTTGAAGTCTTTTACATACTTGTGGTGTTAATCTCTATTTTCTGCTGTCATTAACAACCTGAGTAAGTGAGGTAGATATAAAGTATTTCGCCATAAAAGTATGTAAAATCCTGACAAGGGCGAGGAAAACTAGATGACCTATTTTCCTTTGAACAGGCATTATATTAACTGAAAAGTCTAATTAGTTATTTAGCTACCAGCCTTCTCATGGGTTCCAGTTGAGGAAGGGTTCCCTGTTCAGACCAGAAGCTGTGCAGCATTACAGCTTTTGTACATGCTTCAGGAGTGAGCACAGAGGTCAAGCACTCTTTAAGAAGGATCACAATGGCATTTAGTCCACGTTAAGCCTGTAATTCAATACCAATACTTTCTAATCAATACACTACTTCACAGCAGTAGCTGACAGAGCTAAACTGATAGGATCTGCTCAGCTAACATACGTTTAAACCTAAATAGAAACACTCACTGGAGTTTATCTTTGACACTGAATGAAGACTCACAGAGGCAATGAACTGTAGCAGAAACAACAGCAAGATTACTGAAGAAAAGCACCACTAATATACTGAAAGATGTAAATAAAATTAGCAATGGATCTCAGTGCATGAGACCCGTATAATTCATCTCTTTTCTCTTACAGGTAATCACAGCATTATCTTCTTTAATATAAAACAGCTAGACCAGTTCTGTGGTGTAACTTTTGCACATTTCGGGGTGTCTGGTTCCGCATCACAGTAGGTACTGTAATTATTTCCCACCTTAGAGTAAGTATAGCTAGTTCTTAAGACAGAAACAGAAGATGAGGAGATACTTTGTTAAACAGGATCCTATGCACCTAACTTGCAATGCAGGAAATACTGTTGCCTTATTCACTGGACTGCAAAGTACTGAAGAAGCACTTACTATCTACTAATGCCATCACAGTTATCTATGACACCACCATGGAACTTAGGGGCCCTCAGAATGGCTCTAAACCAGCATAAACCTGAAACTGTTGACACATGAGAAAACACTGTTTTATCATAGACTCCATATGTATTACCATGATGACCAGAGAAGCAACTATGAAGCTTCCTGCTCCACTTCTGATTTTCTTTCCAAGTGAAAAATTGTAAAAGCGGGGAGAAAAAAATCAAAAAATCCCATACCTCTAAACATGACAAAAGTAACTCTGTGTTAAGTAAGTCTGTTGACAAGATCTTATGAGTCAAAATATCTGAAAGATACTCAGTTATCCTTGCATTGAAGGATGATATTCTTGCCTTGTATCAATTTTTTACTTTATGCAAGTATATCAACTTAAGCATCCACTTTGGGAATTAGTGGTCTTGCAAAAAAACTATACTGGTTGCAGGTCTGATTTAAAATCAGACCTTCCAGCTATGCCTTTGAAAAGTAAAGTTGAAATAAAATTGAAATAGATGTTATGGCATGACATACTGCTGTCAAGAAGACCTTATATGTGACTATATGAAAGACTATTTTAATTTATACTGAGACTTGAACAAACAACGTCTCTCTCTTTTCCCTCCCAATCCTCCCAAGTTCTAATGAGTGCTGTAGACAGCATTTGGCAGTGCAATTTCAGTGCTTTGACTTGAAACCAGAAAATAAAATCTCAAGCACATCATTAACAGGCTAAGTGAGATAAAATACCAGTCCTCTAGAATACAGAGAAAACTGCAGGCCAGAAATGTTAAGATGAAAAAGTTACTTCCACAAAAATCTTTATCCTTCATGTCTGCACCTAAATGGCCCAATGACAGCTTTTTCTGCTTTTTTAATCAAGTTCCAATAGACAGTCACCTAAGACTAACACCATCCATATAAACACATTATAGCTGAAGTAGAAGTTGCCCCTGTTCACTTGTCAGTACGAGACCAAACCCATTTAGTTATTTTCAGGCACACCACCAATCTCTCAGTATCCAGAGTGCCTGCAGAGTTTAACAAGATGATTTTCAGAAGCTATTTCAGAACAGTCCTTTCCTGAAATCAGAAACCAGAGCATACATACACCTATGCCATGCACCATTCCAAAATGACATGATTCAGGATGTTGCTTAAACACCCTATCTACAGTCTCATGTTATTATAGTCAAGGGAGCACCAAAGCTCACAAACTGTTGCCCACTCTGGTCTGCAGAGTCAGAGGGCCTGCTTATCTTCCCAGCACTATCTGTTCCTAGATACTTCCTTTCCTCAGCAGATGCTTCTGGGGACAGTTTCAACTTTTTGTTTACATCCCCACTTCCCTTCCAAATTTTCTTTGAATTCTACTTTACTTAATACACACATTTTGTGATGAGCTTTTCCAATAATTAGCAATAATAAAAATTTATTCACATCAGATGAGATAGAAAAATAAGAAAGCAAATTAAAATATAAAATTCAGAAGCCAAGAAAGGAAACAAAAATAAATAAAATAAATTTCCTAGCACTATACCAGAGATTTTAAGGGGAAAAAAAAGAGAAAAATGTTATAAGTAGTGTAGTCAAACAACATATATTCAAATTAAGCAGTATCTATTTTCTCTTTACTACTATACTGACCATTAATCATTTAACCAAGATGAAAACCCAAGTTCTCTAAAGGAATCTGTATGAAGGGAAAGTTAAGGCATCCACTGTTCACACAAGTATCTCTGATTTTAGATGATCACAGAACTTAAGGCTCTCTATATAAAAACCCTCACACCTATGCAAGAGGGCATTATGACAACCTCAGCAATTAAAAATGAGGAGACACTTATGTTACGTCTACATGTCATCTCCAAAGTGTAACAGCTTTGTTCTGGCTAGAATGTAAAACCAAACATTTAAAGCTTTTTGAAAAGGAGTGCATTCATACAACCATACCTATTTCCACATAGCGGTTTGGAAGGTCACGCATTTCACTGGCATGCCGTTCTTTTACTGAGCAAATCTAGGAAACAGATATTTGTATAGTTACAATGAAGAAACTGTAATTCCTAAAATGATACTTTGCATCAGTAAGAAAAGGAATTTCTGGGAATTCTCAGACATGGATTTCTTTATTTTGAAAAACACAAGTTGTGAAACAGTAATGATGCATCACTAAAGAAAATCACACAGAAAGGTTGTGGCTGTAGTTCACAGCCTTATAAATATGCTGGGAGAGAAGAGGACCACATAAGCGGAATGTGAAAATACCTGCCCACTATGGTTTCCTCATAGAAGCA
This sequence comes from Lycocorax pyrrhopterus obiensis, assembly GCA_014706295.1. NCBI lineage: Eukaryota > Metazoa > Chordata > Aves > Passeriformes > Paradisaeidae > Lycocorax > Lycocorax pyrrhopterus. The sequence continues at coordinate 55,100,527 of JACSVZ010000002.1, read as the reverse complement.
TTTATATATGAGTTTGGTTTTGGTGTCTTCTCATACTTTGCGTTTCATTACCTTTCAAGGCACCGGATTCTTATTCAGTAAGTTTGCTATTGCTACTCCCAGTTACAAGAGGGGAGTATGTACATACAAAGAAATGCAAATAACCAAATGTTGTGACGTACAGGCAAATAGAAGGGGGAAGACAGATGCCAAACTTAGGACAAACCTCCTCATTTATAAAAGTCTAAGCTTAATGCTCCAAAAGCTTTTTACACGTCACCTACCCCACTTTACCCTCCCTTTCCATCTGTTCCTATCAGCCACTTTTAATTTCCCACTGTGCAGTGATGCAGCAGTCTGTTATTAGAAAACAGCTAACAGGCTTGTAACAAACGCATGTCAGGTGCTGGTCTGAGCAAATGATAATCAGTCTGCACCACACAAGTTTGAAATGCCAGTTTCCTGCTGAAAGATAAGAAAGCCCTAAGCAGTCTGTCCTCCCACCCACCCATTTTTTTTTCCTCATGGTTTACCAAAATCATGCGGCTGTTTTAGCAGCTGCAACCTCCTCAGCCCCCAAAGCAATCCCCTCCAAAAATACCTCATGGTAAGTGGTTCTTCCTTAATGCTAATCAAAAGAAATGAATTCAACAACACACTAAAAGCTTTCAAAAGACGAAATCTCTCCAAGGCACACAGGAGTGAAATGTCCCTGAGGATTACATTCACTGCATGCTCTCACACAGAGACCTGTATGACCGCTGGGTGCCTATCACTCCTCCTCCTCACAAGGGTCAGTCCAATGACATTTCTAAGGCAGCAAGAGTTCTGAACACTCGTCAAACCAAATTCTATTTTTTTCGATTGTCTTTACTTTTCAGAAACAATCCTCTGTTTGTCTGTGATAACAGCAGGCATTTATTACAAAGACAGGTAATTGCACCTTTACTGAATTTCCCCAGCCAATAATCAGCGTTAAATTATCCTTCCAGCAAAGGCTGCAGGGATACATATCTGGGCGAAGGCTTATGTCATCTCGAGGCACATTGGTAATTCTTTGCTTGGAGATCATGTCAAGTATCTTCACGCCCTGAAAGTTTAAAAACAAGAGAACTTTATTCAGTATGACAAACTCCTGCTCACCATTTTGTACGCTAAGGCAGTCAGAGCAGTTTATGACATAAATTTCAGAGCAGGGCCGAGTGTGCCAACAGAAAAAAACTGCTGATACAAAAACCCATCTAATCCAGGAGGTGACAAAAGGAGTAAAGGGATCAAAGCAATTTAGATATTTTAAATTCACATGCCAAATAAAAAGATATAATAAGTGAATGAATGACAGACTAGCAATTCCAGTCATGAACCAGTTTGGCTTATTGGGCTGGTGCTACTCCTGGAGAAATAAAAAAAATCCCAGCTTTTTCACAACAGCCCCTGTAGAGACACAGAAATTTCCACCTTGGAAAAAGAAAAGCAACAGCTCATTAAGATAAATGAATTCAATCTCAAGATATGCATTTCTACTCTTATATTAAAACAGAAAAGCAAGCATATTTAAACAATGCTTGCTTTCGTATGCTGTGATTTTTTTACTCCCTCGTCAGGAAATCTCCTAAACTAACAGAACAAAAAGTTAAAAACCAGGAAGATTAAAGTCATTTGAGAGATGGAGGGGAAAAAAGAACCAATAATTATATTTTTTTCATGTCATTTAGACAAGGTAAGCTATAACCTTTCCAATAGCAGAATGGAGATTAATTTCATGTTAAGTAATGACTTGTTCTTGGTAATTTAAAAAAAAAGTCTCTAAAATAAAATATTTTAGTAGGGACTTCTTTTCTGCTCACAGAGCTTAGTGAGTGAGTCTTCAAATCACAGAAAAGGGGATGGACAAGACCTTGAAAGGTCAGCATCCATGATACCATGCCATGTTAGGAATTTCCTAGTGGCAAAACTGATTTAGAAGATTCCCCTCACTATTTCTGTTCCCCACACTGTGAGTTTCTATGTCCCCAGCTGAACAAACACGCTGATACAACTGTTTAAAAGTCATGGGGGGGGCATGGTCTAAGCCAGGTTTTGCCCTTTTTTTTTTAATCACAAGGAACAGTAAGTGGTATGAGGGTGGGTGAAAGGGGTTTTTTTCACTGATCTTTGTCACTGAAGAACTGTGAGCATGGAACACACTTCTACTGGCATCTCATCAGCTAGCAGACATCAAGGTTTCAAAAACAAACAAACAACAACTCACACATAGCATCTGCAACGTACAGAGCCCAGATCTCTAGGTAACATAAACAACAATCTTATGCTTTGTGTTTTCTAAGCTTATCTGATAAAATTTTTAATCTTGCTTGAATTGCATTTTAGTAAAGTTGCTTTTTATAAATCTTACTACTTTGTCTTCAAGGATGATTTTCAGTGACCCATACCACACCTTCTGTTTCTCTACATGGCAGCCAATCTTATATGGGATAGACCAGCTCATGTTTAAAGTGGCTTTCAAACGAAGGATCCTCTTTGGTTATAAGTGTTGAGAGACAGTTGTTTAATATAATAAGTTTTACATAAGAGTAAGTTATTTAGAGTTATATCATGTGATACAGTATGCTGTTTGCTTAGGTTTACTTGCTTAGCATTGAGTAGCTAGATTTTTTTGAAGTCTTAGGCTGTAAGCTGTGAACTTACACCTAGATACGCTTTTGGCTGGCAATTAATTATTAATTAATTTTCTTTTTAGTAGCTGGTACAGTGCTGAGTTATGGATTTACTGTAAGACTAATGTTGATGACTCACTGATGTTTTAGTTGTTGCTATGTAATTTCCCATGCTCTGCCTGTGAGCAGGTGCACAAGAAGTGAGCAAGGAGTCAAAAAGGGCACCTGTTGGCTCTTTGGAGCTGCCCACTGTGAAAGGACTCCAGTCCTTGCAGTTAGTCTGGGGTGGTGGGTATGTGACTCCTTGAATGGCGTGAGAATGCTTGAGCAGTGGCTTCTCCTCTAACAGGTATGCCATTTGTGCCATGAACTGAAAGGACTTCCACAGTCAACTTCCTATCATGAAGGAGCTAAAACCTGTCCAAATGGGACTCTAGCAGCCAAGTGCCTCTAAGGATTTGGTCCTCAGATGTCTCAGTTTGTAAAACTTGTGCTATTAGCCATGGAGGAAGAAGAGGGCATAGCAGCGAACATGGGTTACCTACACATCTGGAAAGCGGAATTAGACCTTGACTAAATATAAAAACTAGGTAGCCATGCACACACAGTAAGAAGCAAGGCTATAAAGACTGTCTCTGATTTTGAGAAAAAAAAGTGTAACACAAAACCTTGCTAGAGAATGGAGTTTAAAAAGTCAAAGGGGAAGGGAAAGGGCAATAACCAAATATATTAATCTTTTGGAGGGCATCATTTCATTTTTCTTTGAAAGATAGGCCCTGACCATGGCTTTTTGTCTCTGACAGATGGCTCTCAATGTTTTATTAGTATTCTGTGTTCTGATGTGGCACATCATCTCTAGGGATAGCTCTTGTCCTATCCATCCCCAGCACATACCTAGAATATGTATTTTAATTGTATGGCTCTGAAAAGAACAAAACCTTCAAAAAACCTAATGTTATGTCAATCAAGCCCTCCATGAAGTTTCCATTCTAATAGTTATTAAAGGGAAGCAAATAAACAAAGGTCCACCTTTAACAATTTCATATCAAACTGGTTTTGAAAGATGGAAAAGAACAATGGCTTTAAAATATTTTAATAAATCCTTCCCTTTAAGATGGAAAAACAATACAAGAAGAAAAAGCTAGTGTTTTGGAAGGACTTCCACCATATTTTAAAATATACTTTGGAATTTAGACATGATACACACTTAAAAACATACCCTTCACTGCTCAAAACATAGAGCTTGACCCATCAATTAGATATACAGTGATAGGTGAAGTGCAGAATGAATGCAATGGTTTCCTATAAAATTACACTTAGAACAAAAGGGGCCTATTTTCTCCTACGTCTAACTTTTTCTAGTGGCCTAACAAAATGAGAAATTATTATTTTTTCTATAATCTGCAACATTGAAAGTGCATGTGACAATGTCATTTCAGTACAAATTACAAAATCCAGACAGTTTACTTTTTTTTAGGGGGTGGCAGGGAGTGGAGATGTTTTATTATTTATATAGAGAAGAATTACATTGGCATTCCTTCCTTGGTTTACTTCAATAAATTGCACTAATCAAAATTCTAATTAACAATAGTGTACAGTAGTGACCACCACAGTGGTATGTAGAGCTACCTTCCTAATTTCTTCAGAAGTGGCAATCATATTGGAGAACTCTGACTAACCAGCAGGAAACAATGGAAGAAATTTCTACCAAGAAATGACACATAAACCATTATCCTTCAATGCCTTTTATACCCAATTCTACAAATGCACAGTTTTTCAATTGAATATTTTGGCAATTAGCATTGAAAAATTTCAATAATCAGTGCAACACAGATATTTTTCTTCATGTAATGGAGGTGAAAAATACTTACCATATTATTAGCCCAAGCAATTAAGTGTCCTCTCCATTTTACATTTCTTATATTTCCTTCTCCTTCATGTAAAACAGAAGGCTTCCATCTATTCATCCATCCTCTTTCATATAACAGCAACTATGAAGAAGTGCAACAATAAATATTTCTGTGACACAGTGCTGTATGCAAACATGGGAATTATTTTTTTTTCATTATCCCATACTCTGTTTGGATTTAAGGGCAATGAAAAATACACACCTATCACAAAACAAAAGCAAATACAATCAAACATTTTGATATACTGTATGTACATCGAGCATCTTGTATATTACAGAATTCCAGTTAAGTTTTAATAACATTAAGAGGAAGGCCTTTCATCAAAATTTCTCCAAAGAATAGTAAGTATAATTATTTACCTTTTAAAGATAAAGAAATTAAGGTATTTCAGAACCTAAGCCTACAGCAATAGTGACAACACTTCAGAAAATTTGTAAAGAAACCAGGTCACCTCACAATCTTGCGATCCACCGATCTCATCATAGGCTCCTTACCTCCAAAGAAACCAGGTAGTCAAAGAAAATTATCAAAGATACCCAAGTCTGTGACCTTTTGCTTGGCTCCATGCAAAACTACACAGCCTTCCATAGGAGTCTAGAGATGCTGTGTTTTAGTCCCACATCTGCAAACTGCACTGTACCACAAGTGCTGCTGATTGTAAAACTTGTGTCACTGGTAATCCCAGGTTCTGCAACTAAGGAAGGTACTTTAGAATATCTAAATGCATAAGAGTTGCTATAAGATGCTTTTCAGCAGCAAAAAAAACCCCATTTACATGCAGAAAGTCTGCACAGAAAGACAGTCCATACCGGTTGGCTGGAGCATGGTGCTAATAATACCAAGGTCACAGGTTCGATCCATTTATGGGCCATTCACTTAAGAGCTGGACTTGATGGTCCTTGTGGGTCCCTTCCAAATCAGAGTATTCTGATTCTGTATGTCTCAGAAAGTTATTCAATAGGATTACATGGAATCACTCTGAGAGATGCAAAGTGCAGCACTTGGAGGGGATACCTAAGTAAGGAGCCGAAGCATCTACAGAGATCCCACCTAAGGTACCAGCCCTGCTAACTTTTGCATGAGTACACCCACATATGAACATATGCACAACCTGGACCCGAGCTCACACCTCACACTGGAAGGTGTGAAATAGCTGCCTGCAAATATTTCTACCATGCTAAAACCGAAATGGAGTACTTTTATTGCTAATATTTCCTAAGATCCAGCTGTACACACTTTTTAATATATGGTTTCCTGCCACTTGTATTTGGATAAATACATCAAATGTTAGGACACTAGTTGTTTAAAATAAGCTCTTTTAGCAAAATACGAGATTTTAACGGCAATTAGCAGACTGCCTCTCTCCCTTATAGCCAGCAGATGGCACCAGAAGACAAGTATTTTCTCCAAGAGTTTAAAGAAAACACCAGGCGGGATAGTCTATTGAGAAGTTTTTGTGTGAAGTGTGCTGCAGACATCAAACTTAATTCAAGCAAAGTGATTTTGTATCCTTTACATAGGTCACAGGAAGGCACACCTTTTAGACAGTATAGATTTTTTTTCCCACATATGAAAAGGCTACTGAGTAACTCTCACAGAACATGTTATTTTACAGCTACAAGGGCAAGCCACTGAAAACAGGCTAACAACTATGCTCATAAGGCAGTGCTATATGGAGGGATTTCCATTAGAAGACTGGTAGGTAGATGTTAAGCACAGGGGCAGCTTTCAGCCCAAATGAATAATCTCCACTCATATGTCATTAAAAGATGTCATTAAAACCTAAGCGCTGTGCTAATCCAGATTTGAAAATTACTTTTTTCCTAGTTTACTTAACCCCTAAAGAGAAGCTGGACAGAAGAAGAACTGCTGCTTGGATGCTTCTTTCAATGCCATCCGATAAAGACAGCAGCAAAATACATGGTATTTGCATTGTGACTTACTGGACAAAGATGCAAAAACTAATGTGGATTATGTTAAACCTGGCTGATGTCAATTACATTAATTGTACTTGGAATTCTTTCTGCTTGTGACTGAACCACGATTTAAATTAATTTATTATACTCAAGATCCAGAGCAAACTTGGTATGACACTTTGCATCTTTTTTGTTATTCATAGTTCGTGAACATCATGCTTCTTCATGACTCCAAGTAACAAACTGCAAGGAAAAGTAAGTGATCTGAGAAAGAACTGGTGAAGAGAGAAGGTAGTTCGAAAAATCCTTCAGTCTCTGCTCAACTCTAAGAACACAATTAAATTTTCAGACTAAGGCAGTAGAAGACACCAGGCTGATATCGCCTATGATAAGGATGGAAAGTGAATCTGAATCACTGCAACACCCTGAATTCCCTGTTTCAGATCAGCAACTGAAATAGATCCAACACTGAGGCCAAAGGCCACTCCACACTGTGGCTTCAAAAAAAGAACATGTTTATTCTCAAAACATGCTTAACTAATTTATCTTCAATGCAATTATCTGTGTGCTATTGATATATATACTGTGATTTATTTATTATTTCTTAGAGCAATGACACCTGGAAACTGAATTTGTGAATCCAGAACTTTCCTATGTGTTTTGGAACTGTTGTCTACTGAAGGCATCTCTCTCAAAATAAGCAGACTAATTTCTTTCTTAGTCTTCCTTCGTCTCCACATTGAAATGTTTACCATACCAGAAAGTAATTTAAAACTTCAAAAGAAGACATGTAAGAAGAAACCCACAGTTTCTGGAGGGGTTCTTCCTATCACCTCCCTCTCTTTTTGGTAGGTGAAAAATATTTCAGGACTTTAATTGCCATAAATCCTGTATTATGGTAGTCAGCATTCACAGTACTTATATTTCAACAGCAGCCAAAATCCCACTTTCTTGCCTTCTCTGCAATAGAGTTTGTTTTCCCCATTTTTCATTTGTCTCGTAAAACTTTCTAGTCCTTTGTTACATACAATACAGTTGTGCTTAGAACACTCTTCCAGTGTATCTTGCATGCACTGCAATTTGATAATACAGCTAAAATAAAATAACCTTTAACTTCAAGGTCCCCACCCACACTGCTTCATAGTACACTGCAATCTTCTGTTAGCTCACGAATTATTTTGCGAGTCTTCTTAACTGCTTATGATTGTCCACCAGATCATTAAGAAAAATGACACTGAAATGTATGAGACAAGAGGATAGAGCAGGACACTTTTTGGTTTTAAAAATAAGTGGATATATTTCTCTTGGATTAATGAATACATCTCTTCATATCTTTCACTAACAGGAGATTAATCTACAGCAAAAAGAGCTCAAAACTCTATTTTAGAGTGCATCCGCTAAAGAGAATAGATGAGTGCTTGGATTTAATGCAGCCTGTCATGCAATTAGCATTAACACTAATTACATGTAATCCCGGTCTTAAACTATGTACAGGAATTCCCAATCCTCTGAACAAAGAGGTGAATTATTGCAGCTTTGGTAGTATCAACATGGTGAAGTAATTCAATTTAATTTATTCTCACTACCAATTACTAGCTTCAATATACTGAAATAAAAGATGTCTGTTCTCACAGAAATTTCAAAAAAACCACACTTTTACTGATGTCCAGCATCACTACTTTGTTTCAACATAGCCTTGTTGGAGGTTAGGGCTTTCCCTTTTGTTTTTCTTTCTCTTAAGGAATTTTCCCCCATTTTGGTGCTAAGGAACAATAACGACCAGGTACTTAAGAGAGACAAAAGAAGTTGCCAAGCTCAGGGGAGGAGGGCATCTGGTTGCACTTCTGTTACCTGAGGGTTTCTCTCGGAGCGGCAGAGATACCCGAGAACTGGGCTGGGCAACAGGGGCAGCTATTAGGTTTCTTGCTCTCTTGGCTTCGGAGGAGGGCGGTGGGAGCTGCTGCTTGGGGGACGGAATTTGCTGCCACTGCCAGAGCCCAGCCCAGGCCTGCTTCTTCTGCTGTGGGATGAGCCTTTGCTCGTGAGAGCAGCCACTGGACTGGGACCTTATCAACACCCTACCTCACTAAAAAAGGACCCTTCACCATCTGCTCGGGAGCCTCAGGGGAAGCCCTGGGATCCCCGAGCCCCTTCCCCCTCCAAGGGAGCCTCTCCTGGCCGTGTTCGGGAGCCGGGCTGCCACTGCCCAGCCCCATTTCTCTGTCACTGCTCCAGGTTTTTTGCTACACTGCAGCCACTCACCCCCTGCCTGCCAGGACACCCCGCGGCTCCTGTCACAGCTGCTGAGTGTGTCTGATACATCTCATCTACCACTCCGGGACTTCGCTCATCCCTGCCTTCCCAGATTGCTACTCTGAGGTTCCTGCTACAGCTCCTTTTGCTATCCAGAGGGGGCACGAGGATCAGATTCCCCTGTGACTTCGTAAAGGAAGCCCTGTTTCCATCCCTTCCCGCCGGCTGCGCCGCCATTGTGCACGTGGAGCGAGACGGCCGGACCCGCGCACAGCGCCCCCTGCAGGCCGGAGGAACCATTGCACCTGCCCTGCCCGGCCGGGAGCCACCAGCGCCCCCTGCCGGCTGTGGCCGTAACTGCAGCAAAGGGGAAAGGGCCTGACAGCCGAGAGAGGCTGGCACGGGGTTTGTGGTTTGGTTTGTAGTTGCTGCTGTTGTTGTTTGTTTGCCTTGTTATACATATACACATACTAGTAAAGAACTGTTACTCCTTTTCCCATATGTGTGCCTGAAAGCCTCTTAATTTCAAAATTATAATAATTAGGAGGGAAGGGGGTAATATTTTCCATTCCAAGGGAGGCTTCTGCCTTCCTTAGCACACACCTGTCTTTCAAACCAAGACACGCCTTCTGTGTAAAGATTTGAAGAAGTTTTAGTGAAGTGAAGAAAAAAAGGCTTAAGACTGCAATTTGTAACTGAAGAGCCACTTTTCCCTTCCTTACTGCAGAACTGTTGGATTAGTTTTTATTTCACAAAATAAAAATTAGGAAAAAAGTTCCTTTTAAGGGACAAGTAATTTCCTTGTCCTGTTTTTTGTCTAAGTGTGAAGAGGAGCCTACCTGTGGCATTTGTCCTGTGTTTTGGAACCTCTGTCACCACTTTCACCTCAGCTAGGCAAGACCACAAAAACCTACAATGCTATTTCCATGGTTACAAGTGATCACTAGAGCTAGTTATTGTTTTCAGCATAAAACCAGTATTTACAGGCAGAGCCAAGATTAACAGATACCAGAGGGTAACACAGAACAGCATGCTGCATGAAGACTTACTGTTTAATAGTTAATCCCTAGGAAAACATATAGCAGCAATAAAAAATTACACTTTCTATTTGAAACAGACGATGGACTGGATGAGCTCAAACAAGGCAGAGAATAATGTAAGCCTCAAGCTTTCAGCTGAAGATGAGCTTTCAAGGTTTCGTCACAAAACGTTGTCTAAGGAGCTGGGGTGTGAACAGAGAGGAGGGCAGCAAGTGCAGTCAAGGGAAATCAAGCAAGGAGGCAGAGGCAGACAGCAGCATCAGGAGGTATGCAATGGCAACAGTGAGAGATGAAACAGGAGCTACTGCTGTAGCTCATGGATAGAGAAGCTAGAAATTTTGAGATATTTAATACAAAAAAATGCCACTGGACTTTTATTAGGCTTCACTTTTAATAACTCAACTGCCACATTCCAGTTGTTGCCTATTCACAAAGAGCTACAGAATTAACACCTCGAAAAGCAAATCCTGCAGTCTTGCAGGCAGAGACATACATTTCATATACTTAGATCCTCTTTGCTTTCCACCTCAGGCAATGAAAAAAAGGGTTCTACACAGACATTTGCAAAACACACAACTATAGATTACATGCACATAGGACTATGATCCATTCACTTTACACAAACCAAATTTATTACAGCACAAGGAGAATTTTTGTTTCAGCGATAAAGAAGAAGTGCATATCCAAATACCCATAAAGAAGAAATGTAAGCAAAAAAAAATACGCTTGTTAAGCAAACAGGACATACTACATATCAAAGTCTCATCTGCCCAGTAATACGGAATACATCTGGGCATTATACATTGCAGCAAGGACATCACTGACCAGTATTATTGTGGCTTGCTTGCTGCTACAGTTTGTTTCCTACTTATGGTAAACTATTCAATGCATGGACAGAAATTGCCGTAAGTATTTACTCCTTTTTCACTTAAATCAGACCTTTGAGTATTTACTGACTGACATTTTATAGCTTACAAAGCAATCTGCCTTTCTTGTCTGGTACTCTTCTACCCAACATAATGCCAAACAGCTGACTATCTGCTTTCTAAAAATGGACTGTGCTGCAAACAGCATCCTGACAATTTAATAATTTGTCAAAGCAGTTCAGTTATTATGAAGTACATGTCAGAGGGTTCAGAGGTAAGGTCATCTACTTACTCACCACGCAAAGTGCATCTGCTGACACTAAAAAGCAACAATTAAAAAAAAAAATCTGAGATATTCCTTGGCAGACTTGACTTTAACATACAAATTCCACCACCCCTAACAGCAGTCACAGATCCCCAAGAATGCTCGTTGTCTTCCCATTTGTACACTGTTTGCAATCACCATCCTTTCTCTGTGTATGCTGTTCTTCCACCTGGAGTGGAAAGGAATTTAGACTGTCTTGTTTTGCATCACAGGTAGGAAGTACCATGGGTCCAGACCGGGATTCTGACACTGAAATATATTTTTTTTTTTCTTTTTAAAATGAGAAATTTGCCCCAGGTAACACTAAGTTTTCTCTGCTTTTATAAAAGACAAAGAAAAAAAGAGTCTAATGTTTAAACACAAGCACTGATATGTTTAAATCTTAATTCTGGGAGGATAAATGGGACAAACATGATCAGACACATCGGTATTCGAAAACCAGTTCTTATAATGTATCTTCTCCAGCAAAAGAAACACAGACAATATTAAAAAATGTTTTTATATATATTTCCAAAAAAATATATATATACACACACATATATATATGTATTAAAAAACCCATGAATATATTATATAGATATAGACACAGATAGATACATAGAGATGAGACTGTTGACAGTCACAGGGTAAATCTGCAGTTTTATTTTGGTTCTCTATCCCTTAAAATGGTTCAGATTGGATATGCAAATCAATATTTATTATTACAAATTGTATGTCCTAGGCAAATAAGGAGACCCATTCCTTTTGAATATTCCATATCCTTTATGATATGGAATACTCTACTCCTATACTTCAGAATACATTTGCTTAATTTGTGCTGGGTCCCCACTACCATGCTAGGTAGAGCAGCCTCAAAAAACCCCTTCATTAGCACACATTCAGCAGAGTGACCCAATCACTTCACAGAACTCACTCTCCTAAGAATTTCACTACAAAAACCTTTGTGTCTAGTTATTGACCTTAAGAGGGATGATGTCTCTGCCGAGAGAGGAATCTCAACTTGTCCTGCTCTCCTAAGTTATCGTTACATAAGACACAGTAGCTGATACCTTGACTTTGGAACTGAAATAATCTTCAGTCTTCTTTCTTTGTTAGTTCTGTCTCTTTAACCCTCATGACATAATGGATACTTGAACTTTACAATAATGTTCATTTAGTTGATGTACTGGGAAAGACCAGCACTCTAACAGTTAAATCAAGAACACCTTGTTTTCAGCTTTACCACCCTCATTTAGTTGGCTTTTACCCTGTTATTTTTTGAGATTAGACTCTTTTTTAAAAGGTAGAAGGTTATGGCCTTCAATAGCACAGTATTTGTCTTTTCCCTTGCTTTGAAGCTCTATTGTCTGCTTTGGACAGAAATGCCCTGTTATTTACAATTTACAGTATTATTATTTCAGGGTTACCATCATCTGCCAAATCAGCACAATGGTGCTATGGTTAATTGCAGAGATCAGGAGGGGGATAGGGAAGCACCTCCTTTTAGTATGGTACCTATTGCTTCTCACTGCAATAGTGTCAATTTCCACAGTACCTGTCTTATTTCTAGGCACAGATAATATTCATTCAGTAAAAAAAAGGGGTGAAATGAGCTTTTCCAACCCAAAACAGAAGGCAATGATATTATCTCAAGCTTAATGGAAGTTCTTTTCTTTTAAAAACTAGTGCTTTAGTAAGCAAACAATTTAAATAGGTTAATTAGTTCGTAATACATTTTAGAGAAAAGCTTCTCTACATGCCTACTTAAGCAAAGTTAAGCAACCATATAAACATATGCACAGTAGAGTTAAGCTTACAACAATTCACAATGATTACCCCAGTTACCCCAGGGAGCACTGCTCTGAAGTCAGCTTTAGGTCAGGCTGAGCTTCTAAGACATAGCAAATCCCAGTATTACACAGCCAATTCACTCAAGTTCCAGACATCCACCTATGTAGGGAACTGAGGACCTGCACTGTGCATCCCTGAAGCATGTCGCTAGGGTTTTTTTCCCCCTTCTGTCTCTTGAACATTTCCAGGATGCCCTGCATTGGATCTTTGAATGGAAAAGTGTATTTTTTACATATTTTATATTGTTATAAAGAATATTTTTCTAAAAAAATAAAGGAGAAGCAAACAAAAAAACCCACTAAACTTTAAAAATGCTTGTATATATTATGTCACTTTTCCCAGAAAGCAAAAACAAAGATAAACCCAGCAAGCCTTTGGATTAAGAGTTCACATGATACACACTTACGTTTTCTTAATGCACCTCAGGCAAGGAGCATAGCATGAGAGCTTCAAGCAAAGCTTTTCTCTTAAGTTTGATCCAAAATGAGGATACTCTTACTGTAACCCTTACTTTGGTGTGGATGAGGACAAAGGCAACATGCCTCCCACCACTGCCAGCTATCAGGAATGAAGTCACTGTATTCATGCAAAGGCTAAAAGCGCACAGACCTCACGAGCCACAGGAGGACCTGTCCCCCTCCCTGAAGGAGCTCCCCCAACTGCACAATCTCCAGACACAGGGAGAGAGAGGTGAGGTCCACAGCCTGAGGCTGTATGCTTCAGCCTGCTTCTCCTCACTCTTGTGTTCAGCTCCCTGTTGCCTGCTGCCTCCATACTACTCTTTGACTTTATAGTTAAGGAGAGGCGTAAATGTTCAGAAAAAGAAAAAAAAAAAAGTAGCTACATTAGTAGGTGGAATTTAGCTTCCTGAATTTTCAAAAAGCATTTTGTTGCTGTTTTTATAAAAGTACGTATGCTCCTTTTGGAGGAAAGGAGAGAAGGGGAAAGGGTTCTACCACAAGGCTAGAGGTTTTATTTGTTGGTTTTGTGTACCAATAAAATCAAATTACAGGTGTCAAGGGATATTTGTTTCAATGCTAAATACCTTATGTTAAGATGTCAATTAAAGTTTTTCTGAGGAGGAAAGTTCCTCAGCAAAGCATGACTGTATTAAGAATGAGTATACCATTCCCCAGAGGACAGAATATAAAACAACCTGTCAAGTAATCAAAGATAACCAAAGAGAATGTGTTAACTCCCTGATGTTTTTTTCTGTTTGGCATCAGGTGAATGCAAGATCTTTTACCACCTGACGGAGCCCTGTTCTATTAATTCCTTGCTTCTCTCTTTCCATGCCCCTTTTATCAGAACTAAAAAGCTTCACAAACTGGTGGCTGACACAGACATACACTGACTGTGCATTATTTTAAGGACAACACCAACTTCTACCAGCCAGAAAAAGCTGTAAAGCACACATGCCACTTAAATAAATAAAGCACAGCTATGCTTTGAAACATATTGAACTGTTAATGAAAATTAAGATGTATTCAGCACTAGAAGTCTGTAGTTCTTACATGCTGGTAAGAGAGAGCAATGGCATTTAGTTTGATGTGTCTGTGAGGATTGTTCATCCTTAACTCATGACAGAATGCAACAGAAAATTCCATGAATTCAAGAAACTGGTCCAAATAAAACTTTTCATATTTTGACTGAAAATATGCAAAGCGATATAAGATACTTGTAGGACCTGGAAACAGCTGCAATTTGGAAGCTAGAATTGTATCCTACACTAATAAGACACTTAATGCACATTTAAAACACCAACTGATCCAAACAGAAGACTACCTAGAGATTTAAGTGCTTAGAATGGGGTGAGCTCTACTATACCAAGAACTCCCCTTAGTTCATTTAAAAAAAACCAACAAAACCGCTCACCATGGACAAGAGTTAATGAAGATACTTGAGTTTATATCCTTAAAATAAAACCCCCAACAAACAAACAAAACCCCACCCCAAAAAATCACCCACAGGTAACCCAAGATCAACATGCTTTGTAAAAGATCAGTATTAAGGTCTAACTTCCGCTCCCACTTCAACAAATTAGAGAAAATGTGGCCTAGGAAATATAAATGACTTTTTCAGGCTATGTAGACAGAATGGTATTTCTACTCTGAATCTCAACTTGTTGCAACATGTTTTTAACATAAAAAGTGCACTTTTTCTTCCCCTGAAATCACTTTTAATTAACAATGCTTTAGAATACAACACTTAAAGAGAAGGAAAAAGCAGAAGTCTTTGTTCTAGGTGTTAAAAGCCTTCTGAGCTATTTCAAAAGGCTATTTAAAGGTAGCCAAAGTTCATTATGACTGCTTACCTTTTTTCCTCCAGTTACAAATTGCTTGAAGTGTGATCTTACAAAATGAGGATGAACAGCAACAATCTGGGGGTGGTGGGGGAAGGGGGAAAGAGAAGATTGTGGCTTAAATAAGAGTTTACATTAAGCACCACATCACTTTTTAAACTACATAACCCTTTGTCAATTATCAAGTATTACAGCTGAGTTCTTTCTCTGAAGTAAAGCCTAGTTGTTTCAGACGTTTGTTTGTTTTTCCTGGAAGAGAAGATAATTCTTCATATTATATGCTGTATGACAAGCGTGACATTGAGGGTCATGTTACACTGAATAGCTACTTTTCTGTACAGCAGGAAGCAGAATTAGGACCAAACAGAACAGGACTGCTGTGAGCAAGAGTTACCTCAATTAAATCTGGTCTGGGCCTGCCTAAAGGGCACACACACCTCAGCCCTGTCAGAGGACAACACTGTGTAGCATCTTACACAGTCTCTTTGCCTTATGTGTTACGTGTCAAGTGTGGAGATCCAGCTGTATGAGCAGTAAAGGCGCTAGGAGGCAAGTGAGTCGCATCTGGCATGTGTGAAAACTTAATCTCATTCCTTTACCCCCCGCCCTAAAGAGCAGCTGCAACATGGAAGATACCAAACAGCAAAATGCAAACATTTGCGCACATCACCTTTTCTCCTGCAAGAAATGTTTCTTGTTAAAAAGTACTAGATTTTCCCATACGCCTACTAGAAGTCCTTTTTTCAACAGCCAGGCAGACAAACTTCTCTAAAGCAGAGTTAAACTCAAGTTTTCCCTTCAGATAGGATACATCAATATCACTGCCCATTGCTTTATTTTGAGGCAGGTTTAATGGATATGAACTATTTCCAAAATATTGATGTCACATTTAGTAGAACCCTCAGAATTTGTATCACAAATCTACAAAGAAATACGTTGGGATGGGTAATGCCTGAAACAGGACAATTTCTCTTTCACTTTCCCTTTTGTATTTGAAAAACTCAATAATGCTTTTTTACAAAACCAAGATTGGCTTTCTTTCCACCTAACCAGATCAAAAGCTTTTATATTGAGATAGAAAACTATTTTCTAGTGACTTGAATAACATTGTAAGGAAGTGGTATTCCTCTCTCTCATTTAGATTGAATGTGACCTTTCTGTTATTATAGACACCACCACCACAATTACTAAAGATTAAAACAAGCACTTACTTTAATAGGACAGTCAAACGTTTCATGAAACTCTTCTGCTGAATATAATCCAAACACTTGCACCTGAAAAAGTATATTGAAAAATCAAAAGTATTTACCTAATTTACACTGAACAATTAACACTGAAAGCAAAAACCTAACAACTAGAAGATTAATTTGAATGCTAACAGTGACATCGTTTTTCCTAAAGGAAGACACAATTAACAATTCAGAGCTAATTGATATAGCTTGGTCTTCTACTGTGACATATCTCTAATATTTGCAGCAGTACAAAAGTACTTTTGTGAATATTTTCCCTCCCTTTTTTTTTTTTTGTTACAACCACAGTAAAAACTGTAAGTTCCTTTTGCTTTAGGCTGATCAAATCTGTTTAACAGATAGCAACCTAACTATGGTAAGAGCAACAGAATAACATTCAGGAGAAAATAAATTAAAAATTTTTTCTTTCTGAGAAAGAATGGTAGGATTTTTTCCCCTCCAAGCAATACATGGTTTACAAAAGAAAAGAAATTTGTGACAATAAAGCAAAACTACCCTGAAATCCAAGTTCCATATATTTCTAGGCATCCTCTCCTCCTCCCAAGTGCATACAGTGCTATTTTGTTTTATTCCATGATCACTGGAAATGTCTTTCTCTGAAGAATCCTCCCTTCTCATTTATGTCATATATATGGTATCAGTACATTTAACAGTCAGCAATGGAGTTGCAACCATAGGCAATCAGAACATCTATCAGAATTAATCCATCTGAAGAAGCGTCAACATTGAATTTAAAAAAAACGTTTCTACTGTCAAAAGAATTAATAGATTTTTAAAATGTTTCCTTGCCTTTAGTTCCGAACAAGTACCCAGATATCAAATGTTAATGAAATATTATTAGACTCATATTATATGACTACAGAATAAGGTCTCTCATGATTATTTTAAGTACAACCCTCTTTTGGACTCATTTATTTTCATTCAATACACAATATTCCCTTTCCTAATTCTCAGATGAGACAGTTGACAACCCAGTTCCTGCAGAATTTAGGAACAAAACAGGGCTGAAGACTTATGGCCAGGAATTAGTAACTGATTTACTAATTATGATTTCCATAAAGAATAATAACTGGTTTGCTTTTTCATTATGTTTTTAAGACATTTCCATCCACTGCCATAAGTGGATGGAAGGAATTAACACCACTGGAAGAAAAAAAGAGCATCCCATGGAGCGATCAGTGAGGAAATGTATCTGACAGCAAAACTACTTAAGAAGGCTCTCAGACAGGCTCTCGTTATTTTCTGGAAAATTTTCTGGAAAAGGTAGTCCCTTCAGTAACTCTGCTCAGCATGTTCAGCATTGGACTCATAAGTTCTAAAAGATCCTTTAACCTTATTTCTTTCTCCCCATCATGATTTCTTCAGGGGGAAAAATAAAAAAATAATAGTAACGAAAAAATATAAATCACTTTTGAGAAAGGCCTGAAGAATAAAGTCAGTAAATACCAGTAAAAGGCCACAAAAAGTGAGGCTTAATGGATCTAACAAGATCAATTCAGAGGACAAGAACCCCTAAAATTCTTGCAGACAGTCAAGAAGACAGAGTAAAAATATTAAACTTCAGGGAAACTACAAGAGGAAATAAGCCATCAGCAAGGAACCAGGACATCCTTAGAGTGGCTCAAAGTTCACCAGTCTCAGTGAAGTTAAAAACATCTCAAACCACCTCATTTCCCTTTCAAGCTTGTCTCCTGGATACATCTCCTAAGCAGCATTATCAGCTCAGTCCATTACTCATTAGCGAATATACTGCCTCTAACAACACGCTTTAAAAATACTTCTGCATGCACTGTGTAGGGCTGAGCTACTGCTCCAAAGGATTAGAAAAATCAATATTTGGAGACTGAGATGTATCACAAAGCTGTGATTATGTAAGCCAGCCAAAGGGTTGTATTTGAATTGGACCTGGCTGTAAGCCTAGAAAACCTTTGGGCTGATGTCTAGAGGATTTTGCTTTCTGGGTTTTTGTTTTCATCAGCTGGCACATCATATTCAATACAACAGCCTACACAAAATAAGAAACAGAGGAAAGAGAAAATAAGACAGAGAAAAGAAAGGAGAAAGGAAAAAAAAAAGAAAATACATGGTTAAAACATAACACTGCAAATTCTGTGAAAGCAGAATCCTCAAAAATTTCAAAACAGCCTTCTCAAATTAAAAGTAATTAATCAAAATCAGCAACAGTACCTTCAACATTTTCCTAATGTATCACTGAATATGGCAATATGATATTTCTTTTTGAGTATGAAAACAAAATGGAGTGAGCTAAGAGGAAAAAACAACTCTGCAAAAAATACATGTTATCATGTTTACTCTAGGGACATCATCTAACAGTTATTACTTCCTAATGTCTCATATTCCTCAGAAAGAAAGTGATTCTTTTGCTATTACAAAACTATATTGGATTTATCTATTTCTACTTTCCATGCCCACTCTGTTCGTGATGCTCTTAGGCAACTGGAAAAAGGATTTTATGATTCCACTACATGTTGCTAGTTTTGTCTGATTTTAAATATCCAGAACCCATCACTCCAGTGAATCCAGACTTAGCTGCTTCTTTGCTTCCACGTGTGGAAGAAGTAACCAACCTTGAGTGATCAAAAGGCAGGAAAACAAGTCACATTTCTTGAAAAATTATCAGTGTAATACTTCACGGATATTCCTAACATTAATGTTGCTACAGGCATTAGAGATGACACTAAAACATGCAAGCACATGGGTTTTCAATATAATTTATATTTCTTCACACAAAAAAAGTTACACGCCAGAATAAGGGTGCCAATTACATTGCTCTTATGTAATGACAGGAGAGCTTTAGCAAAACCAGGAGTCAAATCCAGGTTTTTAAAGAGAGTGTACAATTAACTACAGACAAAACTAACACAAAAACCTTATCTAAAAATCTCCACAATTCTGAAGATGCAAGCCTGCTTCCTGTTCTATTTATTTGAGCACCAAAATTCTCTTACACCCTGACATTTCAATACCCAGCAGCTAAACTAGAGGGCTGGTGTTGGTTATGATTTCTGCTCCTTTCCATGCCAGTGGTGATCAGCTGCAGCTGAGTTCATTAGAAAGGAAGGTTTTTAAAGAACCAAATGCGCAGTACAGAAGAGCTGCAGTGGCTCCCAAAGCATTTGTTGGACATGTATGACATACATGTGACAGGTTTTGACATTAGGTCTGGATGTTGACTGTCAAAAAGAGGGTCAGAGAATTGTACTGTGCTTCTGTGCTCTCCCCCCAGCCCATATGGCTAGACCAAATCTAGTTTGAGAATCAGGAAAAAAAAAGTAGTAAACTAAAATATATCAGACAGCAGAACAGATGTGAGGAGGAGGTTCTCATCATAAGGCCTTCCCTCAAGAAAACAAACAGTTTCCATCTCTATCATATTGGATCCACTTTGATATGTGAAAATGCACTCTGCTTATCACAAAAGAGAAAGTATCTTCATTAATTGGTAGACTATACTTGCATCAATCCAGCTAACTCAAAATTCCCAGGCCTCTTCATTACATCTGCTGTT
The DNA here is from genome assembly GCA_014706295.1 of Lycocorax pyrrhopterus obiensis. Lineage (NCBI taxonomy): Eukaryota > Metazoa > Chordata > Aves > Passeriformes > Paradisaeidae > Lycocorax > Lycocorax pyrrhopterus. The sequence goes on along the minus strand of JACSVZ010000002.1, from coordinate 55,080,670 downwards.
TTGTTTAAAACTGATTTAAGAAAACAAAGCTGTTTCACAGGTCTTTTCCCTTTTTTTTTTTTTTAAGGATTTCACCACTTTTATGTATTTAATCAAGTTAATAAAGACTTTGTAACTACTTGTACAAATGTTTTAACTTCTTACAATATCAACACTCCCACTGTAGTAAGGAAAGGGCTATAAGGAATGTAAATTTACACTTTTGTTATGACCAGAACCTAGAAGTGCTACATTATCTGGCCAGGAATCTGCCATTTTCTTACACTGTAGCACAACATACAAGTATGTATTTTAATCAGTTTTAAGAGTGGATTATTTCACAGACATGAGCCTTTCTGGATCATGTGGAAAGTCTAACTTCTAAAATACCCACATCTTTCAAATCTCCAGATGAGTTTTTCGCAAATGTAGAATATGGTGAAGAACCAATGTCCCTGGACTCAACGAATGCAAATACGCTGAATATTGTACTTGTGATACTCCATCCCTGTGGCTGTGGAACTGTATTTTTGACTGCCTTGTATAGTATGCAATGTCATACACTGGACCCACAATAGCTATTTCACTAAATGAAGACAGTCACCATTTAAAGGATTGAAGTCTTTTCAAATAGAGCCACACCAGAGTAGATATTATGGATTTTTCAGTACTTCTGAAATTAAATAAATATATTTAATATTAACCATACAAAAAATGTGTATGGCTTTTAGTCTCACTGCAGCATAGGTATTTTGAGTCAGTAATCAACAGTCACATCTGAGGAGCCCTTACAGCAACAGTGAGTGCTTGCTCCCCAAAACCATATGAAAACCTAAACCAACAATGCTAGCTCAACATTTTTACTAGCTTGCACAATTACTGACCCTTGCCTTATCTTGCTTAGACAAATAGGATACTTCTGTGTTTCACACAGGATGTAAAATTCTACAACCACTTTGATAGGCAGTAGTATCCCAATTACTGTGTCAAGATACCGACATCAAGATACCTCTCAGAAATAAAAATCCTGGATACACAAACTGGCTGCCTGTTGAGGGAAAAAAAACCTATTTGGAATGAAAAAAACCAAATGCATACAGTCTAAAGGGGTTGTTTCCCTATTTTTCCTACTGCAAAATCCAATTGTATTTTAATGTAAAGAATTTCTACTGAACGCAACATTAGGATTACCAACACTCCTCCTCCCCCAAGTCTACTGTGTAAGAAATGTTCTCCTGAGTAAGTTGAATATTGAGAAATTATTTAAATGATTTTTAACGCACTGCATTTGTATATGGGCATTATATTAAAAAAGAAGCTTAAATACACTCTGTGCATTAGAATTTTATCATTGAAACCAACATTAGAAAATATTGTCATTGACTGAAAAAACAAAAAGACATTCTTATAAGTGGAAAAATCAATCACCAAAACCACTAAATGTCACAGCTCAACATTCCAGAGAAGCACTGATAATTGTTAGTTATACACTACACAAATGATATATGTCCTCAGTCAAGGAAGTAGGTGCCAGTTTTTTAGGAAACTGTACCTATATTGATTTTACATTTATTTAATGTGGCTGTTGTAAGACACTTTATTCTTCTGATAAACTATGATTGTTTATCAAAAGATTCTATAATTCAAGAGAAACATTCATAAAGTGTGTAAAAATGAAAACCACCAGCCCACAGAAATCAAGCCCACAAAATCCAATTTTGTGGATTTATAGCAGAAAGGCATTAAACAACTGTCTTGCAGGAATAGCAGAATAGTCACTGAAGTATAACTGGCACAGCAGTAACGATTAAGTTGACATGTCCTCCTGTCACAGCTGTTAATCAGTTTAATAGCAGTTACATTATTGACATTCTTGTAATTACTTTTCCTACAGCATATTTGTGCAAAATATATTTGACTTTAATTTTGAGTATTCAAAGGTGAGCTCAGTTCTCAAAACGTATGGTCAAAGTAGTGGTGCTAAATGCAGGAATACACTCCACAGGTTATCACAATCATCCTAGTGTAATACTAGGACTACCTGTTACCTCAGCAAATACATAAATGGATTTGTTGTACCTTGCCATCTTCTGAGCAAACACCCATGTGTTCTCCACTTTCATCCAGGCTGATCTGATTTATCTTTACTGGGCTCTAGAGAAAGAAAATAAAGAAATAATACTTTTAAAGTTAGATCACCAGTGACATGCTTTAACATTCCTTGCACTTTGAAAGATTTACATGTTAACGGCTGAGCAATGTTTAGTTGCATGAATCAAAAAACCCTCACAGAGCAGGTATTTCTGTGACAAAGCCTTCTTTCCAGCCTTCTTTCCAGCCTTTTGCCTAACCCCAAAATTTTGACTTTCTTTTTGCAGTTACCTGCCTCAGGGTTCTGGAACTCTCATGAAGTGCCAGGTTCCCAGACCTTAAGCATCTGTGACTGCGTACCACAGCTATTAATTCCCGCTATCAAAACTTTGGATAAAATATAGTGATCACACAGGCATCAGGGCAACTGAAAACTTTTCTAGTTTAGTCTGATGGCTATGCTGGTATTTATTTATTTCTTCAAATTCCTTCTCTTACTTTCATTTTTGGCTCTAATATTGTTCTCAGAAGTGAGTATTAGAAGGTTTTGAAGTGCAACACGGGTTTCCTCATTCTTAGACAAATATGGAAAAAAGCCTGAAAACTGCCCCAATTTAATAAATCTTCCCTTCCCTATCCAAACATACTTTTGGTTCTAACCTACAGAGCTAGACAGTATCTGCTACTGTTTACTTAGCTTAAGCAACTATTCATAACTAATGTACGGCGAACTAACTTATAATTTGAATAACCTGATGCATATCCTCTTGCATACAAAACCCAATCTCATTATATTCAAGTACCAAGAAACTTCTTATGCATCATGATCCTGACTTCCTCTGTAACAAACAGCTCATCATTTCAAGAATCACTGAAGGATCTTCACACAGGTCTCTCACACTTTTAAGAACAACTCTTCTTACGCTCATAAAACATTGAATGGATTAAACCACAAATTAGATCACTCCTGTGGTTCTGAGCATGATAAAAGAAACCCATCATATGTTTGTGTAAAAATAAAGTATCACTGGAAGAGCACTGGAGTTGTGGGATCACATTAGATATTACACAACTGTGTCAGAAGTATCGCAGGTCCTTATATATGCTATGGCAGTTGGAATTGCATTAAAAGTACATAATAAGTATGTAAAAACACACTGTTCACATGGGCTATCTACAGGAGATAAACTGAGGTGTTCTCACACCCTTTGGAAAGTTTTTCCCCCCATAATCTTTCACACACACAACAAATTCTAACTCAGAGAAAGGAAGCTTTCCTCTCGTCCACTTTGAAAATAATATATGCCCAAATCATATTTTCTAGAAGCTTCTTTATAATCAAGGTTGAAAAACTGAACACTGCACTGCCATAGTTGCCTGATGAGTTGGGAAAATTACACTGCCCTTTTGCTTTCCTGCTTTCTTGTGTGCAGAATACATAATTCTTGGTCTCACCACAAAATGGCACCTGGAAATATTGCAATTACTGCCTATCACAAAGTGGTCTTTCCACTGTGTATTGTTTGCAAAGAAGTTCACTGGCAAGGAGGAATTTAAACCAGTTTTCCTTGACTTATGTGCTCCAGAAGTATTTTTGTTTGCCACAGAGTGGTTATGCTGAGTTGCGACATTTCAAGATCAGAGGCGAGTGCATGACTAGCAGTGCAGGCAGCTGGTGCACATTCCACAGCTGTGTTCCTCCTGTCACATTTAGGGGGGTATCAGCAGAGGAGTACAGCTCAAGCCCATCAACCTGATGGTATGGCCAACATCCTTGTAGAAGCTCTATTCTCAGATGTTACACACAGAATTGGCCAATTCAAAGACTGGAGGATGCTGAGTAAGGCAAGATATATCGATTGTCAGTCTGACTTTCTAGAAGCTTCATAACCAGCATGTCCTTTTATTCCTGCCTTGCCTTGAAAAATGCCTTTCTAAATTTCTATTTTGCTCATCAAGGTGCAAGAGAAGACTTTGCCTCCGTCTAGGGGTAGGCATGGGGAAAAAGCCAGCATGTCTTCACCATTCCCTCTACAACCAGGAACACCTCCAGCCCTCTGAAAGAACAAGTATAGAAAGTTTAACTGAGTTTATCATGGAAGCGGCATGGGTTTTTTGTTCTGGGCTGCATCTAAGTTGCCATTGCCACAACTTTCTCACTAAGTTTCTTCTCTTCTTTTGTTACTTTGCAATTGCAAAGACAAAACGTCTGTCTTCAATAGTCCAGTCTTGGCACAGGGTCATACACTACGGTACAGTGTTCATCTGGTCATGTTCCTCTCACTACTCCAGCACCTACATCCACCATCAGGCTGACATTACAGCAACAGCAGATCTGGCAGCACTCCAGTGTGATGGGCCTTGTTGGAGACACTACAGCAACAAAACCCAAGACAAAAAGACACAAAACAGGAAACACCAAAAGAGCTGACAGCTCAATACTACAGTCCACACTGTTCCTATTTTCCTGTCAAATGGCTTTGATAAAGTTTGACTCTGAAAAAATGAAGTGTAGAAACTAGGCAAAGTGGACTATGTAAGCTCTTCCCATAAAAGTTGAAAACGAGGATCAGGATGATCGAATTTATCTGCTGTGCTGTGGTTTGAAAGCCATAGGGCAATACTTTGGAGATTAAATGTGTGATTGTACTCAGGTAATTAACAGTGCCCAGCAAGGCAAAACCTCTCCTGCAGGACACTAAGGATAACAGGAAGGGCTTCTATAGGTATGTACCACACAAAAGAAAGACTAGGGATAATGTGGGATAATGAGGTAATATCTTGAAGAAAATGGGAGACCTGGCTGCCCTAGACAAAGAGAAGGCTGGGGTTCTCAACAACTTCTGTGCCTCTGTCTTCAATGGCAAGTGCTCCAGCCATGCCACCCAAGTCGAGAAAGGCAGATGGATGGACTGGGAGGCTGAAGATCCTGAGCCCCCTGTAGGAGAGGATCAGGTTCGAGACCATCTAAGGAATCTGAATGTGCACAAGTCCAGTGAGGTTCATCTGTGGGTCCTGAGGGAGCTGGCAGACAAAGTTGCTGAGTCACGATTCATCATTTCTGAAAAATCATGGCAGTCAGGTGAAGTCCCTGATGACCGGAAAAAGGGAAATATAATCCCCATTTTTAAAAAAGGGAAAGTGGAAGACCCAGGGAACTACAGACCAGTCAGTTTCACCTCTGTGCCAGGCAAGGTCACGGAGCAGATTCTACTGGAAACTCTGCTAAGGCACCTGGCTAACAAAGAGGTGACTGGTAACCGCCAAAATGGTTTTACAAGGGGACAATCATGCCTGACAAATCTGGTGTCCTTCTGTGACACAGCTACAGTGTTGGTGGACAGGGGCAGAGCAACAGACATTGTCTACCTGGACACGATGCAAAGTGTTTCACACTCCTGCATGCCATCCTTGTCTCCAGATTGGAGAGACAGGGATTTGATGGGTGGACCACTCAGTGGATAAAGAACTCACTGGATAGCCACATGCACAGAGTTTTGGTCAACAGCTCATTGTCCATGTGGAGACCAGTGATGAGTGGTGTCCTTCAGGGGTCCATACTGGGGCTGATACTGTTCAACATCTTTGCTGGTGACATGGAGAGTGGGACCAACTGCACCCTCAGCAAGTCCACTGATGACACCAGACTGTGTGGTGCAATTGACAAGATGAGGGGAAGGGAAAATGACATCCAGAGGGACCTTGACAGGCTTGAGATGCGGGCTGAAGCAAACCTCATGAAGTTCAACAAAGCAAAGTGAAAGGTCCTACACCGGGGTCACAGCAATCTCAGACACACCAATGGGTTGGGCAGAGAAGTGATTGAGAGCAGCCCTGAGGAGAAAGACTTGGGACTAAAAAGTGATGAAAAACTCATCACGAGCCAGCTGTGTGTGCTCACAGCCCAGAAAGTCAATCAAATCCTGGGCTGCATCACAAGGCCAGCAGGTCAAATGAGGTGATCCTGCCCCTCTACTCTGCTCATATGAGATCCCACTCCGAGTGCTGCATTTAGTTCTGGTATCCCTAACATAAGGAGGACATGGAACTGTTGGAGCAAGTCGAGAGGAGGGCCATGAAGTTTGTAAGATGACTGGAGCACCTCCTCTATGAAGACAGGCTGAGCAAGTCAGGGCTATTCAGCCTGGAGAAGAGAAGGTTGCATGGAGACCTCATGGCAAACTTCTAGTACCTGAAAGGGACCTACAGGGAAGCTGGAGAGGGACTCTTCATCAGGAACTGCAAAGATAGGACAAGGACAAGTAAGTAAAAATTGAAAGAGGGGAAATTTAGCTTAGACATTTAGAAGAAATTATATACCATGAGTGTGGTGAGACACTGAACAGGTTGCCCAGAGAGGTTGTAGATGCCCCAACCCTGGCAGTGTTCAAAGCCAGGCTGAATAAGGCCTTGAGACACTTGGTCTAGGGGGAGGTGTACCTGCCTATGGCAGGGGGGATTAGGACTATGTAATCTTTACACTCTAATCACTTAATATTCTATGATTCTAAGATTCTAGAATGTTGTCAGTGTATTTGCATTTTTCCCACATTCAAAATTGCGCACAATACTTCCAAACTTGTTCTATTGTTAAACAGAAATTTGATGACACAGTATTTCATACAGCATATATAACTAGCACTTTGTTACAAGCCTTCTGCATGCCCAACACCTCTATCAGTTGCTATTAACTTTTTCTTTCTCCTATTATTTTTTTCCTTTTTGTCTGCACCATACACAGATGACAATCAGGGAAAACAACTAAATTCAACTAAAAGAGATCTGTTCATTTACACAAACCTCCTGCTAAGTTTCAACAGGAAATGACATACACAAGGCAAAGCAAACATAGAGTAAATTTTTTTCAGCACTCAACTCAAACTAGCACAAACTAGACTATTAGCCTGTTCACTGACTTTACAATTCAGAACTTTCTGTGGAGCTCAGAAAGTGATGATAGACCATGAACAGTCCAGGCTGAATATTACATGCATTTAAAAACAAAATTTCAGGAAGAACTGCTAATGCCAGAATCTTCTTGTTCAGACCTAAATAACAGTCAAGCCTGTGACTCCAGAGCTATGTTCCACTGGAAAGCTGTTTGAGAACTCTTTAAGATCTCAGACTATACAGGAAATGAGAAAGAAAAGACCACAGATAAAATTGGTACATATATTATCTAAACCAAAGTGTTTCTTCTAGAATCAGCTCCAATTCTTCTTTCCATAACCATCATTTGTTTAAATACACTTCTGTGCCAGTCAGCAAAGCTACTTAGCATTTCAAATTTAATTTGCATTTACACCTTATCAATACCCCATGGATAATTTTGATATTTCAGAAACAGGGAACACAAATAATACTGGGGGTCAGCCCCCTCACCCCGCTTTTGTTTTTCATTTTTTTATTAAATGTTATAAACTCGGGCACGGAGTTACAACTGCCTTTCCCTCGTGGTTTTTTTAAAGCTTTTTCCAGCTAACCCACTGAAGAGTTTATTTGCCTGACAAAAAGAAACAGGCTTTGGATTTTACAGTAAAGGAATAAATGCCCCTCCTGCAAGATCTACCTTTACATGTCTACAGAAGGCGAAGAATCATTCAAGGTTAGAGAAGACACAGGTAGTCACTAACTCATCATAATTTGAAGGACTGTATATTTAATACAGTTGGAACCATGATATGCACTGGAGTTTGGTCAGTTGACTGTTTTAAAGGTATTTTAAATGGGTGTTGAAAAAACCTGTAAAATGTACAAGAATCTAAAATTTAGAACATATAACCCATGTAAATATCACTCAGTTAAGAGATTATCTAATCTTAAACCTCATGTCATAAAACCAGAGACAGCTGTACATAAAATGTTGAAAAAGCTACTATTTATTATTCTACTAGCACTACATTGCGTAATCTTTTTTTTACCTAATCAGGACCCCTAGCATTAGGCCAATCAAGTAAAAACACACAACTACTTTGTGATCAGAATGATACTTCCAGTACTGTACAAATGATAATAATACACATTGTATTTCTCAAGCAACATAATTCAAATCTGGCAAGGAGGATCCTGTTAGTTAGGAATGGAAATACACTTAAATGATTTACCAGGGAACAGCTTCAGAATTTAACACATCGTTGAAGTACCAGCAAAGAAGGAAGAAATACCTTCCACTGAATTTCCATTAGCTGCAGTTTTCTTTCTGATGGAGACATGTTTGGAATTCTGGACAACATAAGTAAGTTTGACTGTTCAAAATCAATAATGTCAAGCTGACACTATAGAACAAAAAAAATGTTACCTTAATGGATGAAAAAAAAGTTTAGGGAGCAGGAAAGAAAGCTAGCAGACACCTTGCACATAGAGATCTAAATACATGGTTTTGTAAAATCCTAAATTTAAAGGAAAGGAAAATCAAATATCTAGCAGCAAATGTACCTCATGTGATAATCAATTACCTAATGTAAAATGCTTGAAATAAATGCTCTTACTATGGATTAAGTCAGCTCTTCAATTAGGAGTAAATTCATGGCCACTCAGAAAGCTTCTTTTAATTGTGTTCTTTGTGGCAACTCCTTCTCCCCTGACACTTATCATCAACCCACCTTATACAATCAGTCCCCCAATGCTGAACCTGAGAAATCAATCTGCTAATGTATAATTTGTAAAGCTCCCCAGACTAACAAATGGATAATTGATTCTTTCACAAATGCTGCATCCCAATGGATATGAAGTGGATGAACATGAAACATAAGACTGGATTTCACTCCAATTCTGTGAGAAATGCAATATTTACAAGCTAGGAATCTAAACGTTTTAATAGTTGTCTGTGACTTCATGCCTTTTAGCCATGGTTAGCAGGCAAGCCACACGCACATTAGGAGTGTGAAAAGCAAAGCAGTGTTCAATCATACTTACAGCAAAGCTCATTTTACTTCAAGAGGTTCCCATCACTTCTACAACCCCCTTAATCAGTGCTTTCATCCACTCTTTTTCAAGAATTTTCAGAAACTTTTCCTAAATTAATTTAAACATTATTATTTATCTGTGTGTGAGCCAATTTAGTTTTGATTTGTCTCAATACTGATTGTCAGAAGCACATGGGGGAGGGGTTTCACATGTGCCATGTGCAGAAGGCAACTAGAAGAAGCCTTGTCTCTGGGAGGACTTCACCAGGCAACACCTCACATGGGACAGGCTGTCAGCAGGAGACACTGAACTCCCAAGAGGGGTTTCTCCAATCATATGGCGAAAGGTCTCCACCAATGGACTGCAGTGGGACATTGGACTGGGCCAATGGTCTCCTGCCAGCAGGCGGATTTTGGGAAGAGCCAGAGGGTGTAAAAAGTAACCACACGCTCTGGGGGGCTTTGGCGATGGTGCTTTTTGCTTTTAGGGGCTTTTGGGTTTTATGCTTTTTGCGGCTTTTTGGAGACTTGTCTTTTGGCCGGGGGCTTTTGGGACTTGCTTTTTTGCTTTGGCTTCAGCCTGCTGAGGGGCTTGCTGCTGCTTGTTGCTGTGCCGTCACTGGCTTGCTCGCTCACTCCCTCCTTTGCCCTGGCCCCAGCCTGCCTTGTGGCTCTCCTGCCGTCGCTGGCTCTCGCTCGCCCTTGTGCCTGTCCTGCCTCCCTGTGTCCCTGACCGCCGCCTTGCCGCTTCGCCCCCGCGTCCTTGCCTGGGCTGCCTGCATTCAACCCTGCCAGGCTGATCCAGCCCGCCCTGCCGCCCTGATCCAGCTGGTCGTGGCAATCCTGGCCATGACCCTACCCAGGGTCCTGGACCTCCGGTCCGAGAGCCTACTCACAGCGTGCCAGGCAACCGTCGCAACTCTTTTTTCTTTTTGTTTTTTCGTTACCAATAAACGGTTCTCAGATACAACGTTTGCCTCGTTTGGCTTAATTTCGTTCCTGACCATCCATTTCTAAAACAACTCCTCGCAGTTTCCCTCAGTGGAATGCAACACTGTGCATACACACACACATATTGTCTTGGGTTGACTATATGATGTGTATCCCCTATCGCTGCTCTATGCCCAGAAATTAACTTTGTGCCTTTCTGTGCCTTTAAACTGAGCCTGAGAGGGCGGAGAGAAAAAAAAATGAGTGAACTTTTCAAAGCAGTTGTTCAAGGACACAGATATACACTCCTCTGCGTCCTGCTGCAGCAGCAAGAGTGGAGGAAGCACCCTTCTTGCTTTCCAGCCAGCTTTCGGCTTCTTTTCTCCGGAGGGAGACAGAAAGTTAAACTTTGTTTTCCTGAAACTTTGGGTTTTTTACCTTCTTCTCTTCTAGACTGTTTCAACATCAGAACACATTGGAAAAATTTTCCACTGAGGCCCAGAGGTGGGCCCACGCCAACCCAGCTCCAAAGAAGAGAAAGACCACACCTACAGAAAGACTCTGAAATCTTCCCAGGTTTCTCTTCACAGCAAGAGGTTTTATTATTTAGCATTATTATCCTTTTCCTGTGTGTTGTTAAATACATTGGTTTTTTTAATCTCTTTCACTTTCCTCCGAGGAAAATTTCTTTTTTTCCCGAACCTGGTGGGGGAGGGGTGGTTGTAACCTGCCTTCCCTCAGAGGATATTTTCCTCCAAATTTGGCCAAACCGGCACAAATCATCAGTGGCGCCCAAACGCAAGACTTGAAGGAAAGTGAAAAAACCTTGTACTAATTACATTTTGGTTTGAATTTAATTACTTTGTTTTGGAGTAAAGTACTCACCATGTTGGTTGAGTTCATAATGTCTCTCTGGCTTGATGTACTAATGCCTTTCTGGTCCCTAGGCCTGTTTGCCTATCCACAACTTGCTCTGATCTTGTCCCTGATACATAACTTTTGCCGAGCAGGGGCACAAATCCGGATTTCTATTTTGCTGTGCTCAGTGATAATGACTTATAAGAAGTTAACAGAGGTACAGGCAGCTGTTCAAAGTGTGTATGACATGTGGTTTCTCCGTCCTAATCCCAGTCCTAGTTTCAGTAGCTTGTTTTGGAAGTTTATTAGTAATTGCACCCAGTTTGTTAAAGGAGGAGGAGATGGGATTTCCCAGCCTTTCATCTCCCTCCCCTCTAAATTTGATACATTATCTTCTGAGAATGTTCAGTTTCCTCTGGATGTTAAAGAGACCACCCTCCTGGTATTTAATCTGGTAAGCTTCCTCTATGTGGTTTGCAGCTTGTCTAGAATGAGGGCACAGATTTCCAGGGTGACTGATGAGACACCTGACCCAGATGTGAAAAATCCTGAGTGCTGTGGGGAATGGGAGGATATGGGCCAAACCCTGAAGAAATTCTCTGACCCAGTAGCTTGGAATTTCCCCCCTGAACAAATTCAGAAGCCAGTTGAGGTGGGGAAATATCTGAAAGAGAAATACAACGACAATTCTAATGAGAAACAGCTCATTGCAATATGCTGGGCCTTGGCATACGCCTATCGCACACTGCTGGGTACTGTAGGGCAGCAGATAGAGGCAGAGGGGCAGGAAGATAAATCAGCAGACACCCCCGTCACTCAGGCTGCAGCCAAACCAGAGGGAGAGCCTAAGCCACTGACAGTTGCTCCTGTCATGAGGAAAAAGCACACAACCAAAACTGATCGCCCAGTGAAAGATGATGATGATACAGGGGAAGGAACCTCAAAGCCACCAACTGACTCAGGCACAGAAACCATTACTGAGTCCATGTCCATAAAGGACCTTCATAGCCTAAGAAAGGACTACACCCAATGTTCTGATGAATCCATAATAAACTGGATGGTCCATATTTGGGATGCAGCAGGTGATGATGTAATGCTGGACGGTGCTGAAGCGAGGCATTTGGGATCCCTGTCACGTGATCCAGCTACTGATCAAGTGATAATAAGGAGGGCTGAGTCTGTCAGTCTCTGGAGGCGGGTCTTAAATGGTGCGAGGGATAGATATCTGTGCAAAGATGATCTCTATATGCAGCAAACCCAGTGGAAGACCATAGAACAAGGGATCCAATGCCTGAGAGAACAAGCGGTGGTAGAGATTGTCTTCACAGATGACCCAGGATTGAAGAGTCCAGACTGGGTCAGAGTTAACCCAGTGATGTGGTGAAAACTCATATGACTTGGGCGACAAGAATATGCTTCCGCTTTAGCAATGATGAAACCGGCTTACGGAGCGAATGAGACCGTGCGGGATATGGCGACGAAGCTCCGAGCATATGCAGATGCCGTGCACGGCCCAACACATGCAAGAATTGCAGCTGTGGAAACACGTATACAGAAGTTGGAAGATAAGATGGAGAAAAACTACCAGGAACTCAAGAAAAAACTCAAGAAGGGCCTTCTCCAAATCTCGGCAGTACAAATCAGAGATACTGCTACCAAATGCCGACATTCCCCAGAGAGAGAGAAAAGGTACGTCCCACAAAGTGAGCTGTGGTATTTCCTGTATGATAGTGGGGAAAACATGAGGAGGTGGGAAAGACAACCCCCTTCTGCTCTGGCAGCACAAGTGCGTGAACTAAAGGAGCACAAGACTCAGAAAGGAAGTTCCACCAAAAAGGAAGTAGCTCCAGTTGCCCGTAGCCAAACTGCCGGAAATGATGGAAGAGATGATGACATGTCTGATCCCCTTGAAGGAACCTCTAAGATGTATGCCCAGGAAAAGAAGGATAACCAGGACTACAGGGGCCCGGCCTCTAGCCAGGTAGAGGCCAAGGAAAACCGTGTTTTTTGGACTGTGTGGATTCGTTGGCCTGGTACATCAAAACCACAAAAATATGATGCCTTGGTTGACACTGGTGCGCAGTGTACAATAATCCCATCGCAAGATGTGGGGGCAGAATCCGTTTCTATTGCTGGGGTGACAGGTGGGTCACAAAATTTGACCCTGGTGGAAGCTGAGGTGAGCCTGACTGGAAATGAGTGAAAAAACCATCTCATTGTGACTGGCCCAGAGGCCCCGTGCATTTTGGGCATAGAGTTCCTCTGAAGTGGGTATTTCAGAGACCCAAAGGGACTCAAGTGGGCTTTTGAAATAGCTGCTGCGGAGACAGAAGGCATTAAGCAATTGAACACCTTGCCTGGACTATCAAAAAACCCATCTGCAGTAGGCCTTCTGAAGGTGGAAAGACAAAGAGTACCAATTGCTACTTCTACAGTGCATTGCCGACAGTACTGGACAACTCGAGATGCTGTGATTCCCATCCACAAGATGATCCGTGAGTTGGAAAGCCAAGGGGTGGTCAGCAAAACCCACTCACCCTTCAACAGCCCCATCTGGCCTGTGCGCAAATCTGAAGGGGAATGGAGATTGACTGTGGACTATCGTGCCTTGAATGAAGTGACTCCATCATTGAGCGCTGCTGTGCTGGACATGTTGGAGCTCCAGTACGAGCTGGAGTCCAAGGCAGTGAAGTGGTACGCCACTATTGACATTGCCAATGCATTTTTCTCCATTCCTCTGGCACCAGAGTGCAGGCCTCAGTTTGCCTTCACCTGGAGGGGTGTGCAGTATGCCTGGAATCGATTGCCCCAGGGGTGGAAGCACAGTCCCACCATCTGCCATGGATTGATTCAGACTGCATTAGAAAAGGGTAAAGCACCAAAATATCTGCAGTACATTGATGACATTATTGTGTGGGGGAACACTGCAGCAGAAGTGTTTGAGAAAGGAAAGAAAATCATCCAGATTCTCCTAGAAGCTGGTTTTGCCATCAAGAAGAGCAAAGTCAAGGGACCTGCTCGAAAGATCCAGTTCCTGGGAGTGAAATGGCAAGATGGAGGGCGTCAGATTCCCACCGAGGTCATCAATAAGATCACAGCAATATCTCCACCAACCAACAAGAAGGAGACACAAGCTTTCCTAGGTGTCATAGGCTTTTGGAGAATGCACATTCCCGAGTACAGCCAGATCCTGAGCCCTCTCTACCTGGTTACCTGCAAAAAAAACCATTTCCACTGGGGCCCTGAACAGCAACAAGCCTTTACCCAGATCAAGCAGGAAATCGCTCATGCAGTAGCCCTTGGCCCAGTCAGGACAGGACCAGACGTAAAGAACGTGCTCTACTCTATAGCCGGGAGTCATGGCCTGTCCTGGAGCCTTTGGCAGAAGGTGCCTGGTAAGACTCGAGGTCGACCACTGGGATTCTGGAGTTGAAGCTACAGAGGGTCCGAAGCCAACTACACTCCAACAGAGAAGGAAACCTTGGCAGCCTATGAAGGAGTCCAAGCTGCCTCAAAGGTAATTGGCACTGAAGCACAACTCCTCCCGGCACCCCGGCTACCGGTGCTAGGGTGGATGTTCAAAGCAAAGGTTCCCTCTACCCACCATGCCACCGATGCCATATGGAGCAAATGGATTGCTCTCATCACACAGCGTGCCCATATCAAAAAACTGAATCACCCTGGGATTTTGGAAATAATCACAAATTGGCCCGAAGGTGAAAACTTTGGTCTCAGTGACAAAGAACAAGTGACACGTGCTAAAGAAGCTCCACCATACAACCAACTGCCAGCAGAAGACACACGCTACGCTCTTTTCACCGATGGTTCTTGTCGCATCATAGGGATGAAATGAAAGTGAAAAGCAGCTGTATGGAGTCCCACATGACAGGTTGCAGAAGCTACTGAAGGAAAAGGTGGATCAAGCCAACTTGCTGAACTCAAAGCTGTTCAACTGGCCCTGGACATTGCTGAAAGAGAGAAGTGGCCAAAGCTCTACCTCTACACTGATTCATAAATGGTAGCCAATGCTCTGTGGGGATGGCTGGAAAAGTGGTAAAAGGCTAATTGGCACCGTAGGGAAAACCAATCTGGGCTGCTAAAGAGTAGAAAAACATCGCTGTGCGAGTAAAAAAGCTACTTGTGAAAGTCCGCTACGTAAATGGCCACGTCCCCAAGAGTAGGGTTTGCAGTAATCACGCAAGGGCATGACTCTGCACACAAGATGGAGAAGTGCAAAGCGTTTATTGCGCAGGAAAATATTCCCTAAATACCAGCACCCAACAGGATATCACATCATATAAACAGGAAAGACGTTCACCTCAGTGTCCCCCAATCACCTGGGATATTGCACAGATATTACCTATTACGGTAACAGGTAAACAATACCCTATAAGGTCACAAACTACAATTATCACATCTCATAGGTCCAACACTGTCCAGAAACCCACAATCCTCTCTCAGCCCATCCTTGGCGACCTGGATGCACTCCCAGGATCACCTCTGGGTCCAAGAAAGAGGCTCTCTCTCCGGCCCTGTGGGCCTATCTCTCTTCCAGCACACAGTGCACCCCAACAGGGTTAACGAGGAACACCAAAACAATGAACAGGTAGATCAGGCTGCAAAGATAAAAGTGTCACAAATAGACTTAAATTGGAAACACAAAGAAAAGTTGTTCCTAGCTCCATGGGCCCATGATGCCCCAGGTCATCAAGGCAGAGATGCCACCTATAGGTGGGCACGAGGCTGAGGGGTGAATCTAACCATGGACAGTATCTCCCAAGTTATCCATGACTGTGAGACATGCGCTGCAATCAAGCAGGCAAAGCGAGTGAAATCCCTGTGGTATGGTGGGCGGTGGTTCAAATACAAGTATGGGGAGGCCTGGCAGATTGATTACATCACACTGCCTCAAACATGCCAAGGCAAGCGCTACGTGCTCACAATGGTAGAAGCCACCACTGGATCGCTGGAGACCTACCCTGTACCTCATGCTACGGCCCGGAACACCATCTTAGGTCTGGAAAAGCAAGTCCCTTGGAGGCATGGTACCCCCGAGAGAATTGAATCTGACAATGGGACTCATTTCAAGAACAGCCTTATTAACACCTGGGCTAGGGAACATGGCATTGAGTGGGTGTACCATATCCCTTACCATGTACCAGCTGCAGGCAAAGTAGAATGGTGCAATGGATTGTTAAAAACCACCTTGAAGGCACTGGGTGGGGGGACTTTCAAGAATTGGGAGCAGCATCTAGCAAGGGCCACCTGGTTAGTTAACACCCCAGGTTCCACCAGTAGAGCTGGTCCAGCCCAGTCTGAACCCCTGCATACGGTAGACACAAATAAGGTCCCAGCAGTGCATGTCAGAAAGACTGTTAGGAAAGACTGTTCGGGTTAATTCTGCCTCAAGTACAAACAAACCCATCCGCGGGGTTGTCTTCGCTCAAGGACCTGGTTGCACATGGTGGGTAATGCAAAGAGATGGAACAACACGTTGTGCACCACAGGGAGATTGTTGGGTAAAAACCACCTGTAAAGTGGAATGCCTGTATACCACTGCTTGCTGAGTGTCACTGTAACTGTTTGTACATAGCTGTATATATATGTACATATTAATGTGTGTGTGTGTAGTTAAAATATCTTAGTTTGGGCATGAGCCGACGTTATGGGATAAGTGGCGGAATGTCTTGGGGTGACTTTATGATGTGTATCCCCTATTGCTGCTCTATGCCCAGAAATTAACTTTGTGCCTTTCTGTGCCTTTAAACTGAGCCTGAGAGGGCGGAGAGAAAAAAAAATGAGTGAACTTTTCAAAGCAGTTGTTCAAGG
Organism: Lycocorax pyrrhopterus obiensis; assembly: GCA_014706295.1. Classification (NCBI taxonomy): domain Eukaryota; kingdom Metazoa; phylum Chordata; class Aves; order Passeriformes; family Paradisaeidae; genus Lycocorax; species Lycocorax pyrrhopterus. The sequence continues at coordinate 55,064,078 of JACSVZ010000002.1, read as the reverse complement.
ACACAGATATACACTCCTCTGCGTCCTGCTGCAGCAGCAAGAGTGGAGGAAGCACCCTTCTTGCTTTCCAGCCAGCTTTCGGCTTCTTTTCTCCGGAGGGAGACAGAAAGTTAAACTTTGTTTTCCTGAAACTTTGGGTTTTTTACCTTCTTCTCTTCTAGACTGTTTCAACATCAGAACACATTGGAAAAATTTTCCACTGAGGCCCAGAGGTGGGCCCACGCCAACCCAGCTCCAAAGAAGAGAAAGACCACACCTACAGAAAGACTCTGAAATCTTCCCAGGTTTCTCTTCACAGCAAGAGGTTTTATTATTTAGCATTATTATCCTTTTCCTGTGTGTTGTTAAATACATTGGTTTTTTTAATCTCTTTCACTTTCCTCCGAGGAAAATCTCTTTTTTTTTTCCCGAACCTGGTGGGGGAGGGGTGGTTGTAACCTGCCTTCCCTCAGAGGATATTTTCCTCCAAATCTGGCCAAACCAGCACACATATATACCCAAAGAAGACAAACATCTAAAGATCTTTTCTGCTACATGAGTATCAATCTGAATCTTCGTAATGATTATGTAGCTGTTCCCCACACTAAGGCAGATTGTATGTACACAGTTGAATTGCAATTAAAAAACTGTCTCCTACAAGTGCCTATTTTTCATTTATTCATGTTTCATCTGCATGCCACTCACATAAACAAGCATGTAAAGCTCCAATGTACAGCAATATGATTAATCAACCCACAGTTTTATATGTTAGTCTCCTGGAGTATGGGCCATCATTTTAATGTTTGTATTATTTCCATCATGGTAGAGGTATCCAAGTGTAAAGTACTGATTTGCAAACAGAAACCACCTCAGTTACTGTCATAATTAAGCTAAGATCCTCACAAAATACAAGCCTTGCTCTAGGTAGGATGAGGGACTTGCTTTGAAAAGCACCTCAAATCCTCAGCAACAGCTAAGCACAAGTGTACTACATGTTGTGTGCCCCATCTGTTTTGACTTCAAAACACTCATACCCAAAGATCTCTTGTACTGAGGAACTATCTTTAAAAAGAAACTGAACCCATGCATTTTTCTTGCCCCAATTGCTGTAGTGTCGCACTGACTTACATGTATTTTGCATATTTGCAGAATTTTATTGATACAACGGGGGCAAAAGCAACTCAAACCCCAAATTCTGATGCTGTATCTTTATTTACCTATAAAAAGATAGAAGTATACACATACCTATGTGTTTACACGTAGCTGAGAAACAAAGCACAATAACACAAAGGTTTAAACTGAAAAGGCAGCTGTAGAAGTTACAGAAAAAGATGTTCATCACTGCCTGCAACAAAGTAGTATACTCCGAATTCACAACACTTAAAAGTTTCATTTGCTGAAAATTTACTAATATCCACACCAAAGAGGTTTAGTTCAACAATACTAGCAGCGAAATTCTGGTAAGTGAGAATTCTTGCTCCATTGCATTTCCTATAACACTCTTGAATCTGTCATTCTCCAAATGAAAAATGGGAGATTACGTGGGTTGGAAGAAAGGGAGGGGGGAGAGCTCAGGAGAGTGACAAGGTCTGGGACACAGAACAATAACAACATTAACTTTTATTTTGTCTGCAGGAAGGCAGACCTTGCCTACAAAAAACAAAGATCTCAAAAGCTTGTCTAAAACTAAGGGAATATGAGGACAAGAAATCTCTCATATATATAGTCTAAGACAGTGAGAAAGAACAAAAAGCCTACAGTGATTTCAGTATTTTCCACATCAGTGAATTCCTTAACCTTGTTTGTCAACTGCGGGGACTACAACAAAAAAAAATATCCAAGGAAAAAAAAATTAACAAGGGATTTCCCTAAATCTCTAGCAGTTACTAGATAATCAGAATGCTTGTTTAGGAATGATGGAACTATTACCAAAACCAAATCTATATTGAAAGCCTAGACTGCTTCCTAGCAGAATTGAACTGTTAGTTAATTCCTGAGGGATCCAAAGAAGAATCTCTCTTCTATAAAAACACTGGTATGTAAGGAGATACCCTCCTGGGAACTACATGCCAAAGTAAGCAAACTACTCCCATTTCCTTCTCTCCCCAGATCCCCTTTACCATCCTCTGTATAACTGTAGGGGTCTTCAACAATGTTATGTCCTAAGCCTTCCTCTACTTCTTTGTTGGTATCTGTGTATTAAAGCCATCTGAGAATATGAAGCAATATTCCCCATCACACACCCAGGGGGAAGGCTGAAGTAGAGAGGGAGGGCTGAGGAAGGTCTGCTGGTGATAGATATACCTTCCTTGGAAAACCCAACACCCCTTGGGAAGAAAAACTATTCCAGGCAATGTGGAGGTTCACCTCACCAATTTCTCTAACTGCTTTCTCTTCAGAATAGTTTGCCAAACACAATGAACTTGTGAGAATTAATCTTTAAATACAAACATTCAAGAGAGGCTACTGAATTATTAAAACTGGATTTGAAGAACAATCCCCAAAACACATCTAAAACTCTGAGGATGTAACTTAAGGGGCACTTTCACTGCTTGTTTCTAACAGAATACCACCACCACTGTCATTAATGTATTTGATAGAATTTTGTAGAATTCCATCCTTGAAGTGTAAAGTATGAAATTTTACTCCATTTCTTGATAAGCCACATTTCCATATAAGCCATAGAGACATGAATAATGAAAAAGGCCAAGCACGTCATACAGTGTAAGTTCTTGTCAGGAGAGGTTTTCTCTTTAGAGATTATTTTATTGGTGCTTCCACCAAACAACTTTTAAAGAAGCAAAGGGGCTGTTGATTATTCTGCTCAGGGCTCATTCAATATTGTGCCAATATCATTTCCAGAAAGGCTTTCTAAACAGCCATGATGCTCATCCCACTCTTTGACCTAACAAAAGATAGAGGACATCACCACATGGAGCCTAGAAAGCCTGTTGCTCCACACATTCCACATATGGCCATTATTTTCTTCATAGTTCTCTTTTTTCTATAAATTTCTGCAATGAAAAACTGCAGTAAGTACATTTTCCAGTTATTTTAGCTTGTCAACCACTCCAGTACAGACAATGATCCAAACCCTGTGGCTACTGAAATCAGTGAAAAGATCTCCACTGATGGAATCAGACAGATGCAGAAATATTATAAGGGAATGAATTCCCTTTCCTGGCTGAAAACAACATAAGTAGTCATATTCCTGGCATAATTAAATATTACACTGGGTGATCAATGTTCAAGTTCAGCCAACATCTACAGTGTCATTTTCCATGTAAACTTTGAGTTATCAACACTGATACAGATTGGCATAAATCAGAGCTATATGCAATAATAAACACATTTTCTGATTACTGAAAGCATTGTATTCTCTTTGGACACCAACTCTGGAACTGTCTTTATTTGCAATTATAAACATCTGGGAAAGTCTCGCAAGTCCACCAGAGATACTCAGCAACAGTCAGTGGTGGGTGTCTCATTCTTGACAGGATCCTAAAAACATATGCAAACCAAAAATATGGAGGGAGATAGAGAGTACTCACACAAGCAGAAACTGTGCATTATGAAGTGCACTGTAACTTACTGTAAGCAGTATATTGTATGCCATATCCTCATTGTGACAGTAAGATAGGGAAAGCTAAATATGAAGATTAATTGATCCTGTGCAAGTTCCTCAATGCATTTACATACAAAGAGGCTCTATTTCAGTACCAGTGAAGTATAGACTCGATTGCGTATAATAAACTTTATTTAAAGTAGATCAAAAAAGCAAACAGATTCATTCACTCCATCTTTACACAGCTCACATTTCAAAGCTCCTATCCATAAAACTGCCAAGACCTGCAACAACTAGACTTCATTTAGCAGCCAGTTTAGGATTACAGTGGTGAACCTTCTATCTCCGTGTCAGAAGACACTGACTGAAACTAACTTCTTCAGCAGCACCCCAGTGGAAATGGCCAGCTTGACAGTAGATACTTTTATCAGCAGCCACTCTGAGGGTATTAACACCAGAGACTGGTCAAATCTGGACTGTACATGTTTAGTATTCCATCGTGAGTGCAATATACAAAGTGCTATATACATTGACATGTCTTGTAAAACAAGTAAGTCTCATCCTTCAGACAGGAATCTTTGTTAGAATTTTTAAATTCATTATCAATAATATCCTCCCCCATGAGAAAAACTACTTGGTTTTGCCTTTATGTTTTGCTCATCGTATTATGCCCCTGTTATGTCATTATGTATTTTTAATAGTGCTGTATGTTTGTTGTTACTGGAAACAAAGGGCTGTAGCTCTATCATTAATGTCAACTTGTATAAAAAACATTGTCCTCCAGAACTCAGTCTTTCTAACTAGGAAAACATTTTCTAATGTAAATAATATTTTATTAATGCCTGGACTCTTAATAATTCTGACAGTCAAACTACTATTATTCTATACATGCACATAAGTGCCTGCGTTCCCTATGGACAAAAATGCCATCCAGGTATAATACCCCATTTGAAAGGAAAAAAGCCCTAGAAATCAGCAATACAGTAGCTTCTTACAAATCAAACCTCTCCAAATCCTCCCTATGCTTTTACTTGTTATTAGGTTTTAGAAAACGCACATCTGAGTTAGCAGTCTTCTATGAAAATACTTAATCAGTGCTACCTGAAACTAGCTGTTTCATTGGTGCCAATAAAACTCTAGAGCAATTTGGCACAGTGGTCCACTTTCTAAATAGTCATGAGATGTGATAAACATTCAAACAGCAAATGTTACTAGACCTGGATGGTGAAAGAATTAGAAGGAAAAAAAAATGTTCTGATGATTTTGATCTATCTCAATAGTATCACAAATGATTTTGTTCAAAACTGATTGAAAGTGACACGTGTAAATTCACTTAGCGGGATTACAGTAAGGTCCTCTATTTGATCCTCCACAAAAATAAGAGGCAACAAGATCTGGTGAAAAAAGAAAAAAAATTAAACTTTGCCCTTTTCATTGATCAACAATGCTGTATTAAATACTCCAGTAATAATGTCCTTAATGTCCTTCATGTTTAGCATTCTCCCCTTTTGAAATATCTTCCCCCTAGAATATTCAGTGCTTCAATTCTTCATGAAAAAACATGCAGAATATGATAGCACCCTACCAAGTAAAGAGAAAGTGAACTATTTTCTATGTCTAGATGCTTGTGATGGAACAGTATTCAATAACAGTCCTTTACCTCATTAAAAGGTGATGTAACAGATTTCTACTGAAATCAGTGACATTAAAGAGGGCTGCTAAGGTACCTTAAATGTAATCCATTTAGAGTTGGTCATGAAATGCAACAGACAAACAATAGGATACCCACTCTGAAGAAAAGTGATTTATACTGGAGAACAAAAAAGGAGACTTCTTCCTATGCTTCTGTCTCGGTTTTGGACACAAAACTCAGGAGGAAACGCTCCAGAATGAGCGTTTCCTCCAAAGGGAAAGGACCTCCCCTTTCCTCCGCCAATGAGGCAAATTGGTAACAGCAGGTGAACGTGGAAAAAAAAAGAACTGTTTATTAACACAGAACAAAACAGAGTAGAACAGGAAAAAAACCTCAAAATACATCAAATGCCCAGAGAAGGAACAAACACATGCGCTGGCAACTGGGCTCCCCCAATCTCCGGGAAGGGAAGGTGCGGGAAGGGAAGGTACTGGAAGGGAAGGGAAGGTGCGGGAAGGGGAGGTCCACGCAGCAGCCCGGAGCAGGGCAGATAAAAAAAGAAACCTGTTGACTCTCAGGTGCCGGTCCTCCTCCCCACAGGAGGCGAAACGGTTCAACGTTCCTCAGGGCTCGGACCAGCCGGGGCCACCCCGCGGGCCTGCCGGCACCAGTCCTGCTCCTCGAGGCAGGCGAAGCTGGCGGACCTCTGCATCTCCTCGCTCAACAGCTTGGCCCTTCCTGGGGTTCGGACCAGCTGGGGCCACCCCGCAGGCCCGCTGGGGCCACCCCGCAGCCTCCCCCGACCGGAGAGAAGGGAAGGAAGGCAGTGCGGCAAGGCGGAGGGAAGGAAAAAAAACCCCAACACAACCTTTTTCCAGCTAGTGGCAACAAAAATAAACCCAAAGAGCAGCACAGCGCTCCCAGCGCACTCCCTGCCGAGCCCCGCTGAGACCATTTTTTAGCCCGAGCCGTTGGGCCGAGCCTTTGAACCGACCCGCACCCGGCCCCGTGGCTCTGGCCCCGCCCCCCGAGTCCATCCTAAAGGGACAGCATCTTTGGGCATTAAGCAGATGGTTAAGGAATAAAAAAACCCCAAAACCTTATAACATCACCCTAGGACAGCTTCTATGTTAAAAAAAAGAGGAAAACAATATGCATTTGAATGGTAATGAAGTTGTAGAAGGACCATTTGGTCTAAAGATGGGGCTGTAATCCTTATCATAAAAAGGTACGTGGGCAACATAGTTGCTAGTCAATAGTTCAAAGAGAAGGCAGAAACAATTGCTATCCCAGAAACAGCTGATAAAGTACTTAAGCTTCATACTTTAATTGAAACAAATTAGATCTACAGCGTACATGGTCCTGTTTGCTGCAGTACAAGCACACATTAGACTTGTATGAGCTAACAACATTCAAGAAATAAATGACTGGACTATACAAGACCTTCTGTAGCTGAACTCATACCTTCAGCTGAACTTTTTACATTATTCTGCACTAAGTGACAGTTACTGAAACTACAAGCTTGAAAGAATAATTGAATGAAATGGTCATGCTTGCCTCAGTTTTGAGCTATAAAAAATAAACATAAGTGATTCTAAAATTGTTTAGAACTTCCACATTTCATCCAAGTGACACTTCTAGTAATAACAAATGCCTTCCATATCCCTTTGATCTTTTTGGTTAACTAAAAATGTAAACAATACTCCTTTCAAAGGAAAGTCAGATACAATGGTACAAAGATGATGTGCAAAACATGTACAAGAGGTTGTTTTTTTCTGTTTTGTCAGACGAGAAATGTTTCTAGATCTATGGAGTAATGGTCCTGACACCACAATTTTTGCCAGTCTAGGCAAGCTACCACAGGTACACCATGATTCCTGCCAAAGATGGTTCCTAATCTTCAATAGCTTCATAGTTCCCATTGGAAACACTCCAGGTCACAAGCAACCTAATAAGCACAGTACCAGAATAAACATATAAAACATACTTTCCAAGCCTTTATACCAAAAAGCCAGACTCAAAAGGCCATCTGAGTTATTCCCACAGCTACTGTAAAAACCTTTGGGTTTCCAAATCATCTGGAGCTAAAATGGAAAGACAGATAGACAGAAGCAGAAATGATATTAAATTGGATGTAGACACTCGAGTCTTAAGACAAAAATCCCAAAGGACGACATTTTTATCCATTTTTTTCATTTGAAAGAGCTAGGGGTTAGCATAAAGCATTTAAGACATAAGAATGCAACACCCATTTAGGTGGGAGGTCCCAGGGTGGAGAAGGAAACCTGTCCCTTGCATACACACTTGCTTCTATCAAAACCTTAATTTTTATTTTGGTTTTTGGAACTATCACTTAAAGTAGCCTGCTCGGTTTTGTAAAAAACACAAAATTTCAGCTTCAAATTTAACAGGCACAGTGACACCATGCAAATACTAACACAGAGCTACCAGATCTTTAAATTCTGTTGCTTCACTTCACTTCCTAAGTTTTCTTACGTAGTCTGACACTGACAACCTAAAATGATGTAGTTAACAGTAATAAACAGGGAATTTTAAATAGCCTGTCAAAGTAAGTGACATTTATATCATCTTAGTCTCGAAATCTCATGCAAAGTTCCATCCAAAGCAACTTCATAATGAAAAGCTAAAAGTTACCTTCCCCATTGAAAGGTGTTGCATAATCTCCCACAGCAGATAGTAGGTTTTGCATCTTTACTAGCAGCAGCACTCAGTGCTTAAGAACAGGTGTTTCTTTGTTAGAAATGGTTTTGTCTTGTTAACAATTAAACTCTTGCCAAGAGACATCAAGTCAACTGAAACCTCTGACATTTTCTTTGCAACCTGCTGAGTTATCAGCAAAACCAATAGGCCACAGACTGACCTTCAAGCAAGGTCTTGCTCCAGAGTTTGGCGAGTGCTGTAACTTCAATATGCCCAAGGACAATAATACCACCACAGAAGGAACTCCCTTTCAAGTTTTTAAGGTAGCAGAGATGACCTAGTGATTTTGGATTACTATCACTCCAATTAAAAAACCCATAATTAAATAGTTAGTGCTACACAATGCGAGACAATCACAAAAAAACCCCATGACGCAGGAAAGAAATACATTGTAAAAAGAGATGCTGTGAGGAAGTTTCTTTCTGAAAGTCTAGAAGTCTTGAATAGCTCACAAATGTTGCATGCTAAAAGGACTTCAATTTCTTTGTACTAAGAGAAGCTTTAAAACACTATTTACATCATTTTCTAGACTCATGCATCACCTCTGAAACAGCTTCAATGCATTAAACTTTTAAATCCCTGTTACTTATAAAACAGGCAATCTTTCCCCTTCTAACAGACTATCACTGGCACCATCCAAGACTTCTTACCACTTTTCCTTTAAGCTTGATGTTTATTAGAAGACCAGAATGGGGACAGGTTTTCTTGCACTTTGAAAGCTTTTTGATTTGTTATGTAACTAAACATGTTTGTACAGCTTTCTTCGTATCTACAAATCCTTAATCCACAGGATGTCAGTTCAGGCAATAATTATATTAATAAATTGTAGACAGTCTAAGAAGGAAAGAAAGATGGAGAGACATTTGGAATTAACGTGCTGTGAATCAGTCCTGCATCATCCTTTGTCAGTGGAATTAGCAGGCTTTTCTTCCCTCTTCTTGTTGCCTTTTAGTAATAATTTTCAGTGCATTTGACACATTTCATCTCACTCAATGCACTGAACCCTAATACAAGGGAACACCAGTTTGTCAAACATACGTTATTGAGGATGCATACCAGTTAATCTTAGGCGGCTGACATTGTCAAAGACAAGCCACACTGGCAAGAGCTACAGAAATGCTAGGCAAAGAGGAGAGAGGGATCATGAGAGCACAAGCATGACTGCTGAGATACCAAGCAACACAGAAGGCCAAAGCCTCTCAATTCCTGTCTCAGTTCTCCCCAAACCAGAAATCTCTCACAACAGTTTCAAAGTACGCAACAGTTTCAAAGCACACATCTCCACTGCTGCTGACAAGAAGAGCTGCAAACCAGAAAAGACTAGTCATCCACTTGGCATAGGATTCAGCATCAGATACTTGAAGGGTTGGATGAGAGCAAGACTTTATTCTGAAAATAATTTAGTTTTTTACATGAGTTTCACAGAAGCGTCTGTGAATATTTATGGGTCAAAGTAGAGCAGACACTACAGTATTTGTAATCCAGGAAAACCACATTGATTTGCTGCTATGAACATCATGAAGTGCAGTCCTAAAAGGTTTTTTAAACAATAAACAAAAAAGTGTGTTACAATAGCAGAACTTCTAGGGATGCCAAGCTTTACATTTTAGTGTTTCTTACAGCTGTTTTTAGCTCAAATTAAAATGATAAATGCATTCAGTCTTCAACCAGAGTGCTGTCATTCAAAACTTGGCCATTCTGGAGATAATGCAACATAATGGTGAATTTTCTCCCTAATTTTGCTGCAAATCCTCCGATATCTTTTTTTTACAATTTGGCTCAAATGCAGATGTGAGTCAATATGGAAAATAAAGGATTTATTACAAAGGCAAAACTCTTATTTCTACAATTTCCAAGCCCATTTATAGTTTTTGAACATGGCTTCCTGAAATTAGGAAAGAAAAACAGAAATCAAGAGGACTATGAGAGCAGTAATGGAATTTTTGAAGTATATTTAATATGAACTTACCATTAAAATGAATTTAAAAAAACGGTTTAAAAAACCCGCTCTTGCTTCATTCTGGTTTATTTTACATACTAACAATATTTCAGATCTAGTAGCTTTTAAAGTTCCCCATGTATGGTTTGTTTTTGATAATTACACATATAACAGATGTATAGAAAAGTAATTAATTTTTTCATTTCCCAACTTTTCTTTAAAAAATACCCCAAACCAAAACAATCTCCTGAAAAACAGAGATAAAGACTCAAATGAAGAACAGTTCCTTGAATTACGTAACTGATTTCATTTGTACAAAAGGCACCACATTGCTATCCTTACTATTAATTTCTGCAATGTCATAAGACAGAAAACATTTGCTGAAAAGATCCTTAAAAAAAAAATACATAAAGGACACTCCCCAGGTACACTGTTTACTGCAAACAATTAAAATATTTCAGTGGTAATACTGCTATTTTACTCAGAAAAAATTCTATACAATACTAATTTCCAATATTCAGTAACAACAGATACTTCCCCTATTAACAACACCAAGATAGAGCCGTACATGCCATTCCTCCAATGAAGAAGGTTCTGAGAAGGAATCTGTACATTTTGGATCAGAGAAAAAGAACCAGAAAAATACCACTAGTGAAAACAGTCTGCGCCAGCACATTTACAAGAAATGCTTTGTCCCTGTATGACTTCAGGAAGTAATTCCCTTTCTTCTCAAAAAAGGGTTAGGTTTTATTTGGGATTTACACCATGACAATACTTTAATGCAAATTTCCCAGGAGAGACAATAAAGAGGCATTGGTAGGAGAGAACTGAAGGAAGACCTCACTGAATGTTTTGATAATGATGCCTCTAGTCTGAAATCCAACATCTTGATAAATTCAGGTTAGAAGGAAAATATTTTGACATACAGCCCCCATTTCAGAACAAACTGTCTATGGGTTCAGCAGCTGACAATATTAATTTAGAAAACTCAGTTTAAGCAGCCATGTACATCATGGAGCTGCTTTCTTCTCACATAGGCAGCCTGTTCTGTTCTACAACAGTTAGTCGTTCCTTGAAAAACTTTTCTTTTAAAGACAAGTGGCGCTAGACAAAAATCATTCTTCTTCAAACTAGAAAAAAAAAGAGGAAAAAAAAGAAAAAAGAAGCACCATTTCCACCTAATCCATGATATAATCTGTTGCACTGGAGACATGTACATTACAAAAAGAGACATAAACATTAAGAATAGAATCCAAGAAACATTTCTTTTTCCTATTCTCCAGCTCAAAAAGCAGGCTGTACTCAAACAATAGTTTTGAAAGAAATCATTGCCATCATTATAAGGAGACACAGCACAAAAATCATCCTGAAACATGCTAAGTTTGGAAAAGTAAACATCTTTGAGCAGAAAATAATTATATAGTCCAACACTAACTTCATCATAAGAAACCACCTCCCAGCAGGCATTGGTAGGACTTTTTCGTAAAGAAAAGCAAAGAAAATAACAGCAGATTTGGGAGAGTGGGTATAAAGAGAATGCAGGGATTTTGTTTTATAGAGTTTAGCAGATAACCGGTCCTCTTGTTCTTTGCTCTACACCTAGGCAGTCCCCTAAGTCTTTACAGAAGGAGGATTTCATCTCTTGGAACTAGTGTGAGAGAACAAGGCATTGGTGGTGGACAGAAGAGGATTGTTCTACAAATAAAATTTTGCAAACCCCTTACACTGAATGGAACAAATACAAGTTTATGACAGTTAATGCCAGACTCAATACAAAATCTCCACTTCACTTGAGTGAGTCTCTGACTCTGTCTTCTACTGCAGCAATGGAAGAGAATAATTCAGGTACACTTTAATCTGACCTGCCCCAAATAGAGTAGCATGCATGTAAAGTAATCAGAACTGCAAGGGAAACACCAAAAGCTTTTCCTCTTTTGAAATGCAGTCAGCATTCTCATCTGCAGGGCTGATGAACATACAAAATTAAAAGAAATAGAAGCACATAATTAGCTTGACTTTAATCAATCCCTAGTAAGGTCATTGTCAATCTGACTAAAACTAAATTTAAAAGTTCCTTTAAAAGCTGTGCCTAAAAGTTTATACTCCCCTACTCCCTTGCACAATTCATAACTAGATTTTTTAAAAATATAAACAAAGCTTTCCACCCCTTCCATGCAGCTGTGTCAGCTTTAGAACGTATATTGTCTTTGCAAACATGTCCAAATCTTGTGATGCTTTCTATGGCTAGTGCTCACACTGCTATGAAAAACCAGTGCTTGGCTACAAGAATTTTTGACAACCTGAGGAGAAAAAAAATTGCTAGTTCTCTTCCTTCCACTCCCCAGGAAACACAGGGAATTTGAAACTAATGAACTAATATCCACAATAAAAAGGAACATTTAATACTGTAGAACAGAGCTTTAAATTTAGCATTTTATTCCTCTGATACCATGAACCACAATAAGGAAAAAGGCTTCTTCTTTTCCTTCAATCAATATGATTCCTTAATAATTCAAACTTCAAAACATTTACATAAAATATTAGCATTATATATTTGTAATTGATAAACTGAGCCAGCAAGGTAATCAATCAATTTTCAATTACTTGTGGCAACTAGATAAGATGATAGCGCACAAACTAGTAACTGACAATAGTCACCTAATGAACAGGTTCATGCCTTATGGAAGTAATGAGCTTCTGGGTTCCATTTTTCATAGCCACTTGAAATCATAAATATGCATTTCCTCTTCTGCTTCATGAAAAAGTTTATTATATATAAATTGAGATGTGCTCACCACAAAACCATCCAGCATAACTTCTTTTTGCAAGGACCATACACTGCTTTTAATGTTATGGAATGCATTAGTGTAATTGCAGGTGTAACAAGAGTGTTAACTGACTTACTGGTACATCGCAGCATTTTTACATCCCTGTAAATGGGTTCTGAATAATGTCATACTTACAACATCAAACTTCTGTGTGATGTTCCCCTGGACATCAAGTAAATAAACTTTGCCATAATGTGTTCCCAGTGCCAAAAACTGTGAAAGAAAGAGATTGATTACACAAACACAAAGACACCACAAGAAATACTACAGCAATGCTAAATGAACTCCAGGATTGGCAACACTGGAGAAGAGCAAAAAGTCCACCATTTTCTATAAAGGTTATTTTAACTGTACCCAAAGAATAAAACAGGGCTTCAAGCCCATATTACTGTGATAGTGCGAGTTAGCTGTCAGAATGAGTCATGAGGACCCTCATCCACTGACAACTAATGGTGCGTCTGCAGTCTGTACACACCAGCTGATGGACTGTGGCAGCAAATTAAAAATGCAGCGTGAGAGCAAGAACCAACAGAGACCTGAAGTAGTTCCTAGAGCCTTTCTGCAGCTTTGTTTCAATTCTAATGTTTCCTTTGAGTTTTATTTTTAATTCTCCTTCATTATTAAAATAAAAACAAAGTGTTCAAACACAGCAAAAGGTCAGCTGTAAGCCACTGGTAAAATACAGCTGAATTATGCAAGGTCTCCGACAGTGCATTCAAGCACACACCTGGGTTTGCTTTCCCTCACATAGTAACATTCCTAAATAGAATACTCCCAAGACAAATACACTTACTTGGAAATCTCAGGAGTTTCTTTCTAAAAAATAGTAGCAAAATAAAGAAATCTCCACATAAATCCACACTATCACAAACTTATTTTGATACAAACAAGAAGGAAATTGATTCTGAGAGATCTGCTGCTAATCGAACCATGTGAACTACACCTAAACAGAAAAGGTAGAATTTCAGTACCACTTGATTTATGACAGAGATTTCTTTTATTTCCCCCTCCCCCCCCCCCCCTTTCAGCATTACTGAAGTAGTCTAGGCTACTCAATTCTCTGTATTTCACTGCATGTGAGCATGCTTCATTGCAACCTATAATGAAATGCTCAAATTTACAGGCACTGCTAAGCGTGTCAGTCAGGCAGCACAATCTTTAAAAAATAACCTTACAGAAAGTCAAGGTTGAAAAGGATTTATCAAAATGGAATTGCTTAAAATGAAATTTCAGTTCAGGCACTTAAAATATGAAGCTACATTAAAAGGAGTCAAGAAAGGGAAAGAAGGGGTTCATTAGAAATTCATTCCCTGCAATGCCTTTCACTCCTGCAAGGTTGCCTTTTTTCAGGAAGAAAAAAGTCCCCTGGGTAAAAAAATCAATACTGGTTAATAAAACATCAGGTGTGCAGACATAACTAGGTATGACTATTCCACTGCACAGGCCTGCTTGAATGCACCAGGTGCCATGACGATTAGTCATCCAGTGCAGACAGCAAGCCTGGTGAAAATATGATGCTTTAGCAGCAAAAAAGAAAAAAAAAATCTGGGGGGAAATTAGTCTGAACACAGAAGCCAGATCTCGGGATTCCCAGCAAAGTTAAACTGCTTTAGTCAGAGTCATATTTTACATATTACTGTATAATTTTTCTATAGATAGCATTTAGCAGGGCTTTTCCTGTTTGTTCAGGGAAAAAAATCCCCAAAAAACTAAAGAATGAAATAGAAATATCCTTGCAAAACCTGTAACCCAGCTTCATTTTCAAGCTCTCTGTTGTAAGAGACCTATTCCTAAAAGACTGCAGTACCTGGCTTCTAACAATATTGATCCTTCTCATAAATAGTGTATCTAGTTTGCTGGAAAACTGAAAGTGCTGGGATACTTCAACAGTTTTCCTGTATTGTCACACTTTGTGACACTATAGTAAAAGCTGTATCTGTGCACATCCTTATAGAAAAATCATGTTAAATTCTTGCTTTCAAAATTTACCTGAGACTCGGGAATAAAAGGTAACAGAAACAGGCCATAGACAAGGAGGAAATGCTTGCCAATTTTCCACATATCTGTGTAATTCTAAGTTGTCAAAAACATTTTAAAAAGACTTATTGTTTTCATTCACACAGTTAAAATACAAGCTTCATCTTAAGAGCCTCTTGAGCCATAGCAACAGTCCTCTGAGGAAAAGAAACACAGCACAAGTCAATCTAAAAATATAGCCAAATAATAAAGATAGATCCCTCAACAGTAACTGTTAAGGAGATATTACTGGCTATGGAAAATTATATATTCAGAAAATAGCTACTATGTTTTACATACTAATAGTTGACAAATCATTAACTCATACTTTCAGGTGCTCTTCAGCATGGCTCAATATTTTAAAATGTTTTTCAATACTTATAAAAGAGAAGAAAACTCATACAAAAGCAATTATTTAAATCACTAAAGAAACATATGAAGTTTATTCCTTTTAAGAAAAAAATAATAATTTTTCTTAAAATTTCTTTACTTTGCAATATCTATTACTCTATCCCTATCATTTTCTGGTACGTTAAAAACCTTAGCATGTGCATTTCCTCTCCTTGTTTTTAACATACTGAATCAGGGAAGGGGAACAGGGAAGTGTTAGTACAACACCACCCAAAAGAAAAACCGAAGCCAACAAAAAATACTGTAATTTCTTCCTTCTACACTGTATTAACATATATATAACATATATATAACACAGCTGAATATATGCTAAGCTCCTGGCATGATAAAATTGGTCTTCACTGATACAGGCTATGCACATAAGCACAGTACAAAACAACTTCCTTTCTGAATAAACAAGTTAGGATTGTATTCTGATTGCAGTTCATAATACTGTTCATAATTAAAACGGAGTGAGCATTTTTCTAGTAGCTTTCTAGTACATCTTATCTAACAAATCACTGTATCTTGAATTCTCACCTAATTTCCTCATTGAGAAAATGTGTTTCTCACTGAAAAAATGTTTGATACAAACAAGAAGGGAATTGATTCTGAGAGATCTGCTGTTAATTGAACCATGTGAACTATTCATTTTATCACTGAGAAAATGTGGATTGTTCAATACAGGTTAATGGTGAATTTTGTTTATGTTACTGTTGTCTTGCACTGAAACTCTAGATCTGGCATCACTTCTACACAGAAATACGCTGATGCATTATAAGCACAGATAAATATATAAAACCAAGCAGAAGTGCTATCTCAGCCACAAAGTCCCATAATACCTTTTCATGCACTGTCATGCAGCTGGCTGCATCCTTCTGGAGAATTTCTGTCACTCCATTAGAAAGCCGTTCATACTTGAGCTTAGGTTCTTCTTCACTCTCATCTTCCTAAATTTTTAGGAGTGTAAGAAAAAGGGAGCAAGACAGAAAAAACAACAGAGATTTAGAAGTTTATTTTAGATAAAAACAAGTTAAAAGATATCCCAAAACTATCACACAGCAGCAGGCGAAGATGGATCACTGTGATCTCTTCACAACAGCCATTACAATCAAAAGCCAAACTTTCACAGTTTAATCATCTGAAGGGGTTTGGGCTGTGCTTTTTTGTTACTGGTTTTTCTTTTTACTCCAAAGTTCTGGGTGCAAAGACTGTATAGCAGCATGTCAATTCAGCTGTAAGAGGCACTTATTTGATATCTAAAAAGCAGGAAAAAATGTGCATGTGTACTTTGTTACATAAAGTTAGTAATTCGCAATTTAGAAGTAAAATACAAAAAGGATGGATACGATAATGAACGATGATAAAATAAAGTGTGCCACTGTAGCCACAATGAACTGAAAGCTGAAGCATGCATGTTACAAGAAACTTCACGACCTTTACAAGATGCTGCACCTCTGTAGGAAGGATAGGGGCAAAATGCTGTGAACAAAAATAAGAAGAATCCACTAGGAATAAGTTAATTGTATAAAATCCACCAATGGGCTTATGGTTAAAAAAAATAGTATAAATATGTTTTCTGGGAAAAGAATCTTGACACAGTATATTTCTATGAATCACCTTTATCTTTTACATGTTAGGATCTTTTTCTGGTAAATACTTAAGCTTTCCTCTCTTTCTTTTCAAGTATGTTAGGTATTATCACCCAATCACTACTTAAATGCAAGGAAAGATCATGGGGCAAAGAGTGAAGAGAAAGGAAACTAAGCTAAAAAAAAAAAAATGAGCAGCAAATTTATTGATCAAAGAAGACCCAACATGTTTGTCTCTTAGGAAAAGAAAATCCAAGTTGCAAAATAGCTCTTTGGTCATAGGCATCTATCTGTAACAGACGGTCTACGGAAGTATAATGCCAGAGAGATTCCACAGGCTTCAGTAAGTCTCAGTTAAGCTTATATATGCACAGACATACACAAACCCTTATATATCCCTTGGTCCTCATTGGGAAACAGTATACCTGCAATAATATTCTCCTACACTCACTACTGACTGTAATGAATATATCAACACTGTGTATGTTTCCCACATAAAACACATCTTTCATTCCTAAGCAACTAGAATATACCAGTGCAGTGCTCTACTTAAAGGAGTGCCTTGACTTCCCACTAACCACTGCCTTCCAATTCCTAAAAATGCACAGTGTCAGCCTATGGCAGAACTGTATTTGTGTAACACTTTCTTGTAGTCAATGATGCAAAAAATAATTTTGGGAGAGAGACATGTTAACAGGTTAATAAAACATATTTTGTTTAAATTGCCTTTGGAATACTAAAGCCAGTCTTTCCCAAGTTAAATAGTACGGCCATTTACTACGTGTGCTACCATCATATATGGTAACATGTACATAACCTCATACAAAACACAAAAAAGCCATCCAAAGCTATGGAAACACCCAATATTTAGCCCCATGCTTATAGAAATACGCTGCAAAGAGAGTCTGTTTTAAAATGTTATGTGAGAGTTTTATGACAGAATACAAATGAGATTAATACAGGGATGTCAGCAGCGCATGACGTAGGAGTATGAAGTGAGGTGTCAAAATGTCCACCAAGAAACAATTTTATTCAGTAAATCTAACACTGAACAAAGTTGTTACTAGACAGAATGACAATGTCAAATTACAGGTCTGTATATAAATCAGTCAAATTCCTCATGCCTACAGATCCTTAATAAAGGGCTACGAGGGCGAGGGAGGAGGTAAAGTCAAAGTAAAAAGCATACATGTGATGGAAGGAGGGCGTAAGGAAGTATGTGTCCATTTTATAACAATTAGTACATTACTCCATTTTATACATTGCTTACAAAGATTACACTTGAAATGCACGGGCAATCATTGAATAAATTCATAAAAGTAAAAATTGAACTCCAGTCATCTAGTTTCTATAAGATCCCACATGTTGCTGGGGTCTGGACACCCAATGTGCAACCAACATGAAAAGTTAATTCTAATCTCTTGAGTAGTTTGCATAAAATCATTCATCCATGGACCATTAGATAAAGTTACTGAAAATAAGTTTTGCCTGTCTTACTTATGAGTGAAAACTAAGTAATTTTTTCTGCACATGCATATACAAAAAATATATACTTTCAAAAGTCAGTGCACCGAAGCGTTCTGCCAGGCTTCAAAGTAAGTAAATAAAATGAAAACTCCCAAATATTAGGCATGATGATGTACCTATTTCACGCTTTCTTGACAGGTATCTTCTATGTTAAATAAAAGTCAAGCTAAAAGGTGAACTGAAATGAGGTTGGGGCACTTTACTGTAAACCAAATGAAATGAAAAAGGTGATTTGCAAAAATTCAAGATTTCTCTACTGCTTCAGACTCTGATATATTAAATGCATTTGATGATCTCTTATTTAGAGTATCAGAGTTTAATAATTTTAAAGGTATTTTTCTATCAGGAAAAGCTTTTATGCAGTTTGAACTTCTACAGTAAACACAAGCCAGTGTTAATAAAAGTAAATCAATAATTTTTGTTAAATTTTAATAATCTTGCAAACCCACAAATTAAACCATGAGCAGTCTGAGTTGAGATGTCAGTTAGCTGTGTTTCTATGACAACCTAAAGGAATAGTACAAGTCCTGACTTGCGGCAAAGCTAAGATATAAACAGAGTGACATTTACCCTATACAAGAGAACTCACAGCTTTCCTTTTTAAGGGAAATAATAATAAAAAAATCAATTGCTGAACTTACATGGATTTTTACTAAGTGTATGATACTTTTAATTAAACCATCCTAGAGGACTCTAAAAATTTGAAAATAAATTTTGTTAACACTGCTTTTTGTAGCACCACTTACTACTAATTCAATATTTAATGCCTAAAACTATCTGAAACAACAATACTGAATTTTGAGATTCCTGACAAATGTTTTGAGAGAAAAAGAAATATATACTGCACAAAATGTGTAAAGCACTCCACACACGGCAGCCTTAAATTCTGAAAGGGAAGGAGACCCACAGAGCTGACAGGAGGAAGATACCTTTGTGATGTTGTAAAATAAATAAAGACCATTTTTCAATGACAGGAATGCTAACCTGAAACTCATAACCCATTTGATTTTCTACTTGCCTTTTAATGCTAAAGCTGGCAGTCATATTGCTAAAAATATGCTGCAAAGAACAGGTATCCATAAACATTTCCCATTGAAAGCACATTTCCAACTGAATGAAATACTCTAATTAGCCCCTAAGACTAACACAAACCCCTTCCTACTAAGAGCTCTTCCAGTTGCATTGCTGAACACTCCTGAACTGAAAACAAATTCCTTTTCATACACCCAGCACCTACTCACGACCAACTCTTCTTCTGGAATGGATTTACAAAACTAATTAAGAGCCACAAATGTGCAACAAGGTCTCAACAGGCCAGTGCCACTCTGAGGGATGCTCACCTGCCTTTCTGAACACAGGGTCACAACTTTCTTCAGATATTCTGCCCCATCTTTCCTAGCTTTGCCTACAGGAACTACTGTGTAGGAATCATGAGTAGGAAAAAAAAAATCTGAAATCAGTCCTCGTGAAGAAAATTTCCAGAAGGAACCTGTAGGCAGTTCCCAGACTTATTCCATTAGCCCACATTTGCTCCTGCAGCAGACGATCTGCCCACAGGACTGTCTGTCACATGAACTACATGCTCTATTGATTACAGATACTCTAATTATGTTACAGGCACTGACAGCAAAGTGTCACCCCTCCCACACGGTTTGCCCTCAAAGTTTTTCAAAGCCTTTATGGAAATAAACATTGCATACATTATAAGGCAAGTGTCCTTCCCCTTTGCTGCACATCTTCTGTCCAGTCCCAGCTAGAATTCCAATTACTCTAAGTGTCCACTCCAGCCTTGTTTATGCCTGCAAGTTTTGATCCTGCAAAGCATTTAAACTCCAATACAAAGATAGCTGAGGTCCATCACTGAAGCAATTTCAAAGAAGACACATTCACACCCTACTCCAACAAGGCCCCAGTATCATAGGCCTTCTTAAAAGGCTATGTCTGAAAAAAAAAACCAGATAAAAACCCTACAGTTAATTTTCTTTTTTTTCCATGCTTTCTTTCAAGTTTACATTGATCTCAGAAATTATAAGAAAAATGTTAAATGACCTCATTTCCTCCTGGCCAGGACAGGGTTAATTTTTGCAGTAGCCAGGAGAGGCATGGCTAGGGCACGGAGGCTATTCTACACCACCTCATGTCATTGCCAGGTGTGGGGAGGGAAGGGGATCCTTCCCTGAAGAGAAGGGGTTCCTTCTGGTTGAGCAAAGGACAGGTTTCGCAATGCTGGTTCCAAGCTACAGTAGCTGTGAGTATTTTTCCATGTGAATCACTCTCTCTCTTTTGTACACTTTTGTTACTAGTACAGTGGCAGTTACTGCTAATTTTCGTATCTCACTGCTGTTTTCAGTAAATCGTTCTTATCTCAACCGGTGAGCTTTCCCTTTTGTGCCTCCTACTCTCCTCTCCAGCCAGGGGAAGGAGAGGAGGGGAGCAAGCAAGCAGCATGTAGTTTGTAGAGTCTCAGTGAGAGCACTAAAGTGGGGAGTACCATTCCTGAATCAGAACACCCCCTAGCTTACTGGGTCATTCAAAGTGCTCTGCCTCTGTGTATCTGAATACTTTATGTTTAAGACACTTCATAAAATCCCATTAAAAAAACCTCAAAACCAAAACCAAACCAAAGAACCCCATTCTGCTGCAAAAAGCGCAAACCCAACATTACTCCAAAAAAGTGAGAAGAGACTACTTAGCAATTTGTGAGAGTAACTCTTCCTGACATTTAATACAGGTCAGACCTTTAGAAACCCTAGTATGAAATCAGAACTTTTATTTATTTAAATAGTCATCACTATCACACAGAAGAAAAAAATTAAACCAACTAGACAGAGCTCCAGAATTACTAGTTTACACGCCATATGAAAATCTCCAGTAGAACCAAGGAAACCAACTCAAATTGTTTTTGAGTTAAAATAAAGGTTCACAGAACGTTTTCAGTTATGCAAAAATGAAGAAACACATCCTCAGTGCTCTGCTGGGGGCAGCTTCACTTCTTATAGAAATTCAATGACAAACATAAAAAGACCTCAAGCCCCAAAATGAAGTCTCCAGGGATAGTTACTTATTTCTCTTATATATATGCAGAAGGGCAAAGTGCAGCAAAATACTCAGCAGAACTCAGTTGCCAACATAATGTATTACCTTTCTTGGTTTTGACATCTTGACTTGATCCAAGGTATAGCCATCTCCAACTCTTAATTTTTTAATGGAAATAATGTCTTAATCAGGGTGCTGACTGACTGTCTCAGCTTTAGTTTTGAGGGCCTGTGAGACTGGCTGGAAAGGATCTTTCATCTACAAAGCCCCTATTT
The DNA here is from genome assembly GCA_014706295.1 of Lycocorax pyrrhopterus obiensis. Classification (NCBI taxonomy): domain Eukaryota; kingdom Metazoa; phylum Chordata; class Aves; order Passeriformes; family Paradisaeidae; genus Lycocorax; species Lycocorax pyrrhopterus. The sequence continues at coordinate 55,042,577 of JACSVZ010000002.1, read as the reverse complement.
GACATGGGAGCAAAAAGTACTTATCCACGCGGCTGGTGCCCTGCTGAGAAGCTAAATGGATGACTTCTAACCAGACTGCTATGAAAGGCACATCATCAGTGGGGTTTTACATCATCATCTGACCCCCCCAGCTGTCTGTAAACCCTTCATATCACCAGCATTGCTTGGAAGGGCAAGATTGCACCTAGGATGTCTGTGCAAACCTTACTTTGGACAAGCGAGCCCAACAAGCACCTTACAAACTTAAGGTTAACTGCCATAAGATTTCCAAGAGGAGACAAGTACTACCCAACAAAAGATACAGATAAAACTTTATTTAAACCCTCACATCATTTCTACACCGGGGAATTGTACCAAATGAGTCATAATGCCTCCTTTGGCCCAATAAAGAAATTATGACTATTTTTGGTCTTTATCTTTTCCAGTTCAGCTCTCAGACCTTTGTTAGGACCCAGCTATCTCCATTCATTCAAGGTAAAGAGATACTGATTTAAAAATGAACCTGATTTTACATTTGCTGAAGCCCATTCCCCAAAATCTATGGGGAAAATATCTAACACCAAGTGCCTCAGATAAGCATGTTCACTTACCTGTCATCTCTAGTTTTCTCTACCCACATCATATTTAGGCTAAATGTGGCTCAGATAATCTGGTAATCCAGATAATCAGACAGAAGCCTTTATATTCTCAGTATCATCCCAGGAATATCTATGTGCATCATTTCTCACTTCCTTCTTTACCGTATTTCACACCAAATCATTTTCTAATAGCTGTATGCTAAAACATTGAGACTTACCATACTCCTCTTCTACCTAATGGCAGTAATTAAGCTTGACAAACCGTACAGTTTGTTCACCCTGGAAATAAGGCTTCAGTTTAGACACCCTTGCTCAGCTAGGACAACAAGTAAATTCTTCAACCTTGCTGATTTAGACAGCAAGACAAGATGCAGGCAGAGCAACTCTCTACTGCAGCTCTGCAGGACTAGGTCTGCTGACAAAACTTTCAGCTTTGGGACATGAATGGAAAAGGAAAACAGCGACTCTGCCCGCCACAATATTATGAAGGTTAAAGGATTGAAGGACTGCCTTCAAAGTACCAGTCAATCCTGCCTATAATCCAGTTATCCAAAACACATAAAGGGGCTGGCTCCCACTTAACCTCCACTTTTAAGACTGCAGAGTCCTGAAGGCTCACAAGTCTTCCCCTAGCCTCCCCCTTACAAATCTCCTCTGCTCCATCCCCTTGTAACCCTCAGATCAACCTTTGCTGATACCCTAACTCCCCTCAAACACTTTATCAAGCCCTCTCAGCCTAGACTCCAAGTCCAATTTCAACACTTTTCAGTGTGCCTGCCAGGAACCCCATCTTCCTCTTCAAAACTACCATGTCCTCAGCTGGAAGCTCACTTCCAGCCAGGCAACCCTCATGGCATAGCTTTCCTAGACAGAGTTTTTAATGACTGCTTATAGCCTGACATGAAACAGCTATTCACAGGACACCAGAATACAGCATGAACAGCTCACCAAATATACTATAGGTGGTTCTTGGAAAAGGCAGACCACAGCTTCCACCTCAGCTGCACACCCACACCAGCTCAGAGACATTCAGAGGACAGAGATCAAGACTGACCACTAAGCAAATGGATTTGGCATTGCAGACAACTACCATCCTGTATTTCCATGACCTCTTTCCACGTCTTAAAAGCATGGATGTTCCTATAATACATGGAAGGAAAAAGGAATTTTATTTACTAATTCAGGGTTGACATATGCAAATGAACACACTTCCCATTTGCGATACATGGGAATATGGCAAATGAATAAAAAAGTCTAGCAAAAAAACCTACTGCAAGTGAAAATATCACATGGGAGCAACACATGACTTAACACATGCAGGAGGGTTAATAATCTTAAAGTAGAAAATATTAAGCAGCAAACTGTAACAAATTGCTAACATCTGTTGATGAATTTAAGGAAGTAACATCATTATGTCACAACACAGTTCGGCGATCCCTTTGACTTCCACCTCACATCACATCAAAGACCCTGTACTACTTGGTAAAAACAATGAATAGGTTTTTTTGTTTGTTTTTTGAGAACATGAAAATGAAGAAAAACTCCCAACCTTTACCTACTAAATGGCTTACCCTGCTCACAACTTTAAGTACGATAACAACTGGGTTATACCTATGATGAGATAAATTTGCCTTCTCCCCCTCTTCCTTGTTATATTCCCATTTCACAGGCACAAAATAGTCAGTCTTTGTAAATCCTACTACCGCCTTATGACTGCAGGCATCAGAATATCACTTGTGCTTTAAGGATGAGGGGTATAAGTTTTGAACCCTACACATTAAATTGGTGTATTATCTATTTGATATAAGAAGGAACCCAGGAATATTTCTGGACATTTGTCCGCTTCCTTCTACCCTAAAAGCAAATACGTTCTTCAGGGCAACTTCAAGTAATCGGACCCACTATTAATTGCAATAAGTGTGCCTACCAGCAGAGTCTTATTCTTCCTCAGCACCACTAGGAAAAATTTATTTAAAGATGATGACTGTTGGGGTTTTAGGAGTTCTCCTTTTGCTTCTTTTTCTTAAGGAATTTTCCCCCACATGTGTTGCTAGGAGACAATAACGACCAGATACTTAAGAGAGACAAGTGGCCACAGCTCAAGGGAGGGGTCCAGCAGGCTACTCTCCTCTCGCTTTTTACCTGGGGGTTTCTCGTGGAGGGCAGAGATACCATAGGAATTGGGTTAGGGGAAGGGGCTGGGTGCAGCTCCGAGCTCTCCCTTGCTCTCTCGGCATTCGGATGGGAAGGAGGCTGCAGTTGCTGTGGGAAGAATTCACCACCACTGCAGGGTTCTGTCTTCTGTTGCCTTTTATCGTGAGTGGAGTTCTGCTCATGGGAGCGGCCATTGCACCGGAACCTTGTTAACACCCTACCTCACTTAAAGAGGGACTTTCCACCATCTGTTGGAGCGTCCCAGGGGAAAACCCTGGGATCCCCAGCCCTCTCACCCTCCCAGGGAGCCTCTCCCTGCCCTGCTGGGAGCAGGGCTGTTGCTGCCCCTCCCCTGCCACTTTTTTACCACTGCTCTGAGTATTTGCTACACTGTAACTCACACCCCCTGGCCTGCCCGGAGGACCCCCGGTGTCAGCTACAGCTGCCGAGTGTCTGATACATCTCATGTACCACTCCAGGAGTTTGCTCATCCCTGCTACAGCTTCTCTTGCCATCCAGAGGGGGCACCGGCATCGGGTGCCCCTGGGGGTTCGTAAAGGAAGCCCCGTTTCCATCCCTTCCGCCGAGCAGGTCTCCCATTGTGCACGTGGAGCGGGATGGCCAGACCTGCGCACAGTGCCCCCTGCAGGCCGGGGGAACCATCGCACCTGCCCTGCCTGGCCGGGAGCCACCATCGCCCCCTGCCGGCTGTGGCTGTAACTGCAGCAAAGGGGAAAGCGCTCCAAGAGCAGGAAGAGGCTGCTTTTTGGGTTTTGTGTTCTTGTTTGTTGTTGTTACCATTGTTGTTATTTGTTTGCCTTGCTATGCATACACATACTAGTAAAGAACTTATTCTTTTTCTCATATCTTTGCCTAAAAGCCCCTTATTTTCAAAATTATAACAATTCAGAGGGGAGGGGGTCATATTTTCCATTCCAAGGGAGGCTCCTGCCTTTCAAACACCTGTCTTTCAAACTGAGACAATGACCAAATCTGGTCAGAATGGGGGTAGGAGGAAGGTTTGTCTTTGGAAAGTTTTAGAAGTCAGAATTGTCAAAAAGATGCAAATTACTGAGGTGGGCAGTGAGGACATAATGCTATCATCGTAAAGGAGGCACCTATTTACTCAAAGTTCTTCCATTGTAACGTCAAGCTTCTTTGGTGTTTGCCTCTGGTGCTGCCACTTTTGAAAGAAACTGCACACAAGACAACCCATTGCCTGCCATTCTGACATGGAAGTCAGAAAAAACACCTAGCCCAAGTCCTGCTTCTTCTCACATCAACTGGAACCTAGGTTATAGTTTAGAAATAATTTAAATAATCATTATTTCTGAAAAAATACCTGGAAATTCACAACAAAAATTTTAAATTTACATTTTCATCGTTGCAAAACCTCTAGAAGACTGTTACTCTGTACAATCAAGAAACACATAAAGTATAATTTAGAAGCTAATTCAGTCTTTAAAAAGATAGCACCTCAAACTCTTTTTCTAAAGCTCCTCAAGCAGATGTCCCCATATTTGTTATTTAAAAAGACTTCTGTGTTCTAAAGTGATGCAAACACACTTTCCCTGAGGGCCATTTCTAGGTCTTACCCAGCCTTCCTTCAAAAGAAAAAAATTCCAGAAGCAAGCAGAAGAAAGTACTCCATCCCCCACTCTTTTGGATTATATATCCTCTTGTGCTGAGGAATCAAGTGCCACAGAGCAAACAAGAATTACTGTAGTAGGATGTGTAATTATTACAAAGTGCAGCTTCACCATTACCGTTTCTCCATCCCGAGGATATGGTTTCCAGACTTCTGCTCCCACCTCAGTGATAAAGGGACTACCTATGCTATTTTCAGAATTAGGATCCTGACTCAATTCCTCTCAATGCAGTCAAATCTCTAACAGAATGCCAAGAAAAACTCAGACTAAGGCCTTTAACTAGGCTGCTTGATAATACCAAAACTGGAATACAATTTTATTGCAAGTTGTTGTTTTATTTACTGTGCTGAATTTAAATCCTGAGCACTTTACCAGACCCTTTGGAAGCTCACTGAGAGAGCATAAACTTCTTTTCCTCCATTACTTTCATATCAAAAACTTGTTCCTACAGAAAAATTTTAACAAAGCAGAAAAAAAAATTCTGGTTTAAGAATGAGAATAGCAAAGAACATTTCATCTTGAAGTCACTGGTTCAAAAGCAGGTAGAGAAATAGTGAATAAAAGCTAGAAACCCGTTAAAGTTTCCAATTTGCACAAGAATTAATTTCAATTCTGCAACTACTGATACACAAGAAAACAAAAAGCACGAAGACTGAAATTTCTAAACTATAACAGCTGCTACACCTTATGACTTACGCTGCTAAAAATATTTTCCCCTAATTCTGTGGTGAAAATACTATAATGTTAGTTCAGTGAAAAATGTGAATAACCTCTGATCTTGTTCCTTTACAACTGTTCATAAGGCAAATCACCAATGCTTTTCCAGTACCTAGCTGTAAAATTGGTAAATATGGATTAGGATGGTAAAATTTCACACAACAGAAATTGCTGTTCTCCCCATGCATTTTCCACAGGGATTTATTTAATACCCTGGGAAAATGCAGATATACACCAGAAGCACGGAATTAAGATGATATGGCTGCCTGTGAACATGTCTCAAAATGGGCTGTATTTACGGTATGAAACGACACACAGATGAAAGACAAAACAGAGAGCATTTTATTTCTTCACAAAACTGTTGTGGCATACAGAATATTAGACTATATTTGCACAACACCAATTGAAGATTTACTCCTACAGGTTTGAAGGAGCTGGGCACCAGCCAAGTTTTGAAGCATAAGTAACACAGAGATGACATACTGCACACGAGCAATCCTCATAAATGGCATGTTTAAAAAAATAGCACTAAGAAGTCCATATAATACAATTTGGTTTCATTTCAACTTCCATCAATTTATTTTACTGGTAGTTTTGTGCATAACAAAGAACACCAGAAACTTCCAAATCCACTTCATTGTTATAAAACATAGGATCAGTTCATCCACACAAAGTGCACCATACAGAGGCAGCACAGGATAGGCTGTTTTATCTTCCATGTCCAAATCCAATTCCAGCACAGAAAAATCCAAACACAGTTCAAGTCTCAACGAAGCTACACATTTCTACTTTTATTGTCCTTTTGCTGAGTAAGGAACTTGGGCAAACATTTGTTTCCCCTGTGAACACTACTCAAGCAACCCAGTTGCCACCTTGTGATCTACTGCATATGAAAAGCTGACAGGGCAGTTTTGGGAATAGCAGTTTTTGAAGCTCACCTACCCACCACTAGGGAAGAGCTGAATTTCACTGTTACTTTCTTTTTGCAGCTTTTTGTGTTATTCCACAAAGAAAAATACATTTAGTGTTTTGGAAAAGCCACATCTGCATACCGTGCTAACACAGTAGCTTTGCAATTGCATTTAATTCACGTAGGAAGCAGAGCAGCATTTTTACTTTTTCTGTATTCCAGAACACACAGATAGAACAGGCACTTCTGGTTAATATTAATAGCTCATTAAATGAAGTATCTAATTTTCACTCAAAATCAGAACATCCTAAAAGAATATAGCAATAATCCATTTTTTCCTGCAAGTCAATCCTCTAATGATGTTTATTATAATGTTACTAGTCACTGCAAACTTTTTTTTCAAATTAATGTATGAAAAGATGCCATTTAAACTTCAATAAATAATTTACTATGCTCATCCTACTGACTCAAATTGATAAATTATTTGCATGATACATTTCTTCATCAATAAGGAGAACTTCGTACTTGGAATTTATGTAACTTTTCCTTCCATTCTCCCCGAAAGGCCAATTTAATTTAAAGCCATGCAGAGAGAAGCAATCTCTCTTCCGACTGCCCAGATATGTGAAACAGAATACACTTTTTGAGCATTTTTCTCCCATTTTACATTTTAAAAAATAACCTAATGTACAGCTATTCAATAATAAGGAAAAGAGACATGATTTAAAGAAGTACTTTGGAAAAGGTCAGATAGGAGACAAAAAAGGCAACTCGGACTAAGGTACAGTAGCCAAATCTACTTTTCAACCATCCATTATTTTTGCAATGGTGATGCCCCTTCAAATGCTACTACCCACAGAAGAGCTTATCTCTTCCAGCCCTATGCTCCACACTCCAGGTTAAGAGAACATTTTGATGGAAACACAGCATGACAAGGAGCCTTTTTCACCAGATGCTTTATTTACTTGAAATGATTTAATTGCTTTGACCTAATCCAGACCCAACCTACAAGACTAAAATTTGGAGTGCACTGAAAAGAGAAAGGAAATATCAAGGCTTTTTAGTTGCCTCTTTTTAAGTCTTACATTTTTCCTGTGTTCCTGCTCTGATCAGTTTTCAAAACCTTAAAGAACAAAACCACTACTAATTTCAGTGGTGAAAGTGTATCAGAGAGTGATATTTCTAAACCACCAGAAATAGTTTGAACACTGGATTAACCAGGAATTTCTACAATACCTTTCTCTCTACAAACTCTCACAGAATTTATTAATATAGTGTCTAAATAACTAAACAAGAAACTAAAAGAACAAACACGTCCCTTTCACAGGGTAACAGCGATCAAAACGGTAAAAAAAAGTTAAGAAGGGGACATATAAAAATAGAAGTGCTAGAATGAAAATATGTGCAATACTGATGACTAACACATTCATGTATCTAACAAAAAAGCAGGAATACAGATATCAATGCACCTTTGTAAAAAAAATACTATTCTAATACCTCTTTGCAGAACTTTAACATCTGCACCAACATGGCTTTCTTTTGTGGTTTAACAAGCAAACAGTTGCAGAACAAAAAATTTCTGTAGTGCAGCATCAAAAAAAAAAAGTGACATGCCTTACATAATCAAGGATTATTTCTTGGGACATAGCACTCATTTTTAATTCCAGGGACATTTGTTCTTGAAAGGGTGCTTCCTGTAAAAAAGTCACATGCTGGATTGGCACAATCTGCTCATAACCCCTGTAGTAAATTAGAAAGGAGGAGAAAAATTTAAGCTTTTTATTCCTTGCTAATTAGCTGGCAAAACATAACTATCTGTTTGACAGGAAACAGCTCAATTGAGAAAAGTAAGATTTTACAGAAACAGACACATTGCAAGGAAGAAGAATAATTTGAAAATAAATTCAGATTCAGGCTGTATATGGTTTATGGAGATTTTTTTTCCTCCACAGTTTACAAACAGCCAAAAGTCAGACTACTTTGCTATCTACTTTTTAGATCTCACCAAATGTGACAGTCCAAACATTTAGCTTCAGGTGCTATAAAATAAAATTAAATAAGCCAATGAAACCACATTGTACTAGGACTTTTCAGCCAAACAAACCTGCTCAGATCCAGCCTCAAATCTGGCTGCATATTTGATGATTAGACAAGTCTGGGATAAGTAATGCAAATACACTCTAGAAAAACAATTTAAAAACCCTAACAAACAAAAACCCTTCAAAAACCACCAAAATCAAATGCCTAAAGCCAAAGATACAAAAAGAAAATACTTGTGCTTCAAGACTGCAGTAAAATTACTTCACAAAACAAGAAGGTTTTTGCCGAAGAATTAGAGGACTACTAGATATACAGCTTCCTCATCATACCATGGCATAATATATAGCAGTCTGACTACAGGAAAAGAAAAAGCTTGTAATACCTCAAATCATATAGAAGAACATGATACTAAAGTGTCAACTGTACTGTAGTTACCAGGAAAGATCTATTACATTTCTACAAGTGCTACAAGTTCTACAAATTTTACAAGTAACTACAGCTATCTCTGTACTGAAAGAAAGGTCTTCTTAACATCTGAACAAATTCACCATCTTTGCTAATTGATACCTTTGCATTTTACACATTCTGACTTAAACAGCTGAGAAGTATTTTACACCAGGGCAGCCTTAGGAACTCAATTTCCTGTGGAGCCATCGCTGGAACCAAACTTACACCGATGAGCTTTTAGATGACATACATTCAAGACAGTCAATTTTTGCAGACTCCCACATTCAAGGCCTACTATTAAGCACTACCACCAAGTCTGTGCAAATAAGCATCCTGGCAATTGTTAAAGAGCCTGTCGTTCAAAACAAACCAAGCAGGTAGCAAAATAGCATTAGAATCTTATTTGCTAGAAGATGCTAAAGGAATGATAGTAAGAAGGTTGCTGCATGAGACAGAATTAATGTATATTTGATTCTTTGCTAAGATAATGGCACAGAAGTGTAAAAATATCAGGAAAAAAAAAAAATCCATGTTTTGCTCAGACATCCAGTTCAGACAGGGGCATAGTTTACTCAAAATCATAAATTTTATTATTGCATTCCTCTATAATAGAAAACATGTCTATAATGTAAGTTGGATATGTGTCATGTGCCCTCTGGAATCATTAGTAACAATATTCAATTTTATATGAAGAATTTAAATTAAATTAATTGCAAGAGTAATTGTATATGTAGAAATTCTTAGTACTATGGTAAGATGTCTATGAAGTCCATGCCATAAATAGAATATTTTTAATGGCTAAAACTAAACACAGGCTGAAAGAATTAGAGTCTCTGATTCTAGAACCACCACCATAAAATCCATCCCTGATTATTCAAACTATAGGGCACCCAAAAGAAATAATTACAATTTTATGATCACAAGAGCTAGGAGTGAAGACATCAGTTTGATCTTAGCTCTGACCATACTTCAAATAATATCAGCAAGCACTCAGAACATTTACACTTTGTGCTTTTACCATTTTGGTTTTATCTGAACAATCATTAGAAAAAGTCTAATCGGTTACATTCTATTAACTATTTACTCATGATCAAGATACTACAAATGAGGCTTAACACTCAAAGACAACTAATGCAAAGCATTTTCACAGACATTAGAATGACAATTGTTCTTTAGACCAAACAGATACATTCTTAATACATAAATTTCCTTTTCACTTCTCTCTGCATGTGAAATTAACATCAAAAATAGACATCAACTTTAACATAGGTCTAGTTGAAATTGTAGGACTTTCAATTTTGTGAAAGATGCATGATGCCTATTTTTCCTTAAGGTAAAAAACAGTAAACCTCCACCAACCTGGCACCCATTTATGATTAATTTTGCTGTAAATACCAATTTACTACCAGCTGAATCTGGAAAGGCCATTAAAAGTGCCAGTTTTTCATTGCAATAGGCTTTAAGAAAAAAAAAAATCACCTCCGTAGGTAAGTATCTGTGTTCACTATCCTGTGAATGTCAAGCCTTGAGAGGATTACTATTCTACTAAGAACTGAGTCCTTGCCCAGTGATTGTTTATCTGCACTTCACATCACAAAGCACTATTCAGAATGAAAGCATTTCACACTGGGCAAAAAAAGTCTGGTTCCGTAGCTGTTCCACAGAGCAATGTTAAAGGGCCAAAAACCCCCTGCTTCTCACCAGTATTGCCGTTCAGTGCCACTGAAGACAACCACTCAATGGCAGAAAGAAAACAATTATCTCACAAGAAACAAAGCCACCTTCCACTGCAAAAAGATTTTTTCAGAATCCACCACTACAGTCTCTCCAGTATCCACTGTCATAGAAATTGGGACTTCTGTCTGCTTAGTGCTTAAACCCAGATCTCAAGCATGGAGTTTTGTCCCTAGGTAAAAAACAGAAAATCTTCCTAATAGCAAGTCCATTAAAGTTTTATAAGTCTAGGAGCTACTCTGACTTAGATATATAATGGGTGAAAACACTCAAGGTAATAGCCTTCTCTGTGTCCCCTGTTCTTGCTGGTGGGCCACAACTGAAGCTGCTCAGACACCTTTACTTCTTCCTTCCTGTAGCTATCCTAGACCACCTTGATGCCAATTACCTCTTTCAGACCTTTTATGGTTCCTTCAATGATGACAGATTTGGATTTAGGACACTGCTGTTCAGGGACAAACTCTTGAACTCTCTGTAGCTCCCTTCCTCTCTTCACCCCCAGCCCCCTTTTCCCATCACCTACAGCAGTGTAGGCAGACCTCTCCAGAACATGAGACAATTAGTGACAAAACATCATCTCAAGAACAGAGAGTCTACGGGACATGATTAAGTCTAGACTGTGAAGCTATTAAAATAACAAGGTAATTACTTGAATGTAGTATTACTACTTATATAATTAGACTCACAAATTTTCATTTTATCAAAACAGAAGCACATGCACTTGAATTTGTCTCTCAATTCATTTTAGTACAATGGTGTGATTGTGGGGGTTTTTTAAATATAAAGAAGCTTCTAATAGCAATTCACAGCTTCTTTTTAACAATTTAAACCCAGATTAACAATCCTTGCTACATAATACTGGCCAAACTTCTAAAAACAACCAGTGAAGAAGTATTTTTCACTCCATATTGACAAAAAACTAGCACTGACCGCACTGACACAGATTTGAGTGTGAAACATTTTAAGAAGGGTTACCTCAGATTCATCTGTTGATTCCTCATTAGACCTGGTTTCCTGAAAAGGACACAAAAAACAAAGGAGTAAATAACTAAGTACATACATAACTGAGAAGTATTTCCCTTTAAAAAGTACTTTTAAACCCTTATTAAGGAATGAAAGACAAAGCAGAAGCAACTCAGAGTTTCCATCCTTGTCATTCACACCCGATTTGTGCTTGCTCTTGCATTTGAGTGCCACACTGATACTCAGGAGCAGCAGGGACACTGTTGTCAGTTACCCTAAAAGAGAGAGTGATTGGATCATCTGAGAATCTGTCCCTGTGATAGCTTCCCCTCTTCCAGAAGCAGTAGCAAATTTTGCAAAGAAACTGCCCATATCTTGACTTCCATGGCAGAATAGCATTCTCAAGTTATCCACAAACCAGCGTTGCTATTCAACTATTCAGCTGTTAATAGGCTTATTTTAAACTTACATAATTTCAAACCATTTTCCATAGAAATCCGGCATTCAATGACTTTCTCCTTCTCATCCTATGTTAACACAACACATGGCTTTCTCCTGCCTTTGAAACAACTGTACCTTTAAAACATCTCTCTCTGGCAAGATAAAGATTCTTTCTACTCTACAAAAAAATTTTGTAAGTCAACTCCTGCTCATCTCTCGTCTGTCCACTGAGAAAATCTGCTGATGCAATGCCTCCTCAAAGAAGTCAGCAAAACGAAGATTTACTTAACGTATTTATCTTTATCAATAGCAATAAAGGATTACAACTAATACACTGGCAGTGAATGTAAGCATTTTAACAATAAAATATGATATAAACAAAGAACAAGCAAGAGAGAAGCCAGCATTTCAAATCTTATGAAGGAGTCTTTAGAGTAAGATGAATAGGTACAGAATTCCACCAGAGAAGACAAAAAAAAAAAAAATTACACCCTTCCCAACAGCTTAGAGAAAAATGGAAAAGGAAGAAAATTTAATGCACTGAAAACCAGTGCAATTTTTTGTTTCTCACATTTATTTATTTTCCATACTTATAAAATGCACGGATTGTGACCTGCACACCAAAAGCAAAGGCTTCCTTTTCATTAGTGGAGGCTCACATTGATGACCATAATGACCGTCACAACAGATGGGAGGGAAGCAAAGCAGCACTTCTACCTGCTACTGGAAGCTTAGTGCAAGGTGTTACCACAATTACTGATTTCTGTTTCTTCCATTTTACTCACTACAGATAGGCCCACCTCTAAAACACACATCCCATGGAAGGGTCATCATTGTAGTCTATACTTGTGACGTGAGTTGGGAAACTGTAAGTAGGAAGTACATGGGAATCAAGGGAAGATGGAGTAAAATCCCGGCATCCTTTGAAGTGTAGGTTTGACTTTTCAAGCACAACTGTTTGTCTGTCAGTCTCCCAGTCTCTAATCACAAGCTGCTGTAACTTTTCAGGAAATTACATTTTGTTACATAGAATCTTTGTGCATCTTAAACTCTACTTAACAACAACCAAGTGAGAACAGAACTAAAACATACTGCCAGCTGATTGGATGAGCTAGAACAACACACAAAGTCCAATGCAAAGTATCATCAAATTCCTAATTAAAAACCTTATTTTCTCTTCTGAATACCAAGAGCTACCTACTCAACTCCTTAATAAATCAAAATTAATAGCACTACCGTTATTACATTTTGATATACTTCACATAGTTTGAAAAAAAAAAAAAAAAGCTCTCCCAAGCAAAGGAATTACAGCAAGTGACATTTTTGCTGGTATACATGAGACTTTCTAGTGCAGCTACACCACCTACATCTGCCCCTCATGGTTCCAATTGCTTTGGCTGCCTAGAACAGAAAGTTACTTTCAGGATGAGCTCACGATCTAACACTATGTAGACAGACCAACACACGTGCAGGGTGGAGTTAACAGCTCACTTACTGAGACAGCAGCCGGTCCTCACACCCACCCGAGCCACTTAACTGAGCTGCAAGTTATGTGCAAAGGCATCCCTGACATACTGACATACAAAATTAGGTCATGCCAAAAGTTGATTCCAATAATCCAGCCATTTGAACTAAGAAAATAGCAATCTATTTTTATTTAGGACATCTACCCTGGCATCCCTACTGTATTCACAAGGCACCGCAACCCCAGATACTAAACTTCACAAATGGCATACAAATACAAATGCTTCATGGCCTTTATGTTTTACTGCAGAAAATGACATGCAAAAATTCAGAGGGAGCCTTGTCTTAGGAAACCAATGCAGAAACTGTATTTGTTCCCTGACAAGAACTTAGCTGAAGGTGCTTAGAATTAATACTTCCCTAATAACTCACTTTGCTAGCAACTTACAATGAAAAGCTTTTTGCCTAAGTTTTCCCACTTGCTTAGGCAAACTGGAACAGTAAACTGTAGTCATGATTGCCCTGGGGTTTTGTTAGGTTCCTTTCCCCTCCCTCCAAATGCATGAATTGAGAGGATTATCCTCCACTTCCACTTTTTAGTAGCCTTGTAACTGTGGAAAGGAAATCCCTAAAGAGGGATTTGTAGACAAGTAGAATCCAAAATCATGTAGGAATAGCAGTCACTGCTGGGTCTCAGACTCTAGGGGAAAATCAGCAGTATACTTCAGCCAGCTGACAAATGCTGTTGCTTAAGTAGCCGAAGAATGCAGTAAGGGAACACAGATGAGGAAACCATAGAAATGTGAAGTAATCTCTCACCATTATAATCTCTCACTTAACAGATCCAACATAACTTCCCAAAAAATTCTTAAGCGGGCTTTCCAGTATGATGAGTATGGGGTTTTCCCTTCCTCTGCTTTTACAAACATCAAATGTAATACAGTACAGGTTTAGGCCCATAACTTAAACCTGACAGAAGGTGAAAGCCAGGAAACTTGAGTTTCAAAGAAACACATGCACAACACACAGATCTCTTTCAGTAGAGGTGTGCTTCCTGCTGCCCACAGGAAATAAACTGAAATGAGTAAGGTAACTCTCATAGTCCAAAGAGAGCAAAACACAGGCTAGTTTTAGCTCTTGTATTATTAGAGAATAAAGATCTGCCAGAGGTGGTTTTATCCTTCCAAAGGCTGCCACAGTTAAAAACTCACCAATCCTGGGAAAAAGAGCCTCCCCCAAGGAAGCCAAGCCCTCCCAACAAACCTCTGTCACCAGGGAAGGTGGAGAGCAGATGCCAATCGCTAACTTTGGCCAGTTACCTTGAAGTAATTCTAAGACTCTCCCACTTCTAGGCATGCAAGACAGAGAAAGATCGTACAGCTCAGCTGTCTGTCCAAATGCTGGCTCAGCAAAGAAACATTTAGAAAGTACCTGAAAGGGCCAGAAAGTGCATTTCTGCTTTATTTTTTTTTTTCTTGGGAAGGAGCAACCTAGAGACGGGGTGCTTTAGGAGAACACCCGATTTAGGGAACAACAGCAAGAAACTCCTCGAGTTTTGTCTCAGAAAAAAATCCCCTTGTTGAGATGAAATTGGTCATGTCTCTTATGTCCCTCGGTAGAGAGGGACCCTCCAGCTCTTTAATCCTGACTCCACAAAGGTGCCAGATGCACTCCTAAACCCACCCTCCCAGCCAGAGCCAGGTTCCCCTGCCTCCATCTTCCCTCCTCCGCCCCGGCGCAGCGAGACTGTCCCGGAGGCTGTCCCGAGGCTGTCATCGCCGGCCCCGCACCCCGCAGGGCTGGCTGCCGGCCTCTGCCCCCTGGCACAGGCACCGGCCCTCCGCCCCTCCACTTCCATGTGCCCCCGGCCCGGCCCGGCCCGGCCCCACGCTTCGGCCGTCCCACTCTAAGCCCGGCTCCTCGGCGCTGCGGCCACAGGGCACTGACAGGCTGTACCTTCTCCTCGGCTTCCGCCATGGCGCGGCCAGGCAGCTGTCATGTGAGAGGCAGGAAGCCGGCGGGGCGGAGGCACTCTGGGAAATGTAGTTTCGGAGGGAAGAGATGTTTTTCATTTTTTTCCCGCCTTTTTCCCGCCCGCAGCCCAGCTGAGGTGTGGTGGCGATGCCGCACAAAGCGGGGGGCGGACGCAAGGCTGGGCCCAACGAACAGCACACCCCAGCCAAGTTGCCTCTCCGCCCTCCTTAGCTGCGAGATCCTTTTTTAAGCTGAAATCCACGATTCTTTCAGGGGGACCAGCATGATCTCCCAGCTCCATGGTACGCCCAGCTGTGATGAGACTGAAGGTAGCCACTGCAGTGCTTGGTGAGCTACCCCTGATTAGCGAGGGGTCGGGTGTAGCTGAAGCCCAGAGCCAGTGGCAGCCTGCCTGCTGCCGCTGTTGTGCACAGCACTGCCGGTGCTCCCGGATCAGGCCCTTTTGTTGTCATCCATCCGAGCAGCACTTGGTCGAGCACAGCTCCGGTTTCCATTAGATCCTCCGGTTTCCATTAGATCCTACATGTAGCAGCTTCTGTCCTCTTTGTCCTTTTTTCTTAATCATCAATAATTGAAATGGCCCACCCTAGTGTCAGGAGAAGGATTTCAGAAAGCCTAAATGTCTTCTACAATTCTAGATGCTGCTGCATTTTGATTTTTAAAAGCGTAAAATAAGACTTGAGTGTCTTGCTTGCACATAAATGACTTTCTTTATATGTTAAAAACATAATCAAAGCTAAAAAGCAATAGGCAGAACTTTTTACCATTTGGGTTTTGCCTTTGGAGCTATTTAAAATCTAAGGTGGAGCTACAATGTTACGTGTCCTTGGGTTCAAAGCCACGAATTAGAAAATGTGCAGTGCAGACCACCTTTGGCAATAAAAGAGGAATTGTATAATACCACACTGCAAAACCTTAAGGCCATACAGTTATTTGCAAAGAGTATCACCTTGGCTATGAAAAGAATGTATATCATTGCCATACCTTTAGAAATTAATTGCCAGAATTTTAACTGAGAAGAGCTAGAGTTGTCCTTTAAAATCACACTGAAAGCTGTACACAGGGGTGAGAGAGAGAGCTGTCAAAGTTACCAGTTTCAGTGCGAGAACATATGAAAATAGCTATCCTGAATAAATTTAATTTGCAAATGATATAAGAAAGTATCTTTTTTATGATTTGTTATGGACTATCAGGGTGCCATGGTGGAGAGGTGTGTAAATGTCATCCTGGCCATATAAGCCACAGGATATCTACAGAGAAAGAGATGTTTGGCTGCCATTGTACAAAATATTGTTGAGACCACACCTAGATATAATCGTAAATTTGGAGTCACCTTTGTTACAAAAAAAAAAAAAATTAATTGAAACTGGAAGGGGCCAAAGGACCACTTTCAGGGTCTGATCTGTTGGAGAAGACTGATAAAAAGAAGGGCTCAGCAACTTCGGTCTACAATAAAAGAGATCTGAAGTGGAAGAAGTACTATTAAAGTAAAAGGTATGAGATCAAATAAGTATCAGCTATTTTCAGTGCATTTAGGCTGGAAATGAGAAGTAGATGCTCATGTGTCAGACATGCGTGGTCCTCAGAAGAATCTTGGTGGCAAGAAATTTAACTGATTTCAAGATGGAACTTAATAAACTTAAATAAGAAACTGTAAGAGGTGTTTGCTGACAGCTGCGTGGCTTACCCAGAATGCTGCCCATTACAGGCCCATTCAGTCCTTCTTGAATCTTAGTTCTGTTCAGATCAATGAAAAAATATACCATTGCTGTCGATGGAGCCAGGATTTGTCCTTTTATATGTAATGCACAAGCTATATTTTCTGTTACTTGTAACTGTGTATATCTTGTGAAAGGAAATTTTGCCAGTGAAGTTTTTTCTCCTACTTTTGGGGAACAAAAAACCTCAATAGAGGTTTTGGGCTACAGGGTTTGTTGTCTTCTTTTCTTTTTTTTTCTTCCCCCTTTTTTTTCCTTTTTTTCTTTTTTCCCTTTTTTTTTTTTTTGACATCAACAGATATTTTGTGTCACTTTTTAAACTGGAAAGAACATTAATAGCTGACTTTTTAAGTGCCAAGAAAAACAGAGTGTAAGGGAAAGGATGGCAGATCCTGTAAATTTTGCTATTATGACAGCTAAGGATGCACGTTTGTTCATTTTTCACAAACAGAGCCGTCAAGGAACAGCTGTTCTTGTTTTCATTGCACACAGAATAAGTTGTATAAACAATGTGATTTACTTATAGTGTGCTGCTTATTTCTGGCAGAATGGTACAAAACTAATTCTTTTGTTGTTTAGACTTAAGGTATGAATTTGATCTGCCATGAATATAGTTTTTTATTGTGTCAGGAAAATTTAATATGTTTGCATCTGATTCTGCCACCCCTTCCATGCCCACCCTCCAGAATTCTGAGCTGAAAGTCATCTAGAAGCAATGACATCAATAGGTTTTAAAATCTTTCAGCCCCTCCCACAAAGTACTCAGCATCCTACAAATTTGGGCCTGAGAACGTCCCATCAACCTTTGGAGACAAAAAGCTTAAGCATAGTTCAGCATAAGTGGGAAATATAGCACTGCCTAGGGGAAGTAAATGTTCTGTCCTAACCTTAAAACCCACTCTCTTTCACTGTCTGCCAGCACATAGAACTGAAGTCCGGGTTTAATTGGTTGTACAAGAGGTAGAGATTTGGGATCACTGGTGAGATTATGGATGCTTTGAAGTGTAGGTAGAGCATTTTGGCTCAGATTCATCTCACGTGATAGTTGGCTGTGCTTTATCGCTTAGTTTTAACTTGGTTCACCAAAAATAGCACACTTCATAAGTCTTTAAATAAATATTTTTAGCCATACCATAATGCCTTTAATGTTGTTAATGCCTATTTTAATGCAGAGCTTCCAGCTGATGGGAATTCTGCAGGGCATTTCTAACACGATGCTGACATACCAGCCAGTTTGAATTTTAAAGATTTAAGTCTGTCAGGAATTTCTGATTTTTTTTTTTGCCACAGAAATCAGAATTAGCATTGAAACTTGGACCTTGACCAACATTCAGAGTTCAAATAGTGTTAAAAGTTTTCTCTCTTGCTTTAACACACTTTCCTCTCTGACTACTGTGAAACGTAACAAGTAGCAAGTATCCTTTGGTATATTACTGTATTTCAGTGTCCAAGAGCTCTCAGTTGCTTTCAAGTAGGACTGATTCATCCAACAAAATATTCAGCTGGATTATCTCTCACCACTCTCACCACCACTTCTTCAGTTAAAAAAAAAAATAGGTGATGTTGTCTGTAAGTTAATAGTGTTTAAAACCACTGTGCTCTACAAAACATAATGTTGTCAGTACAATGGGAGTTCAAAGATTTTCCTCTTTCTGTTTGTTTGTTTGTAGAAATAAATTTGCAAAGACTTTTCTTTTTTTTACCCTTGCAATCAAATAATTATTTCTGTAAGACACTTTCAGTTTATACCATAGCTTACATAATTAGAATCTTGAATATGTTCAGGAACTTTGCACTTTACTAACTAACTAATCCTGCTTGACTTGCTAGCATTATATTGTTTCGCAGTTGCTTAGTTTTTTCTTCTTAATCCATATCTAAAATGTATTTACGTTTCTTCCTGAAATACGTATCAGAACAATGACTATAAAAAAATTCAATTATAAATGTAAAACATAGTAGTACCATATGGGCATCATAGTAACTGCCTTCTTCAATTGGCACTGAAGATAACCCCTGGGTGATTTACAATATCATCAAAGAGGCAATGTAAGAAATGGAAGTATGCATTACCACTATACTTAATTTAAATACACTGCAGTGTATTTAAATAAAATTTAAATGATCAGCTATTTTTATAAAAATGAGAGTGGTAACAATAGCAGAAAGTTTATTACAAATTTGTTAAAATAGTTGATCTTTATTCCCTGACATTTGAAGACTTTCTCAAATTACAGTGAATTATTTTCAAATCCTTCAGGAATAACATTCTCCTCAGTCTTTTCTTTCTTCCTCTGACCCTCCCTCCCCATCTGTCTTTCTTCTGCTCACTTTCTTTGTCTTTGCTCTCAGGCAGTCTTTATTGAAAGATACCTACTTGTGCTGTGTAGAACACAAAGAAGATGAAAAAATGTGAAGCACAGTAAACAACATAAAGCCATTTATTAAAGACAAAAAAGGGCTATTATAAAGGGAGGTAGTAAGGGATCCTCGTAAAAACCTTATAGTTAAATATAAAAAGGGTCTTGTAGAGAAGGAGCAAGTCTGAAATTGAAAAATTATTATGCTATGAGAACATTTCATAGATCTGTAGATTATGAAGCCAGACAGGAACAGTACTGTGATTTAATCTGAACTCCTCCCTAACATGGGCCATGAGATTTACCTGAATTAATTCTTCTTTGTACCATTTTTTAAAAAAGAAAACATACCTTGACATAAGATTTCCAACTACACAAAAATCCCTGCACTTGTGATAAGACATTTCAAGAGCAGTTATACTCACTGCTAGAAAAATCAAGAATACAAAAGTAATAGAACAGTGGTCCATTTAGCTTAGTGCTTGGTCTTCCACAGTGGTGATAGGACGCAGTCTGGGGAGAGCACATACCTCTGAGCTTCACTCCCTTATCTTCTCCTAGCATCTATTGGCATGGAATTAGGGATGTTAGAAGACATGTCCCTGACTGCTCCTTCTGGTATCTGTTAACAAACCTGCTATTGATGAATTTGTCTCTTTTTGACTCACTAACACTATATACATCCAAAATCTCTTGAGACAATGAAACCCAAAAGCTGTCTGCCTTCCACTTAAAGAAATTATTTCTTTTTTTCCTGTTTTAAACTGCTCACCTGTAGTTCTCTACCAGTTTTGATAAGCAAGCTTTCAGTCTAAAAATGCAGGACGTGGTACATACTGGTTTTTTCTTATACCTATGTCAAATTAAAATTTTTCTTATCTCAGCTTTGAATCCCTCCATTATGTGCACCATGGAACCATGCCAGCAACTTCTGAAAATTCTGTATTCAAAGATTTCTGTTCGCCATGTAGCTACTTGTAGTCTAACATGAAATAGTTTCTTAGTTATTTGTTATTTAAATAAAAAGATGCATTGATTGTTTCACAAAAGATGTTTTACATCCTACAAATAATTTTTTGTGACTGTTGTTTGCTATACCTCAAATTTGTTACCATCTCTTTTAACTTGCTTGGTGGGACATGCCTCTATTAATTTAAACTAATGAAACATACTCACTCCTTTTATATTTATGTTATTGTTGTGAACAACTCTACCATTTTCAGCTGGCATTCCACTTAGGAGATTCCTTCTCCTTCCTAATAGTCAAAATACTCCTTGTCTTTAATTCTTCTAACATTGACTTCTTTTCTTTTTTGTGCTCCATCTGTTTTTTCTTGTGGTTCGTAGGTTTTCATTCCCAAATTTCCAAATTTAAGTTACTGCCACTGATTTTTTTCTCTTTGAAACAAAATATAAAGATGAAAGTCTATAGGTATATATAAACCTAAAATGGATGGTTGCATGTTTTCCTCAAGGATATTTTATGTCTTGTTGTAGAATCCCTATTATTCTTTTAAGAGTTCCCACTTCCCATTTATGTGCTCCTCTAAGCTGGTATTCCTTAGTTTCTTTCTTTTAAAGCAGCAGTACCATTTGTTTTCAGTTAGAATCACATTCCATTGTCAAACATAAATGTAAGTTGAGTAATTAGCATTCTCATCAAAGAAAGCACTCAGATTTGATCAAATTTAAAATTGACACGTAATGATTAGAGCAACCTTAATATAGTGTTTGGTCCAAGAGTCTCAAGAGAAATCTTAAATTTAATCTCCATGTTCATATTAAGTTTTGTTGGTTTTTAGCAATTTTACTTCCTTCCTATCTATTGAGAACTGCTGTCTATAAGTGAGACCAGTTCTTAAAAGAAAAGAGATATTAGGGAGGACCCCAAATCTTGACTCTAGGATTTTATAGTTTTATCAAAATTTCTGCAATTTGAAATTGAAAATCCAGTATCCTAAGTTCTAGAACTTCAGTCTAGGTTTAGATAATTCTTATACATTATCTGTCTTATGATGGGACTTCAATAGAACTGTTTTTCATGGTCATTATGATCAACTGGCATAATGGAGTCCTTGTCATTACTGAATTATCAAAACATTTCTATCTATATTCTTGTTACAGGTTGCACCACCAAGAGAATCCCCATTCTCAAGGTGGTTGCTATAGCCTGTCTTGAGGTATTGCCTTCTTCTGAATTTATAGTTTTAAGTACCTGAAATGATGCATAGATAGTTGTTCTGTCTGTGAGGTGCGTGTCTTGCATTATGCTGAGATTTTTCATGTCCAGAAAGGAGACACAAAGAAGCATGCAAAGGCACAAAGCCTTCTGGGGTAGTACTGGAGGCCTCTGTCTGGTGATGTATTAGCATATTTCAGCAAATTTAGATGTCAGGCTATTGAATTATCCAAAACCTGTGGATTTTAAAAATGCTGTACAATCCACCAACCTGTTACACGGAAAAAAAACTAATGAATTTTAGCAGTCCTGCTAAAGTCCCTACTAAAGAAGTGATTCACCTCCAGAAGTCTTAAAATATTATTTCATATAAAATAGGCCACATAGCTTTTAACAGTGTTCCTACACAGCATTCTTATGCCATGCGTTTGTAGTATACAAATGTTAATAAGATAATCACTCTCAACAATGGATGTGGGTAAGTACATCTGCCACATGGCAATAATAGGATATCCTTCCAAAAAGCCATTGTTTTTTAATTTGAAATAAGTTTTTTATTATTCTTCTCATACTTTAGCTCCCAAGGAGGTATTTTGTGGGTAATAACACTTTCATGTGCTCTTGGGTTGGATATCAAAGGGCTGTCTGCCCATCGCACGCTAAGTGTGCATTGCAGCAGCAGAATGCCATTCCTCACCTTCCCACTTAAATTAAGTAGATGTTTATAGTACGGTGCTATGAAGTAGCCTCAGTTTCATCTGTGTCTGGATTGTTGTCAGTAGTGATAGTGACAGGTCACCAGCAACAGTGCTCTCCACAGTGTTCACTGACAAGCCAGGAAATGCCCATAGTGCTTGAAAACTGTTATCTGTTTTGTTCATGGAGCATCCATGAGGACCAAATTCCCATTTTTCAAGTGAAAAAACTGAGGCAATTTAAGCAATTTAAAAAGGAAATATCTGTCTCCTGATTCCCAGCATTATGCTTTCGTTACAGGGCAGCTTTTCCACCTTTGATGGACTGCTTCAAGTATAGCCTTTTTTCATTGAGCAAATACTGATTTTTTTCTCCTGCTTTCAAGAAGACTAGAGCTATCCTGGCTCTTTTTGGTTGCTTCATTGTTTGTGAATCACTTGAGAATAGCATTTATTAATTAACTGCTGTTGCTTATCTAATGGGCACTCACAAGCGTCTTTTCTCATGGCATGTGTTAAGCAGCAGCTATTAAGAATTCTCCTCCATGACAAAGTGTAAGGCCTTCCCTTTAACTATTTAATATCATGCAGACAGTCCAGCCCCCAACATTTAAACCAGATTATATGATTTAGTAGAAACAGGACAGGAGCACTCGTAACTCTTGTTATTTATTTTATAAGCATCCAGCTCCTTATTATAATTAGTCATTTATATTATGGTGGTGACAACAGCATACTACTTATTTTTGAACATAGTTGAGAAGATACAATTTCTGTCTGAAAAAACAGACTTCTAAATCAACATGAGATCTCATTTGAATTCTGTCTAACCCTTGAAGTAGCTGGTATTAGTAAGAGATGAGGAGGATCAAAGGGTTGTAGGAAAAGATGCAAGTGAACTGCCACGACGAGAGTTGGTGGTGGCAGGTACAGCACACTGGGATTTTGGAGGTTTGCTAATACATCTAGCACTAGTTCTGAAGGATCAGTATACAGATCTCCTCTGTCAAGTGATACATAACATGTTGATTCAGACTTTAGTCATTTGGGGAGCAGAATTACTGGAGTAACAAGCCTAACTATTATTTTCTAAGGTCATCTCTGTGAGAAGATTTGATTGAGATGGCAGAATGGGAAAGTAATGGGAGCTGACTGTTATCCTGTGATGTGCCACAGAGTCACTAAATGATAGGAAGAGAATTGTTTCACTGTTTATACATCAGTTTCCCCATCAATGAAATAGAAGTAATGAAATGTACTGATTGTTGTGAAGTATTTTGATATCTATGATGAAATGTCCTAAAAACTTGAGGCTCTTTCCAAAGCCCTTTGAAGTCCTCAGAAGGCCCTTGATTCAGCTATCTTAATTTGCATTTGCCTTAGTCTGCAAGTCACCCATCAGACTCCTGAAATTTGGAAATGTACCACCAAATGCATTTCTCAAAGATGGAAAAATATATTTTCAAGTAATCATTATCTTTGACTATTTGACTATTCAGTTTGAATTTAGAAAACAGCAGAATGATATATGCATTTGGATTATTTGTAATATTTTATAAGATCAAGGTGAAAACTTAGAAGACAGAGAAGGAAAAGCCCCAGCATGTTTCCCTGACACCAAAGAACGAACTCTGACAGAAACAAGCTCTGTTTTTTTTTTATCTTTCTTTTCTGAAGGTAGATGAAAAAGATCAGGAGAAACTATGTCTCATTAGAAGTGAATAAGTCTGTGGTAATCCATACTAAATTTACCAGGTCGTATCTTCTAAGAAGGTATTAGACACCAAAGGGCAGGTAGTTATATTGCAAAAAAAAAAAAAAAAAAGAAAAAAAAAGTATTAAAAAGTTGATGTTTAATTTTTTTCCCACGTAATAAATGAAATGGCACAGACTTTCCAGAAGAATTTTAAATCTTTTAGTGTGATAGGTAATGTGAGAGAAGGTTGTAAGATGAATGCTCATTATTCAACAAAGCTCGCAACAAATGAAATGTGTGCTGTAAGAACATACTTTGTTTTCTTTTTTTTTTTTCTGGAGAATAAACACTTTCTTTTTGCTAAAATAGAAATATTATCTTTATGAAGAAAGCATTTTTTCCTAATCAATATTTTTTTAACCTCTGGGTTATTACTTCCTCAAATATCTTTTTTTTTCTTCAAGATTGGTCTATGTACTTTAATGAAAAATCTGCAGAACAGACACATGCTATTGTTCACATTAAAACTTTCAAAGGTTATTAGCTGTGATAGGGCATTACTTGTCTTCAGTACATTTTTTAGTGATGTATCGGGTTCTTGGGATGTATGTGTGTGTGTGTATATATATATATATATATATATATGTAATTGGGAGTGAAAAGAATTAGCTGTTGGCAAAGCAGGAATATCCACACGCTGGTTAAAGATCAGGAAACACACATTCTGTTCTTGCTATGCCATATGTTTTATATCTTGTATATGCCACTTGGCTTCTTTAAATTTCAGTTCAGGTATCTGATAAATGAGATTAGTATGATAGGGACATTTATCTATCTTTCTTGACCACTTCAGAAGCCTGGTGATTGCTGGAAACTTTAAAATTTATTAAACTCCATGTGATGTAAAATAATTTAACTTTTCAATTTTCTTATTTTTCTTCATTTTTAGAATAGAAAATATGCAAATAATATAAAAAGTGCTTTATATTTAAAAACCCTTATGCCAGCTAGTAATTCTCCAGAAGACTTTTCTCTGCGAGATCATTATTTTGTATCACAAAACAGATTAAAGTCTTAGGAGTCCAAAACTCTGGTTTGTCTCCATCAGGCCTTTGACTGTTGGGTATCTGTTGGAATTAGCTCAATGCTATTTTTTTTGGAGCCCAGATCTAATACGGGTCAACGGGTTTGAATGTATACCTTCTAACCAGATGTAGACTGTACATCAAAATAGAGCCTTAGATATTTTAGTGTTTCTTGAGCTCTGGCCAGAACAGGATGATGAACACTGTGTTTGAAACTGCTGATGCTATTGAAAAACTCTACAATAAAATATCTGTTGCTATCTTTTTTCCTTGATTACCAAGCTGAAAGCAAGATTTAATAATAAATGGCAAATCATGATTGCTTCCTTCTCTATGTCTGTCACCCCTCTTATTTGGAGAAACTTGGACAACTCTTGCCTGATTACTGGGCTCAATTCCAGTATGCTTGTAAAATTTCAGTGTTCTCTCGCATCCTGCTCCCACATTATCAAAAGTTCTCTGTGAACTCTGCCTTTCAATCCTCTTACACAGTGCACTCTATGCCACATGAGTTTGGGTGCACAATTTTAGTTGAGCCTATATCACAAACTTACAACTCATGTTGTAGATAGACTCATGTAAAAGTAGATAGAAGCCCATTCCCCATCTCATTCATAAATACTTTTAAATAAGAGTCATGTTCTTAACTTCATTGGACCCATTTATAATTAGTGATCAAGCTAAATCCAGAAAACTGGTTGTAGTACAATAAAGATGAATAAATAAGTAGGAATACATGATATAGTAGTATATCATGAGACTGGACTTGATCCTATGTGTCCTTTCCTAGCATAAATACTATTTTTCTCCTGTTTAATTTTTAAAAAAAAATTATTTTATTAATTTGGGAACTTCTCCAAACTGAACAATCTTGCTTTAAAATATATGCTTAATTGATATAAGCCTACATTCTTTTTTGTGAGATCTGAATTGATGGGGGAAGTTGCTGGCACTGCAGGGAAGAATTTGATATTCCAACTTTCTATCTAAACTCCTGTACAAGTTGAGGCTGTTCAGACTAAGGACTAACCCTGTCTACTTCAAATTCTTGTTTCAAAATTGTTCTTATTTAAGATTTTGGCACTTTTTCCTATGTTTAAGAACAGTATCCAATGCTGTTAAAAGTACTAGAAACATTCCCATCAATTTCAACCAATGTTGCATCAGAACAAAAGAGAATAAAATGTTCAGTGGATTAATTTTTCATTCTACAGGTCCTTAAAGTTACTTAATTTTTTAGAGATTGAATAAGTAATCTGGGAGGAAGAAAGTATCTCTAGTGTTAATGTCAGGGGCAGAATAACTTCGTTATCTAAATGTACAGTATTATTCTTGTTCATGGTATGTTGAACACTTCATTGGATTGAACAGAAGAAAACTAATAATGACAGATCTTGTTTCCTAAATATATAATTAAATCTCTAGTGGAATAGGTTCTTCCAGGCAGGTAAAGGGATGACAAAACATTTCATGGGATGTCAACAGGTATCTTAGTGAACCTTACCCTCCTAAAATTTACAAAACAATGCTTATTTCAGTATCCTTCTTACCATGCTTTGCATATCACATGCCAGATTCACTTCTCTGCAATAATGACAGCACATGCACATCATGGTTAATGGCTCAAAAATTAGGTTTCTGATCTTGTAATAAACACGGGTTGGGTGGAAGGCCCTTAGCATTAGGAAGGTTTAAGGCTCCCAGGGCACTGTGCAGCACTACCCCAGCAAACCCTGGCTTTTAATTATCTGTTACACACTCTTCCACTTGTACTGCATCTGCTGAATACACATGGTTATGTTAGTCAGGTGGGCACTGGTTCCATTATAGCTATAGTCATGATGATTAACAGATAAAGATTGCTTTTTTTCCTGTTTTTCTGCTGCATCCTTCTTGCTGCTATTTCTAGTATCAAACTGATCACAACAATGCATAATAAACACCAGTATGGTCTTCTGAAAGTTTTATTAAAAGCACAAAATCATGTCTGCTAGTGAATGAATACCTAAGATACAAGCTTACTGAGATTAGCATCTGTTTTCTTCTAAGACCTTTCTTTCAAGCAAAACAATGTACAAAGTACCTTCCAAGGTCAAGTTTAATAGCAGGAAATCTCCAGATAACAGAGGTATTTAGGATAACTGATACAGGCACATGCTGAAGAATGAGAATCTGCAATGAGTGAACATCCACCTGCAGCTTTTTCCTCTGAAGCGTTAATACAGGACCACAGGAAGCTTCTGTTCTTTCAGCTTCTCAGGAATTATAGGCGGTTTCTGGGTCTTGGTTGTACATTAACCAGAGACTGAGCAATGCAGACGCATATGAAGAGCCTCCTTTTGACATGCTGAGCAGTTAAGGAACATTGCCACCTCACAGAGTCAGGCCTCACAGGGAGACATCCTTATGGTTTTTCTAAATTTAGGTATTTTCTGAAATAGGTGTTACAGAGTAGCTATTCTAAAAAGCTCTATACTGATATATCCTTTTATCGCTAGAAGAAAATTGTGTATGCAAAGGAGGTTGAGGAGAGGGGATGGGGAGGCTTTCTAGCCCAAGAAAATCTTTCTGCTATAACCAAATATTCTTCAGTATTTGTGTTCTGGTTTAAACATCCTAAGAGTATATAGACAAATCCACAGGTTAGTAGAGCTTCCAGATGTGTTTCTGTTTGCCCTGCTCAGAGCTGAAGGCAGAAAGCTCCTCCATCTACTGGCTGGCTGAGGCACTCAGTCTGCCTCTTTCTCACCTGAACTTCTGACACTTTGGACCCCTTCCCTCCACCCACTTCTAACTAAAGTCTGATAACTGCAGGAAGGACTAGGCTGCAGAGTGAAATGCACCAGATATCTATCCTGGAGCACAGAGAAAGTCAGATGCAAAAGTCTGGGAGGGTTTGTGCTTTTGTTGATCAAGGACCAGAATTTCTACCCTATTTCTGTATCATGCAGTAGTATTATTTTTTATACTTGTTAGTCAAGTAGGACTGGCAAGATGGGTCTTTTCTTTGGGTCTGATTTAAAGTCCATTGAAGTCAATAGAAAAAATTCCTATCTAGTTTCACTCTGACTAATGTTTTATCTCATTAGGTTTTTAACCTATGTAAAACAAACTCTGAAAACAGTAAAATTTTAATTAATTTTTTTTATTTGTGTGGCTCCCTTCTGCTCTTCTTCCACTCAAAAATTCCAAATGCAATGGGATTAGGTCTTGAGAATTAAATTTTAAAATTGCATTCTTTCTCCACCATTTCAAAATGCAATTTAAGCTTTCCTGCATAGAAGTAGTACTACAGTTTACAGAAACACACTTTTGAAATGTATGCCTCATCAGTTAATTTATAATAAAATTTTTTCTGGTGCCTCATCACTTTGCTCTTTTGATATTTTAGATTGGACAGAAGGAACAGCTCTGCAGCAATACTGAGTAGCAGAGAGTCTCACTAGACTAGCATTGCAGTGCAGGTGAATTATGTAAACAGATGGTAGCTAATGGCATTTGAATTAAAATAACACTATTATTAATCTAGAGGCATTTCTACAGAACTCTTTACCCATAAATCTCAGCAATTTATAGATAGATTCCTAAACTAAGGACTCTATTTTGCTGTTCAGTCACAACAAAACCAGACCACAGTCCTGGCAACTGTAGGCAGCAGTCTGTGCTCCATCTGTTGTGCTCTACATCAAGCCAGCTCTGTTGGCTTTTGTCAGCAGGTGAGATGATGGCATCATATGTTGAATAAAGTATGTTTTGCTGAGGCATAAGCCCCTACCGCATTGCTCAGGAAGCAGAAGAACTGTGGGGAAATACTGTTCCCATAAACCAGAGAAATGCTTTCTCTTCTTTTCAGAAGAGCAGGAGATCCATATTCTTTCCTTGCAAGAATTTCTCAGCGAGCTTCATGAAACATAGGAACAAGGAGACCACATTTGAGTGGAAAAAAAAAGAGTAAAGCCAAATTTCTGATTTTGAAAATGAGAAGTTATTAAATCAAATTCACTATTATGTTATGGAAGCAACCTTGGTAGCCACTGAAACTAAGATATTTTTAGAATTAAAACATGGTTATTTTTCAAAGGATGAAAAAGATCATGATTAATCTTCTGAAGTGGCTATAGGAAATATTGAACCATTGGCAATTTGACTTCGGGCCTCCATTTTATAATCCTTTTTTCACCTTAGAATACTCAATATTAATTGCAGAACTGGAGCAGTGCCGATAATGGTGTTTTCTGCGACTTCTAACCTGATTCTAGAATGTGTAAAAAACTAAAATAAGCCTGAAAGATCCTGTTAAACTGTTACAGAGATAAGAAGCAATTATATGAGATAGTTGTTCTGCCTGGAAAAAGTGGATATTTAAATTTTCTTTCTGCCATTTACCTTTTTCTTGATAAAAATAATTACTTTATCTTGCAAACATAGAAGCTTGTCACTTATAGATTGCGAAAAAAATTCACTTAAAAGTAAAAAAATGTACAGCAAATAAATGCATTAAAATAGATTTTACACTCAGTAAATTTAAAATCTTGCAATTGAAAATGAATATATTTCACTAATGCTAGTAAGAATTAGAAAACAAAAGTTCTAATGTTTTCACTTTAAGACTTTTGTGATTTTAATTTCATTACTGCTTTTGGGTTTTGTATTGTTGCTTTAGCTGACTTTTTGCTAATGCTTAAATACTGCAGACAAGACAGCAATATAAATTCAAAAGACATATTCTACTGTCCTTGTTCTGCTGTGCTTTTGTATTAGCAAAATCTTCTCCAAACAACTGACATGATTAGATTCAAAGCTTTTAACTGGTTCAACACTGACTGTGATCACAAATACCACCTTTCAGTCCAGGTGTCTTGGACTGCACAGATGCAATTTCTTTTAACCCTTCTGTGACGACAGTACTGGAACAGAAAATATAGACAAGATCATCCATGTAGTCTCCTTTATTTACTACAATATCAAAGGTTGGGATATTTTTTTTTAATTACCCATAAAATTGTTTGAATCTGGGCCACAGCTTGTTGTTGCTTAAGTGATGCCAATGCTGTCTTCTTTGTCTTCCAAAGCATTAAATAATGCAAACAAAAAACCATGCAGCTTACTCCAGTCAACAATTTTTCTGAGCCAGAGCAGTTCATTTCTGCTCCAGGAGAAGCTGAAGTGCTTGAAAATCTGTCATTAGTAGCCCGTTTTTCAGAGGACTAATATTAGCAGTGCTGTCAACACAGGTTACAGAACCTGTTAAGGGAAGAGATTCCTCTCCCTGCCCCTCGGCCTGCGTGTGAGTCCACCAGACCATTACAAGTTCTAAATGACCAGTTCTGTGCTTCTGTTCTAACCCTGAATATCTGTGTTTTTCTTGGCCTTCTGTAAGATTGTTGGTCTTCAAGGTACACAGTAACATGAGGATGGTTATACACAAGGCTCTTCGTGAAGAGATCCTAGACCAGACTTTCATAGAACTTGCGAGCATTCAGTGAATTCAACTGCACTTACTTGAAGATCTGAAAGAAAACGTGAAATATTTTATATAACTAGTTGCTAGAAATATGTTTTATATTTTTTTCTGATGATGTTCTGCTTAGCAATATATTTATGTACTGGTAAGTCTGAAGCAGAAACAAAACTGCAACTCCTAACAGTGTTCAAAATCATGAGCCAGTACTATAAGACTGGCTTAAATTAAAGAAATGATATGTCCATATGATTACTTTCTCCCATTTTTTTCAGGCCATACAGAACAGTAAGGTCATACTTTGTAGCTTTCTCTTCACATACCAGTATCTGAAGCTTAAGTTTTTAGATGAAATTTTAGGTTTTCCATGCAATAAAGTATCATGGAACTGAAATTATGAAGGGAAACCAATGACTGCAAGACTTCACAGTTACATTTGTCTGTAGGCCATTCTGCCTTCCTGAAGAATATAATAAATGCTGTATTAGTTCACATCACAGGTGTTTTCAGAAGTGGTTGCTCCTGAGTGTTTAGCAAAGTAAAATGAAATAAGGTAGATGTAAAGTGATGCTCTTGACTTCCTACAATAAAGAACTTAGTTAGGCTTTGCAACCAGGACCACTGTGTTGCATACGCATTAACTTTTACCTTTGGCTTTCATAAAATCCTGTGGTAGCAACTTCCATGATTTAATTACATGGTCTTTTTTAAAGTAGCACTTAGTGTTTGTACTATGTTATTAGATCATGCCACTTGCTTTTCTTCAATTCATTTTGTAAGCAACAAGATTACCACCACTCTCTGTTCAAGTTGTCCCCATTATGCATGGTTTTGGTCTTCCCTTCTTAGTTTTGAGAGGCCTAACTCATACCTTCTGCTTTAACTCATACCTCTGGAATCTGATCCTTGAGACTCCCTTACTCCATGAAAGCATTAATCTTTATTGGTAGTCAGTTGTATCCAGCATAATTCTTCAAAAATCAATCACCCCAAAAGCACAGGTGTTGCAACTTCAATCCCTTGTAAAGAATGTGATGAGTTGTGAAGTTCTGATAGCGAGAAAACTGTATTCGTTCACCACAGTATTTTTTGAGGGACGGGAAAGTGGCTGCAGTTGCCTGCACATAGATTCTGAAGTGACCCTATTCTGTTATTTTTATACTCCCTCTTTTCCTCGTCCTCCAAAAATAGTTGGAAGTAGTGTCAGCTACCAAGGCAGTAGAAAACATCAATAACTACTTTACCTATCTCCTTGTCTCAGTGACTTGTGACAGAGGACTTGGGAGCCACTTAGTCGATACCCTAATGGAGATGCCTGTTAAAAATACAGTGTTATCTGGTTGGTAGATAAAGAAGATAAAAGAGGAAGGTACAATGGAAAATGTTACAGAAATCAAAATGCCTCAAAGAATACACATGAACTGAGGCAATAAGGGATGAAACCGAAAGTTTTCGGTAACTCCCAGGCAGTTAGAGACTTGAATGCTTGACTGCAGTGCTGGTGCCACAGTTCTTCCAATTTTTTCTCTGTTTTCATTCAGCTTGCAAATGAACTTATGTTGGTGTTCTTCCTCTCATTTATCCCTTTTTTTAGACTGGAAAAAATATATAAAAATAGGGTAAAGGAGACGTTAATTCTGCTAGTTTTGAACAAGACATTTTAAGGGAGATCTACATTATGGAGGCAGAGATAGCAGGGAGGTGATGTTATTGTTATACTAGTCAGGGTCTCCAGAGTGTCCCAAGAAGCTTGGAGTATTATTTTGAGGAAATAATATAAGGGAAATTAGCTCCATTCCGGTCCTGAGTATCTACCATTCAGTTTTCAAGAGTAAGGCCTTTGTGTTCCTTGCTGGTCCTCTTGTCTGAACTGGACCTCCACAGACATAAGATCTAGCAGACTCATTACTCTCAACACAGAAGTTCTGAAAGAAACCAAGGAATTTTCTTGAGATGATCATCTGTTAGCTCTGAAAACTGGACATTCTCTCTCAGTCTCCAAGCTTTTGTGTTCTATTGCCAATGATGGCTGTTGTCCCTTTTCTTCCTGTTCAACTCCCATTCCTTCAATTGTTCAGCTGCCCATCTCCTATTTCTTTGCTTTCCTGCTTTTTACATGCCATTCTGCTGAAGTTCATATTTCATTTTTTCTTTTCCCTCCCCTCAGTTTCCTATTCCCCACTGGTGTTTCTTCTGAAACTTTCATTTAAAGAGCCTTTAAAGAAACTTTAAATTAAATATGTTATAAACTAAATAAAATTTCAGTAGATCCAACAAATAGGATATTCTCACAGCTGCCTCAGTTTAATTTGGATTAATGTCTTTTCTTTTCCCACTGTTTAGTTAAATAGTGTCAATCTGGATCTGAAGTTCTGTCTCAGAATTTGAGTATGATAATGAAGTCAGTGATATAATGAGGTCAAAGTTCAAAATGGTGTGCAGTGCTGATATAAATGATCTTAAAATTCGAGATTTCTGTTTTCAGTGATTAACAGCAAACATAGATTCTGTATGGGTTTATTGTGTCAAAAGTGCTATGCTTCTGCAGTTCTGCATGAGGCTTCCAGCACAACTAGGGGTCTGACTGAATCCAGGGTAATGTCAACTATGTGGCAGTGCAGTTACATATCTGTAACTGCTGCCTTTACATTTGGGTACCTCACTTTTATTAGATGTGGTTGAAAAATGGAACACTTTCTCAAGGGATTTATTTTACTTTTTTTACTATTTCTTTTTTTAGATGTTAACATTCTAGGAGTAAGAATTTGAGAGAAAATAAAAGAAAGCTGAGCAGTTCTTTGAGAAATTGAATGAAGGATTAATGCACAGTTTTTCAGATCTTGCCACATGAGAAAGGTTTGAGGTCTTGCCTATTTTTAGGGTAGCTGCAATAGTGGCCAGCAACAAGTGCACAAGAAATCATGACTTTGTAGGAAAAATCTGTTCAAGTATACAAATTGGTTCAGACATGGTATGATATTATTACCATAACATTTAAAAGTTATTTTTATTTTGCTTTTTTTTCTAATTATGGGCACTTATTTAGTTAATGAAAAAATGAAGCTGCATACAAAAAATCAGCTTAGTCTAATTTTGCTGATATGATGCACATTTTACAGCTATATTTCTTGACTACAGCAAAACTGATACACGTATTGTAGGAGTCTCTATTTGATTACCAAATCCCAGTCAGTCAGAGTCAGGTCGCAAACCTCCAATGGACAGATATGTGTGAGTTTTTCAATCAAATCTGATAGAAATTAATTTGAGGCTAACATTTCCCTTTGAGATGCTTTCTGTGTGTGCTTGTGCACACAATACAAGCTTTTTCATGCTGGAAGCTCTTAAAGAGTACCTTGATTTTAAGGGAATAGTTTTTCCCCTGCTGAATAGTAATAGGATTTGATATTATATAGGACAAGATCTTTGAAACTTTGATTATCCCACCAGAGAAAATACTTTCATGTAAACAGGTTAAAGCCATAACATTCTTTTTTTCTGACTTTGAAGACATTTATCTTGTAGCTTTATCCTGCTTCAGATATTTAATTTTAGTTCTGTAGCATCAAATACTAGCATTATTCAGTTGCTATTGTTTTCTTTGATGTCTCGATAATAGGTGCTTATTGGATTGGGGCAAAACAGAAATAAAGGCAAATGGAGGTGGATGGGTGAGGCTTTGGGAATAGATAGGCGATTACACAAGATATTCCAGTGCCAGGGAAATATCTAGGTTCAAAATATGGACATGCTCTACACTTACTTTGGCATCCAGGCCCCTTTCTGTGCTGCCCATCAGAGTTGTGGCCCATGCTTTCTCTTTCTTCTCTCAAGGGCAAGGATGATGCTAATAGAAGGAGTTTTCCATTTTAGCAAAATAAAAGGAAAGAACCATGACTTCTTTTTCTTCCTACTACTACATCTTTTCCATTATGGTAAACAAAGATCCCAACTTGGAGCAGAATGTGTGATAGCAAAGGATCGTGCATCCCAGAAAGGAGGAGCTTTAAGGAGTAGAGAGGTCATTTATCTTACATGCATAAAGGTAAGGAGACGTAATTTCCTTCACAAAGCGGAATACCTTGGAAAAGTAGTTGAAAGAGTGACTGTGCTAGGTAAAAAGAGCTATACCCTTAAACAAATGGGATTGATAGCATAAAGGCCTTTAATATCACCCTGTCATGCATCCCCTTCATGAAGTGCTGTCTCAAAAGGGGAAAGATCTTATTCTCTGACAAGGTGAAATTGGCTGAAAGCAAAGGTCCTCCATCACAGTCTCCCAGCTCCCATCAACCTGTTGCCCATCAGAACATCTGGTGGCTCTATGTTTTCTTATTCATTATTGTGAAACAGACTAATGACATTGATCACTTATAATTTCATTTGGCTAGATGCAAAAAAATGCAGTAGCCCAAAGACGCATGCTGATGAATCAGAGGCTGGTAGTGATGAGTCCTAGTAGATTCTGAATTTCTAGATTCCTTTCAGCTGCTTATCACTTCTAAAATGCGTGAACAAAGGATAATAATATCCCAGGAGATCAATAAAAGAACAGTGTACAATGCTTTTAATGACAGGACTTGAATTTTCCAAATGTTATTCTAAACAAGCTGCCTGTCATTTGCTGTGATCCACTGCAGGGACTGGAAAGGTACCAAGGTAAATCCCTCCTTTCTTTTACTCAACCAGGCTTCATAATGCTTGGGCCATATGAGTTGGACAAGAAGGAACTGAGGGAGGGCAGGTGCTGATCAAGAGCAAGGCTCTGAGTCCTTAGCATGTGGTACTGCTAAGGGAACAGCCCTGCAAATGAGTGAGATGGCAGCCTTTCTATGAAAAAGTGTGGCACAGGAGATGGCTCTGTGAAACCTGAGAGCAGAGCACTTTATCCCATCTACAGAGATTTCTAGAGGGTGGAGCTTGTGGCATCTCTTTTGAGCTCTACAAAGCGTTCTCTACCAGAACCTAGAGAAGCTGTTACACTAGATATTTTCAATGTGAGGAGTGAAAGGGGAGTGGGGAAAAGACATCCAAGAAACAACCTACAAGGAATTTAAGTAAATAATTTTGTACTTTTTTAACTGCAATGGTGTAAAATCTGGTCTTAGTCTCAAGTTGTTGCATTTGGAATAAATACTAGCTTAATATGTATTCAGTCAGTGTCTGAAATTGTCCCAAATGATCTTCCCTTTGAAGGCTTATAATGCTTTTACCATGGCCCAAAGAAGCATTTCTAACAATCAGTAAAATCTTCCTGAAATAAACACAGAGGGCTGTTAATACTAGCTCAGGGAATCTACACTCTTAAAGTGATCTGCTGCCCTTGATCTGTGAGGGAAGTTGTACTGATGTTAAGGGCCATTGGAAAAATTGCAATTCCTGTAAGGCTGCTGAGATGTAGTTTAGGTCCTGAATGTTTGGAAAGGGAATGAATGTATGATATTCTTATATTATAAGTATTTTATATTCTTATAAACCCTCATGATTTTATGTTGTGGTAATTCCATGGTGTGAATTCTTATCATTCTTCTTTTAGTATTTTCATGTCAAGTACTGAAGCATTGTGCATTAAAATTGGCACAAAAAACTTACTGAAAATAAGAGTAGTGTATCTTAAAAATCATAGTCTATAAACTGGAAGCAAAAAAAAAAAGACAACTAGTCTGAATTTTTGGATTCTCTCAATTTTACTCTTGCTGTGGCTAGCAGCATCAACTGCCTATGCTTTTTTGTTTCCACCCAAATACATCTACTGTGTTCTTAGAACCCCATTTTTCAGAAATAGTTCTATTTTGTGTATAAAGCAGCTTGAGGGAATAAGTTACAGAGCAAGGCCATAAAGGTCTTCCAGGAGTAGGAACATGTGAAGATAGAACTCATTAAAATCACAGCATGATATGACTTATACAAGTCACACAAATAAATAATCTAGAAGTGTATGGACTTTATGCGTGTTTTACTTTGCCTTGAAAACCAATGTAGTTTAAGCACCCAGGGACAACATAGGCATTTGCTCCACTAAAGATGCTGAAAGCACTAAGCAAGTACTGGCCTGCACAAAACCATTTACATTTGATACGTTGATATAGCCTGTGGCATACAATATTAATAATAGTTCTCATTTTTACACTCTGTCCGACTTAATCCAGATCATTTGAAACTAAAAATGTTGATCCAAAATACTTTGCGCATGTACATGTCCCATGAACATGGGACTTAGTCTGTTTCTTTGTGGTCTCAGGAGATGTAAGTCAACATAGCTTTATATAATTTAAGAATGCTTTTCTGATTCACCCTAGTTCAGGATTTTGTTGAAAATTACGTCAATTTACTCAATATTCAGTTTTAAATGCTTTCTATAGCTTCATAGAGCCTATGTTGATACAATGCACTTTCATCCTGGTCCATTTTTTTCAGAAGTGGCTGGTTTTTGTCATAATTTCCCTATTCTTAAAGGCTTTTACCAATTCACTGGCTAAATCTTCATCCTTGAATAATAACAGAGTGTTCTGCCCTATCCAGGAGCGTTCTGCCCTCTCCACCTCTTCATTACTGGACTGCATCGTACCATTATCTTAGCTTGTTCTCTTCATGGCTGCTGGCACCTATTTTATTTGATGCAGCGAATCTCTCATTATAGGCTTATTAGCATCCATGTCAAGACAATGTGAAAAGTCCTCCCCTTTCAAGACTGATGAATACAAACAAGCAGGGAATAGAACCCATGAGCAATCCTTATCGTTTTACTGCTGCATTAATACCTCTAACTCTAATTGACAGGGTAATTAAACCCCAAAGATATCCCAAGAAAGCAGCCTGAGTAGCTGTGATCATGCCATATAAGTGACATAGAACACATTCTGTGAAATAGGATCAAAATGGTTTCTGTGCATTTTGTGTCACCAAAGCAGCTGTCCTGATGATTCACATCCTATTAAATCCTATTTAATGTGCTTTGAGCGTGTCATAATCAATTAAAAATAGTTGTCATTTCAGATAACAGTTTTGGGATTTTGAAACTAGGAATAGCTTCTTTTGGACAAAGACTCCTAAGGGCTCTCCTCTGTAGGACCCCTGTCATTCACTCACCTCTCATTCCTCAGGTTTGTAACAGTTCAGGGTCAGGCCTCCATGGGAGATCTCTATAGCAGAAACAATTTTATTTTTCTACTCTCTCCCAAGTTTTCACCCATTGTTTTTCCCAGAATTGGCACCTGTCTCTAGTTTCTTTGCAGTTGCTACCACATTGTTCTCACTCTTCATCCTCTTTCTAGCTCCTATTTTTTTATTAACCACTTCTTATATCACTCGGGTTGCCTGCTCTTCTGAGCATTCCAGCAGCAGGAGCAGTGCTCTTCCATTTGTGGACAGTGAAATTGTAAGGGGACAGATGTATCAGTTGGCTTCTTACACTAGACTAGACTAGAATATTTCATCTGCAATAGATCTAAAATGATTGTCCAATGATAGTCCAACTGCCTGTTCCATTCAAGGCTGATCAAAAGCTAAAGCATGGTATTAAGGGCATTGTCCAAATGCCTCTTCAGCAGCCTCTTCAGCAGCCTCTTCAGCACTGACAGACATGGGGGGACCTCTTCAGGAAGCCTGTTTCCAGGGTTTGACCACTCTGGGTAAAGAAATATTTCCTAATGTCAGGTCCATTGGGCCTGACGGGATTAATTCATAGTACTGAAGGAGCTAGCAGATGTCACAGAAGGACCCCTCTCATTTACCTACACAAGGGTCCTGGGAGTCCAGGGAGGTCCCTACTCACTGGTAGCTAACAAACACTACTCCAGTTTACAAGTCCTGGCAAAGTCCTGGGGGTGCTTACAGGCCTTGGTGGCTGGGACTGGCCTCTCCCCACTCCTGCCATCTCCTGCCATCTCTTGCCATCTCCTGCCGAGGGCCCAGGGGACATGTCCTAGCTCAGCCTGGGACCTTCAGTCCCTGCTGTAGGTGTGCCCCTCTCTGTCCCTGTCTCCTGGGTGGGCCTGGGACCTGCACTGCAGAGCTGCTCTCTGGGGTGGAGCCCTCAGACCTGGGTCGAACCTTGTCGTGCAGAACTCTGGGTTTAACGTGGCATAACTGTTCTGTTCCATTTCCTGTGCTCATTGTGAGTCAAGTAACAATGATCATTATTTTCCAGAAATGTCAGGGGTTTTTCAGCTCCAAAGACACATTCAAGGACACGTAACACGCAGGTTATAACTGGAAGCAGGATATTATTTTAATTTTTATTTTTCTCCATCTGTTTTGGAACTGATGCTCACAACCATTACCACATTGTGCATGTGTAGCCAGGAGCAGGCTGATGTGTTCTTCAGTTTAGCTTTAAAACCCATCCTTTGTAGTCTGGAAAAGGCAAGTGACAGAGCTACAGAATGCAGCAGCAGGAATACAGGCCCAGCAGGTCCTGTTTCCTGAAGGGTGAGAACATGAAGACTGAGGATCTATACCAACCTCACACAAAAAAGAAGGAATGTGTGATACCGTGGGGTATTTTACAAATTATGACACATATCAATGAGAAGCACAATTTTTGCCTTCCAAGACTTGCTTTGGTGCTGTGCTTCCTGGCCAGGGATGCATGCCCTGTGTTTGTGTAGCCCTGTGCCTGTCCTGTGCTTGTGTTGCAGGCTGGAGAACTGCAAAATGGCAGCTCTGGATGGATGCAAGGACCCCATGGGAAATGGGAGCCAAGGGAAGAGCAGAGCTCAGCCCCACTCCAAACTTGCAATGGGCAAGAGAGCCAGAGAGAGCCAGTGCACGAGTGGTGCCTTGGAGGTGTGAGGGCAGCAGGCAAGAACGGAGCTGCAGGGGCCCAGAGGAGCCCTGACAAGGGGCTGTGCCCAGTGCTACGGAGGACAAGAAGCAACCCCCAGGCCACCCTTGGGGCCCACCCTGGGAGTCTAGAAAACTTCCTTTCCTCAGGTGAGGGTCATGAGGGACACCTTCAAGGAGCAAGAGCAGCTGGCACCTGGCCAAAATGGCCCAAACGAGCCCTGGCAAGAGGTTGTGCTCAGTGTGGCAGAGGAAAGCAAAAAAACCCCAGGGACACTTGCAGCCCACTGCGGGGTAAAAAAAAGCCTTCCTCCCCCCAGATGCAGGGCATGACAGGCCATCTTCATGTGGCACGAGCAGCAGAGACTGCCAAAGGGACCAAACATGTACAAAAAGGGGAACAGAGGAGCTCTCAGCAGTGATCATGCTCAATGATTCAGAGGAATGCAAAACTGCCTCGGAGGAAGATTCCTCCCTGACCCCAGCACTGGCCATCAGCTATTCTCAGAGAATGTGAGAAAGACCTGTCCACTCCTCCCATAGGCTGGCCCT
Source organism: Lycocorax pyrrhopterus obiensis (assembly GCA_014706295.1). Taxonomy (NCBI): domain Eukaryota; kingdom Metazoa; phylum Chordata; class Aves; order Passeriformes; family Paradisaeidae; genus Lycocorax; species Lycocorax pyrrhopterus. The sequence goes on along the minus strand of JACSVZ010000002.1, from coordinate 55,002,955 downwards.
GCCTTCCAGAAGATGGCCAAACCCTATTCTGCCCTAACTGGAGCCATCTCAGGGGCTTCTGGGAGTGGCCACATGTCACCAGTCTGATAAACTTCAGGGGCACAAATCTTTGCTGTGCCTGGCAGGGCACCAGTAGGTATTCCAAAGCACTGGGATCCTGCCAACATCTCAGCATCTCACTTCTTATGGCTGCTGCCCCTGGCTTCACAGGGGATGAAGATAGAGTGCTCTGCAGTGCTCCTGAAGTATTCCTCCAGAAGGCATTTCCTTGGTTTTACTACTTGGTTTGGTGCTCCTTCTCATATCTTGAGAAGCTGGCATCTGTCCCCTGAAGTCTGAAGCAGGATTTCCATCTATCCAATGGGCTTTGAGCATGGCCCCGCTAGGAGCTGGCCTTGCAGCAGAGAACCTTCAGCAACCTCATCCAGCCCCCCTCAGCCCCCACCAAGTAATTACAGTAGCTCCTTAAGGACTTTCTCTTGGATGTCTTCAAGCTGACCCTGGGCCAGCTCTGTGAGTGGGACATAGGAGTCCCCATGTGCAGCCCCACTCACTGCAGCCCTGCCCACCACACCTCTGTCCAGCATCCTTCATAGAATCATAGAACCATTGAATAGTTAAGGTTGGAAAAGACCTTTAAGATCATCAAGTCTAGCCATTGACCCAGCACCACCACCATGTTCCCCATTAAACCATGTCCTCACGTGTCATATCCACGTATTTTTTTGAACACTTCAGGGATGGTGACATCTCCACTCTCTTGGGCAGTCTGTTCCAATATTTTAAAACCCTTTCAGTGAAAAAAAGTTTCCTAATATCCAATCTAAATCTCCCCTGGTGCAACTTGAGGCGATTTTCTCTCATCTTGTCACTTGTAACCTGGGAGAAGAGATTGACCCTCACCTGTCTATAACCTCCTTTCAGGCAGTTTTAGAGAGGGTTAAGGTCCCTCTGAGCCTCCTTTTCTCCAGGCTAAGCAACCCCAGCTCCCTCAGCTGTTTCACATAGGACATGTGCTCCAAACCCTCACCAGCTTTTTTGACCTTCTCTGGACTAACTCCAGTGCCTCAATATCTTTCTTGTAGTGAGAAGCCTAAAACTGAACACAGTATTAGGCCTTCAGAGGAAGGCCTTTGAAGTGCTGGCCCTGAGGCAGTCCCTGTGTCCATGAGTCTGCCCCTGCCCTTGGTGGTCATATACTGGACACAGCTTCCAGGTACTCATGACATGTCCTCCTCTGCTCAGCTTCCAAGGACCAACCTCATGCTCTCTCAGGCCATGGCAGAATCCAACCCCGCAGCCCAGAGACCACCCCTGTCAGCTGTCTCCCTCTGTGCCAGAGCTAATGTCTATGAATGTGGTTACAGAAAAGCTTTAGGCAGAGAAATTCTCCTGCTTTCTACAGCATTCTGTGAGAGCTCTGCGTTTCTCACAGAAACTACAAAAAACAGTGCTACGGTTTTGTAAATGAGTTCTCTCTATCTTGCACCTGCAGTTATGTAGTATTGTTATGATATTGACTAGAAAAATATTTTGAAATGGGTGTTGTGGGTTTTAGCCAACTGGTACGGGAGGTGGATGATCAATGACCAATGACCTTATGCCATGCAAGTATGCTAGGGTACAAAAACGGATCTGTAGAATAATAAAGGGCTCATGCCATTCTATTCTTTTCCTGGACTTGGACTTTCATGTTGTAATTTCTCTCCGGCCGCGGTACAACAGCGACATATGAAGCCCCACAATGAGGAGGACCAGGGACTCGATCTGTCTGGATACAAACCCTTTTCCTGCAGCATAAGTGGGGTGATTTCAGCAGCTGCAGCCCAGAGGAAAGCAAAAGTGTAACCAGAGCCATAGGCTGAGATGGACAGTGCCATAAGACCACCAGGGAAACAGACACTTTGGAAAACAAGTGAACAGACGTGACAATGGTGTGATGAAAAGATCGGTCATTTTTAGACCTTGAACATTTGGATCTCTGCCCAAAGCACAGTCAGGCAAACATGACTTCTAAACTGTGAAAATGGCTCATTTTTGCTATTGTAGTCACATCCGCTTGTCTCACTGAAACCAAGATGTGCAACTCCTCTGTTAAACACTGTAGCAGGGCATCTCACCCCCCCCCCAAGAGCTTATCTGTTGCTTGTTAGCTGGAGAAATAACTCAGGGCATCTCGCCCCTCCCATGAGCTTCACATGAGCTTGCTAATTGGTGAAATAACTCAATCAGGACAGCTTGTCTTATGGTGAGTTATTTCGGCATCATCGGAGTAATGATTTCAGTTCATCTTGCTGTAGAAGATGTGGAGAGATAAGCTGGCATTTTTGACTGACAGACACTTCACTTTACAAACTATAAAAGCTACACCAAACTTTCACAAAGCAGAAGTCTTCTGCACATCCCCTGGAAATGTGTGGAACTTTCCTCTAAAGCTGGGATGCCTACTTCGTGGTTACCCTCTTGAGGGTTGAGTGAAAAGACTCTGTGTACACTATTGTCAATTCCGTGGTAAAATACAGTGACTCCTAATCTATACTATTTCTTTTCTAGCTTTCATATAGGTACCTTAATGTCGTGCACTGTTTTATGTAATCTACTAGTAGTTCTTTTGTTTTATAATGTGTAGTAAGTAACTCTGTTTAAGGCCTTTTGTCTGTTATCTCCTGTTTATTCAATAAATAACTCATTTTATAATAGACTTGGTCTGCCATCCTTAGAACTTGCAGGCTGGGGCGATTTTAGGTGTGGGCCACCTAAATTTAAGATGCCGCCAAAAATCTGAAATTAAGGCAGGGCTTGTCTGAAGCTCCCATTTGATCAATAACAAACACATCCGTTGGCTGGGTTTACATGGGGTATAAAGCACACTTCAGTAATGGCATAAAACTTCTAGAGCTCATTTCTCATGATGCCTGAAGATTTTTAGCTTTTTTCATATATTTGTCGCTGTATAGATTTTTAATATATAGTTGTATATTTTCTAGTGTTTTTCCTGCCCTCTCTCACATTTTAGAACAATAAGCTAACCCTTTCTAACACATTCTTGAAATTCTGTTTAGTCTTATTCTCAAAAAGACAGTTTCTGATAAGGACATCTTGTTTTTCACCAGAATTTGAGACACACAAGAAGATATAAGGCAAAGAGCCCCTGGACCAACTCCAAGGGGCAGAGCAACCCAGTAACCTAGAGGCTACTGGGGCAATTGATCTCCCATTGGATGTACCTGCTAGATATACTAATTAATTAATCTTATAAGAATTGTAAAAATCGTGTATCACATGTGTGCATAGCCATATTTGTGCACCTGAAAGCTTTCATTAAAGAATTGCTTTTTATCTTACCACTCAATATTGTTTGGAAAGTTTTTGTCTTTTGATTCTAAGCAACACTCACTTTAACCTTTCTGAGAGGTATTTACTTACGTCTATATGTGGGAAGATGTTCAGGTCTTATCTAAAGCCTTGTCAAGCCTCCTTTTTCTTTAAGATTTAGTAGTTAGAGTACTGAAAGATTAAGAGAGGTACTATTATTGTAATTTTGTACGTTGGTACCAAAATTGGTGTGTACCTTCAGACTGTGTGAGCAAGGGCATTTATACCAAAGACATTCTTTTGGTTATGGTGATGCCAGAGATGAGAGTTTTTGCTCCCTCTGCATGAACTTTGCAGGGATGTAAAGAGCATATGTGGTTTCACCACCATTCCTCACCAATGCATCAAGGGACACTTGCTAGTGCACTGTTTATGGTGAGGTTGCCTTTTTAGAAAGAGGTCCCGAATGTTTTTGTGTTCTTTACCATATTTTTCCTTGCACTTGAATAGCTCTTCTCCTCCTTTGGTCTTTATTCTTGATCCCTTTCTTGAAGGTGGTGTCAACCCTATCTGCCTTTGCTCCTTCCAGTCATCGTTTTTCTTCTGTAGGTGCTCCATGCCCATAAATCATCTGCTTAGTCTTTGTCTGCATTCATTCCAGATGGAATTTGTCTTTTTAGAACTTGAGGAATGAGAAATGTCCATAGTGGTACAGGTGAATTCTCACCAGGGCTTTACACAATGGTTGCCTTTCTTGCCTGACACACAGGAATACTTTTGCCTGTGTCCCATTCATGGCTCATTGTCACCCTGTGATCTACTCATGCCTCCAGGAGCATTTGCCTCCTCCAATGTCTTCAGACTGGAGCAGAAACTTGTGTCACTCCACCTGACACGGTGGTACCTATTTCTACCCTGCAGTTCCTCGTGCAAGGAGCGTTTATCGATGTAGGGGATGTCTCTTCTGTCAGAGCTTCAGCTGGTGGGGAGAATGGGGGCTGTAGAACTATGCCATGAGATAGACCTTTTCTTCCTCATGGGTGCCATGAAATCCAGAATATGATGTGGACAAGGAAATCTACATTCTTGAATGGTGTTTTTTTTTGCAATCTAAATCCAAAAGACCTGACCATGAACTTCCCTGTTTCCTACACTTGATGACAGCAAAGCGTGAAGGGTGGAGCCTGAGAGATGTGTTAAGGGGGCTTCCACCCATGAGTAACCTGCTGGAGTCCAGCTCCACGCCGCCACAACCAGATCCAGCCTCCGCCGGCCAGCTGAGCCATGGACGAGGTGTGTGGGTGGGCTCTGAACACGGGGCTGATGGTGTCGGTCCAGCCCCTTTCAGAACTGGTGTCTGCCTCTTAAAAGGGACAATATCCATGCCTGGCATTAACTGAGCTTCCATTGGGAAGTTTCATGGGAGAAAGCGCCCAACCAGTCCAGGCACTGAGAAAGCTACAAGAGACCAAACCCTGCTGGGCCAGTGCAATGCAGTTCATGCCCCTGCTGTCTGTGGGGGATATACTTTACTTTCCAGGAGTGTGAATGAAGCTTGCTGATGAACTTTTAAATGAATTCCACAGCTATGTAGTGGAAAGGAAGGTTGTTGCTGACATGGATAAGGAGGTGGCTGGACAGGTGGGCATCAGACATTAAAAGGCAACTGCCTCTCTTCAGAGGCCCTACATACCTGGAGGAGAGATGCCAAGAAGGAATGAAGAGTTTGCTTTTTATATGCCCACTTGAAACCACTGTGATTGTCAGTGTGATGAAATGACTAATGATATCATTCAGATACAAAGAAACTTATTTTTCTTTTTAATTATTGGATGAAAATACGAAAAATAGTCTTCTAGCATACACATGGTAATGACTTTGCAAAACTGGTGCTATGAGTGCAGAAAGCTGCCAGAACATGTCTGTTCATTTGAAGAATCCTTATGTATAGCTGCAGAGGGCTGCTCTTCTGGATGGACCACTCAGCCCTAGGTCATAGCTTGTCTCCAGCCCTGACTCCTGGATGGACCTAGAACCTGTCTCCAGGCCTGTTTCCAGCTGTATCTCTTGCTAGTCTCCCTGGATGGACCTAGAACCTGTCTCCAGGCCTGTTTCCAGCTGTATCTCTTGCTAGTCTCCCTGGCTGGCCCCTGGACCTGGCTCATTCCCTCTATGTATCAGAGGGTCTCTTTGGAACAGGTTACTAGATTCTGGCTCTGCCTGTCTGGGCATAGGCCTGTGGGACGGTACCCTGTTGATGAGGGCATGGGCTGTGCCAGGGTCAGCAGCAGCTCCTGGCTTGCCTGCCTTCAATGAGTAGCAGGCACTTACTGCTCCCGGACAGTCTTCTTGCATAACTTCATCCTCAAACATTTTGCAGTTGAGGCACTTCCTAAACCAAAGGATGTCAAAGTATTCATCGACCCATCAGCTGATTGCCCTCCATGAACCTATCCTGCCTCACCATGTAAGCTTCTGGTTAACATATGGCCAAACTGTAGGCCACATACTGATCCTCAGCAGGTGTCTGAGCATAAAAGTCTGGCAAAGAGTCATAAACATTTTAAAAGAAAAATTATTAGCAAAACTTAAATATAGGTTTTTCTATTAACTGCATTTATAATAAATGTCATCACTTACTGACTTTCCTCTATGCATAAGCAAATAGCACAGTTCACTGATAAATGAAACAAACTCAGGAACAATTAATACATGGCAGCTCTTTCAGTAGCTCAAACCTTTCACGTTTTCTGTCCTGATCCTGTGTAATATACAGCAGGCTATAAAGTCTGTTACCAAATTTTGTGAACTGACTATCAGAAGATCAAACATTTCTCACTGAGACACGTCCTAATGTAATGCCAGGAAGTACGTCTCTGTATATAGCGTACCTTCATTTGATACATGAAATATTCAAGCATCATCTACAGTGCTTGGAGCAAGAGAAGCACAGGTATACGGGTACATCATTTTGTTTGGGCTTTTTTATTTTTTTCCATGGGAGAGAGGCATCTACTTAGGAGCTGGGGATCTAAGGCATATGTAGTGTGTAGGAAATGTGTGCTTTCACTGGCACTACACACTCCTGTCACATCCACCTCCACTCACTTTTGGCTCTGATGATGTCACTTCATTGTGTTGTGTTGAAGTGGAAGTAGCACCTATGCAAGATGAGCAATTTACAGCTCAAGTTAATGAAAGCAAATATACCAGTGAAAAAGAAGTTAATCATCATCACACACACTGTGAAACTATCTGCTTTTCCTGTTGGTGTGTGTGCTGGTTTAAAACCCAGCAGGAAAATTAAACCCACTCAAGCTGCCCCCCTTTCCCCATCCCATTCTGACAGTGGAGAAAACACTAGGAGACATTATAAGATGAAATCACAATTTACTGAAAAATCGCAATAACCAAAATAATATTGATAAAAGAGTGTACTCAGGTGGGCTCCACTCTGTGCCACTGCTGCTCTCTCCCTTTTCTTTTTTTTGGAGCGGCGTCTCGGGCTTGCTGGTGGTGTGTTTCAGCACCAAACCAGAAAACCCACCACTCAGAGGAACAGGAAAGGGATCACTGGTGGCAGAGATGGGCCAGCTCTGCCAGGCTGACCCTGAAACCTGCACACCCCCTCCCTTGAGCTCAGTGAAAGATGAGGATCCTTCAGTTTCTGGCCCTAGCTTCCTCCTGGCTATCCCTGCCATGATGTGGGTGGTATGGAATTAAACAGTACTAGAAACTCCACTCCTTTACTCTATAACTATTACAGTGTGGTAAGAGCATTACTGCTCTGAAGAGCTACACAGTTACTGATATGACTCATTAATAAATTCCTATTACTCAATGAACAGAATAATATGCCTTATTTTTGATGTTTCTGCTGTCTTTGACATGTTCTAAATCCTACCAAAGATTTTGCAAAAGTTTAGGAAAAAGATTATTCCATTCACTGTAAGAATCCTCTTTTTGCCTCACTTGAATGATGTTAGTTTACCTAAATATGGTCTGTTCTTCACATGGTGTAAGTCTCCATTATTGTCCATGGTATATTCAGTAAGGAGAGGTCTTAAAAAGCCCATTGTGCCAGATACTGCGGAAGACATGATGAGACATGAAGAATGTGGTTTTATTAGAATGCTGTAGTTGGGAATGCACCTGGGAAGCATATTTTTAAACCTTACCCACTCAATATCACCCTTTCTTGCTAATCCATCTTGCCTCTCAACATGTTTTTCCTCCACAATTCTGTTTCACCTGATAGAGGTGTGAGACTTGCTTGTCCTCTGATTAACTAGATTCCATCATCATTGGTGTAATCACTTCGCATCACTTAACATAGGAGTAGAGGAGGAAGCTGCTGTCTCTTCACTATGTAGTTTACTATGGAGAAAGAATCCCATTCCCATTTCCTAGATTTTCATTTTATATAAATTCTAGTTGAATCAGGAAACTGAAAGATCTGTTGAACAATTGTCCTTCCTGAAACACAAAAATAAGTTCAATCAAACCACCTTCTTAGATCTAGAAGGAAAGGGGGAGAAGTTATTCCTACCTTCCCAAAGATACAAAGCATTTCAGCAAGTCCCTTTTCTCTAAAATAACAAGAAAAAGAAAGTTTTTAGCAGATGTTTTCTTTGGACAGTGAAGGATAAGCACTGAGGGAAAGCTGTCCCACTGGCTGTACAGAAATGAGTATAATGTAGATTATGCCTTGTTCTAGCAATTTAGGCACAGAAACATCTTTTCCTATATTTCCTTTACATGATATAGGAAGGGAGGGAAGTGCCATTCTTGAAGTGAGTGAGTATGTCCCAGCAGCTTGGTTTTTGAAAAATGGAGCTCTGGGGCAGTGGGAGAAACCCAGAAATGATACACTCATGAAATCTGGAGGAGGAGGAAATTAGAAGTGTCAGAGGTTTTCTTAATAGCAAAATTGCCTTTGAAATGTAAAAATGATTGGCCAAAATGGGCTTGCAGAGGGAGGAACTGTAATCCATTACTGTCTCTTAATACAAAACAATTATTTCAGAATTAGCAAAATTCAGCAGAAGTTTACTCATACAGAAACCCCACTAACATATCCATGAAAATCAAGATGCAAAATGCCATATAGTGTCTGTTTGGCAGAGATGGATAGAGAGAGTGAGAGAGAGAGGAAGAGTCCCTAACAGTTTAGAATTAGATTTGTTAATTTTCAAAGAGTGCAAGACTGGGTCTTGTGTGTTAAAGTGGTGAGTAAAGGGCCTGTAGTGTGAGGTACAACAGCTTGCTCTGACAGTGCCCTGCATCTGTCACTCGAGAAAAGAGGAAAAAGAGTCCCCCTAGTGTACCAATGCTGTAAGAAGCAGGAGTATCTCGCTCAATTCACTAAATCTGCTGCAAGTTCTGCTATGTGAACAAGTGCCTAAAGGTATTTTAGTAAACCCCCGGGCTCTGTTGATCACAGGGCTTCTAGTTCGCGAACAAAGGAACCATAAACAATCATAAATAATGAGCATTAAAAATGACCATGTGTTTTAACACATTTTAGCTATGAAGTAATTGGGTTTTGCATTGCTGTATAATTCTAAATACTAGTTTTTGCCACCCAGGAAACATATATTCTCCTGGAAGACAGAAGAGAAATTATTTTATACAGTAATACAGTTTTCACAAGTTCTTAGCCATGTATCTGTGAGGTAAAATCAAGCACATTATTCTATTCAAAAGTACCACTTTTTTTTTTTAATTGTTTCAATTAAACAGGGAAGTCTACTGCAATTAAAAGTATTCAGTGTTACACTTTCCCTGGCTGCCACAAATCCAGTGTGCAACTCAAAACACAGGCTTTGTACCACTTTGAATTTGCACTGTAGCAGTTTAGATGATAAATCAGCCTCCTCCCTGTGTAAGTCCTCTCTCAATGACCTTAGCTACAGCAATGCAAACCTGGCCCTTTGTGACAGGTGCTGAAGGGGCATGCATATAGGAAGGCATAGCTGCGTATATTGCTGTAACTCTGTAACTATTTTCCTCGTGGGTATGTTGAGGGAGTGCCGTGGATAAAAAGTTTCAAAGCAGACCAGAAGGTCTCTGTTGGAGATACAGAACAGCTGGTTGGTAAGCAGTATTTGTCATTCTGTCCTTCAATAATTTTCCTCAAGATGCTCATGCTAGAGCGAACCTGGCAAGCCAAGTTCCCCTTTGCACCCTGCTCTCCACCTGAGTCTGCCCTGTGGCAGATTAGGCACTATGTTGCTCCCTCACCTTTTTGACTGCTGACAGGAGAGCTAAATCACCTTTCCAGCAGCAAAGGAAGCATGTGTTTTCAGGGGAGGGACTGTGGGGAGTGGGAGATGTTAGGGAGATAAGTCCTCAGAGTAAGTAAAAAGACAAAACGGGACCAACACCTTTTAGGAGATGGCCAGTGGAAGGCCTGAAGGATGAGAAGCAAAGATGAAACTGCTCAGGAACCAGTTGTGCAGCCGCTACAGGCAGGATCAGGTAGATTTGGCTGAGGGAAAAGGTCTCCAGCTCGTCAGAGGTAAGGGCAGCTCCAGCAGTAGCAGAGGAAGCTCTTGCAGTTGTTCGGATTAACAATGGTGCTGTAATTTATGCAGATGCTTTAGCTGCAGGGATGTTGTTTTACATTTTAGAGAGTAGTTTGGCATTTCCTGGAAATGTAGGTTAATTATGGTAAAAAGAGGGGTAGCATATATCTCACTTTGGGAGGAGGGAGCTCTTGCAACTCTGCTGGTGTTGTGTGCAAGCCACTGGTTGGTTTTGTGGTGTGTAAGGGAGCAGCAGCCTTGTGTGCATACAACACTGGGCTTATTTGTGTTCTGCAACAAATGTTTATGTCAGTGTCTCTGCTAATAAAAACCCCGCAGCGCTAATTGCCAGGTTTAGTTACTTAAATGAGTTAAAGGAATTTGAAAGGTGTTTGTGCATACTCACTGCAGAAAGGATCCTCCTAAAGAAAAACTATAAAATAGACATCCTTAACTTTCCTTTCAAATTCATGTGCAGTATTTGACTTTAGCGTGTCTCTTTTCCGGGAGACAGCTGAGGCAATCTCCTCTACTCACTCGCCCACTTACCAGTTGTATTTTGAATTGCTTGCGATGATATGGATGTTGATTATGGCCTTCACAATACTGCCTGGTTTTTCCATAGAATTGTCTTGGAGGATGAGACCGCAGCAAATTCTCAGCTGACCAGAAGGCAGCCCAAGGTATTAGTTCAGTGTATTTTCTTTCATGAGTAAGAAGCAGATAAGATTTCAGCCCAAATGGTGCATTTTAATTATGTTTATAAATGAAATGCATAGCAGATGTTAGAAGCAACATTTCAAGTACTCCCTCCTCCCAGAGGCAATGTTTCATTGTTAATATTGTATATCTTTCTAAAAATGCTTGACTTGAAAAATTTATTATGCTAAAATATTTTGTTGTCCTAGGAACACTGCTGGGTCCCCATGCATCTACATGTGAATTGTTCTTATTTATAATTTTTTAAATACGTATCAAGATTTCCTTCCTTAAGTTTTTTCTTAACATTTAAAAAAAAAATTGTATTATAAAAACTCAAAGAATGCAAAGTAAGCTGGATATTCCCTGCCTATCTCACTCCCTCAACATACATTTCATCTGTTCTATACTTACATGTGTATGCACACACATATAAATATATATACACACATATGCATACACATATACATGCACCCCATCATATTCCAAGCACTTCTGGATGTTGAATCCTGAAATCATATGGTAGGAAATATTAGACTGGCAAGTGCCTACAATTGGAATATTGTTGATATTCTCACATTTCTTTGACTATAACAGCTAAGATCAATATTTTCAATGCCTTTAAAAATGAAATAATAATGTCAAAATATTGCCAGAAACTTATTGAAGTGAAAAAGGTGTGTTAGGTTAATCTTAGAGACTAGACTGCTTTTTTTTTCTGCATTTTTGCTTCTGACATTCTTTGTAAAGTGTGTTGTTTGCACTACTAACTGAAATCCAATGTGAGGAGGACAGAAAGATGCACTAATATTTATATGAAGCTGTAATATAGCAAAAAGTATATGGGCTGTTATTCTACTATATTGCCAGAAGACTGTATTGATCTTCAAAGGGTTAAAGTGCTACGAGGTTACATTAATGTCACCCTTCAGCAATCACTGGCCAATAACGTATCAGCAATCAATGCTGCAGTGTGTTGTTCAGGACACTCAGTTTTTGGAGACAAGTGGCTGATATATTTTGACAAGAATAAAAAATAGTCTTGGAAATTCTTGCAAATCTTAACTCAGAGGGGGAGATACATGAAACAAACTGCTTCCATTAGAAAAAATGGTAATGTTTGCCTTCCTAAGTACCAACATTTTATGTCAGTTCAGTGGAGCAGTGAATGAACCAAAACTCTGCTAACCTTCAAAATGGAAAGGATTCTGTAAGTAGGATTTACATAGTCTGAATATTTAATATTTTGAGTGCTCATCACAGCTTGCATAAACTAATACTTAAATATATATTTCCGGTAAAGAAAATATTTGACTTCTGGTGGAGTAAAGCAGTGAGGTGTTTTGACTTGTGAGTACAGGCACAGGTTTCTCAGCCCCTGCTCCTTTTTTTCCTGTTAGCAATTTTTTTTCTATCGAGTTCTCATAATGTCTGCAAATCCAAAGAAGGCAACACAAGCCACTTTGACACAAAAGAAACTTAAAGAAAAAAAAAATCAAGAACACAAAAAGCCATAAAGTAGAAGTATAAAGGGGAGGAATAAAAATAGAGGCTGCAAGAGGACGCGAGGGGTTAAAGTTCTGACCACTGTCTGCATATATAAAATCATATCACCTTATCTGAAAAGTTTAGGCAGTAAAGAAAATACTCAGTTTAAAATAGCTTTTAGGTATATTAAATCTTTAGGCTGAAGATTACAGCAAGTGTTTTCTCTTTGGTGAATAGCTGTTTGTCTCACTTTATTTACTTGGTATTGGGTATTTGTCAATGTCATTTCATATCTGCAGAAAATTCATACGTTCCATGGAAGTATGTATGTGTGTGAGTGTGCTGAAGGTCACATGACTATTTCATCCTATTTGGTGGAGCAGCTTGACTTTTTTCCCTTGCTTTTGGTGATGGTTGTGAGTGCAGAAGTTGATTGACAGATGCATGCCAGAAACCCCCACTCTCCTTTTCAAAGACTACATATGATGGATTGCGATCTTTCAGCTCAGCAGGACACAGGGACCATGCAAGCTGTAATTGGTCAGGTATGGAGTCAGCCATTTCTCAACTCCCCTTTTATTTTTTTTTTTCACAAGGGTCTAACCATATGATTCACATAATTCATATTTACAGTACCATCTTTCTATCTGTATCTTCAGCTACCAGCGAGTGTAGTACTGAAAGTGAGAAAGGCAAAAGAAACACAATAATCCGGCCAGGGAATCACTAGAAAAACCTAAATTACCATCCTTTTCTTCTAATAAACCCCATTTATAATTCAGTCTCAGCTTTACCAAATCAATGTATTTATTAATTTGCTGTTTTATTTTGTTTAAATATACTGAAGTAGAAGAACCGAGGAGTGAAAGTGTTATGTTTGCTGGGGAGTTGCTTTCTATTTGTAATGCTTTTCATTATTTTTATATTGACTGTATTCCTGTACTAGAGGCTGTGGCTTTTATTTTTTATTTTTATTTTTTCTTCTTGTACTCCTAATCCAGATAATGTGTGATTGAGCTTGGTAAATGTAGTAGTCTTTGCTGCTGCAGAGGGGCAGCCTGCAAATTAAACACTGCCACAATCTGAAAGGTCCAGGTGGTCTGCTCGTGCTTCCTAATGCAATCCAGCACAACAGCTTTAATAAACAGCTCTATTTAGTTCTCCCTCCCTGTATCCAGGGAAGTGAACTGGTCTGGGGCTGCTGTGATGAAATGCCAGAAGAATATCTCTCAAAGGCCTCACAAGCTGATTTTTAGAGCTTTTCCGTTTTGTCGTCTTTGTCTTCCAAATGGGTCAGTGAGTCCTTCTCTTTCTGTTTTGTGATTTCTGATAAGTCTGTAGTTTTTATATGTGTGTTTTAACCATGCTGTTTTGAGCTTTAGCCAGAAGAGAGAAGAATCATTGTCTTTTCATTTGCTTCAAATAATAACCTGAAGTGGGGAAAGAAATTATTTTGTTCTGATGAACAGGGAGGGCTGTTTTCCTGTGAAAGCAGTCAGAGTCAGATGAGGGTGCCTGTTTTTCTTTTTCTAACAAAATTTTAAGTCCTCAACACTTTCTCATTAACCACTGACTTGTAAATCAGTCTCTGGTAAAGGGTATTTTTTGAACTCTCAAAAGTTTGTGGTTTTTTGCATATGTTTCCAGTATAGTGAACGCATGCTGCTGAGCTGATGACATAGTATTTGTTTTCTATATGTTGATATGATGGTAGAAAAATACGCATTCTACACACTGTTTTCAACTAAATTATGGCAAAACACTGAAGTCCCTCAAAGCACATGGTTTATTAATACCATCGTACATAGTAATGCATTTCTGGGCGGAAAATGTCAAATATGTAATACCATGTTTACCACAGACTTTTATTGCTTTAAATATTTTAAAAATAGAAGATACATTTTTTATTAAAAATCCTCCAAACATTAACAGCTTTCTATTAGGCTAGCTTATGCCTAAAAAGTGGGGCATGTTTGCCAGTACTACATTGTGCAAAAAGATGTATTTTAGACTGTGTTAATGATCTTTTTGTTTTACTTGTTCAGTCTTACAGAAATATATTTAATGTTTCTAAGGTAGATACAATGGCAAGGTTTTGAGCAAGTACACTTGACAGAAAATGTACCCTGAAATCTTTATAAATCTAAAAGCTTGTAATATCTCTTTAATGTAACTTTTGTTTTTGCATGTAAGAGAGTGTAAGTTAGCTATTGTATGTTTAAGGCTTGCCAACTCTCAGAAAGTGGTTTTGAGGCTGGAAAAGGTAGAAGGCATTTTTTTTTTCTGTGTGTAACATTCCATATTTCATGAATTTAAAAAAGTTCAGTGAATGTCTGGCGTTTATATCGTGTGTTAGTGTATTTCATTTCCTAAAATTAATAGCAAGAGCATGTACTTAAAAGAAAAATAAATTTAGGTATTTTAGGTGACTAACTTCTCTGGGTTTTCTGTGTCAGAATTTATAGATGTTGTTATTCTGAAACTTACTGTCTTAGGTGTTGCAAACATTTTTTTCAGATCAGCATGTGTGCATGTTTACATATCATATATGTGTGTGCACATCAAAATGTGATCATAAATCCACAAAATTTTCAAGTATGTTTTTGTTTTGATTAATTGTCCAGTGTTTGGTTGTTATTAGCTATGTGTTAAGACAGACAGAATAAAAAGTTTAAACATTTTTTTTTCTGATAAAAAATGATGCATTTTCTATTTGTACAATAAAAGAGTTAGTTAAAATGTGGGAATCTCAGGGCAATCAGTATAATTACCATACATTGCTGAAAATAGACATAGATTTTCTGTATGAACTTTAAGAGAAAATAACTATCAAAAGGCAAGCTCTATGGCAGAAAATCTTTCCACACTGCAAGTCTCTATTTTGTATTGTTAATAGTTAAGGTTTGCATATTTGGTAGTTGCATATTTTTAGAAGAGACATTTATTTCCTGACACTATTAGAAAAAGTTCTTAAAAGTCTTTGTTAACTTTCAAACCTTCAAACCCCAAAACTTAGATAAATGTTTATAATTTGGCCTTTTCATTTCAGAACTGTATTTTTTCCCAGCCATGTGAATGATTTTTTTTTTTACTAATCCTGCAGATGTAGCTCTAAAGTCTTGTTTACTGCTACTGGAATTTGAACTTGCCTAATTAAAAATCCAAACAGTACATGTATAGATGATTCAATGGAGATCAGACACACTAGCAGTTTTTTGTAGTTCAAACATTAGTCTGTGTATGACACAAATGGAATAGCAGGAGCATACTGATTCAAAGGCATTTTCAACACCAAGTACTTGTTCATCATTAAATGCATTTTTTACTTTTTAAAAAAAATCTGGATTTCATCTGTCTCTAACCACCAATGTCCACAGTAGTTCCCACTGGTGGTGGCAACGGTGGGCAGAGTGCTACAATCCTGACCATTACCCAGCGCCTGGGTGTACCGGGTCCAGGGTGCAGAATTGTTGTGAACCTTCCCTCTGGATTTTTCCTCCCCCAAAGCAAGCAATAAAACAGCCAAATACTCTGAAGAACAACCTCCTTGCCTTGTGTGTCAAGATCTAGAAGCTCATTGCTCATTGTGATTTTGATTCATAACTGGAGTGTTTGGCATGAAACCCTGATCCCTGCCAGCAAGTCCGTAGCATCCTTCCTTGCATGCCAAACCACAATATCCATTATTTCTTCAATTGCGTTTTGCTCTTATAGAAACTATTAGCTGATTTTTTTTGCCATATTCCTTATATATCCTGAGCCCATCTGAATGAACAGGTAATTAAATGTGTCATCTAATTATTCCAATGATGCTGTAATTTGTCTGCCTTGTATGCTTTCTAAAACCTCTACTATACCTTTTTCTTCTTCTTTTTTTTTTCTTTTTTTTTTTTTCAGACCTGAGCTTGTGAGTGACAGGTTAGTTCATCAGCATTACAGCCCTCCTGTTTTTGTCTCATCTCATGCAGACAGGTCACTGTGTCCAATCACCCTTCTGGCTCTGCTGTCCCCAGGGGAGCCCAGGCCAGCCTGCCATCTTGATCCACCGGCCTGAGGGCCCAGGCTGGCTGCACATTTCTGTGTTCACTGGTTCTTGCAAATATAGTAAAGTGGGAAAGGGGAGGGGAGCAGCTTGAATTAGATCTCTGTATATTGAGAGGAAGCAAATTAGGTAACATTCTTCTTCAAATAAGCATGTGTTTGCAGTTATTATTGCTATGTTTGAGTTCTCTTTCTACAAGTTCAGCATGTTTATTTTCTATATTTCTACGGTATCCTCCATATGATCTCACCATGTAGTAAAAGCTATTCATGCAAGGGTAAACATGCTCTTTTCCCACAGAGGGTTATCTGAAGCCCAGTTTATGAAACTGATACATTGCTGCAGCCAGTGTGGGTCTTTCTGTTCTGTTTCAGTTTGTTGCCATTTTTTAAAATTTTGTTTTGTGTTCTTCCTCATGATTAACCACAATAGAACATGTTTCAGAGAAACCATTCCTTTTGTAACTTGTGGTCACTTTTCAGAAGTTTAATCTGTTGTCAGTGTTGTTTTATAAGGCAGTCTAATATGTATCCAGGAGTTTAATTTTTACCAAATGAAGACCAGATCTATAGTGTTATTTTGTCTTGAGCAATGTCTACATGATTCTTCTTGCAGCAGTAGAAAAGTTCTTTTTCTGTTGGAATATCTGTTTCCAGCTTTAATATAATATAAAGAATTGCCTATAACATATACAAACAGAAAAGGACCATATTACATGTAAATTTAAGACCCACTTTTACAGGACAGCAAGGAACTGTGCCCTTTTGTCTGCAGTTTGGGACAAATCCTGTTCTTTCAAGTAAGAATTAGACCCATCACTGTAAGAATGGTTACTTGCATAAGTAAGGTCAGTCTACTTGTCCCCTTGTCTGCTCACTATATAACCAGAAGAAGCACTATAGACCTTTACAGTCACCAGCAGCGGTTTTGTGCAGTTCAAGACTGTGAGGGAGAGACTTATGGACAGGTACACATTGACTGTTTTTTTCAGTAGTAGAGAGACAATGTAAACAGTAAGAATTATGTTTGAAAATCTTCAAAACCATACTTTTTAATATTTATGAACAAGCTGGTACTCTGATAATGAAGCATTCCATCTTTGCAGAAACCCACTGTTATATACACTCTCTAGAATACTGTGTCCCTAAGAATTATTATTGTAAGGAGATGCAGGAATGTGGCTGTAATATTTTACAGTATAAATATTTGTTGTAGAGGAGTTCGGATCTTGTTAATTTAATATATGTAAATTCTTTGGTCCTAGGCCTGGATTCCAGCAAAAGAATGCATTTTTTCTGTTGACTTCTGTTTTTACAGCAGAAAAGGTGGATTTTTATCATTTTGATTCATACTTAAAAAGATTTTTCTTCTTTTCACACCAAAATTGGATTTTAATTGAAATCAGCTTTCTAAAAACATCTTTAGTATTTTTTTCTTATTGAATTTCTTTTTTCTTTTCTGTTCTGTACTACTCTGCTCTCTCATCTGTGGGTCAGGCCAGCCAATTAAGAGGTCAAATTTTAAAAAGGCTATGATTTGTACTCTTTGTTTATTCACTATACTCTAATTGTAGGAGAAAAATAAGGTATGTCAGATGACCTTTAAATTGCTGGACAAGTGACACTCCTCTGGTGATGTAGATTACTATCTTTTGGCAATGCATTTACATTCAAGTGCCTCTGTTATGTTTCCTAGATTCTAGACTGATAAACTAAATATCAGTCTGGCCCATTTTTGAGCGTACAGTACATAGAAGTGACTGCTGAGCCTCTTATCTTACACAGACCTGTAGCTGTAACAAGACTTTTATTTTTCTTCTCTGATCTTAACTGCAACTTGAATGGAAGAAAATAAAAGAACAATCAAGGAGAAATTGTATACAGAACTTTCAACATTAGATGAGGACATGGCAAAATATTCTTTTTTCCTGTGATTTACATCATTCAGCAACATCAGTAATGCAGCTTTTTATTCTGAAATTCTAAAAATGGAAGAACCTCAGATCGGGCAATTTTGAATATGTGCGTATTTACCTCTCACTATACTTAACTAGACTTAAGCATGTACTTAAAAGTTGGTCAGCAAATCACTTAAGCCCATAAGAAGTCTTCAATTGCTAAATCTTCAACTGCACAGTATGATACTGAATTCAATGTGACTCCTCCTATATACAACAATTGGCAGGATCTGGTCCAACAAGCCTATTGAGTTACTGCTACTGCTAATAAATACAACAAAGTCTGGCTTAAATGCTAACTAAATAATTGTTATGCAAACTGTTTTACAATTAGAGCTAACTATTAGGAATAAAGATAGTAAATCAAGGATCTTGAACACTTACTTTTTGAGAATATCAGGGCTACAGGTAAATGGACTATCAATTCAGGGATTTCGTTTCAATGTTGGCTTTGAAACCTCTGTGATGTGCAGTACTTTCTCTTCAAAAGAGAAATATTAGTTGTTGATACTTTCTGCTGATTCTCTGTTGACTGGTAGTGCTGTTCTACAGTAGTGCTTTATCTAACTGTTAGATCAAAAGAAAATTTTGAAGATCAAGGGACTGTTCTAAATTTCTAGCCATTCTTAAAAGAGGTAGTGGGAGAAAGCTTAATAAAAAAAAGGCTGGGGAGAGAAAGAGGGGATCCAAAAATCTTTATTTCAAACAATCTTTACATGGCAAATTATATAGATTAAGTTTTCTTAAGCTGTTTAGAATAGATTTTGTAGTTACTGATAAGCCTGTTTTTTCTATCTGTATTTGTATATGCCATACTATATTATAGCAAAACTATCTCCAACAAACCTACTCACAAGTAATAGCAATTGGTGTCGTTAACACTGTTTAATGACATAAAGTTGAAGAAATTCTTTTCAGAGATGAGTGCCTCATAAATGCATCTTGCCCTCTGCTGTAGATGTACAGCTGTCCCATGTCCTTTGCACACGTAGAACTCTGATAGTTGTTCTTGTCAAAACACATAGGTCTTGTCTTGGTGGGCTTTCCTGTGCCACCTCACTGTAAAAGAAATCCAATAATTTCAGAAGCAGTGCTACAAAATCACACTTGAGAGAGTAATTTTTGACCCTGTGATATTTCCAGTGAGTGTTATCTAAACTACTTGCTAAATATGATCTATTCCCAAAGGTAACTCATTCCAGGATGGGGTTCTGAATCCACAAATGAGGAAGGGCATTGTAAAGGGAAATAGGACCTTAAGCAAAAGAAAAAAAAAATATGTTAAAATGGAACTTTGTGCTATTTCAGTAGTTGATTCCATTAAGTAATTTTTATTTTATAAGTTGGTAGCATTTTCAGGGACCTTGGACTCGTGCGTTTGGAAGACACAATCCAGCTATGCAACGGCACTTCCAAAAACGAAATATTACAGGGACAACAGTAAAAGACAAAAGGGTTTTTTAGCTACCCTCTGCTATGGAAACGAGTTTCAAGAAACAGCAAATAACAGAGCATGAGTTTTTTGCAAGCAGATTAGTGAAAGTCATGTTAATAGTGTTGCACAACTGCTGTTAGTCATATTGTAAGTGATACTTCTGTATCAGAATGTTGTACTTTTCACTAAACTGTTTACATCGCTAGCTGCTTTTTCACTTACAAATCCAACTTGTGGAGCTCTAATTCAGTTTTTACTTGAGCTTTGCTTATGCTTCAAGTGCAATGAAGTTTTACCGGAATAAAAAGCTGACAGCTTTAGCCCATTTCTGGAAGACATCCTTCTTTTTTGGGAAAATAAATAGCTAAATATAGATTTGCAGCACAGACTAAGACTGAAACAGCAATATTAATTACTAGAATGTTTCATGTCCTTTTTTCAAGCTTATGAATTAAAATCACTTTGTCTCCCATTAGCAGTAAACTAGCATCAGCTTTCATTTTTCATGGTATATCACATTAAAGGATGTCACTGTTTTGGTGGTTTTTAATTATAAGAATGGAGAAATGTGCCTGATTGTTACTGAATCCACCTTTAAAAATACAAAAAAAAGGGTTAAAGATGCAAATAATTCTGATAATGATTAAGTCTGGTATTTCTGAGACACTGTCATTGTGTCTATAACCTTTGATACTAGAACCAGATGCTGCCAAGTGCTGAAGGTGTCCAGAGTCCTGGACTTCCCCCTGGCTTCGTTAGGCAGGACATTGTTCCAATGAAATAAAATAATCTGGAATAAAGAAGAACTATGCTGCTATAGGAAACAAAGAGTTATTGCAAGATTCCTGGCCATCAAATCTTACCTTCTCTTTGCTGCGCCCATCCCTTTCTGTGTACAAAATGTGCTTCACATTTTTCAAAATGGATTATACAAAGCAGAAATAATATCTGATTTGTATAATTCTAATCTTTTGGAAGAAAGGTTGAAAGTTGTGGCAAATGTAAAAGTGGCTTCTAACGTGAAAGAATAAAGCAGAAAATACCGAACTCATTTTGCTTAGTGTCAGTCATGATGATTTATCATTATAGTCAGGGCGAACTATGGTCTTGAAGCAGAAACAATTTTGTCCATTAAGAAGGAAAAAAACAACTCCAAAACCCAGAATGTTCCAGCTTGATTCTTATGTCCTTAGGGTTGCAATATTGAATTCAGAATTGGGGAAGCTTAATCTTGCAGCAAGATTTGACAAGATGCTGGTTGAGCAGTAGGCAGAAGTGATGGTTTGTGTGTTGTAATGCCCATGGTGGGAAATAAAGAAAGATAACAAGATTTTTCCAGAAATCTGGGTGCAGTATTCACCACCTGCTCCAGCTTGTCACCAAAGTAGGCAAGAAAACTTTTTGTGTGCAAGCTGGTGAGCAACGCTTACAGTTTCAAAGCCTGACGGATGACAAACTTGGAGTGCTCTAAAACAGCATGTGAAGGGTTCACAAAAGCTCTGATCACAGCTATCTGTTTGTTTGTTTTAGTGCTATTGCTTCTTTAAAGGGTGGTCATGGAACCATTTGAGCACATCCACAAGTATCTCCACAATTTATTGGGAGAGCTCACATGAGCAGCACATTGTGCATTAGACAATGTAATGCTAAAGGCTTGGATCTCCTCTGGTTGCAAGAAGATATAGACATGTACTGCTGGAAAAAAATAAGCAAGTTCACCATCTCCACTCAGTTAATCCTGGAGAGTAGAAATCTGTGAGTGTGCGTGTGTGTGCATGCGTGTGTGTGTATATTGGGGTGTGTAGCCAAAAACCTGGGGGCTGAAACTGAAATTGGCGGGTGTTTGGAAAATAAGACCTGGATTTTGAATAGTCAAACAACAACACAAAAGAAGCTGGAGACTGGAGTTTCTTCCCCTAAATATATTGTTTTCTGTTTATTTTTCAAGTTCATGCTGGATTTTAGCAAGAAGAGAAATTTCGGGTTGCCCCCTAAATAGGGATTTAGAGTGACTCTCTAATGAATTTTAACCCAAGAGGCAGTGTGGATATTCAGCAAACCTTTGTTCTATTCTGCTCATGTCCTTATGCTAGACCCATCACTGTAGTTATTAGATCTCAAAGATTACATTCTTTGATCTAGTGCTTTCTAAATCCTTAAACCACAGTTTATTTATTTAAAAGGTTATATCCAACATTGGATTGGATTGTAAAGTACCCTTTGACTCTCATGAAGGACACAGAAGAAACAGATGCTGATGAGGGCATATTTCCTTCTGACCATGAAGTACCACAGCATTTTATTGAATTAAGAACTGCACAAAGATCTGTGCTTTTAATCTGGCCAGTGTGTTGAGAATTTTTTTACCTCTATGGTATCCTGATGTCATTCCTTTCTGATACAAGAAACATTAAGGTATATAGGTGAATTTCTGTTACACTCTGAATTTAAAAAAAACCTGCAAAGTAGCCTCATATTTCCCTAAGAATATAAATAAAAGCACAGTAAACCTCAAACAGATGTTTAACATGGGCATATTGAGAATGTGTTCTTGGGGGTCTCTTTTCTATCTGATATTTACCAGGATTCATTAGAAGTAAATCTGTGGAGCTAAACAGAGTTACATTTGGGCGAACAGGATCACCAGCAGCCTTTAAGCTTGTTCTGTCAAATTCAGAAGCACTTACATGAGGAAATTTACCAGTGTATTCTACAATGTTTAAATAACTAGGGATTCCTAAGATAACCAGAAAGAAGGCACAGAAAGCAAAAGAGAAGAACACTAAAATTAAACCCAGTGTGCTCCATCCTGACTGATATTAATTATACTCTCTCCACACCGATCTTTTTATTTTTTTCCCAATCAGTCCTGCAAGGCAAACTGTAAAAAATTTTCATGTATTTTCTCTTAATTTTGGAAAAACAAGACTGAAATAAGCATCTGAAAAGAAAAAATTCATTAAAAAATGGTGGTTATTTTTTCATTTTTTATAATGTTTGTGTTTGGTTATTTATCTTTTTTGAGAAGCTCAACCACTGGAGATAGTAGCCTAATGCTACTTTTTACTGACACCTCTTTATACCATCTGGAAGTACAAACCAGCTGTAAAGTGGGTTGTAAGAGTAATTTATTTATGCATACTTGAAAGTTCTTTTATATTTCCATGAATGGTAGAAACTCACCTTGATGTAAATAGAGTCCAAATAAATGGACTAGAATTTCCTTTTTTTTTCAGATGGAAATGAAAAAGGGATAGGCAGAAATCAGACTGGGGGAAGAGAGGAAGGAGAAAGCCTTATTTAGTTACAAATAGATATCCATTAACAGACAAGGTGAAAGGTCCAATCCTGTTTTATTGGCCTCCATCTATATCTTTGCTGGCAGTGATGAAAACACGAAAGGGAGGGAAGAGAGCACTACTCAAACTATAGTAGTCAGAGCTGCTTTCTCAATCAATTTGGTTTTAAAATGAGTATGCTTGAAACAAAAGGCTTAATCTAGTTCTCTCTTTTCTTTCTTCTTCTTTTTTACCCCATGGGATGCAGTGTTGCTCGCATTTTGAGATCTTTGACATTTGACGAAGATCTATCTTTCCATATTATTCAGTTAGTATACCTGTATTAGTGAAAAAGAAAACAAATTAAATTAATAAGAATTAACGTCAATTAAATTCCCTCTTTCTATACTTCCTATTGCAAGTCACATTCTTCAACTCCAAGTCAAAGGGTGAATAAAAACAGCAAAGAGAAAAAAAGCAAAGAATGACAGTTATGCTAATGAGGAATACCTTAAAATTAGTCAGACATGGGAAAAAATATTAAAATAGCAATTTTGGCATCGACACAAGAGTTTCCTTTGAAATTCTGAGGAGCTTCCTACTCCATTTTATTTCATAATCCCTTTTAAATGGGAACATAGGAGGCTTAAGGGATTCTGTGAAGTTCTGAGATATTTCTCTTTTTGCTTCCCCATTTTGTGAGAGCCTAAGGGAAAAATATTGGCAGGGCTTGTAGAACCTTCTATAATTGAAGTAGCCCAGTATTTCCTATTTTAAGACCTTTGCTGCTGCTCTTAGTATTTCCACCTGGTTGGCTAACTCTTCCTGAATACTTTTGAAGGCAATTTCTGCTAAAATACTTCAGTGGTTCCCAAGGAAGAGAGAGAAACATGGGGTAGTTTTGCCCATTTTAAAAATACATCATAATTAAGAGAAAAACTCTGAATGTGGTGAGGAGTAGGAGCATTGAGCTTGACATGTCTCTTCAGGTATCCTGTGGCAAACCATCCACGCTTGGTTATATTCCAAGCCTTTGAGAAATGTAGTTGGCACATGTTTACTTGGGAACTCTAAATAGATACATCCCTTAAAAATTCACAGAAAAAGTGAAAAAGGAACCTCAGAAAATCACCTGCACATGGACAGGATCAGCTTACCTGAGTCACATCTGATAGGTATTTGTGTAAGTGCTTCCTGAAAAAATTCCATCCAATTCCAAACTCCATGAGCACCAATTCCATACTATCTTTGTCCTATTCACTGCACCAAGTAAAGCCTGTATCTTCTTGCCTCTTTTAGGAGTATGAGATTATTTCTGTCCCCCTTGAAATACTGGCTTCTAACTGTGCCTGTCTTGGGAAATGGCAGAGGCGGCATCAGGGACCCTTTACTTTTCTAGGTACTCAGTGACCATATTCAGGGGGGATGGAGAAGAGAGAAGGTGTGATTCAAATGAAGAAAGGACAAGAGCCAGGGAAGATAAAAGATATGAAATGAAACAATGAATGCACAAGTAGTCAACCATGACTAGAGAGTGACAAGGCATGGAAAAGTAGAAGCCTGAAGGAAGAGTGGATCCAAGAGAGGTTTGGAACTATGAGGGACAGTAGGGAAGAGGACTTGCCCTGTGTGTGGGCAAACCAAGATCAAAGGAGCAATGGAAAGGGGACTGGACCTGGTTAGGGATAAAGACAGAAATAGAAAACCTGTGGGGCAGGTTCCTGTGCTGCTCAGAAATTTCTGGTGGCAAATCTCATTGGCAAAATGTCTCAGTTCTTTAAAACATATAAAGCTATACATACAAAATGTGGAAAACAGTATTCGCACTGTTAAGCAACATAATTCAGATAATTTGTTTTGCTTGTAAATATATATAATAATGACCCTTTAATTATATAAACAACTATATTGTTTATGTAACAACTTCACAGATTAGTTTCCTTTAGTGTGACTTCTTTCTCAATATTATTGTTGATATATATTGTTATTTTGCTCCCAAGAAATTGCAGGAAGTTTATGTATGTATGTGTGTATACATACGCACATATACACATGTATATATTTATTCTGGGCCAAATGCCAAATTCTAAAAAAGTCTTATTCTATTTTAAAGGGGAGGGGGGTGTTGTTTTTGCATGATTTTAAAAGATTAAAAAGGGCAATTTTTAAAGAAAAAGTAACTTTGACTAAAGCACTCAAATTGCCCTGCTTATAAAACATCAGACTGAAACACATGGGCTTTTATTCCTCTTTCATATGAATGGTAGGATTAAAGGTTCTAATGAAAAATTTCCCAGAGATCTTGCCATTACTATTTCCAACTGACAAAGTCTATCATCTTACCTAGTAGTTTTTCTAGAACAGTGACTGACATCTAGATTTTTGGATATATATAGACACTGGTCTTTGCACAAAGTAGACACATTAAGCCCCCATAATAGGCGATACTTGGCTCTTGATTTTCCACTGCCTCAACTAGTTATTTACAATATTAAAAATAGAAGCAGTGCAAAGCCAAGTGGTTTTTTTTTCACTTTAAGTGTTCAATACAGTCCCTTTACTTCACAGTAAAAGCTTCAGGTTCCTATGAAGAAACAACATTGGATTATCATTTGAACAGATATAATTACTACTATCAGCAACTTGAAGTCACTTTAATTCCCATACTACACCAATTTTATTTCCGACGGGAGGGGATAATTTTCTGAAATTTATTTAGCTTCTCTAAAGCATTATTTACAATTGTGACTATAATCTCATGTATGATTTAGTAAGAGAATGTTACCATGCTGGGGGAGAATTGGGAATAGGTATCTAGTACAGACCAAGGTGATGTGCAAAGGGGAAACAGTAACTGCCAACATGGGATTGTGAAAAAAGTGCTAGAAGGTTGTGAAAAAGGGGCTAGAAGAAATCAGGAGATGCAGCGTGGAAAGAGGGCATAGTGGTTAGAGAAGAGGCGTGTTGGTAAGGTTGAAAAATGAGTTATTTTTCTAATAAGGTTTTTATGGTTTTATATATTGAACTAATTGTAATAAGGACTCAGAAAAGCCAAAATATTAGGACTAGTAGCCAGAATTAGGCAGTGGCAGAGAGCTGTGTGAAACAGTTGTGTACAAGAAAACTGAGGATAATAAAACCACATCAGTGTTACATCGTTTCTCTTCACCTTTATCCATTCAGCATCTGCTCAGATAAAAGCTCAGGGGCCCATCTTACAAGGCATCAGCAAACCGTGCTTGTGGTAGTGGTGCAGCAAGAACTGAGACAAGCATAAAACCAGGGCTCAATTCCATCACCTTCCCATTCTGTACCAGTACTTTGCAAAGCTTTCAGCTGTTGCAAAATTAATGTTAATCCCCTTAATTCCATTTTTATTCCTTAACTACATTGGCACAGGAATTGTCTGGTGGCAAATTGGGGCCCACAATGTTTCAGATAAAGTTTACAAAACCAAGAACAAGTCTATGAAGCTGTCTCTAGACATGACTTACATCCAGACTTGTTCTGTTAGCAGAGGTGTTGCTGGCCATGGTATCAATCCCTCCCTCAATGTTGTTTAATGATTTTTTGGAAGTTGCTTTTCTAAAAGACAGTTCGTTTCTTGGTCAGTATCTTTCTGCTTTGAATCAGCCTCAGCTTGGTAAATCCCACCTTGGACACTCACAGTATCTGCAGCTGTCTCCAGCATGAGCACAGAAGGATAAAGCATAGGAGGATAAAGTATATATTTTATCCCCCCCTTTCATGATTTCATCTGTCCCATTCAGGCTAGAGAAAGAAAAGAATAATTATTGTTTTATTAAGTTTTACTAAAATAATACTTCTTTTTCCTCACAAATGATCTGGTAAGAATGGGGTTTGTGGGCAAGCTCACATTGGTATCTGAGGTGTGTATGTGTCACTTTATGCTGCAGTCCCATGTCAGAAAATATTTGGGTAACCATTGTTAAAAGATTGTGATTTTTTTCTGAGTTGCTTCCTAAATCAGAGTTATTAAATACAGATCAAAGATCCATGAAAAAGATATGGCCTCTTCTCCAGCATGTAAGAGTGTGGGAAGACCGTGGCCAAGGGAGATGATCCTCCCCCTCTACTCCCCCTAGTGAGGCTACATCTGGAGTGCTGTGTCCAGTTCTGGGTTCCTCAGTACAAGAGAGACAAGGAGAGGGTCCAGCGGAAGGCCACAAAGGTAATTAGAGGTCTGAAGCATTTCTCTTATGAGGAGAGACTGTGGAAGCTGGGCCTGATGCATAGAAATATCTCAAAGGAAGTTGCCAAAAGGCTGTTGCCAGACTCTTCCATGGTGCTCAGGGGTTGGACAAGGAGTGATGGCCATAAATTAAACCACAAAAAGTTCCACCTCAACATGAAGAAGAACTTCTCTGTATTGACGGTGGCAGAGCACTGGAACAGGCTGCCCAGGGAGATTGCGGAGTCTCCCTCCCACCTGGATGCATTCCTGTGTAAGCTGTCTTGGCAGAGTGCTGGACTAGATGATCTACAGAGGTTCCTTCCAAACTCAGCAATTCTGTAATTCTGTGGTTCTGTATGTAGTTCAAGTTTGGAAAAAGTGTGTGGTTCATTCTTCTTAGTTTTGGTAGTGTCTTTCTCGTGGATTATGGTTTAAAGGCTGAACCACAACCACCACCATATCCCCCCAACAAACCAATTGGTTTTCGATAAGTGGTAAACTTTTCTTCAAAGAGGAAAGATAGACAATAGATGAAAAAGTAGGACATTAATGGAGAGCTTTGAAAGCTGTTTCTAAAAGGAGGAACAAAGAAATAATTATTCTGCCAGTGCATATATGGAAATGGGTTTAATCTTTTTCATATTGAATTCTTTTTCCCAACAGCCTGCTGAAGGTTTTGACATTTAAGCTGCAAACATAAGAAAGCCAGATGCATCCTCAAACCTCAGCTTTCATACTACAGCTTCATACTACAAGATTCCTTTTAGGCTAAATGAAATCACAGGCAAAAACTGGATTAATTTGAAAGTCTATCCTTTGCTGTGGTTAATCAAGTATTGCATTACAGTATTGCTAACAAGCTTTCTTCTCAACAGAATGTGTGCTGGACTTACTACAATGCTCTCCACTTGTAGAAGACTTCTATATCAAAGGGACTTATGCTTGAATAGTATTATGTCAGTGGGTCTTTCTTAAAGAATCTGCACCAGTGCTGCCTCACCTTGAGCAGTGTGTGCAGTTTAGGTCACCACAATATAAAAAGACATGAAGCTATCAGAGAGCATCCAAAGGAGGGTGTATTCGGTTTACATGGCCAAGCTTTGGTTGTGGGGGGCTACAGTGGTGGCTTCTGTGAGAAGCTGCTAGAAGCTTCTTCCATGTCTGGCAGAGCCAATCCCTAGTAGCTCCGAAGATGGACGTGCCGCTGGTCAAGGCTGGGCCAATTAGAAATGGTGGTAACATCTCTGTGATAACAGATTTAAGAGGAAAGAAAAAAAAAAAAGAGTTACTGTGCAGAAGTGCAGCCAGAGAAGAGTGGAGTGAAAATATGTGAGGGGAACAATGTAATAATCCTGCAAGGGCAAGATGGAAAGTGCAAAGCCTTTATTGCACACGCAGAATCCCCTAAATGCCAGCACCTAACAGGATATCATATCATATAAACAGGAAAGATGTTCACCTCAGTGTCCCCCAATCACCTGGGGTATTGCACAGATATTACCTTTACAGTAACAGGTAAACAATACCCTATAAGACCACAAACTACAATTATCACTTCTCATAGGCCCAACACTGTCCAGAAACCCACAATCCTCTCTCAGCCCATCCCCGGTGACCTGGATGCACTCCCAGGGTCACCTCCGGGTCCAAGAAAGAGGCTCTCTCTCCAGCCCTCAGGGCCTATCTCTCTTCCAGCACATAGTGCACCCCAACAGAACAACTCTGCAGACATGAAGGTCAGTGGAGAAGGAGGAGGAGGAGGTGCTCCAAGCACTGGAGCTGGGATTGCCCTGCAGGCCGTGGTGCAGACCATGGTGAAGCAGCTGTGCCCCTGCAGCCCATGGAGGACCAAGGGGATGCAGGGATCCACCTGCAGCCCATGGAGGAGCCCATGGCAGAGCAGGTGAATGCCTGAGAGGAGGCTGTGAGCCCATGGGAGGCCCATTGAGAGAGGATCCCACCCTGGAGCAGCCTGTCCTTAAAGGACTGCACCCTGTGGAAGAGTGACGCATGCTGCAGCATTTGGGGGAGTATATAAATGGGGGTTGTGACCTCAACAGGGGAGGACTGTTGCCTGTGGGATGGGCTCACATGGCAGCAGTTTGCAGAGAGTTGCTGCTTGTGAGATGGACTCATGTTGGAGAAGTTCATGGAGAGCTATTTCCCATGGGAGGAACCTCATGCTGCAGCAGGGGGACGACTCCTCTGCCTGAGCAGCAGAAAAAACAATGGAACTGACCATAGCCCCCATTCCCTGTCTCCCTGCCCTACTGGGGAAGGAGGTAGAGCGGGGAAGGAGGGAGAGGTGGGGGGAAGGTGTTGTTAAGGTTTTATTTTACTTCCAATTATCCTGCTCTGATCTTCTTAGTAATAAATTCAACTAATATCTTTAATTCTAGCCTGTTTTGCCCATGGTGGTATTTAGTGAGTGATCTCTCCCACTCCTTGTCTCAGCTCATGAATCCTTCATTATATTTTCTCTTATCTGTCCAACTGCAGAGGGTGTGCCGGAGCTCGCAGTCTTCTGAGTCTTGGATTATAATTTCTCATTGCAGAGCTCCAGCAACAACACAGCAACCAGGAACAACCACCTCTCTGTCCCTTTGGCTCCTCCCAGGGCTTGATTTATAGGGCTAATGCCCACCCTGCAGCCACAGCTGTTTGTAGGAGGTTAATGAGCCAATAACTGGATCCTGGTGTGTGGATCCTGGTCTAACTGGATCCTGGTGTGTGGATCCTGGTCTTGAGTGAGAGTTTGGCTAGTGCATACCAACAGGGTTTAAATACATTATACAACAATTCCCCCTTTTTGTTTTGCACTAGCCAAACTATATTTAATATATTTTTAGTCTTTTTTAATAACAATCAAATTAATATTTTTTTGACTCCATTTCCTTTCAAGACCTTTAAATTAGTTTTCCTCAATTCCCGGTTGCTCACCTCTGCAGGTATTTTTCATTTAATTCCTTTTTAAAGATTTTGAGAGGAAATTGCTGGAGGGCTTTAAATATGGCCTGTTCTTTGTTGACAGACTCTTTTCCCTCCAGCCCCTGGTCTTCACCTCTTCTGGTGATAGTCAGGAGCTCTTTCTGGTGATGGTCGGGAGCTCTTCTCCTGGGAGCCTTTTCTCGGCCTCCCGAGCTCCAAGAGAAGCCGTCTCGCGACTTCCCCCCGCTGTGGCCTGCAGTCCACAC
The DNA here is from genome assembly GCA_014706295.1 of Lycocorax pyrrhopterus obiensis. Classification (NCBI taxonomy): domain Eukaryota; kingdom Metazoa; phylum Chordata; class Aves; order Passeriformes; family Paradisaeidae; genus Lycocorax; species Lycocorax pyrrhopterus. Next base: position 54,972,825 of record JACSVZ010000002.1, on the reverse strand, counting down.
CTCTTTGGGCATGAACCACTATAGTCCCACTGCGGCAGTTCTCACATGGGTTTAGATGTGGGAATACCCCTCTGGGTGTTTTGCCACGGCGGTTCTCACGCTGCGTGTTGGCATCACGTCAGGGTCACCACTTGTGCTGGAGCTCGCAGTCTTCTGAGTCTTGGATTATAATTTCTCATCACAGAGCTCCAGCAACAACACAGCAACCAGGAACAACCACCTCTCTCTCCCTTTGGCTCCTCCCAGGGCTTGATTTATAGGGCTAATGCCCGCCCTGCAGCCACAGCTGTTTGTAGGAGGTTAATGAGCCAATAATTGGATCCTGGTGTGTAGATCCTGGTCTAACTGGATCCTGGTGTGTGGATCCTGGTCTTGAGTGAGAGTTTGGCTAGTGCATACCAACAGGGTTTAAATACATTATACAACACAGAGGAGAGTGAGAGAGTGGCTTTTGTGGGTACCTGGCATCAAGCTGGCATCAACCCACTACAGAGGGCCATGGGAATAGTGAAGGGCCTTGAGGGGAAGCTGTATGAGGAGCGGCTGAGGTCACTTGGTCTGTTCAGCCTGGAGAAGAAGAGAATGAGAAGAGACCTCATTGCACTCTTCAACATCCTCACAAGGGGAAGTGGAGGGACGGGCACTGATCTCTTCACTCTCATGAACAGTGAGAAGACTTGAGGAAATTGCATGAAGCTGAGTGAGAGGTGGTTTAGGTTAGATATCCAGAAAGCGTTCTTCATTCAGTGGGTGGTTGGGCACTGGAACAGGCACCCCAGGGAAGTGGTCACAGCACCAAGCCTGACAGATCTCAAGAAGTATTTGGACAACACTTTCAGGCACATGGTGTGACTCTTGGGGCTGTTCTGTACAGGGCCAGGAGTTTGACTTGATGATCCTGATGGGTCCCTTACAACTCACCTGATTTTATGAATCTCTCTTCGGTGTACTTATATATTCTGGAGTGTTTTACAAATGCAACATTCTTCTGCTTCTGAGCCCTTCACCTGTAGGATGAAATGGAAAAATATGCAGTTGAGCCTAGCAATTTTACCTGACAGTGTGTATATGGAAGTAAAGAACGTGTTGCCAGTGAACTCTAAAGGATTGCATCAATTCCAGCGTGGAGCTTGAGCAGGATATCAGCAATGCTCTGTGGGAGACTTCCATTGTCCTCTGATAGCCCAAAAGGTAAAAAAATGTAGCTCTGTAGACACAAGAGTGCAGGCTGCTTTTTCACTGTGTTTCTCATTTAGAGAATAGATCACAGATGTTAATGTGTGCTTGCAAACATGGGGTAGTGTTTAGCTTCTGAAACACCTATTCTCTTCCATATTTTTGTGTTTCTATCAGGTGCTATTTCCAGTCTAGAAGATTATCCTCTTTCAGGTGTTTTTCTAGTATTATCCCTTTGCAGGGGTAACAGTATCAGGAGATACAGTTCAGGGCATTCATTCATTATGTATTTGCTGTTTTCTAGCAAAACCCAATAAAATAGCTCACTTCACAGAATCATGAAATCACAGAATCAACTAGGTTGGAAAAGACCTTTGAGATCATCAAGTCCAACCTATGACCTAACACCACCTTGTCAACTAGACCATGCCATTAAGTGCCACATTGAGTCTTTTCTTAAGCACCTCCAGAGATGGTAACCACCTCCCTGGGCAGCCCATTCCAATGCCCAATCACTCTTTCTATGAAGAAATTCTTCCTAATGTCCAGCCTAAACCTCCCCTGCCACAGTTTAAGGCTGTGTCCTCTTGTCCTGTCGCTGGTTGCCTGGGATAAGACATCAACCCCCACAGGGCTACAACCTTTCAGGTAGTCGTAGAGAGTGAAAAGGTCTCCCCTGAGCCTCTTTTTCTCCAGGCTAAACAACCCCAGCTCCCTCAGCCACTCCTCATAGGACTTGTGTTCCAGACCCTTCACCAGCCTTGTTGCCCTTCTCTGGACATGCTCCAGCATCTCAACATCCTTCCTAAACTGAGGGTCCCAGAACTGGACACAGTACTCAAGTGTGGCCTCACCAGTGCTGAGTACAGGGCAAGAATCACTTCCCTGGTCCTGCTGGCCACACTATTCCTGATACAGACCCGGATGCCACTGGCCTTCTTGGCCACCAGGGCACACTGCTGGCTCACGGTCAGTCTGCCATCAGTCAGTACCCCCAGGTTCCTTTCTGCCTGGCCACTGTCCAGCCACTCTGTCCCCAGCCTGCAGTGCTGCAGGGGGTTGTTGTGACCAAAGTGCAGGACCCAGCACTTGGTCTGTTAAACCTCATATCGTTGTATTCAGCCCGTTAATCCAGCCTGTCCAGCTCCCTCTGCAGAGATCTCCTACCCTCCAGCAGATTGACATTCACACCCAGCTTGGTGTCATCTGCAAATTTACGGATGGTAGACTCAATCCCTTCCTCCAGATAATAATTTATAGATCTTAAACAGGACTGGACCTGACACAGATCCCTGGGGGACCCCACTAGTGACTGGCCACCAAATGGAGGCAGCACCATTCACCACCACTCTCTGGGCCCAGCCATCCAGCCAGTTCTTAACCCAGTGAAGGGTGCACCTGTCCAAGCCATGGGCTGCCAGCTTTTCCAGGATTATACTTCAGTACCAAGGGAGACAGACCTAGAATGTAGAACGCCATAGTCCCATTGACTAATACAGAACCTTGTTCAAAACACAAGCTGTATGCATGGACATGGTTCTGATTTTGTTGCTAAACATGCCATAATCAATACTGCTAAACAAACCTTTATCATGAGACAGTCAGACCAAGTGTAAATACTAATTAAGGACTAATCCAAAAATCTATTGAAATTTGTGGCAAGATTCAATGTGCTTTGAACATGTCCCAAGGTAAAGAAATAATCATTATTTTATCCGAGTTCTACCCCTACAGCAGAGAAAATTTCTTTGCTAATGAGGGACTGTTTTTGTTTACCTGAGTCCTCCCATGTTCCAAAACTCCCCTGTTTTTAGCTTGGTAGAAATAATGTTTACACAACAAGTATGAATTCACTGCAGAGAAGTAGAAGCAGAAAATCCTATCTTGCTGCATAAGGAATGTCATAATAGAAACTTACCTGTTTAAATAAAACACAGGGCAATTATCCAACTATACTATATTGTCAAGCTCAAAATCTGTTGCACTTTTTAAAAAATGTCTGTGTAAAAAGGATGAAAGTCCTGGCTTTACTGAAGTCCACAGGGATTTTTTCGTTGGCTGATATCACTTAGAGAGGTTATGGTAGTTATCTGTACAGAAAGTTTTTGCTGGAGACAGAACAATTACAAATCTGCTCTGAATGATCTTGATGAACAGAGATTAAGGAAAAAATCTAACTTCCAAAAGCTATGTATTGACTAATACCCATCGTACCATGAAGGAAGTTAAAAAACCCCAACAGCTCCAAAACCTACATGCTCATTCTCAGTGGTTTAAAGAACCCCATCTTCCAAGGATGAATATCTTTTTATTGCTCCCTTTTGCTTTCTGGTAGTACCTACATTTTGCTGTAACCATTCACTGCTTCAGCAGCAAGAACAACTTTCAAAACAAGATACTTGATAATTAAATATTCATGACAATATTCAATACAGCATTTTTATGCTTTATGTAATGTTTTAGTATCACCATACATATTTTCTTGAAATGTGTACATTACGACCCTCTGATACTTAAAAATTACTATGGCAGCAATCTTCAAATTATATACTGTCAGGATCAAATGAATCTGCTTCAATAATGTTCTAGTCACAATAGCTTTGAGTCCTGCTTGTATGGCAAAAGCCCTGCTGAATTCAGTTATGCCCTTAAAGTTCAGAGTATGCTGCAGTCCTTTACTGGAGTATGGCCTAACCTCTGAATGGGTAAATGAGGTCAGTGTGGGATTCTTCCACAGTAGTCTTCTCCTCCTGCTCCCCAGGCTGTGGGTATGCAATTGTCCTTATCAACCTGAATATACCTTTGTGGTTAGTGTCAAGTTGTCCAAATGTCATCTGATTAGCTTTAACAGAAATATCATATAGTAATATGGACAAATGATGCATTCATTTCTAAATAACATCCAAGAGATCTACTTCTGTTTATCTGTTTCTGTTACACAACCTATGCAATCTAAAAGCTATGTGTTCATATGAGATGCTGGCTGTATATAAGGCCCCAGAAAGATACATGGATTTCAGGATGCTTGCAATCCTTGCTTAAGTATAACATAATTGGACCTTAATATGTTGATTCAGTTCCTCTGAAGAAAAAGATTTAACGCATTTTGGTTTTTTTAACTTCTCCTCAGAAGTTAGCCATTTTCATCTGATAAAATATTGTTACTGTACAAATGGGAATTAGCACTTATCCCAGTTTTTAGGAATTAATGTAGAGTTAATATTACCTGAAAGGATTTTAAATTGTTACAAGTATTTCCTAAATTTAAATGGTTACAAGTATTTCATAAATGAGTGTTGGGGGTTAGGATTTTTCGTTTTGTTTCTTTCCCTCATGGAATTTTGTCCCATATGTTGCTAGGAAACAATCACAACCAATACTTAAGAAAACAAAGATGAAGCTGGGTGTCACAACATTGCATTGAAATGGCCTTGGCTAGGGGTAGGTTGCAACTGATAATGCGATAGAAAAGGTGAGGGGGCAACCCCGGAGGTTTGGGGCTGGGTTTTTGGTCAGTCCGGTTTCTGGGTTCGGAGGAGGAAGGAGCTGATTGCTGTTTTCCCTGCTGCCTGACCGCTCAGAACCAGCACATGTGGTGCCAAAACATCAGGACTGGCTCCCGCTGGACCCTCTGCCCGCAGCTTGTTGCCACGGCCACTCTAGTGTGTTGGATTCCGAGATCCCGGTCTGCTGCGATTTTCCTGCACTGCAAGTCTGCTTAATTCTTTTTTTGTTTCCTGGCCGTTTGGGGTGGGGAGGTCCTGGAGCCGATGTGTGGGGTGTCACCATACGGGGCACCTCTGCGCGGTAGCCCGGCAATTGTGACCAGCTGCCACCCGTGACTTCCCACCTCAGCCAAGCCGCCATTAACTGCATGGTCCCTGAGCTCGTGCCACAGCGCCCCCTGCAGGCGCGGGGGAGCCATCGCACCTGCCCTGCCCGGCCGGGAGCCACCAGCGCCCCTGCCGGCTGTGGCCATAACTGCAGCAAAGGGGAAAGTGCTCAAAGAGCAGGAAGAGGCTGCTTTTTGGGTTTTCTGGGGTTTTTTTTTGTTTGTTGTTGCTGCCATTGTTGCTGTTTGTTTGCCTTGCTACACATACACATACTAGTAAATAACAGTTATTTCTTTTCCCATGTCTTTGCCTGAAAGCCCCTTAATTTCAAAGTTATAATAATTCAGAAGGAAGGGGGTCATATTCTCCATTCCAAGGGATGTTCCCACCTTCCTTGGCAGACACCTGTTCAAACCAAGACAATGAGAAACTTAATTAACTTTTAAATTCTTGGATTTGGAGAGCAATACAAAACTGCGTTTGGTAACTGGAGGGATGTTGTACCTTGTACAATTATATTTTAATGGAAGAATTGCCTGGCACACCTCCATCCACATAACTTAAGGAAACTTTTAAAGAATTTTCAGTTTTTCAGATGTACTTGCATGTTTTATGAATCCCGTAATTGTCAGTCTGTGGGTTTCTTCCTCCAAGTTAGACATTTAAAATTTGTCTGTGTGTCTTCTGATGCTTAATTTCTCATTTGGCATATACCTGCTCTGACTTAGACATTTAAAAATTATATGTCAAAGTCTGAGGCAGTCACTCTAAAGCCTGTTTTCTCTCTAAGTACAATAAAGGAAGGCAAGTACTGTGAGCTACACTGGAAAGTCTTACCAAACTCTTGTAAATAATTCTGAAGTAAGGAAATATGAACTGTGCCTTTAATTATACAGCAATTAAAAGCAAATAATTTCTTTAAAAAGATTTTTTAAAATTCTTGCTGGAGGTTAACTCTGGTAAATGAACTGTAAATTGCAAATGAAAAAGCCTGCAATTTTGGCTCGCTAAAAAAAGTGTTCTAAGCAATGTACCAAGGCTGAGGGTTGGAAATACTCCAACTGTCCTCCAACAGAGGAGGAGGAGGATGATGCGTCTAATAGCACAGCTCATTGCTAGAAAATATCAAAAGAGTTTTTTTCTGCATATGAGATATTATCTTGATTTTTGTTCCTGAATCATCTGCTATGGGAGGATATAAGTTTTCCTCAAAAAAAGTTTTTAAAAACACCATGAAATTAGAACACATACTGACAGTCATGTAATTCTTATGTGAGTTGAATAACAATTGGGAAGAAAAAAGCATCTTGCAAAGAACCTTCCACTTTTATAGAGCTTTTGCCCTCAAATATTACTTCATAATAGTATCTAATCACATCTGTCTTGGTTTAATACAATTTAAGAGATGTACACTCTAAAATGGGTTACCTCCCCATTAGTTTTAACCAATCCCTTTCCATCAATAAGGACAGACAGGTATGAGTAGATAGAAGTGAAAAAATAGCAGTTTACTAAAAAATGAAACAGCAACAGGCAAAAAATAACAGTAAATTATCACTAGCTACAAAATAGCTAAATCTCTCAGAGTCCCCAGGAACAAAGAGAAAACGAAAATGGCAGAGACCCCTGTCGTGGTTTGACACTGGCCAAACACCAGGCACCCATAATGCCAGGTGCCATGAAAGCCATTCGCTCACCCTCTCTTGCTCTCAGCTGGGCAGAGGAGATGGAAAAACTTAATGAAAGGCTCATGAGTTGAGATGACGACTGGGAGAAAACACTCTAAGGGCAAAACAGCTTCAAATTTAAAGGTATGAAGTAAATTTATTATTAACACAGTCAGAGGAGGATAATGAGAAGTAAAATAAGCCTTTAAGACACCTTTTTCCCCCCTATCTCCTCCCTCCTTCCCACTGACAGCGCAGGGAGACAGGGCATGGGGGTTTTGGTCAGTTCACCACTCGAGATCTTTTTCTGTTTGCTCAGGGAGAGGAGTCTTTCCTCTGCTGTATTGTGGGGTCCCTCCCACAGGAGACAGTTCTCCATGAACTTCTCCAGCATGGCTCCAATCTCACGGGCAGTAGTCCTGCCAAAACTGCTGCAACGCGAGTCCCTCACATGGGCAAACAGTCTTCCCAAAACTGCTGCGGCATGGGTCACTCTTCCATGGGATGCACTCTTCTAAGGATAGGCTGCTCTAGTTTGGAAGCACGGGCCCTCTTTCTCTGTCTCTGGAAGCAGGGGCCCTCTCTCTCCATTTAGGTCTCCCACTGGATTACAGCTTTCTCTGGCATCCACCCGCTCCAGCGTAAGCACATTTCCCATGGGCTGTGAGTGGATCTCTGCATCCCCCGTGGACTTTATGGGTTGCAGAGGGACAGCTTGCTTCGTTATAGTCCTCACCATGGCCTGTAGAAGAATCTCGGCTCCGGTGCTTGGAGCACCTCCTCCCCCTCCTTCTCCGCTGACCTTGGTGTCACTATGTTGTTCTCCCTCACATGTCCTCACTTCCTCCTCTTCTCTGATTAGAAGAAAAAACACTGCCCGTAGGTACTATTGCCAACAAGTTCCACCAATTCGAAGATTCTTGCAGCATCCCGCAGCGTGGAGAGGTTGATCTCATCTAGGTTGCGCACTGGGCAATTGCTTGCCATGTTTCTGCTGCCAACTGTGTGGCCCCTGCTGCCACTGCGTGGGCAGTGGCGGCCGCGGGGCTCTGGCACTATTTAACGCCTCTCTTCATGTGGGGCGCTGTGAAGGAGAAGCAGCTGCCACCCCTGCCCTTCTGCCCGCGGCACAGCTGGCTAGGGGTGGCCAGGCAGGCAAGGCTCGTCACGGGCCACACCGAGATGGTGGCAGCCGTGGCCCCTTGTGGAAAAAACCACGCCTGCACTGCTTTGATTTTCTTCTTAAATATGTCATCACAGAGGTGTTACCAACCTCTCTAATTGGGCCAGCAGCACGTCCATCTTCAGAGCCATCATAGATTGGCTCTGTCAGACATGGTGGAAGCTTCCAGCAGCTTCTCACAGAAGCCACTTTTGTGGCCGTCCCCCGCTACCAAAAAACCAGGCCATGCCAAATCAACACAAACCCTCACCCCCAAGACTGGACCCTCTACAGACAACTGTGTTTGGGGAGACAAAGGGAAAGACAGCAGCAGGCTTTCCACCTCTCCCGACTATATGTGGAGGTAGAGAACAAAGAGAAAAACAGCAACACAGAAACCGAAACTCCATGATACAAAAACTCCCTCTTCCCCAAACAATAACCAGCAGGAAACAAGGACAAAACAGAAAGAAAACTTGGAGTCCAAATCCAGTCAAATGTCCCCTCAATCTCCCTGGCAGTGGCAGCTCCGTCAACAAAGGCAGCTGACACATTCTGGCAGCTGGAACTTTGGAACTGAAGAACCTGATGAACCTCAGCTGGCTGGTTCCAGATAGTGTCAGCTCTGCAGCCTCCAAACCATTGGTGTCGGTGCTGCTGTCTCAGATCCCTTTTCCGATGAGGGTGAGGAAGGAAGACTCCTGAGCACCAAAGAGTGGTGGCCCAACCTTGACCGGCTCTGACATAGCTCTATGGACAGGTGTTGCAAAATTCCCTCTGGAACTGTTCTGAATTGTGAAATGCAGCTTCTCAGGTTGCTACTGTTGCCATGGGGAAACCTTTCTGAAGCAAGCCCCTCCGAAAACCAGAGAGAAACGAGAGAGAAAAATTCTTCAGGTTAAAAATTACCAACCCTAGACAGGTTGTTTTGTAGACAGTAATTGGTTTGATAAACTTCACAGTAAAAAGTTTAAATTCTCTATTTGTTGTTTACATTTCCAGTTATGGTCCATAAAAAAATTTACCAGCATGAAGAGGGCCTGGATGTGCCGATATGTTTACATATACCTCTGATCATTTATAGCTGCCCTCTTTGCTCTCCACTGGCTGTCCAGTGCCACACATTAAATAGCCAGAGAAGCTGTGAGTCTCAAAGGGAACCAATCAGTGCTGTACCAGGGGAGTTGGAGATGGAAGCTCACAGGAAAACCAATGTGTACCCAGCTGGGACTCTGAGCAGTAGTCCCAGTATCAATCACCATGAGATACATATGAAAGTTGTGCCTGTATAAGTGACCTCATGTTGGAAGCATGCCTCCAACCCAGGTTCCACAGAAGGAGATGATGTTTCTGCTGGGTGGAGAAAGATGCCATCTTCCTCCCTTCATTTGCTCCCCCAAATGCTACTCACACTGGTGTTACTTTTTGGTGTACATCTCTCGTGTCTATCTTCTCGCTACATAATGGGGCTTTTCAACAAACAACAAAAATGCAGCTGTTAGAGATCTGCTATTTTGCCATGTTATTTCTAATAGTGTAGCTACAAGCAAAAGTTAGGGTCCAACTTGCTACTATGAAGTAGCTGTATTGTAACTGAAAATTGATGAGTTTAATTTTTGAAGCTGAAACTAATTGCTGTGCAGAAGAGTCTTCTCTCTGATTAAACACCTTTGTATTTAATGTCACTTTGCACGGTAAAGTGGAAGACCCAGTCCATGTAGACTTTGTAGTCATCCTTCACAGGAGAATGAGTTAAATTCCATGTCTTTTTGTGACAGATGTGTTCAACTCCAGTACTTAGCAGGATAAAGTTGAAGTAAATGCACACCTGTTTATATGTCAACTGATAGTGATTACAAGTTCTCAGTGATTTTTACAGTATTGACACTATATGTTGGTTCCCAAAGTTCTTCAAAGACTAACAAAAATCCATCTAACCAAGAGGTTCAGTTCAAGTCTGTTGCGCACATTTTACATTATACGTTTAAAAGATGGTTGCTGCAGAGATGAACACAAAAAACCAGACAGACCCTTCTGTCCAAAGCCCAAGCAACTCAGTTCATGTAACGAACTCCTGTCTTGTCCTGAGGTGGGATTAATTAAAACCTTGGATGTCAGTATGACACAAATAGCAAACAAATTGCCTGATTAGGAAGGATACTTACTGTCAAGTGACAGACTCATCTGAAGGGAGTTCCCTTGCCAAAAGAAAAGCCCTCAACATGGGTCTGAATACATGCATTTTTTTTGTCTCCTGTTGGGATTTGAAGTACAGATGGCCTCTCGTGGCCAAATGTTGCTTAAAGTCTCATACTTAGAAAAAAACAAAGCAAACTTTCTGAATATTTTCTTGTAATTAATTTTGTGAACTGGAAACCTGAATAGCACATAGGCTGGGGCAGTTGAAGCTCCACAGTTTGGGAGCAGATAGTGTTCAGGTCTGGGAAGGGGGACACCTGAGTGCCTTTTATTAAACAAAGCTATTGGGAAGTGGATCTAAGAGTTACTGTTAGGACAGGTGAAATGCTGTTTGCTGGATTATTGCAGTAGAAAAGGAGGGATAAGAGTCAGTGCTTCAAGATGGGGAGATCTGCCAGCCCATGCCGTAGTTATGTGGCTGCTCTAGGATGCCCTGTGGTTGCCTGTGTAGTGCCACATGTTCACCTTTGGTGCTTGGCCCAGTCATCGCTCGTGCCAGCAGGTTGCGTGCTGTGGTCACCCTGGGGGTGTGCCTTCCCATACTGGTGGGTTCCTTGATGTAGCCCCTTACTGCTCCCCATGCCGTCTCTCGTATCGTCACTTTATTAAAAGGTTTAAAAAAAAATAAAAGCCCTCTTCAATTAATTCTTCTGTTTGCTTCCACTAGGCTGCTCTCTAGGAGGGCAAAGTGTCCAAATTTTTTAGCTCCTGCTAATATCATGTTTGAGATGATGGAACCAGGCTAAAACATTATGATGGCTATTGGAGGACTCATCCTTTATTGGCTGTTAACTTGTGTTTTCTTCTGCTTCTGAACTGTAAGAGTTTTTGGTTTGGCCATGAAGAATTATAGAAATCATACTTGTAGGCACAGCACAAATAATGATGCTATAACCATTTGTAAACAAAAGGTCTGCAGTGGGGTTAATTCCATTATTGCCATGTAGTGCTGCTTACATCAGTCCATGTCATCAGTCTAGGGAGCCCTATCCTTGTTAGTGTTGCACTGACCTTGAGCCTGTAACCTACAGTTAATAGTTTACTTATGCTGTAGAGCACGTAAAGAACTGTATAAAATTCATGTCCATTTCCGGTCTTTTTATCATATTAAAATATAAATGTGGATTTACTGGATCTCAACAATATTCTGTCTGCTGCATGCTATTAATTTCCAAATATGCTTTTCTCCTGGGATTCTTCTGTGCATAACTGGAAAGAACAGACAATGGCGTAAACTAGGCCTTCTCTTATTCCCTTTGAGCTGTTTCTTTCCATCTTTTCTCACATGACTTGCAGTAAGTTCAAGCTAAGTATCTTCATAAACTGGTGGTGGGATAGAGTAGGAGAACAGCATGGTAACTACAGTAGGGGACTTTAAATCACATTTTCTATCATAAAGTCTCTAACAAGAGCTGCACTGTATTAAGATTGTTAGGGTTACTATAAAAACTATTTAATAATATGGTACCTGAACAACTGAAAGCCATTAAGGTCTTTAAAACATAGCAGCAAAAGTGTCCTGTGCAGTGGCATGCTAAGCAGGACTGGTGTCTGAAGCGCTCTCCCATTATGCACCAGTTCAAAGGGAGCAGGGCTTGTTCGAAAGATGATGGTTGCTATCAGAAGAGCTCGAGCAGAGATGTCTGCAGATAGCACAGGCAGGGCTGAGGTGAAATGATTAAAGGAGAATGCTTGAATTTTATTTCCTCATGAACTTTTTCTCACCACGCATGCTAATTATACTCATTAATGAGAGAAAAGTTTTCTTTCGTGGTATCTCCATTGCGCTCGGACAAAGAAAAAGATATCTGCTGGCAAGATCTTCTTTCTTGTCCTATCTGTTGAGCAGAATGTTCCAAAGTACAGAATGCTGTCTGTGCTCATGCCACACAGTCTCTCCACCATTGCTGTCCCCTTTCAGAGACAGAATTGGGATGTTTGTCCATCTTTCTTTGTGCAGAAAAGACTCAAGGTGAGTGAGAGAACAAATCCTGTAAGGCAATTCTGTCACTCACCTCATCTTCATAATCTTTCCTTAGCTCCCTCTGCCTTCTAACCTTGCTATTGATTGTGTCATAGGCTACAGTAGTCCAAGGCAGGGGGCTGAAAACCTTCCTGAACAGCAGTTGCCAGTCTGCCTGTTGCAGCTTGAAGAAGAAAAGCATGCTGTGAAAACAATCAGTGCATTTGCTTTAGATCTAAGTGATTCCAACTAGGTCGATGCTTCATGCTGATGTGTTGAAAACATTTAAAAAATTTCTCGGAGTTTGATTTCAACTGAAACATTTCATCATGTGTCTGACTCTCTGAAGTTGTTATTTCTCACTAATGTAGCAGACAACAGATTTTTTTTTCCACCCTAGCAAAAAGCAGTAGGGAAACTGGGCCTTTTGTCCAGGTAGATTTTATTTGAATTATTTTATGGGAGGAGGAGGTTGGTTGGGTTTTTTTATAAGCTGAGGCTCTTGCAAATTGACTTTAGAGGAGTACCAGTTTATTTCAGAAAAGGAAAAAGAGGTAATCACAGTTGTACAGAGTGCAAATGAGAATATAGCTTTATTCAAACTTCTTTTTCCCCTGTACTTGAATTTTCCTTCAAAGGCAGGATAGTTCATTCACAAATACATGAAGACTATCTTATTTTCTTTAAAGCACATGATGCTTTTTTATAATGAGTTTGCCCTCAATATAATTGGCCTGATTCTCTCTTGGTTTGAGATGACAGCAAATGAAACATTGCAAAAAGAAACTATTCTCATCCAAATTAGCCTTCATTCAGTTTCCAGGAGTGGCACAAACCCAGGACAACATTTTTCTATGGCAGATGGTGGCACAATTGGTTTCCAAACTTATTGAAAAAGAACACAGAAAACCAGAATTTGCTATAGACTGTCTTACTATTTGGTTTTGTTTGCACATGCTCTGCAGCCACTAGTCTATAGGAAGCTAAACTGAGCAAAAACCACAGGACTGCAGTCCTAGTTTGGAGCTGGCTGTTCAGTGGTTTTGCATGGGAGCCAATCAGTAGGACCTCACCTCTGATTCTGCTCCACTGCACTTTCAAGCATACTCAACTTGTTTTATGTGCCCTTTTCAATAACAAGTACTTATCAGTGCCTGTTGGTCTCTTTGGGATACCTTTTTAATTATACAGCATATAAATATATATTAAATATATGTTGGAATTTCTCTTCCCCCAAGAAAATGAAGTCACCTCTGTGCTGTTGCCATCTTTGCTGCTTGCTTCAAATAACACAAAGAACATTTTTCTGCTGCTTCAACAGGAAATAGTGAGCAAGTACTTGCCTTGAGGTATTTCATTGAGTTTCAGAATACCAGCAGATAGAGATGTTGCAAAAAAATAGATATTTTGTTGGAAGAAAATAATAATAATAATAATAAAAACCCTTGAAAGCTATATTTATCTGTGGAGAGGAATTTCCATCCCCCCTGAACTAAGCCTTTGCAAATGCAGTGTATAGTATACATGGCACTAATGGATTTCATACTTCAGCATTTATTTCACCAAATATCATGCAGGGAACAATAGTTGTCACTTAAGCAGCTGTAGTTTGCAACTGTGTAAGTCCTAGACATTAAAACTAGATAAGCCAATGTAGAAGTGTGAGAGAAATTCTGTAGTTGTAGTGGCATTCTTTCATTCATTCATTATTAAAAGTATCCATTGGGGTGTTGCAAAAGTGCAAGTTATGATTTAAATGTACTACTAGGAATCCTGTTTCTAAAGAGTATATTCACTTAATTTATATATGCAAGATCATGGTTTAATTAAATAATTGATTTTTTCTCCCCAGAGGAGTGGGTAGAATCTAGAGAAGGATAAACTTCGATTTGGCTTAAGAAGCTTATACCTGACAGAAATGTAGTTATACCAGACTCTTCTGCTGTGATCTACCATGGCTGCTGAGCAATGATGAAAAGTTTCTTTCCAATAATAGGCTCTCCTTTTGGGACTTGTTCCACTGGACTATATCTTTGAAAGCAGGGAGGAGGGTTGTTTTAATAATGAGTTCTCAGTGGTCCAAACGAGTTGCCTTTTACTGGCATGGATTTATATTTTTAAGTTGCAGTGGTTCCCATAACACTGGAACTGGTTAGGAATTCATTACAGCATCAGTTTGTAAATATAAAGCCTGTTCAAGCAGAGGCCATTGATGCTGAAATGCTCAATTTCTCCATGGAATTCAGAGAATGTGAATTAATTTGTGCTTGGGTTAGTCTCTTTGGTGGATTAGTGAGGAAGTAGTTAAGGGTGATTTAAAAATTCTACTGTTCCTCTGCCTCTTACAAAGACTTCTTCAAACCACTTTCAGTGTAAAATTTTCACTCTCCCTCAACTGTAAACAAAAATAGCATTCAAAATCTCTACCCCAAAAGGAATTCAACCCAAAATTACAGTGCTTCCCACATATATTGTAACCTTCACCCTACTTTTCTTGATACAGCTTTTTAAGCCTAGGGTTTTACACAGCATTAGCCATAATTGGAATTGACACCAGAAAACTACAGAAGGCAGTTCACTTAATCTAAGTTTGTTGTGAAACTGAAAACAGAGTTCTGCCTGAATTCTCTGTAGATTTCCTGGCAGGAAGCATTCTGTCATTTTCAGGTGAAATTTGTTCACAAGGACCTTAAAGAAAAGGGTCTTGCTTTGATCTGACTCTTACAGAAGTCAGTGAAAGAGACTCCACTGATTATAATGGCCATTGGGAAACGGTCCTATCCAGAGCTACATGTAGACTTCTGTTTCTGGACAATTGCTTTTCCTCAGTAACAGTCCAAGCAGAGATTGATGTAACTACACAGGGAAGACAGACAGTGGTGAGTAAGAGGGAGCTCATCCCAAAGAGCAACTGAACAAAGAGGGAGTGGAACATGAGAATTGCTATGCTTTGTTACTGCTCATGTGCTGAACTGATAGGTTCAAGTAAGTCAGCCATATACTGAATTAGAAGAAAGAGGCAAACGGAGTACAGACCTGTTAGATACAGCTAGCTGTAGGGCTCATCTTTCTGTAATATTTGTGTCTTTAAATGCTGTTTGTGCTCAGATGCTTTTACTACTATAAAAATAGTATATCAATTTTTCCAGGGGAGAAAAAAGCTTGCATATCACTGTCCAACAACTACCTGTACCTCTACCCTGTTACTTTCTTCCAGTACTCTACTTGGTCTGATGGTAATACAGTTTAAATTGCTTCAGATCTTTTATGTACCAAGGTCCAAATACTAATGATATGTATCCCATAAATTTTAAATTATTTCAACAGGGTTGTCTAGCTACACTGTCAGCCAGACCATGTATGTATGTCAGTTTCTCCATTACAGAAATTCCACAGTGTAGCCCTGAGTGATAATTGAACCAGATGGGTACTAAACAAGAAGAGGACCTTATATTTAGATTTGGCTCCACTACCTTTCAGATTTAACTAGGTTGCTTGCAACTATCATGAGGGCTAATACCTCAGTCAAGGACATTGCACCCAAAATGGTAGCCACCAGTCCTTCAAAGCCCTGGGCTAACAAGTGCATGGGGCTTCTGTGATCTCTAAACAGAAAATTAAAATTAAAAATGTGACAGGGACCCGTGGTTAAGAGGCTGCTCCAATTACGAGTGTGGGGGTAGTAGAGCAATGGAAAGGAAGGCATTAGTAGAGTGGTTTTACCTTGCCACCCTTGCAGACACCAATTGATAAGCCCTGACTTGGGTGTCTGACAGTGAAAAACTCTCTTGGGCACAAATCCACTCTTCCCATGGACTTACGATATATATATGGAGACCTTTAACTCCAGTGATTCCAGGCTATCAAGCAAACTAGTTAGTGCATGGTCAAAAAGTTTTTATGCCCTCAATACACTAGAGTCAATACTGCAAAACTGCCTTAGGAGGATTAGCAGCTACACTCTACTTCCCACTCCCCCAAACCCCCAACTCGTGTCTGCTTTTCTTTTTCCACCCAGCCTGCCAAGCTGCAGGTTTCTTTTTCTGAAACATATATTTCTTTGGAAAAAGTTGATATAAAGGGGGAAAATAATTTTCTTTATCCTTTAATCCTTTATTCTCTTTGCTTTTAAAAGTTTATTTACTTCCTACAGTTGGCCATCTTGAGCTTCTGCTTCTCTGTTGTGTCAAGACTTGCTTAAGCTTGAAGGTTTTTTAGGCTTGACCAAGCATTGACAGCACTATCACAGGAGCTAATGCTAGAGCCTGCCAGTTTGATGGATTAAGTAAACTTATTGAAATCTTTTTTCTTTAACACTAAAAGATGCCAAGGGCTGTTTCTGTTCTTGTACTTCGTGCGAAACACCCATTGACATTAATGGGAGTCCCATGTGTAGAACTAGAGTAGAACACCGCCCTTAATATTTAAAAAACTTGTCAACGTTGTGCATGAAGTAATCTGGAGGTGTGTTGTGATGCTGCTTTGCTCCACAAAGGCCGTTCTCCTTACACATTCCCTACATTTTAAAGACACTTGCATGAACTGCATGGCTGATAGCACCACCTTTACATAACTTTCTCCCTTTCTAAAAATATTTTAAAACATGCAGTTCCATTTTTATGTGATCTGCCTGCTTTGCTCAGTCAATAAAATATACTTGATCTGTTTCAATATGGTTCATAAACAGTCTTGTTTTCTGATTTTGCCATGCTGTTACTCTCTGAAGGAAAAGGAAGAAAGACAAATCTTAATAGAGAAGCCATTTCCAATGACCTATACATTCTTCTTAGTGTTTGTAAAAATGTCTAATCTTTCATTCTCCTCTTGTTCTTGAGTACCTTGCTCTAATGCAGTGGTGGTATGCAAGGTAGCTAAAGAAAGTTAAATTATTTATGTTACCAAAAAGAGTTCACCACCAGTCTCATTCCTATTTGAAATGTACACCATCCTTATTTTGCTAGAACTAGGACTGTAGCTCAGTAGGGCCACCAAATTGTCACAGGTGGCCTTGGTAGGTTAATGCTTTCTGCTTAGAGAGCCAGCTGCAAAGGTGGTTTCTTTGTCTTCCCATAAAGACTTTCTCTCACCAACCTCTTGCTCTTCCTCAGTCATGGCTCTTGAAATTCTTCATCTTTACCTGGAAATGGCTGTTTCTGCCCACAAAGGTCTTTGGTGGCTTTTTGGCAGGGAGGGTAGAGCTGGTGATGTAATTACAAACACTTTCTGAAGATTTTGGTTATAATGCTAGAAGACTAGGGAAGAAATGAAGGGACATGGGGAAAGAAGGGACTAGGTAACTCCTCCTGTGTTTTGAAGATAATTTGGATAATCAACTAAACAAGACAAAGATGGTGACTTCCAGTATAAAACGCTTATGAATATGGTATTCATTTACCATCATCTTAGCCTTTCTTAAATGTGACTAGCAAGTTTGCTTACTGTAAAGTATTGTGGAAGCTCTGACAGTATTTTTACTAAAATAAGAATGTAACTTCTTGTGAAAAAATCCTAAGGATGCTGTCCAAATCTGCATATAGGGTACAGTAAAATTGCTTATACTTATGTCAGTGACCTGGATCATGACCTAGATGTTCACATGCAGTCAATGTTCATGCAGAAGTCTACTGAAATTAATATGAATAGCTTTTGTGCTTTACAGTGCTGTGGCCTGCTTTGCAAAAATGCACTGGCATCTACAATTCTGAGGGATTTTTAAAGGTGTCTTACCAGAGGACCTGCCTCCTGTGCTATTTCTTAAATTTTTACATTTCTGGTATTTCTAAACCAGATCACCTGTGTAAGCAACTGAGAGAAGGGTGAAGTGCATCCACTTAAAATGGTATATGGTTCTGAAAGCATACATGGGCTTCAGTACTATGACATTTTCTTGGTATGTTTACTGGTTTACTATGTTAATGGTTAGTTAACCAATCCTGAGGGTGACTACAGAAGGCAGATGATATAAACAAGTGACAGCAGCATTTAACAGTGCAGAATTGCCAGAAACTGATGGAAACCCAAGTCTCCTTCCCAGACTCTTCACCTTAAAATTGTTCTTCACATTTACAGAAATTACTGCAGTAAGGTGACAGTAACACTGCACTTAAAATTGTTTGGTAATTTTAATTTTTTCTTTATTATGAATGAAAGAATGGAAGGCTTACTAGGTCATCCAAAGCAGACTTTGTCCTGCAGATTTCAAGATGCCCATTTGCAAAATGTATAATGAAAGAACATGGAAACGACGTTTCTCCATTCTTACTCTGCTTCACTGTGCTCACAACTGAAATTAGTTCTCGCCAAGACAGGCCCTCTCTTTTCCGCTGTTCTTCGTTCTGTATCCTCCTAAACACAGCTTAGCTGTGTGAGGCTTATTTTCCTCATCTGTTGCCCTATTTGGTTCCCCCATGCAGCATTTTTAGTTTCCTCTTCTGTTAGATAAGGCACAGGAAAACTTGAAGCCCAACAAAACAAGGTAAACTTTCTTTACTAGTCTTTATGTAGGTAAAGATATTTTTATTGTTCTTTCCTTCCCTTGCTACTGTCCAATGGGGAAGAAAAATATTAAAAATTTACAAAATCAGAGGGGCTGAGGCTGGAAGGGGCCTCTGGAGGTCATCTAGTCCATACCTCCTGCTCAAGGAGGACCACCTAGACCTGGTTGCATAGGACCATGTCCAGATGGCTATTGAATATCTCCAAGGAAAGAGGTTGCACAACTTTTTTGGGCAACCTGTGCCAGTGCTTGGTCATTGAAATAATATTTCCTGATGTTCAGAGGGAGCCTCCTGTATTTCAGTGCATCCTCCTTGCCAAGTCACTGGGCCCTACTGAAAAGAGTCTGGCTCTGCCTTTTTTGCTGCAAGGACAGCAAATGTGATTGCTCACATTCAACTTGGTGTCCATCAGAACTCCAGGTCCTTTTCTGCCAACTTAGTTTCCAGATGACTGGCCACCAGGAAATAGTCATGCACAGGATTGTTACTTCCCAGGTGCAAGACTTTACACATCTCCTTGTTGAACTTCATGAGTCAGCCCATTTCTCCATCCTGTCAAGGTCCCTCTGGATAATTGTTTTTCTACAGGGCAGAAAAAACAGGTTAGACTAGGTTCATTTTCAAAACCATTTGTATAATATTTTTTTAATCTTCTCAGAAAGAGCTTTACTCTATGATGAGCTGTGTTTATTTCTGAAATGACGTGAAATTTTATGGTAGCAAGAGAACTGTCAGCCTTTTCTACAGGGTTGCTTCATAATTTATTTTGAAAATTCACATTGTCTAGTTGTATGAGAGTAGTGTGCCTTTGAATAGAAATGCAATTTTTAACTTGTGACATAGAAGAGCTCCTTTTTGAAATTTTCTAAGAGTATGTTATAGATTTATATTCTGGAATTTTACACATGATGCACATTTTGCAGATATGTGTGCGTATAACATTCATATAAGGGTTCAGAAAGTATAATTCAATTAATGAATCTCTTTAACATGATTTGTGTGGGACAATGAGTCAAAAAATACTACTTTAAGATGTAGTTGGAAGAAACTTTTCAGTATTCTGCAAAGCACATCTTAAGGCGCATAGGGTAAGATTAATTTTATTGTGTTGCATCACTGGTGTAATTTGTTCTGGGCAGTTGATCATATAAAAAAAGCCTAGCCCTCAGATGCAATGTTTCCATGGGCCTCTCCTTGATGAAAGCCCATCTGGTTTTCTTGGATGGGGTCTCCCCTCTTCGAAAACACTGAGAATTTTATATTTTGGTGGATGCAGGATTTGGTCCTTCGTGGAAATTACAGACATTGGTCTTTCAAGATGTATGCGTCCTTTGGTGTTTAGGCATTTTAGCCAGTATCTCTAAACAGAGCTCCATACTATTTAACATCTGTTTTTCTTAGTGCATGTCAGAAATAGATAGGTAGTCTCAAATGGGTGAGTATAGACACCCATGATTTGTCTTGGCTGTAGTCATGCAAACATGCAGATCAATTGTGGGCAGCATCCATTCCAGGAGCAGACACAGGGATTTTGTATTCGTGTCTGAATATGAGAAAAATAAAGGAGATGAAAAACAAAGCAAACCAGACCAACCAACCAACCAACCAAAAATTTATTAATCCCTTTCCTGACCCAAATAGCTCTTGTCCAGCAACAACAAATCCAGCTTGGGTAGGCAGACAGTGAGCTGTACGTGTTATTTCCTCTGCAAGGAAACTATTATCAAATTTCAGATATAGTATTTAATCCTAAATACAGTGTTCTCCTAATCTGTGATATTAGAAAGCATTAGGAAATAAAAAGTGGGTTTACTTGTTTGTTTGGTTTTTTGCAGTTTGGTTGGCTGGTTTTTGGTTTTATTTTTCCTAAGCAAATGGTATTACCTGCAGTCCAGGAAAATCATGTTGCTGAACAAAACAAAAGAAGGCAACCTTTATGTAAATAACAGAGGAAGCCAAGCACCTAGAGGTGCTGGATGTGCAGGTTAGAGAAGGGTCTGAATAAATGATACTACTACACAGCAAATCAGATGATTTGTGCTACTCTGGCTTAGTTGGTTGCTGGACACAAGGCTGAACTATGATTTCAGGAGGGGCTATCCTCGGAAGTAATGCAAGATACCTAATGGGGCAAGAGAGAGCGGGATTTATTCAGCATCATGTAAAACCTGGTGTGGCGGACCATGAGCTCTGACCTTAGCAAGACATGTTCTTTTATGAATGGGGCACCAGTGTGTTTCTTTGCAAGTAGCATTAGGCCCTTGGCAGTTTTTGTTTCTTACTTGTGATGCTGCAGGCATATTGAATATTCCATGGTTTTGTTTCAATTAAGATATCCTTTTCCAAAATCTATAGTAAAAGAAGACAACTGCGTATTTCTCTGAGATACCCAAAATTGTTTGGGGATTCTGTGACAGAAGAGAGCACGTATGGTATTGTTTGTGTATATTATTGTATCTATATGGGTCAGAGTTCCCCTTTGATGGAAACTGGCCATGGGCTGCCACTGACTATGTCTTTCTGACTTTCTAGTGTTTCCATGAGTTCCCAAAAAAGGGAAGCACTAATCTCACTAATCTGGTTTCCTGGATGGCTTTCACCTAGGTCCAGGTGACCTAGCACAGATGAGGCACCCAGCTTTAAAATGTTGATGCTGCCTCACTGTGAGACCCCAGTGTGTGTCCACATGTATATGCACATGTGTGGGCCTTATTTCTTTTCTTTGACATGCAGTGAGGAGGTGTGATGATGGGTTCATCATCTGAATTTGCCAAGTACTTTGAGGGCCTCCTCCAAAATAGTCCAAAATACACAGGTTTGAGGAAAAGCTGCAGCAAACTCCTGAAGATACTTTACTGTGGTGTACTAGGGTAAAAATAAGATTTGTAAGTCCAAGACTACTTAATTTTATCCTTTCATCCCTCATGGCAATGATATGAGGGGACTTTATTGGGAATTGATTGTACCACATTTGTTGCTCTCCTTTATGTATTTTTGTCACTGTAGGTCTGCTTACTCCAATCTCATTTGCTCTGGTGGACTCAAGGATAGTAGAGGTAATAGAGGGGGAAAAGACACAACTTTTAACTATGTTCTCCCATGAAACAGTGCCATTTTAAGTACAGAGCCTGTTTAAGTATGTTCTGATCAGCTTCTCAGCTAGAACCTCAGGACCTAGGACCTGTTCTCAAGCACTCTTGTTTATGTTGCCCTGTTTATAAAAACAAAACAGTCCCCACAAAAAACCAAAAGACAAGCTTAAAGGATTTAGGAAACTGTGCAAGCAGGTTCCTTGAACTACAGAAGTATACGAAGCATTGGATCTTCTGACTATAAAATTGATGGCTTCTGCCATCATTCCACTGTATGAAAAAGGCCAGAGAAACTTATTCAGGTGCTTTGGTTTTCAGGGTGTCACTAGCTTTGTTAGAGTTCTGCATCTTAAAACGTTCAGAACTGCAAATAGGCTTGAAACGCCCTGTCTTTTGGGGGTGCTCTGTCAAACATGAGGCAGTTTCAGATTGCCGAACTCAAAATTTTCCTGCCTGTGCCTTCCTGTCATATTTAGTTTCTCATGTTATTCTGGTTTTTTAGACTTGATTTTCTGTGTTTGTACCAAAGCTTACTTTCAAGAGAGAGCCTGGTCTCCAGACTGTAGATTTCTCTGGGCAGCAGAGGCTGCCTCCTCTCCTTTCAGGTGTCACAGCATTAGGAAGAGGGACAAAGCTCTTTTTTCCTCTCCTCAGCATGCATCCCCTCAAAGATTACCACCCAGAATACTTGTGTGCTGGGAGCGCCAGGAATAGAAATGGAACCCAGCACGTTAAGTTTCATACTGGCACTGGCATTTAGAATTGGAATGGACGTTTAAGTGCCCACACTGTGCATCTTACCACTGCTGCAGAAACAACATTACAGACACTTCTGGTGGGATCCTCTTACTCTCTCTGCAGCAGGAAAAAGAGATTGTGTAAAAAGGAGAAATAAATTCCTCTGCTTGCGTGCATAGCCCACTTCTGACTTGGCAATATATTTTGACCGCTCTCTGTAAACTGTATTATCATGCTGTCTTCAGGCAAATGCTACTTTTGCTTCTACGTAAAAATCACATATTTAAGTGCAACATGACTATACGATTTGATAGTGTAAATGCCAGACGGCATGTGCTACTGCAGTAATTGGATGGACACCTTTCAGGTCTGTGAAGCACCTAGTAGAGTTTCAGTTGCTATATATGTAATAATTAACTCTCAGTGCCTGAAAATGTACCTATATAGGTACATATACAAAAAAAAATCACATAGATATACACAATGCAGTAAATATTAGTGTGTATGTGTAGGTATATACATACAAAGTACAGAATATTTGTGTAGGTACAGAGAGATATAGTAACAAACATATATGTGTGCATGGTTGTAATGACATTTCCTCATATCACATCTATCAGGTTACAAGCAGCTAATAATTTTCTTCTTCTACTCACAGCCGAGCATAATGGCATACACTCATAAATCAACATCAACATGGAACATTGCTTAGCAAATATAAATGTATGTGCATTGCAGAATGATCAGAGATTACGAAAATATATCAGAAGTCAAAAGTAGCTGCTGGAGAAATGCTATGTCTTTAGTTTATTGAGATTGTTTGGAGGATCCTAATGTACTGTCACTGAAAGAATAATTTTTCCTTTACAATCTACTTAGCAAAGATTTATTGATCCTTTTCCCCTTCATAGAGAATTACTGATCCATTTTAGAAAATCAGATTTTCACACCTTTCATGAGAATGTGCACAGCGCAGTTCTCTAGGGATTGCCAAGGAAGTTGACTTTGACATGAAATCCCTAGATACCGGCACACAACAGCCTATAGTCTCATCACTGATTTGTTGCACAGGGTGGTAAAATACTTTTATACATTTATAGAGAAATGATTGCACTGCAAGGACTTATTTTTCCATGCTAGTGGATGTATTCAAGGTCCTGTTATTTGTGTAAACAGCATATTTCAGGGGGGTTGGTTCTTCTCAGCTCTGATGTTATGAACAGTAAGGTAAGATAAAAGTTGTTGAAATTCATGTTGCAAAGCAGTACAGTACTGTAGAATTTTTCAGTGTGTGTAAATAACTTTCTTCAAGATATGTCTACTCTCTGTCCTCATTATTGTAGTATCCCAGGTAGCTAAGCATTAGGCATGTTATATTGAAGTATGCATCATAATGAAGGTGATTTATTATAATTAAAACAGCATGGAGAGCAGCTTTTATTAGACATATTGTTTCACAGGAGAGCTTAATAAAGAGCATTATTATTAGTTATAGATCTGTGTGAAGGATGTTGTTTACTGAGAGTTATGTGAGTATTAGTCAAAATCTGAAGTTGCTCATTTGAGCTGTCCACTGGAGGGGGAAAAAAAACCCAAAAAACATTCAGCACAGCAAAGAGAAGAATTTTAAGATTGGAGGGGACAGAGAGAGACAGAGACAGAGAAAAGGAAATGCCGAGTGCATGAAGTGTTCTCTGCAGGAGCAGTTCTAGAATACTTTATTACATATCTACGGAGACAATGGCATGGACTGTAAGTAGCTCCTGTCTCTCAATATAATAATGCACATAAAGTCGGGGTCAGATTGGGTTCGCTCTAGGCTTTGATGCTGCAGAAGGTCACCAAGGGGATCGATGGACAAAAATGAGACCCGAGTTTCACGCAATCAATGAGATTTTTCTATTTAAAGTGGACACTGGGTGTGAGTCTCGGAGCTTCAAATGTGTTTTTGCTCAGCTTGAGCAGATTGAGAGGAAGATGTACTATAAATGTGTTGTTTGTTTTAATAACTGCTGGCACAAGGACTGCATATCAAAACAGTTTAGTCTGACGAACTCTATTATGAAGTTGCATGAGCTGCAAATAAATGGACAAATTAGCAGCTACTGTGAATGTTAATTACACTGAGTTTTTATTCTGTTTCTGTAGAGATATAATTGCCTGGCATTTAGATAACCCTTAAAATACGATTAGAGAACTACTAAATCATTTGGTTCCAAATAATGTGGGATTTATCTGTTCTACAAAAAATACTTTCTACTATTAATTTCCTAGTCCTCTATACTCATTATAAGCAATTCCTTAATTTCTTTAGGAATTCTTCACATTTCCACAGATTAAAACAAGTTCTTATCTGCCTTTGGTTAAGAAGCTTCATTCTTTTGAGTAGCAAATGCATACTTGGTACAGGATTGCTTTGATAATTTTCTTCTTAAAGTTTCCAGGCAGGTGAAAGATCATACGTTGTTTTGCCTTTATTGTAAACAGTTATCTCTGTAGGAAGAGGGAAGCAATCAGGAAGAATGTGATCAGTGAGTCTGACATAGCTGTAACATTGGTGACAGCAAGTAATTGACTGATATGGAGGAGGTTTATCTCTGTCTTGAAATAGTTAAGAAATCAAAGCAAATTCTAGACTAATTTCTAATCACTGATGTATATGATTTTAACTACTTTGCAGTTAATGGAGTTGTTCCAAATTTACACTGCCCTAACAGACATAGGTCCTGACACTGTTTTCAATTTCAAAGTAAGTCAGCTATAGGACTGCACTTTGTAAATGAGAAAGCCACTTGAATCTGGGATTTAAAGGATCTGATTGTATGGTTTTAAAAGCAAAAATAGCTAAATACTCTTCTCCCCCACTCCCTCAGCTGTTCTCTTTCAGTAGATTTCAGAGAAATAAAGTATCCTGTGTTTTCTGAGCTTCCATTTCACAAACTGAAGTGTTCAGATATTGAAGACTGTTTATCCCACATCACTGCATAATAAATGTCCACCAGTGTCTATGAGGGAGGAAAGGGGGAAGCAGCAAACCCAACCCACTGCATTTTTCAATCTATTGTTAAAAATTTCCTGTTGATGACAGTTAATACATCGAATTTATTTCATCAACACAATGTCCAAACAATCCCAAACCAAAGAAACAAACCAAGGCCTTGACAGACTTTTTCATTTAAATATCTTAAATACAGAGTAATTGCAGTTTTATGAGAAGATCATTAGAAA
The DNA here is from genome assembly GCA_014706295.1 of Lycocorax pyrrhopterus obiensis. Lineage (NCBI taxonomy): Eukaryota > Metazoa > Chordata > Aves > Passeriformes > Paradisaeidae > Lycocorax > Lycocorax pyrrhopterus. Next base: position 54,947,270 of record JACSVZ010000002.1, on the reverse strand, counting down.
TCGTAGATTGTCTACAGTTGAGGTCTAAATTTGTTTGCTAGATTCTGAAAAATGCTGCAAAGAAGAGCAGGTGTACAGAAGAGAACCTAAGCTTCCGCCTTAATCTAATTTCTTCTAGAAGGGTCATTTACAACTCAAGCAGAACTTATGTTCACCTGAAATGATTTTTTTGTATTTTCATGTATGCCTCGAGTAAGAACACTTCAGTTTATATTATTCTCATTAAAATTAAAAGCAAAACATCCTCCACCTCAGCTTCCTCTCTTAAGGGTCCTTAGTGTTGCATTCTAGGATATGTTAAACATTTTCTACTTAAGTCTTTTTGATAAAACATAGAAGTTAACGAATTAGTTGAATTTTTTAAAATGAAAATATTGACAATGAAAGCCCATTGCAGTAAGCACATTTCACTGGAAAACAGAGCTGTGGCAGTTAATGGAAAGAGCAAGCAATTGCAAGTGGCTTATATAAAACTCAAACAACAGCACAATGAGCCAACCTATGATAAATTGGAAGGTCATATGGAAAAGGGTTGCAGGGGTAGAAAGAAAACACCACAACATCTGTAATATTTTTCTCTGGACACACCTGAGTCCAGTATTTGTCTCTTTGCTTTGGCTGCAAATATAGGAAGGTGATAAACCATGGCACATACAAATTCAATTGGTAATTTGCAGAACAACTACTTTTATTTAGCAAATATTGAGGTGTGTGCCTTTTTTGGACAACAGGTCTGGCATGATTCTCACTGACAAGTCACTGAGAGGTAAATTATGTGTTTTGCAGTAGAGACAATGACTGCTGCCCTTTGGGGTACTTTCTTTGAGTTAAGCATATGCAGCCTCTTTTGACCTCCTCAGAGACATCAGCTGATTTTTACAGCCACCCCCAACAGGGTTAAGTTCTCAAGCGTTCACTCATGAAAATGTTTTCGAGGTTTATAGTGAAATTCCTGCTTGCAGAAAAGGAGCAGAGGCAACTGGGTTTCTATGCAAAGATTTTTGCAGAATTAGGTGGTGAATTAGGGCATGCTTCCCTGATAAGACCTTACATATGAGGCTAACAAAAAGATGGTTTTCTGATTCTCCGGTTTAAATGTACTGTATATTTCATTTTATTTTATCTTTCTGAGTGTTTCAGAAAAGGCTGGAAGATGAACTGCATATAAAACAGCAGGAGCATATGGACCACAAGGAAAAGAAATACAAATGATCCAAAACTGAGGAAACAGATGAATTCAAATGAAAAATTTTGCACACTGGGAAAATACTGAATGTTGTTTATAAGGACTTCACCTTAATATTCATATTTAATATACTTTCCTTTTTATACTAACTAATGAACCATCCTGAAAAGCAATTCTTTACACTTTCCTCTCCTACCCATTTTAAAATACTGGAAAACAGACATGTAAATTAAAGCTTCCCATGGACATTTTTAACTTCTGCAACCTGCTTATTCAACATATCATCCTAGGTCTCGCTGATCTTAGCAGCATTACAAGGATCATATTTTCACACAGATGAACCATTCATGGCAATTTCTCCAATAGATTTGACACAAACATTCTTTTCTTTGATATTGGAGATATAAGCTTTCTATTTTTGACCTATTTTTTCTCCTGACCGACATATTTATTGAGGCTATTGCGAGGAAAACCCCACTTTCCATTAATATTTCACTTCTCTGTTTCTTTCTTTTGCAGAATTTCAGGTTGATAGAGCAGTAAGAGGGTCTTGGTCAATGTCAGCTTACGTATGAGCATACATCAATAAAAACAAAACTCAAAGTTTTATTTAGAATTACTATTTACATAAATACTAGTTAATATGTGTATACGTAGTTAATATGTGTATATGTATCATTTTGATGCTGTCTTCATGATTCTACTGTTGTAGATCAACATGTAGCATTTATTGATCTGTTCTAAAGGCAGATCTAGTTCCACAGAAGATTTTGATTGATTGTCCTCATCCAGAGTGAATTCTTTCTCCATCTCTCTAGAGTCTTCCGCGGCATTGGCTGTGGATAGCAAGCAGACAAAAGATTTCTTTTTGAGGAAAGGATGTAATTGTATATATGTATCATGTATTTGTATATGTACATGTATATCATGTTTGAATTCCAAATAATTATTCAATGCCCTTTGCTTTTTCCATTTGAGCAACTTATGCTAAGAGTCTATAAACTATTGGTAGTAGTACAGATACCTCATGTCAATCCTCCATTCTACAGAATGAGATGATTGCAACCAATGCACTGCATAAAGTAGGAATGTCTTCCGTGACTTGTGTTGTTTGTTTCATCAGATAAATATTCATCCTCTATAACCTTTAAAATTAACTGTTTCAGTTCTAAGAATTCTGTGCATGCAAATCTCTATTAAGAAGGTAGGAAAATTATTAAATACTTTGCATTTTTTGATTTTAATATAAAAGTGTAAGATACCTTACTACATATTTCAACACTAGATGTTTATTGCAATGACTCTCTATTCTCAGTTTAGATCAAGAGGTAAGAATGCACTTGCATTCATCTGGATAAATAAGCTATATATCCACCCCTCACTTACTGGTGCCAGATGCAAACACAGAATATATTGTACAGGTCAGGTTTTTGGACCACAGTCAAGAACCAGACATCAGCTCACTTTCCTTATGCTGTCTAATTTCTGCCTCCTCCTATGGTCTAAATGATTGCTCACATTTCATCTCTAAGTTCCTTTTACTTGCTGAATAAGATAAAAAGAAAGGGATGCAGTCCTCCATCTTTTGTCTTCCCTTTATACTCAAATGTTCACCACAGAAACCTGAAAAGGAAAGGTATGAATGCCAATCTTATTTCTTGGCATTCTTTATTAACTAGATTTCTCGGTTAGCCTCAGTAAGATGCCCACGTCTCTCAGGTTACTGTCCAAAAAAATCTCAGACTGTCTTGAACACTTTAATAAAAGCCATCTCCCTGCTTATTTCCATGATATTAGTTGGTTTGGGGTTTTTTTAGACCAACAATAATTCTCCCCAACAACGCTTTGTGTGCATGCCTTTAACCATCCTGAAGAATGAGACTGCTGGTACAGAGTTAATTCCCTTTTCTGACAATCTATACCAGAAAAACATGTTTGGAGGCTATTCTACCACAAATGCATGCTTGGAACAGTGGATAAACCTCAGGCCCTCGCAGAATTCAACTGCCACATCACTTGTATGGCTCCCTGAGAACTGGAGTCTGCAATGTTGACTAAAGGGAGGTCTTTGCTTCATGCCAATTCAAGACAACTTCACTTAGTTTTGAGCTGCAGTCTACCTCTGGATGGCAGTATGGTCACTACGAACAGGTCAGAGCTCCTCCAGTTTTCTCTTAGGAAGTACGTATCTGGCAAGTTTGTTGTCTTCACTCACTCTGTTGGTGTGGTTTGCCTTTACCTCAAGCTTTCACAATTTGACATAAGAAGTGAAGTCTCTAGGCTGGAGTCTATCGTTTTCAAGGTTTTCTGTCCTTTCCTCCAAGTGAGCCATCAGTTACAGTTCAGCATTTTGAGAAGCTTCTTCTTCTTTTCAATTGGGTTTTATTACAGTACCTGATCTGAATGCTCTGCAAAGTTGTTGAGAACGTAAAGTAGGAACTCCTCTCAGACTACCTATTCCCAGTTATAATGTTATTTACTCACAGTTTATTTCTTTTGGTAGACTTAAGCTCTAGCATGTTAAATATTTTCACATTATATAAGGATATTCAGTGCTGGTAATACGTTTTCTTGAACTACAAGGAAACTGGAGGCATATTAGTCATAAGTGAAAAAACTCAGAGTACATACTTTTTACCCCTGCCCTTGTGAGTTGCAAACAGGAATTGCCTGAAAAATTTTCCCCAAGTTTAGTGCAAGTTTTTCTCTTTGGTATTTAGAAAGTATCTGGTTTGTTCATTTTTTCTTGCAAATAAATGGTGCAAGCCAAAGCAATGGGACTTGAAGCAGTATAGGGAGATTAAAATGTGACTTTGTTGTGAAATTATATGACTGTAGTGCTCCAAGTTGAAATTGTTTTCTAGGTAAGATCTATGCACATTATAGTTCTTTGCTACAAGTATCATATTAATGTAAACCTGTGCAGAGCACGCAAACTAAGCAAAGTCAGATTTTACTATTGTATCTATGACACCAACTGGGATACTAAAAAGGACTCAGCTGTGCATTGTCATCAATGTTATAAACTGTGTTCCACCTTCTAGTCTGCCTTTTCAATCTCATTGCCTTAAATGAAGCGCTGAATTACACTTGAAGAACCCTAGTGAAGGCAAAAGGATTAGAATAGGTGTTACAGAGGTCATAACTTATTAATGATGTTAATGTCATATACAAGGCAGGAGAGAACACCCTTTGATAGTGAGATCCTAGGTTGAGTCTGTAGAGATGTTTAGAGAGAAACCCAGGAAATTTTTGAAATACTTTTGGAGAGGAAAATAAACACAAACCCGTATGTTCTTTAACTTTTACATTCATTGTCAGTGCAGTGTTTTAAAATTTTTCACTGAATTATAGTGCAAAAAGTATTTATCTGACTCAGGGCAAATTTGAGGTGAAAGACTTTTGGTGATATAGATTAGAAGACACCACAACTGTGCACAACTGTGCATTCCTGTGTTACACATTTCTCTCTCCTGTAGATCTTCAAATGTCACAAACAGAAGTGCTTTTTCTACTTATCTTTTCAGAAGAAGATTGTAAAGTAAGGACTTGTGTTTCTGGGGTCCCCCCCTCCCCCCCCCCCCTACTCACAATGCCCATTGTATGCATTTCAATGTCATTTTCATCTTTTTCCTCCTATATAACTTTGTGGGTAACTTTGAGCAATTTGCCCACACTGCTGCGTTCCAGTCACACAAAATCTGATCTCACAAAATCCCATTGATTTCAGTATGTATAATTAGTCCAAGGTTACATGCTTGAAGAACCAGTTTATACTCCGTTTATATTCAGATATAGATAAATGACTACAATATCTTAAAGCCACAATTTAACCACAGTATAAATATGGCTTTGTTTTCATCACAGCAGTTCAGTTACTCTGTCACAACAAATTTAACATATCTGGTTGGGCTTCTGTTAGTGCTTTTCAGTATGTTGTCATTTTTTCTTTAAAGACCCCTAGAGATGTGTACAGATACTGGTTCAGTTGGGAGAAAAAAACTGTATAGATGGACTGACATGAGTCACATGGAGTGACCTCTAAACATTGGGGTTTGAAGCCCAGCATAAGTGTTCACTTGTGTTGTCACTTCTCTATGTGATACCTCTTCTTTTTTTGTGGTCTTCCAGATCACTTTGATATCAAAGGAAATGTGTGTCTTTTAAAAGCTTTACCTTACTTGTGATAGCAGTTGTGTGAGAGGTGGATATTAATGCATTTTCATTTAACAATTTCTCTTCATAAGTGCACATTCATTCACTTTTTCTTCTTTTCTGATGTTTGTAAAAACAAAAAATAGTGGAAATCTGCAGCGAGAACTTTTCTTCAGAAAACAAGCCCAGTTGAACAATTTGTTCAACTGTTTGTACAGTTAGATTGTCTGTCCTCCTCCAACTCAGTTGCTCTGCTGGAATCAGACAGGTTGGGAAATGATGTAGAGTTGGGAACAGTTCTCTGAGTGAAACTTTGTGCATGTGGCCATGTGAGACTTCTAAAATTATAAATGCTTTAAACTACTAGATAAGGCTGATTTTGCTGTGATAAAGTCCAGGGAATTGCTGCTTAAGGATGCAGTTCATGTTAGTGCATCCCGATCCCTGGTGAGTTGCTGATTAATCTGAGTGGGTCATAGCATAGCCTCTCAGTAGCTTTTCTTTAACTGATACATGGAACAGAATTCAATGTTTCTTCACACTGAACGTATGACCCTAGAAAACTGAAAAGGAGTCCATCTTTTTTTTTTTTCCTGATTATTGTGGCTTTAGATTTTTCCTTCCTTTATTAACTTCTGTTCCATACAACATTTGGACTTGAAATATAATGAGATTGATAGTCAATGCTTAATACCCACAGTCCTCTAAAACTGAGATTATTTCCCTGTCCCTTTCTTCTCCCTCCCCCCATCTCCCTTCCCCTTGCCTCCCAAAGTATTGCCTTTGGAGTTCAAAGCTTATGAATTTCTTGTCTTCTCACATGAAGAGGTAGTTTTCAGCCCAACAGAAATTTTGTTGTGTGTGTTAGGATTTGAAGCTGGAAGATGAACAGAGGGAAGTTTGGAAACTTGTGGTAGAATTGTACAAGTAGTGTCACTTAGCTGGAGACTACAGTTTCTCTTATCTGCTGGGCTTTGGCGATAGGGAATATCTGTGCACATATCTTGGTGCTACAAAACTGATCTCATATCCCAGCTAAGTATCAAGTCTAAGAACATTTAATGTTTTTGCTATTCTGACTGCACGAGTGAATCAATTTTTTGTAGAAGTGTTTTGATTCCATGTGGGAGTTGCTGGTTATCTTTTACTAGTAATTCTCTATGTAGGCCTGTGGGTGTACTACTTTACATTCTCTTGGAAACAAGCAAATACTTTGTGATAGTCACTTAAGTGGCCTTATTGTGCTCCCTACGAAGATGCCCTACTTGTGAGTGCAAAATTGGTAGCACATGCTTATTGGGGAAAAAAAGCTTTTTCCAAAACCATTGCTGCTGCTATTGCAGTAATGGGATATCAAACAGGCAAAATTGTATGTGTTGTCAATGTCTGCAATATAATTTCATTGACTTACTATGTTTAAAACGAAGGCATGATGGTAAGCTTATATAAGGTGTCACATTGAAGTAATCACCCACCAACTTGATTTTATGGCAAAAGAGAACATTTTAATATACACATGAATTCTGAGGACACTCCAGCTTGCATGAAAACACAGAGATCAAAGCATGTGATTAAGCATTCAGATACCATAGTGCTGAGAAATACTTAAATAACCCAACAAATAAATGGATGAAGTAAATGTGGGTAAAAGTAAATATGAAAGGTGATTTTAATCTATGAATAAGAGTTTGGTCTAAAATGAAAAAAAAAGGGCAAAAAGAGGAGATGGTTTAATTTTACTTACTCCACATGTGGCCACTTGTATTTATTTGGTGCTTGTGGCGGCTGATGAGCCTGTGGTACAAGGTATAACGAGAGTCCACTGGTGAGACAGCCCCTAGTACCAAAGATTCCTCCCCAGGTTAGGCTGAACCAAAAAAGCTTCCCCCAGGGTGCTTTGCCCTGTTATGTTAATGTACCCCAGTTCTGCTTCCCTGGTTGGCCGTTGGCCTCCCCGCCCCCTTGTTACCTTATATGTCCCTGCCCTGGAAGGTTCTCCACTCCCTGTTCCCCCATTGGCCTTTGCCCCTCGCCACTCCCCCAGAGCTTCCCCATTGGCTCCCATTCCCTAGTCCCGCCTGTGTACCGCCCCCGTGCCCTCAGATCATTGGTCCCTGAGGCTCAATCTGCTCACATACTTAAACCTGGATCCTCCACTGTTCTTTGTCTTCATCTCTGGAACCCTTCACGAGTGTGGCTGCAATAAACCTCCTCCTGTGGAACCCCATATGGAGATCCTTCCCGGGTCTTTGTCGTCAACCCATTTACTGGAGCTATCCGTGTGCGTGTGCGTGCGCGTGCATGCGTGTGTGAGTCTGTGGAGGTCCTGCCGAGCGGCTTCACTAAGGAGACGCTTTTAGGAAGGTCACGGCACCTCACGCTCTGGCACTGACAAGCCGTGCAGTCCGCGATAGGTGCTTGCCTAAGTCTCTTTGCTTATGCTTTTATTTTACCAAGATTTCACTTCAGCAATCTTCAGAATAATGTTTTAGGTTGGAATCAAATGATAAAAAGGATCCTATGTTTGAATGCAGAAGAAGAACATGAGCTGGGACTGTCAGGCCCGTGAGTTGAGCTGAGCTACCTGTCTGTGGGAAAAGGGAGCTCAAGGAAGGCCACAGATGTGTGGGTGCTCCACTCACTTTCCTAAGTTGTAGATCTGAATCATTGTACTGGGGCTGGCTGGCTGGAGGCAAATTGCTTCATAGCAGCACATATGATGCTGTGTTTTGGATTTGTGACTAAAACAATACCGATGACACCCCAGTGTTTTGGCTATCTCAAAACAGTGCTTGCATAGTGTCTGTGTTAGAGACAGGCCAGAAGCTGGGAAAGGACAGTCTCTCCGTAAAGCCTCCCTGGAGAAAGACTATTTACAAGAGCATGTAGTGATAGGACAAGGGGGAATGACTTCAAACTGAAAGAGAATAGGCTTAGATTACATAGTAGGAAAAAATTCTTTACCGTGGGAGTGGTGAGGCATCAGAACAGGTTGCACGGAGAAGTTGCGGATACCCCATCTCTGAAAATGTTTAAGGCCAGGTTAGCCGGAGCTCCGAGCAACCCGGTGTAGATGATCTTAGTGTCCCTTGAAACCCAAATTGTTCAATTCTATGATAGTGTTGGAATGTCTGACCCCAACTGACCAAAGGGTTATTGCATACATATGATGTAGTGTTCAGCATTAAACGCAGGGGGAAAGAAGGAGGAACTGGTATTATTTGTGTCTATGATGTTCATCTTCTCATGTAGCTGTTACGCACAGTGAGGCTTCACTGCCCTGGAATTGGCTTGTCAATGGGAAGTTATGCTAAACATTCCTTATTTTTGTTTGCTTGCATATGTATTTTATGATTCCCTTGTCAAACTGTCTTTCTATTGATCCACAAGCCATGTCTTCCTGTGTTTGTTTTCTCCTCAGCCTGTGGGAGAGGGGAGTGAGTGAGTAGTTGTGTGGGTGCTTGGCTGCTAGACATAATAGCTCACTAAACAGTGCAAATCTTCAAGAGGGAGCAACTGCTGTAGCCACAAGCAGGAATAAATGTCTTGAAGGAAAATTGCAGTAGATTTAAAAAATAAGAACCACCTACTGGGACTTAAGGGTATTGATAACTGCTTGGATAGGGAATATTCCTGAGGAAAGTGCAGTAGTAGGAAGAAAAGAAAAAGTAACATAACAGGATAGGGTCTGATAACAGCAGACATGAGCTCCTGTTTTACAGTGTTTTATTTTCCTGCTGTTCTTTGCAATGAAGATCTGCTTTCCTAATTCTTCTTGAGCTCCTTAGGCTGGGAGAATGAAGGGCACACATTGGAGCAGTCTGAGTACAAAGAGAGTGAGGAGAAAGCACCTGTTGCTGCTAGAAGATCCTTTAAGTTGTCCCAGTGTTGAGTTTGACAGGTACAATCAAGACCTGCAGCAGCTCTGTGAAATGTATCAGAAGTGCCACCAGGTTAAGAAATGAGAGATGGTTTTTTCTTGATGTAAGAAATAAATTGGTTAAGTATGCATTAGCTAGATTATTTGCTCAACACATGAGAAAATGCATATCTGTGGATGTTGAAAGAAAATAAATCATTAAAGGAGTAGGTTAACAAAAGGAATACATGGATAAAATTATTAATGGTCCACTTTAATATAGTGGAAATTGTCCTAGCAGTAAATATATTAAAATTTTGTGAGTGTGGTTTGAGGAAAGTTAGTTTTTGTGAAACTCTAAGTTAGATATTATTAGACCTTAGAAAAGCATAGAGCAAGAAAGAGTTCAGTGAAGACTCTGTGGGGATAGATTACTTATGCAAATTTTCACAGGAAGGCTTAAAAGTCACAATAGACACCCTTGCCCCGCTCTCTCCTTCGCAAACTGGTTAAACAATGTATAGGGATTAGATGACTTGGCTGGCAGTGCAAACAGCTTCAGTGGCAAAACTGAGCCTCCAAGGTGCCAGCCTTCCTGTTATAAGCATCTGGTGGCAAACTTCCTCTCCCACAAAGGAAAGTCTGTTTTTTGTTAAAAGAGGACTAACAGAAAGGTCAAAGATGGTTTGAACACTGTATGATCTCGCAGCTGTGCCAGTATACTCAGGCTTGCTGCAGAAACCCAAGTGGCTCTTTGGCTTTGCATTTGCAAATATAATACATGTAGTCTCTAGGTTCAGAAAACTAATGATAAATATGGACATAGGAATGCACTCTTCCTTAAAGTAAAAAGCAAGGATGCTTTCTTCAAATATATATGCCAAACAGACAGTATCAATTTCCATTTGGATTGACACATGAAAATAACTTATAATGAACAATGTGAGATTGTGATTAAAACTTGTATTCTGCATTTTATTGCTCTATTTTTGTATTTTTAATCACTCTGAAGTTATTAATAGCTTTTTAATATTCATTTTTGGGATGCTCATTTTACCAAAGCAGTTATTATAATGATCTGCATATTTGTGCATGGGTTGTGCATGCAAAAAAAGGAAAAAAAAGTCCAAATTATGCCATGTCTTTAAATAATATTAATAATTTGAAAGAAACTTTTATTTTCAACAGCTATATTTATTAGTTGTTTTTAAAAAATAACATTAAGTTCATAATAGGTTAAAAAGTAGGTTAAAAAGTAATTTGAGACAAATAGTATTATGAGATTATGTTGACCTGTGTTTTTTTGAAACAACTAAACTACATTTAGGGATACCTATTGATATCTTGTTATTGATTTCAATGACAAGAAGATCAGTGCCCTTACATAGGTCTCAGTGATTTTTCACATGGAGAATCGAGTATGTGTTTTTCCCTGTTGAAGCAGATGGCAGCAATCCAAAAGGCTTCATTGAGAAGGCATCAGGCCTGCTAAAAACTTTTTTATATATGTAATATTTACATACATACATGTGCATACATTAGATATACATGTCATAAGAAATAATAGGATCTTTGGAAATATTTTTCTTCTGTTGAAACATAAGGAAATCAACAGCTCTTGTGACTGCTCTCTCAGCAGAGCAGTTGTAGTTACTCCTTTAGGGTGAAACTGAGCAACCCAGTGATGTCAGCCAGTTTACAAAAACCAGGTGTTTGCAGGAACGTGTTGCTACAGTTGCATGTTTTGGTTTACTCTCTGATCTGATTTTTCCTTCCTTAAAATATTGTTTGTTTTAAAGGAGTTTCCTCGAGAAACAATAGGGAGCCAATGGCAAATCATTGTACGGCAAATTTTTTTATTAGAAGAAACAACAAGCCCCCCAAAAATCCCTCAGCCAAACAGTATCTAATAAAGAACGGAACTGTTCATGTAGGAAAATATCAGCAGATTTGAGAAATGCTTTATTCATTGTTTATTGATAATCCAGTTACTGTAACTGCTGCTAAAATGATTGTTAAATGTTCTGCTGTTTTCCTGTTGTAAAGCATTAAACAGAAAAACTGCTTTGTATTGAAGAGATCTTCTTGTATGTCCAACACATAATACTGTTGCTATGTGTGGTGTGTGACACATCCTACCCTAGCATAAAGAACAAAACACTGGGAGTTTGTAAGTATACCTGCAACTTCCAGCAGATTAAGGCCATTGATGAAAAGGCCAAGCACCCTTTGGGCTTCAAGTTCTCAAATCCTTATGCAAATTGCATTAGAAATATGAAGTTGTGCGATACTTGAAGGCATGTTGAATTTGGAATACATTTAATTAGAAATTAATATGTTGTGATCTACAACATGAAAAGAAAGATGTGGTACCCAGGTATTGATGAAGACCTGGTGTGAAGAAAAGTAACCCTGAAGATCTTTTGTAATGATTAAAAAAACAATTGCACTCATTCATCAATGAGAAAGGCTTAGGAAATACAAAAAGCATTGCATTATTGATCTGCAGTATTTGTGGCATTATTAAGTATGTTTAGCAGTTGTAGCAGCAGATTTTGCTGTCAGATGATCTCAGCATAGGAGAAGGATAGGAAAACTATTTGGGATTCTTCCTCTTAACCTGGAAGCTTCAGTGCATCTTCTAGTATCTGGAAAAACAAAATAACGTTTTATTTTCTGTGAGCCTCAGATCAGGAGAGGCTTTCAGTTTCTTCAAAACATGAGCATTATTGCTTTTTTATTCTATGTTTAGAGCAGATAAAAGGAAATCTGAAGGTCCACCTCTAGAAAGTATGATATGAGTAGAAATGCCAGAAAAGAAATCATTTCCCATACTTGTCACTGAAGTTCAAGTGTGCTGTATTACGGGAAGCTCCATGAAGAGCTGACTAATTTAGTAACCACATAATATATAAAATTAAGGTGGTTGAGCTATCCTAAGTTTGGATTCAGATTTTGGAAGACTTTGGCCTTGTTTAGGAAGAAGAAGTCAAAGCAGACTTTCTCACTTGCTTCGAGATGAAAAAGAACAATTTTGGATTGAAGACTTTTCATCAATTATTGATTGTGATATTCTGGTGAAATCATGATTTGCCTGGTGTAATTTGTTTAAGTGTTTTAACCGTATTTGTAAAGGATTTTAAAAGATTCGCAAAAAATAGATACCGAACTTCCAAACTGGTATAGGTTGTTACCGTGTATTGTATTATAAATTATAACTGTTTTTGAAAGTGGCGTGCAATTCAAAACCTGAATGAAACTGGATTTAAAGAAATATTTCTTTAAAAATCTTCAGGAATAAAGAAAATATTGCTTCATTGCACTGTAAGGGATTTGTACCCATTTCAACAAATTTTCTTTGAAGGTGTTACATTGTGGGTGTTAGAATTTCTGGTGAGAGCTAGGGAAGACATCCATCCTGAAATAGGAAGTGACTTTCCTGATATGGCTGAGTCCATGACTGACTACGGATGGATCGTGATTTGTGTTTTCCTAGACCAAATGCAAGTAATTGAATTAACCTCTGAGCTGGGTTACTATTTAACCCATGCTCTGATCGTCAAAAATTCAAGTTAATGGTTTCTTTGTTTTACATCATGAAAATCCTGACATGTTATGTAAAATTAAGTTTTTGTTTAACTAAAAGGAGAGCTTCTTTCAATTGCTCTGAGTCCCTTCTATGCAGCCTGGTCAAGTTTGTCTCTCATACCCGATCAACATTCAAAAGCTGTTGTAAGTTTGGTTTTGGTGTGACTCTAGACATGCTGATTTCTAAAAGAAAGGAATTTTAGCTGAATTCTGGCTTTCATGTTTTTTCACCCAAAGTAATTTTTAGTGTGTGCATGGTTGACAAAGCCTGACAAATGAAAATATAGAGAAACTGCATATAATACCATATTTAAATTTCTGGTTAGGCCAAATTATTCTCATCTGACTGCTTTGTGGTGGAAAACCTAGTAAGATATCTTACACCTAGGAAAGACTAACTCAAGTATGGAGTATTTTATCATGTTTCTTAATTCCGAAGAGGTTGTTTATGGCCTCTTCTTCTCATGGAGAGCAGTAGGATTATACTGGTAAGAGCATACTGTAGGTTCTAGAAGGATCTTTTAACACATGTAGCATGATCATCTGGAAAGAGAGGCCTTGTGTTTAAGGGCTATTCAAAATAGAAATTGAGCAAATATTAAACAAGAAAAAAGACAAGTTATGAAACTGCCAGGCTTGTGAAAAAGCACTTTTGATTTGGTAAACAGGATCATGTCTTCTCAGGTGGTCATTGTGGAGACTAAAACATCACCACATAAAATAATTTTCAGGGTGAACAAGAAGGTTGGGGTTTTTTTAAAGCAGGGATCTGTTAGACAGCTAATGTATTACATAGGGTAGAATGGTATTTTTCCCATAAGAGTAATGAATACCTTTATAGAATTTTTTTTTTAATGGAAGACAATGCTTTCCTTTTCATACTGGATTTTTTTCCAAGTCTTCCAGTAAGTTGGCCCCACAGTCTAAAAATTTTAGTTATTCTTTCAGGCTTGAAATTTTTTGGATGTTTTCTTATGTTTGACTTGGCTCCTTCAGAATAGAACTGACAGAGCATTGGGAATCATCCATTACTCCTATGAAGAAAATGTGACAAAGTCTTACTCTTCATAGGACCATCTTCTAATTTCAGATTTAATTGCTTTCCTAAAGCATCTCCTTCTTTCAAGAAACCAGATGAAAAAGAGTAGGAAATCTCTTGGTTTGATAATCCTAAAGGTCTTTTCCAACCTAAATGATTCTATGAAATGTGTGGGAAAGACTGTTGAAGGCTTATCCACCATGTTGGTCCCAGTCAAAAATGCCTGATTTGCCTTTTCCCTATTCTGATCTCTAGGGTCTGATTGTCTGCTTTCACAAAAATGGGTCAGATTTTATGTGACTCCAAGAATCTTTAACTAGAAGAAGGCTGATTTCTCTCACCACTCTCAGGACTTGTTATTTCTACTAGGGGCTGTGTGCTGTTGTCTATCATGTGTTTTGAGGAGCGTGGTAGCTTCCCAGAATAGTAGCTTCTCTTGTCTCTTGACCTGTGTATGCATACAAACTTTTGCTACATGTCCACAGAGAGACAAGCTCCATTCCAGTAAGGCAGTATGTAATTTAAATGGGGAATCATTATAATCAGACCATGGCCAAAATTAAGACTCTTGCTGTCGAATTAGTAGAGGAAGGTTTTGAATAGATTCACCCTGGATCTGGTACAAAACTCTAAACAAGAGTTCTTGTAACAAAAAGAGCAAAATGATCCTTAAATCAGACTAATAATTGTATCAGAAGCATTAAGGTCAACTTTAAGACTTGAAAGCAACATTTAGAGTAAAGCTTCTGTGCTGTGTGTACTCTGGCATTAGTGATCCCTAAGTGTCGTGTGTCAGGAAAAACACAAAGTATGGATTCATTAGTGCACATATTTCTTTGCCAGCAGGATTAAGAAATGGCTTTTCTGGACCAGAAGTGCAGAAGTCTCCTACAATGAATTATTTTTCCTTACTTTTTCTATGGTGAAACCAGCATTCTTTGCCTTTCTTTCTTTTTTGAAGATTGCAGCATGACTGCCAGGGTACATATAGAGCAATAAACTCAAACTGATTATAAAATAAATGGTGACCTAGCTATTTACAACTGTGCAGCTTCTGTGTGCCTATTCCCTGCAGCCTGTAGCTAGACTGATTAGCAAATTGAACTTCTCTTGTGAACCTTTCAGCTTGCTCTTAATAGGTGTAAGGAATATGTGCAACAATATCATTAGGGAAAATAGTGACATAGGGGAAAAAAGTAAGTTTAGTGAGGGATTTTTTGGTATGATTTGAAAACACATTGCAGTACCTCAATCTCAAGGCACAGCAATTCAAGGGACGTTGTCACTTAAAATTTAGTTTAAAAGAAATAACATTAATTCTATTTTAAGATTCCTAAAGCAACAAAAGCTCCATAATTTCTGTAAACTTTATTTTTTTGGTCAGATCTACATTATTCTAATAAGCAGTAACCATTTCAATTTCCTCGGAACTTAAAATTAAGTAAATAAATGAAGGAGACAATCCTAACATTACTGCTTAACTTGAGAAGAATATTTCTGTGAAAGAAATCACCATGGGCAGTGATAGTTTTTCTGACTTTCCAAATTAAATTGTTACAGTTCAGTACTATTAATAAAATGAGTATAACTAAGCACTGATTTCTTAATTAGCTACATTATTTTAAACTATAAAACTCTTTTTTAACTGCATCCTGGATACTCTATGTGAAAATGAGTATCACTGGAAAAACAAAATGTTCAAAGCCACACTACTATTGAGAAAAGGGAGAAAAGAAAAACTTTCTTTTTCTGCTACAGGAAATTTAATGAGGAGAATAAATACAATTCTAGCTGGAGAAAAGCAGAGACTGTTTTGGGTGATAATATTCATATTGAGTGAGATGAGCTGTTGATATATCAGCTTTTTGCTGTAAGGGGCAGGAGAGGTAATACAGAAGATTTTAGTAAGTTGAATATGAGTAATATAGGTAAGAGACATAAATACGTAAGTAGACGTTCAAGATCAAAGTAGTGATGAGAGATCAATGACCATGTATCAGCAGTCTTGTTTGTTTTGCTTACAAACATCCATCCAAAGGTGGTGGTAGAAGTGGCTGTGAAGAAAATGAGATTTTTCTCTGTAACTTTTCCGGGGAAATAACAGCCAGCAGGTAGAAATGGTCAGAAATTGTCCCCAGGCTAGCAGGGGACAAAAGGTTGATTCAAAGTTGTTTGCATAAACTAGTCTATGGATAGATTGGGATGGAAATATCAGCACATTAGTGACAGCAGATAAAACGATGTTAAAAGAAGAAATAATCAAAGAAGGTTGTCAGTAAGAGATCTTTATTTATGGGAAAAAAAATGAATACCTCTAGAAGCAATAAGATGAAGGAAGAAAACTTTTTCATAAGAAGAAGACCAAGGGAGAAGGTAATCCTAAATTTCACTGGTATTTAACAAAAAATTAAATCAAATCCTTTTCCAGTAGAGTCTTTTTAATGTATTCCTCACAAAAAACTAAGGTACATCTTAGCTTTTGGAATAGCTTTATCCAAATTTGTGATTGTGCTCTATCTTGATTTAACAATTTAAAAAGGTACAATTCAAATAAATTTTAGTGCAGTCATGGGAATAATAAGTCATTACGAAGTGTATATTTTATGTTTACTAGTAGAATTTTTGTGTTAGCTCTCAAACAAATTCGTTGTGTATGTCCCAAACAGAAGTCTGTGTAATATCATGATTGGGGGGTGGGGGTTTGGGCAAGATTTATTTCATGTTTTGAAGAAAAGCAGAAAATTGTTTTCTAGTACTTCTAAGGTAGGGGGAAAAAAGTCTGTGCAAATTAACTTCAGACTAAGGGTAAAATAAAAAGCAAAACAGAGGTTCTTACTTTTTCTCTGAACTAGAATTTAGAAAGTAATTACATTCAAAACAACAATGTTTATGGTGCAGTAAGTACAAAATTTAGACCAGTGGCTAAATCAGTACATGAAGCCTTTATAAAGCTCTATTATCACCCAAGTCCTACATTAAAGAAGAAAGTAATTCATTTTTAGACTTCTGCCTAGGGCATGTTTGACACAAACCCTACACAGTTTCTTTTAAAAGCTGTCTTTGATTACTAAATAGTTTTGCTTAGAAACTGCACCTTTACCCTTAAAGTGCAAAGGCAAAGCTTTTAACACGTTGATAAATGTTCTGTACTTCATACAGTGCTTCAGATAAAAAAAAGGTAAAGGTTTTAGCTTTTAGAAGAGGGTGTGTTACCACAACTGTAATTTGCGTTTGCAAATCCACAGGATTTTTACTATTAAATTAAGCCCAACAGCCAGTTTAAGCCATCAGGGAGTGGTAGAGCTGAAGAGTGGTGTAGCAGATACTGTAAGTGAATTGCAGGAGGTATAAGCCACCCCTTAAGGGAGACACACAGCAGGGAGGACCACTTGCAGCACAAAGCTGTCAGGGAAATCTCATAGGAAACAGGCAAGTCTGGAAGTACTAGTGCTAGTTGGACAAGAAATAGATGACAAGTTTTATGAGTATCTGCAAGAAATGTGTGTATAATTTGTCACTACATGTGTGGTATATACAGTTGTATTTTGAATAAGGGGATTGTGATTCCTTAGCTCTCTCTTAACTAGAACTCTGAAATTCTGAAGCATTATATGCCCTTGCCTCTTACTTAAAGCATTTAAACCCTTTTGACAAAGTTCATCTTGCTGGTTTTATGCATTCTTAGACTTTTCAATTTTGCATATGAAAAGCTGAAACTTTTGGGCGGCTGTCAGTGAACAGGAGAGCCTGTGTTACAGTGTGGAGTGTAATCTGACCTATAGCACCTTCCAAAAAGCAAATGCTGAGTGTCAAGCCCACAGACATCCAGTGCAGAAGAACAGATCCTGACCGTATTACCTACTAAACATGCATATGCAATTGCTTGCCTCAGTGCATCGTCTCCAATGCCGTGGGTCCTCTCTGGGATGGACTTGTAGGTGGGCAGAAGAGGAGAAGGCTGCTGGGCCTGCAGCTGTCATAGCAACTACTCCGGAATTTTTTTTTAGGGAGGCCATTAGGAAATATAGGAACAACCTCTTTGATCACCAAGGGATTTTGCAGACTAGGCCACTTGCTGTGCACTGGAATTACAATTTATTATGTGTTTTGCAAAAACAATAGTTTTTAATAATGCATAATTCACTGCAGAACAGACTTGTTTTTAAGCACAGAAAGCAATTGAAGGCCTGGAGATAACCTGAAGTTTAAAAATGTCCAATTTTTAATATGTTTATCAAGGAAACAAACCTTTCCTTAACCCATCGTTTAAGTGATTTATTTAGTCTTCATGTAGACTAGAAACTTGGACAGTATCTAATCCGTTTGCTTATAGAGAAAGTTGTCGTTCATTTACCACCTGACAGAGAGAGCTACCCTGGGGGTTAACTACAGGTTCTTGTGCTGTCTGAGGGAGGGGGCAGCAGTTTATGTTATTTCACTTTTTATAGTCCTTGCCTGTGTGTTTGCAAAGCTGTTTTAAATTCACTGCTAAGAGTATGCCCAGCCATGCGAGTGACTATGTTGATGTTTACTGCGGTGCAGGTCTCAGTGATACCTTGCAGCAATGAGTTCCACAGGTTTTCCACCACCTACTGTTTGGAAAAGTATAATTTGTTATTATTAGATTTATGACTTTTCCCCATTTCAGTGGAGACACCTTTTCTCCTCAGAAGAGTTAGGGTGAATAGTTTCTGATCTACATTTTCTCTCTGCTGTTTATTATCTTGTATCCTTTGATCATGCTCATTCTTAGTCACACTTTTCTGTAAGCACTCAGTCCTTTCAATCAGTTTATCATTCTTACTGTACCTTTTTCTGATGTATCTTTCTTAGATGGGCTAACCAGAAATGAACAAAGTACTCCAGATGAGGCCGAATTATTGATATATGTAACAAACAAAATCCTGGCTCTGTTGAAGTTGCTGTGAATTCACTGTCATCGAAGGGCTGAGGTTTCTCCCAGTACTGTCACATTTCCCACATTATTCTTCCTACCACTTTTCATGTATTCAGCTTCAGAATGTGGCAACTTAGACTTAATCTAGAGTCCTACAGATTGCATTAAATCCATTAAATTGCTGTTAGTCCTCAGATCAGGAGTTTTTCTCTGTGGACATGGTTAGTTCCCTCCCCAAACTACTTTGATGAAAAGGGTCAAATTTTGTCCTGATTAACGTTTTTTATGGATGTTAGTAACAAATCTTGAGGTTAGTTTTGAATAGCTGAAACTGAGAGAAGCAGCTCAGACTGAAACAATGCTGTTTGTGTTCACAATGACCTTTAGCTGCAAAATCCGCTAAAATACATTATTTAGTATATGAAAGCAAACAAATTTTTTGCCTCAGTAAATGACTGTCCATAGAGCAATATGAGTATGAGGCAAAACAAGCCAGAGTTTTTTTACAGTGTCTGCAAAAGAAATCTGTTGGTTTCTGTTTCCTCTCCAGAAACATCTAAGAAATGTTCAGATTGTTGCTGCCTAATAAATACAGTAAATGAAATGTTAATAAATCGCCAGCAATTTAGCCTGACAATAACATGGATTGACCACATTGATTAAATTGATTATGTTTCATATATTTACAATATGTAGACACAAGCCTAATTTATTTTCTGAAGAGTTCAAGGTAGATATCACCGGTTTAAAAAAAGGCAAAACAAAACAATGGAGTAATGTTTGTGGTTGCTATCTGCAATAATCTAATGCTGACAGAGAGCAGTATTTTATTTAGTAATTAACAGTGTAAAGGGGAGAGAAGCTGTCATGTTGGTTCTTAAGCTGGGGAATGTGATGAAAGATGATATCTGGGATCTCATCCTTTCCACTTGTTTAGGATTGTCAGAATGAGAAATGTCAGCATTATGAAAGCTCAGCTCTGCTCTTGATATGATAAAACCCTTCAAAAGCCAGTCTTTCTTTCCCTCTCCCCCTCCTTTCTCCCTCTCCTGCTTGCACTTGCTTTTTTTATTTATCCTGTTTTGTTAGATGGCAGAAATATAATTCTTTTCTTTCTTCCTATTATAAGCCACCATTTTTGTTTTATTATATGTTTCACAACCTCTAATGCCCCACTGAAAATTACCTTGTTAAATGACAGTGTTTCAAAGCCATGAATCCTTTCCACCATTCCCTCAGAGGTTTGAAACAGTCAACAGACTGTAAAGAATAAATAATAAAAAAGTATTGATTATTTTGATGACTGTGAGATTCAATTAAGTATTAATTTTGCCCTCCAGTGGACCTATCAAGGTATTCAAAAGGGAGGATTCGGCTCAACTAAATGCGTGCTGAGTGCTTCACCCTTAAATAGGGAGAAAATGTGTTTACCTACAGTATTTGAAGAGGAGTGCATTGATGCACAGAGTCCAATATTTAAGTGCTGTGCAAATTAAGCCCTGGTGACAGTGACATTGTTTTTGGCAATATGAGTATTGACTAAAGAAGTGCATTTGATGACAGCTTAAACTATTTGTATTGATTAACATTTTCATAGATTATCATGTGTCATATCAAATTCACTTTTCAGACATGAATACATTAAAAAACCCATAGGCAAACATCGACCAATGTGAGGACGGGACAGAGGGAACATGCTAGCCAACCTACTTGCTCGCTGGTCACCTGTTCTCTGCATAAGAGCCATTTAGGCATGAACTTTGCAATAAATAGCTGCTAGAGAGAGCAACAAGGTCACTTGTTCTTTTTCTTTTTTTAGTATTTTTTTTACTCTGCTTTCTGTGCTGTCATGATATTATGCTTATTAGTTTGCAAACGGAATAACCGAGTGTGCTTGGAAATAATGCCTGACCCCCAAACGTCCTCAATGAGCAGAAGATAAAACAGATTCTAATCATCAAGAAAAAATTTAGATGTGTATATATATGTGTAATCTTTTGTGGGGGATATAATGTTGCAAACACAAGAATAATTGCAAACTGTATGTGTAAGTATCTTCCCTAATTTTATCTTTTAGAAAATGGTTTATGTGTTTTTTATTTTCGAAAGAAAAATGTGTGTTTGTGTCTTTATGGACTTTTGGAGCATAGTATCCCAACGACAGGAGCAGTTAGAAGAGATCAGTATTTCTGTTAAAAGTATGTAATGAAATGGCTATTTGATGCTGTGTATTTTCATAGAAATGCTGGAATGCTAGAAACTGTGTATTTGATTTCGTTAATGTTGTACAGCTGAGGATGCCTCTTTAAATCACTGTGGAGCACTCACAGGGGGGTCCTCTTCTGGGGTATCGGAGCATATAGGAATTTCTTTTCTTACTATGCTAAGGACAGGGTGAGGTGTAAAAGCATACACACAAAAAAAGCACATCCCACAATTAAAGCTGTGTTGGTTATGTTGCTTTCACAGAAGTTTTTCTCCAAAGCATCCTGAATCTCTCACATGCTAGTTGAGCTTTAATAGGGTGGGGAGTAATGGAAAACTCATTGGATCTGTAATAGCTCTTCACTTGACTGCAGCCAGCAATAACAGCAGGAGCAGCCAGAGATAAGAGAGAGAGAGAGAGAGTGTGTGTGTGTATGTGTGTGTGTGAGAGAGAGAGGGAGTGGAAGAGAGAGTATACGCACACCAAAGCTGCCACTTTTTTTCCCCCTCACTCTTTTTTTCCCCCCATCCTAGGATCCAATGATAGCTGGACAAGTCAGTAAGCCCTTGCTGTCACTGCGGAGTGAAATGAATGCAGAGTTGAGAGGTGAGGACAAGGCAGCTACTTCAGACAACGAGCTGAATGAGCCCTTGCTTGCGCCTGTGGAATCAAATGACAGCGAGGACACTCCCAGCAAGCTCTTCGGTAAGTCTGTCTAGGTATTTCATTTCACTGCTACCATGTTGTCCGGAAGAGCAATCTCCCCCTGTTCTTTTTCCTTTTTTTTTCCTTCTTTTTTTTTTTTTTTTTTTTTTTTTTTTGTTCGCTCAATTTTCTTGTAAGGAGGAAAGAGTAGCTTGTAGCATGCAGGCACACAGTCCTCTGCTCCCATTGCAACTGGTTACCAGAATGACAGGATCAGTGCTGAAAACTTTTGTTAACAATGAACGTATTTAGTGCAAGTTGCAGATGTTTTATAGTTTTTTCAGAACCATGGACTCTAATGTAAAATAATGTGTGTGTGTGTGTTTATCATTTTCTTGGAGTACTTTAACAATTATTGTGGTGGGTGCTGGTGTGTCGCACATGCTACCAGCTTTTTCTGAGGCTTGGTTAAACTGAAAAGTTATAATTTTTTTAATGGTAAAAATAAATCTGGTTGAAGAGAACGGAGAGATTCTTACAGAAAACACTTCATACTGAGTAAACAAAGCCTAGCAAGGGTATTGCACGTGGAGCTAATGTTTTTGGAATTTAAATTAGAAATGAAATATTTCTTCTCAAGCCTGTGGAAAGAGAAATTACCTTTTGAATTTTTATTCGTTTTGGAATAGTCTAAATTGTGCCAGATAAGTGTAACATTTTACAATCAAAACAAAAGCAGCGAGAGTGGCACTCCAACACAGACATCTGTCATTCAAACGGATGACAGCCTGTAAGCCAACTCAAGCAACTCTGATCTCTAATCAGAAAAGGGAGCAGAGCTGTTGAGGCGCGTGCTTGAGTGATAGATGTTGATAGGTGTCTGAGCTGTAGCAGCACTGTATGGTACATTGTGACATTTTGGGTTTAGAGGGACTGCACTCCTGAAGAAGTCCCTTTTAATTATTTCTATTTGTGACCTGAGACAAACCTTAATAAAAATGGACCATTTACTTATTTTTCATTATTCTATAGGTGGAAGTCAAAGGGAAAAAGATCTTGTTCAAAGGGAATGCAGCTTTAAGGGAGAGAGGGTGAGAGCCCATTTTCTAAGATTCAACTTTTGATTTTATAATCTCTAAGGAAATCTGTAGCAGTGTTCAGATTTCAGTATTCCACCTACAATAAGAGCTGCAAGATTTTTTTAAAAACAAAAGAACACATGTAATTTTATATTAGAATATTCCTTACACATTACTGAAAGATACAGCACAGAATGTTTTACTAAATAACTTCACTACAGATACAGGAAAAATAGTAATTAAACCCCCCCAAAATTTAATTTCTGGATTGCAGTAATGACCGTTACTGAATATCACATCCATTTTTAAGCACCCTCTTAGTAATCTTTGTTTCCATGGAAAGCATAATTTCCATTAGCAGTTTGAATGTTCAAAAAGCATATAATAATTATTTTAGCCCATTTCATCCAGGAAAGAATTATAATGTGTAAAATTCAAAGGGCTATTAGTTATCTAGAGTAATATAAATATCTTCTGCTGTGTTTATATGTTTTATTTTCTCAAATGTTTAGGGTGTATCTATTAAATACAGCAAGGCATATACAAAGCAAAAAATGAGCTTTTAATTTGAGGATAGTGAAATGTCTGTTTGTTTTTAGATCAGGCAAGTCTTCTAATAAAAGGCAGGATATTTTTTGAGCCATTGTCATTTGGATGTTCTACAGTGGTAGTGAAATATACACAGACACTTTCATTAGAGTTGTCGTGTGTGATATAGAAATGATGTGTAACCGTATCTTGTCTCCTTCTGGGCTGAAAATATAATTTATCTCACTAAAAGCAGTAGTGAAAAAGCTAAAAATTCATATATTGTGCTTTTTCTATTGGTCAGCGTAAGATGTTTGCTAGCCTGATCCTTACACTGCTGAAAAGATGTTCCCAAGTAAACAAAAGTAGGTGAAATTGTCCAACTGCCTCAGTATGAACTTATGTACCATTTATTGAGGTTTTGTTACAATTACAACAGATGCTACAGATCTATTAGCAACAGCCCTTGTCAACTAATTTTAGTAACTTTGATAAGAAAAAAATAAATTATAGTGGGGCAATTTTGATTTGTTTGAGGATCAAACTGACCAAATGTAAAATAAAGATGATTAGATGTTATGTCACAGATGCATCCCTTAAGATAGATTTTCAGTAAACACTAAAAATTATTAAGTGTAGTTGTGTTTAAAGCTCTGATACATAAATATGAAACATCACCACCCTATAGTTTTTTCTCTTTGTTTAATGTTATGAATAGCACGTTAGGAACGCATACTTTGTACTTTCCTTTGCAGTGTCTGAAGTTAAATTGTTGTGAACTTATTGACAGGTGTTGGCATAGAGAATGACAACTTTCTCCTTCAGCCTTCTTTCATGTAATCAGTGACAATAAATATATTTTTAAAATATAACATTTAATACATGCTGTGTGAAAATTTTTCCCAAATCTGTTAAGCAGGTGAGGGAGGAGCATTTTAGAAAGTTGAGAGGAGACAGGTCCCTAGAGAACAAGTTTTTCTACACTGCTGCTTTTCATTTTTTAACGGTTTGTGAAAATCATGTACTGATTTGGTTGGAATGAATGACCAGCATTTGTGTGTCTTGTTGATGTTAGCAATATTTCATGAGTCTTATTTTCATATAGATGAACAGAGTTGAATGATGAGATGCGAAGAGCTTTCTTTTCTTTTACCGGACACTTTCTGCTTAGCTTCTTTTGATGGATGAGTTTATTTCTTCAAAGGCCTGCCTTGCTCACCTGTACCTTTTCCTAAAATACACCTCCTTATTCTCAAATTTCCTTGTTTTGGTATTTCACTGCATGCCATAGAAACAGTGGGTATTTGTTTTTTGTTACCTGTCAAAATGGTACCTCTTCAGTAACAGTCCCTACTGCCAGTGGGGAACGGGCAGGAGCACAGTTAATGGTGCTTGTTTTTTAAGAGATGCACTAAACTTTTGTTTCTCTTATGGGTGCTTTGCTATCGGTGACAAAACAGATTAATGCTGCAGCATTTTGAGTCTCAGAAACACCAACATTAAGTAGGGATAAGTTCCTGACGATCTGAAATAGCTTCCATCTGAAACTGGTGTACAGGTGTCTGGGAAGATGCACTTTGTCACTGTGGTGCAGCTGTTCCCTGTGAGTGATGACAGGAGCAGCTGTGATTAGAGGGGTTGTGCCTTATTGTTGTTTGCTGGCTTGTTTTCTCCTGGTGGTGGTGATTTTTTTTTTTTTTAATTTGTTTCTTTTTGCTAGAAAATTCTGTTCCATAGTCCAGGAGTCTGTAATTCTCTACTTGTGCTTTTATACCAGTGGACTTTTTTGAATTTGCATACCTGCATGCAAAAGACTTTTGATACTGAAGTCATATGGAACCAGAAAAGAGTAGAAAAAGTGGTCAAAAATGAGGTGAAAAATGTTGGTAAAGGACTCTGTTCTGAAACTCATTACCTCAAAAATACAGTTTTGAAATGTGGGCTGGCACAGCTACAGTGTTTGGGGTACAGAAATCCCAGTTTTGCTGTACAGTACGAGGTGAAGTTGCTTTGTAAGAGATCTTGTGGTGAGTTACTTACTTTAAAAAATATTTGTTAAGTAATGTCTCCTGCTTTAACCATAGAATGTAATTAAGTGACATAGAAACTGAGAATAGCTCTTGACTTTTCGGGCGGTGTCATTTTCGGATCAACTTGTCTTACTCTGCAATATGCTTCAAAACAGTAGCCCAGGCTAAATGCCACTGCTCTTACTAGAGAAAGCTTTTGTTAATGTTAAGTAGTAGTTTCACTTGAATAAACACATTGGGATTTGATCCTAACTTAACTAATCCTAGTTGTCATTTTTTACTATATTTTCAAACAATTCTAGTATAAGTTATGAAGTATTGCTCTGAAAAAAAATTTTAGAAGAAAAGAACTCTTCATGTTTAGCTGTGTAATAAACCGTTGAGATTCAAAAGTTGGTATAGATACCAGGGGTATTTCATATATAAAATTCTCTGTACAGTAAAATTCCCAAGAACTAAGTGACTGATCCAAGCATCAAAACCCCCCGTGGACTGAGGCTGGCTTTCCTGGAGTTAGATCCAGTCCTTAATTAATGCTTAATTGAAGGTAATTTGTGACATAATTAGATGACGGTAAAAAAAAAGCTGGGAGTGCATGCACTTGCATATTAAGGTAATTTTACTGTATAATAAAAGGTTATTCTTTGAGATTCAGTCTGTAGTTCTATGAACGAAAAAATAAATAAAGCTGTAAGTAAATAGCGAGGGCAATACCAAGCCTATAATTGTGGAGCACAAGTGTTTCCTATTTAATTACTGCAGAACAGAAAATAAATTGACTGCTAACGTTTTTGGGGTTTTTTGGTTGGTTTTTTTTTTTTTTTGCTGGCAAGGTTTTGTTCCAGTGAAATTAAATCTTAAGTTTCTTGTGCTGGATCTGATGACTGTGGTTTTCTTTGGTTCATTAGTGGGCTTTTGATCTTTTCATAATGCTGTGTATGCTTGAAACATGGATTGGGGATATGGGAGTTAAATGAATCTGCACGCATTTAAATAAACAAGATTTTATTTTCAAACCTCTGCATTGGCTTTGGGATTTTATTTTGCTTTCCCATGTTGTTACCCGTGTTTCAGAACTGTGTGCATACTTCTATATAACCATACATGTATATGCTGCAGAGAAATAAGGTAGAAGTTGTTTCTAGTTGAATATGTTTTGCTAGTAGATCCCTTGTATTACTCTTTAAAGAAACATATGTTTTATATTTTTTTTTTTTAATTGGAGTTGCCTTGATTAGAATTTATGGCTCTGGAATAATTTCAGTTACAAAGGATAAAGGACTAAATTGTTTTTTACCTCTTGAGACAGTGGTCTCTGCAGGTCAGAGCAGAGGTCATTGCCAGGTTGCTGTGAGGAAGCTCACATTATCATCCTTAACAGTATATCTAGCCTGTGGGGGCCTTCAGACTATGAGCTTTCCTTTCACCAGTGTATTTAAGGATGATTCTCAGTGGTTTGGTTATATCCTCAAATTTTAAAGGCCAGTAAGATCTCTGCCCATCAGGAACACTTTGCTAAGGTTTGGTAATTTCAATGGAAGAAAGCAATGTGTATTTGTTGCTCTTGATGCATTTTAAAGCTGTAGTGAATATTTCTGTTCTGATAGGGTGGTTCATGGCCCAAATGGTCTCTATATTAAAATCAGAGCCTTCTTTTAGATGCTGCAGACATAACATTTGAAATATGTTTGACCTGCATACAAAGATTCTTGTCTCTTCACATAATTTTATTCAGTAATTTCCAGGTTGTGAATGCTTTGTTCTTAGACGCTATCGGTTATCCACGCCATAGGACTGATCCTGCTAGTGCTTGAATGTGTGATACTTTCCTTAAAGCAAATAATCTGTGGATGAGGAACCCTATTTAATTACAAAGACTGTATGAGAAATACTAATGGGTGGCATGTTTACAGGACTGAGTCATCATCCAGGCTTGTAAATCCATTTTCTAAAATGTAGTGATGTCTTGCTTAAATAAGGAGTAAGCTCTTAAAGAACCCAGAGATCTGGCTATGTGATTGGATTGTTATTTCTGAAGGATATATTTGACACGAGCATTTTTAAATAGGTATTTGCAAACAGTTAGGGACTTGAATTACTCTGAGTAATGCCGTTGTCTGATTTCTTGGCAGAGTTCTTACTCTGTCAGTGGAGCTTGCACTTGTGAATGGGGACTAAATGCCCATTAAAACCTAAACAGATGTTATGACTATTTAAACACAAAGCACGATGCAATGGTAAGATGGAAAATCCATCCTCAGCTCAGCTTTCCTGCTGTGCTTAGGTGTTGCAGGTAGGTCAGGCAGTGGTGGTATTGGTGCTAGCACATATATTCCAACTCTGAGGAGACCAGAGTTTTAGTTCCTCAACCTTTGATGAAAGCAATATTGGGCTGATGAAGGACAGGTGTTGCAGCCCCACTAATAAATCCTCCTGCTTGTATGGAAATAAAGAAGATTCTGGTAGCTGTCCCTGAATTGTGACAAAGACAGACTATTTAAAAAAAAGCAAAGAAAAAACAAAAGCAGGCTTGAGTATAAGTTAATTGTGTTTGGGTTTTTTTTAAGTGTATGCTATGTGTTTCTTAAATGAGGCTTGAAGTTTGACTTTCTGTATTTATACACAGAACAACTAACATTAGAAAGGGAAGGAAAAAAAAAGAATTAAATCCTAGTATGTAATTGGTATGACTGAATGACAAATGGTTCATCTTTAATTAATCTTTCTTCTCTCTGCCTTTGAAGTTATAAAAATAGCAACAAACTTGTTTAAAAGCAACATAAATGGCTGGCTGTTTCAAAGGGGACTTGCTGGCTACTAGACAGTAAACAGGTAATTTGTGAAAGAACTGTTAGATTCTTTGATTGAGATCCTTGCCAGTTTGTGTTTTGAGATTAATAATAGATCAGACACTTGCACATTTGAAAAGGAAGCAAATGTAAAAAGAAAAGGAAGGAGAATTGTATGTTTCTATTGGACTTCACATGATTAATCAAGTTCTTCGTGGGAATGTGCAGGTGAGGCAGATGGAAGCAAAGTTAGATTTGTCCAAATGTACACATGGCACCACTTAACACCTCTCTTGATTTCCTTATGCTAAACAAAGAGGTGGCAAGTGCTTACACCAAACTGGCACCCTGTCAGGGGGCAATCTGTATAAAGTTTCCTGCTGTCAGGTTAATAAATTTTTTAAAAATATCCAAAGGCAGAGGTAGCTGTAGGAAGCTCATAGTAACAGTTGCCATTCTCCTGTGGATCATTTTTCTCTTTAATATCCTGTGTAGCACTTGGTTTTCCTTGTGTTGTCTTCCTGGGTTTTGTTCCTTCTGTCATTTGTAGGTTATTCTTTGTTTTAATTCTTTTTGCTTGTGAAACGGTTTCTTCTGTTGGATCCATCATTTGTGGTCCCTTTTTAAAGGGAGAGATGGTCAAAGGGTGGGAACATCAGCTTTTTATACTTTGATTTAATTACATATTCAATATATTAAGGTTTCTTCCACTAATGGTTTATTTTCTTTTTACATGACTACCACTACTACTACCATTAGTACTAATAAAATAACATTATTTTGCGAGTTACAAAAGAATTTCTGACAAAGTCAGAGTTAGCAGCTACATTCAAATGATGAAATTAGAAAATTAATACTAAACAGGGACAAAACCAGAATAAAATTAAATGTGTCATAATTTGCAGGTTTCAACAGGAATATTATTTTTTCATGTAAATGGCTTGATGTTTTTTAACATAAAGTCTTACATTTCTCTTTTTCCACCATCTAAAAATCAGAATCAATATCAGTATGAAACAAAGGAAGATTTGTATTGTGACATGTCCTGCTTTATGTTGTGATACTGCTTTGATGCTCTCAGAAGCCCTTTTACTTTGAAAGCAGAGGTCATCTAGAGAAGAATAGTACCTCATTCTGTCTGGCTAAGTAGAATCTGCCATTTTCAGAGAGACTAAAACTGGGTTTGTTCTCTAGATTTCAGGTATATCTGTATCTCCCAAATCAATGGACAATGCACACCCCTGCACTCCAAAGCATGTTTTTTAACACTAAACTACTGCTTGTCAATGCCTAAAAGACATTTGGATTTCTATTTTTATTTTAGAATATACAAGAAGGGTTGTTGGGAAAGTGGGAGTTTTGTTTTTCTTCTCATGTCCTTTTTTTTTTCAAAAAGGTAAACCATTTTAATTTCTGAACAGTTTAAAGTCATCTTAAAGAAATGTTATGTTTCACAAAACAGAGTACTCACACTACTTGAAAGTGATTACGAAAGTTAAATACATATATATATTTGTAATATATATAAATTAACAGCCAGTGTGACTGAAATATGACATCCATTATTTTAAAACAATGAAAAAACTCAAGAGTCCTAAAACAATTTCATGTTACACTGAAGATTTGAATGTTACACAAATAAGTAATAAAGACTTTTTTGCATTAAGAACAGCATTTTCTACAGCAGTCTATCATTAGATTCCTTCTTTCAAAACTCACATGGAGTTTACAGAACGCCAGTAACACTAACTTTTATAATATTGGCTTTTAGGAACATCTTTGTGCTTTTCAGTTCAGATGATGGTCATATGGTTTGGTGACCATTAAAGATTCTATTAAACCATTTTCATTTTCTAGCTCAGTCTCCTATCTGACAAAGTCCCACATTTTAAAATCTTGGTTTTAAATTGTTGAATAAAGAATTACTAGCAGTCAGTTGCCTTCCAGAACACTATAAAGGAAGTCCTCCCCCGAGCACACTGGACACACAGCCCAGCCTGTTATTCTCACCACAAACACCAAAGCTTGTAAAGTAGAATGTCAGTAAAAACAAAAGTGCCATCTCTCCTGTCTTCCCTTCTCCTTCCTTACAGCCAAGCTTGGAGCTGTTCCCCTTTCTTCTGCTCCTTGGTGTGTGCACACAGCTGGAAACACATACAGCTGTGTCATGGGCAGTTGCAAAATGAATTTTGCTTCCATCTGTCAGGGTCTTTAGTCTTCTGTGATTTGTTTGAAGCTTAATGTTTGGGCGAGTTTGTTCCTTGAAGACGATGATCAAAAACCTGTGTTTAATCAAGAAGCCAGAATTGCTTTTCAGTTAATATACCTTAAGGCATACTTTAATATATTGTACTATTAAGTATGTGTAATTATTTCTTGAGATAGCACAGTATTAACTGGAGAGGAAGAAAAATCATTTGAATTCAGTCTAATCTCTTGAGCAAATACTATATGGGGTAGTTTTTGTATTTTCTTTTGCATGTGTTTCGGATTTATTCACATGGTGTAGAGATGTTATGTTTCCTCAGTGATTTGAATAAACATGAGGCCAGATTCTGACAGGTCTCAGGTGACTGTCCATTACATACACAAGAAGACCATCGATTTCAAGAGGATATGCATCCTAGCAGTGCTTGCAAGCCGGTTCGAGGCCTCCACTTGTCTTAGTCACTACTCTACAGTGGTTTCTTATGTTGTGGAGCAAAAATTAGCCAAGGAAACATACTGACAGGAAGGAGAAACCAGTCTATATATGCTGCATTCATATTTAACAAATGATGAATTATGGAACCAGTCCTGGGGTTACTTTAGGTTTCTGCTTCGCTGTGCAGGTATATTCCCTGAGTATTGCTAAGGTTCTGTGACTCCACCTCTGCTGTCATGAGGAGGTCAGTGTTGGAATGTAAGCAAAGCTTCCATTAAGGTGGAAAAGTTTTTAAGTAGAGTGGATTATCATAATTTAAAAAATAATAAGGAACATAAATGGTAGTTATTACTAAAACAAAACCAACCAGAGAAATCAGCAGAGATTAAAGGGAGGGAAAGGAAATTAGGTAGATACATATGAGTTCGATGTGATTGTAAAGGTAAAGGCTTTATATTTCTCCTCCTTTCTTATACTTCCTTGCCTGAAGTCATAAATATTTGGACTGCAAGTCACAAATCTTTATGAAGAAAAAATGGAACTTACGGCTGAAAGAAAACAGGAAATGAAAACATTTTAAAAATATTTTTGCTACTAATTGAATATACTTTACTCTCATAAGCACAGTAAACTTAGTGATAGTATCCAGAAAGAAAAGTATCTGCATAAGTTGTTTGAGTTGATGTGTTTTTTTCTTCCTGAAAAGAAGAAGAGTGTGAGGGAAAACTCTTGTGTGGCTCTGTTGCTGGGATTTGATGCATTGTTTTCAGAGTCTTCTCATTTTAACTGTGTGGATATAGCACAGTGAACCTTCTCATAACAGTTGCTGACAAGAAAAAAAAATCTTTCAATCAGCAGGTCCGGCTTGCTCCTGCTCTCCCCAGCCCCCACACCTCTTGGTTTTATGAAGCAATGAATAAAAGAGGGACCAGATGATGCAAAGGTTTACTCAGATGAGATGTGATAGTGAGCAGCTTTGGATTTGTGGGACTCCAGCTTGTGACCGTGGACCTCGAAGGGATTGAGTTTGGGGGTCATGCCTTTCTCACATTGCCATTGTCTCATTTGTGCAAAATGATGCTGGTGTATTTTGACTTTTATAAATTTCAGGCTTCCTTGTGTCAGCAGATCCTGACTGGTGTAAAGGCTGGTGTGCTAGAATACAGGGGCATTCTCCCAGCAGTGGCAGTGGGGCTGTCTGGGGTTCTATTGGAAGGGAGATGAAGGAGAGTTTTGCTTTATACTCTGTCTGAAAACTCAGGCGTGAAACATTCATCATAAGAAGCAAAATCAGGCCCTTTCCTGCAAAAAAAAATATATATATCTCTAGGCTCTGGTCAGGTTTTTGGTTATTTATTTTTAATAAAACATTCTTCTGATTTTGTGTTCTCTTTTCTGTGGGTTCATATAACTGCTGTATTTCAAACCAGCTTAAAACAGTTAAAAAAAAAGGGTTCCCTAAAAGACAGCATACTGCTGACTGTTTTATTTTGTTTATATCTGATATTTCTTATGGTATTCAGATGGTTGTAATAGACTAGCACAAGAGCTGCATGTCTTGTCATCTGTACTATATCAATACGTTTTTATAATGATACAATAACCTGAACCCTGTAACAGTTTATGATCCATTTGAGAATTCTTATGGATTCTCAGAGTGACGGAGGCCTGAAAAAAGAACTTGACTGCTTTCGCAAAACTGGTGCTGTGACAGGAAAAACTAGTGTGCCTGTGATTTAGTTGCTAAGGAATCATATTGATCTGATTCGTCATTAAACTTTTAAGTTGGAAAAAAAAAGAAAGAAAGAAAAAAGTCGAGCTGCTTGAAGGTGGAAAAACAGTGATGTGATTGTGAGGGTCTGCAATACAGGTAAACTGTGCCATACTGCTACTAATATTGATTTGTTATGATTAATAAATATGATTTTATGCACTACCCATGTACTTTCTCTATAATAGTTCTTTTTTTAGAGCAGAAGAAAATTGCCTCTTGCTCTGTATTTTTCATTGACTATTTTTAGTCAATGATAAATAAAGAACTTTAACAGCAGTCTGATTACAGGAAAGACAGGACTTTAAAACAGAAACATAGCAGTAATGAATAACCACGCAGCAAGCTACACACATGCAGCCATTTTAACATTTGTAATGGTGCTAATTTCCTGGCTTTTTAAAATATGCTTCCACATGAGCTCTCAAAAGACATAAAAGCTTGGCATGTAAAGTAAATTGTTTGTCACTTGCTGACGACCTGCCATATTTATTGTCAGGAGAAATGGACATTAGTTGGAAAAGCAGTTGTTAAAGGCCAAACAATTTTTAAAGATGGCAAAGATGTGCAAGGGCTTTCCTTTTTCTAACAATGAGCCACCCCTTCAGACATCAAAAGACAAGATAATAAGACACTTCAAGCACAATTCAAGATTATATTCAACATCTAAAGGCTCATCTCCTGTCAGTTTGCATTTACTCTCCCAGGGATGTGATGCTTCTATCATCATTCTGTCAAGAGGAGTCTGGCAGAAACGATGAGGGCCCCTCATTTCACACACTTAGTGTTTTTTATCAAATAGCCCATGCTCATTCTCATTCAGCCAAAATGGAGGGATAATTTGAAGAAGGTCATGCACAAGTACAAAAATCTTGTGCTGATTTGTGTGATTAGAAGGCATTAAAATTGCACGTTTATGTTAGTTCTGAGATGTTTTGTCAGTTTATTTAGTAATACACTGTTGAAGCATTAAAAATATTTTTTAAAGGAAAAAAGGAGGTTTGCTTAAAGCAACATACACTCTATTATTTAGCAAATATTTTGAACAGTGATCTATTCTAAATGGCATTATTTTAATATAACCTTAAAATGCATTCATCTCCCCTTTCCTCTTTAAGAGTGAAATATTCAAGAGCTCCAGGGGTGAAACCTTGGCCCACTCATACTCATTAGGATTTCACTCACTGGTCATTTCATTTTTGGAAGTTTTATTTGGATAATGATTTAAGATTCTGAATTCAGCATATCAATATAAAGGGAATAATTTTAAAACCTGGATCTCTCCACCTCTTGTCTTGGCATTACACACTTCTTTTTGCTAACAAGGAATGGGAGGATCTGACAGGATACAGAAAGGGATGATGGAGTATTTTCCTCATTTCTGAATTCTTTGATTTAAGCACTAAAAATAAAAAGACTGGATAGCGCTGTCAGTGTACCTTGTACATGAAACTGGCTCCAATATACAAACCATACATGGACCATATAACATGAAGGAGCCAGGCCTCTCCCTCTCCCATTGAAACCAATGGGATGTGAGGCAGTTTAACCCCTGTTAAAAGGGAGCCACAGCCGAGGGACTTGGCTGTAGCTGCTCTGAATCTTGAATCAGGAATTTATCAGCTGTTATAGGAAGGAACTGTGAAGGAATGTGCATTTGGCCTTGTGGAAAAAAACCCTCTGCTCTGTGGCTTGCCTTTGCACAGCACAGAAAAAGAAAGTAACCTGCAATCACGGTGCATTCCAAGGGGTTTCACTGGACAAGAAACCGCAAGGGAATTGGGAAGCTGTGAACAAATTGTCAAAAAGACAGATGGAATTGCTGACTGACCTACTGGTAAGAAACACTAACAACTTCCACCTCGGTGGTACGGTGTTTATGCTGCAATGGAGAGTGACTTCTCAATGGAATTTGCTCTTCTACACATGTAAATGCCTTCATGTACATATCAATGTAGTGTGCAGTATTTCTAGGGAAATTATAAGGTGCATTTAAACAGCTGTGAATGTTTAAACTGACTGTTATGCCCAGAATAAAAAGCATTTTTTGCTCTCACTGAAAATGCTTTCCTGCTTTATTCATAAGGCCAATCTGTACTCAGAAATTTGTATTCTTTCTGCTGAATTATTACTGGAGAATTTATGGCTGTTTCCACATCAGTGTGATTCTCTGTGTATCCAGTTTTGGTCTGCCCCACACTGTCCAGTGGAAAACCAGCATCCTCTGAGACTGTGCAGGGAGACAAATAGATTAATTCTCAAAACTAAGGAGTGACTAAGATTGAAGGGCAAATATGACCAAAAGGCAGCATGAATGTAGTTGTGCAAGATCCATAGTACCACCAGAGAGAGCAAGTGGTCACTCTCAAGGGCTTGTATTCTGAACAGAATTTGGTTTCTAATAGGACAGGATGTATTTGGTAAGTTTTTACCATGTCTGTGGAGAAGCTCAGGCCTGTTTCATTATCATCCTTTTTTCAATAGAAGCATATGGGCTTATATCAACTGTGGTTGCTATGTGTGTATCACTATCTTAGTGAAGTTGTTCCCCAGTACTTCTGTTCATTGAAGGTCAGATCCTGAAATGTTGTAGTACATGGGGAGGGGAGAAAAGAGTGACTACAAATAGAAATTCAGCTGTGCTTGAATCTGTCCTAGCTTGCTTGTCTATCCTCCTTACTCAGTCCCTTCCTAGGTGCTCTAGGAGGCTTTCTTCCCTCTGCCTGTGTATGCTCTCCTGGCAGTCCACTTCTCAAATATGAATGTGCAGAAAAGAGACACTAATAACAAGTGCTGTTAAAGGTCTGTAAATTGTTTTCCATCTGCTCTTAGATCCCAAACTGTGGATGTAGGGATACATGCAGGGAAACTAATGCAGGTGCTCAGTGCTGGGGAATAAACCAAGTGTCCCCACACTGAGCAAAAACTCTGTTTAAGAAATTTTTAAACTGTAGCTATTGTGCAGTCCACTGGAAGCATTCACAGTAGGATCCAGGAAATGAAAATTAATTCCCGTAAATGAAGATAGAGGAGCCACTATATTTAAGGCATTATGGATGTGTTTTATCTTTCTACCTATTCTCCTGTAAGTAACGGGGATAGGTAGTAGCTTCTGCTAAAGTTAATATATTGATTTGCTCTGTGCTGCGCACTCGGCTGCTTTCTGTACCACTATCTAGGCTGTTCTGAAAAAAACTACCTGGTGCTTTAGAGAAAGAGTCATTGTGATAAAAAGTTCACATGTAAACTTGTGAAAAGCAGGACTGCAGTTGCTGTGCATGAGTATTCTGTTTCTAAAGCACAAGTACTACAAGCAGAAGTTTTGTTAATTTCCAAGACAAACTGAAAAAGCTAGAGTGGCAAATTTGACATCAGTTGTACATTTTCAAAGTACCCGAAAGCTCTTCCCCAAAGCTTGCACTAATATGCAAAGAGGCTGGGAGGAGCATGCACTTATGTAAAGCAAGTGTCTATTTAGGCTCTTGCACAGTGTCACTGAGTAATTCTGTATGCTTCGGGGTTAGTGCTTACATGACTTGGCTGTGCATTGTTTCATGGGTAAGTGGAAGTGAACAAGCATGTATAAATGTGTTTCTGAAGATACAATTCAACCTTTTTGTGTTACCATTCAACAGTTTTTCTTTTCAAACTGTGTCTTTGATTGTGGCGTTTCCTCTTAGAAAATTCCTGCCCAACAAACAGCTCATTAAATCAGGGTTAAGATTCTGTTAAACAAACACTGGATAACACAGGATATCAGCCCCTGACAAGCACATGCACAAAATGTTGCACTTACTGGTTTTCTGAATGCTTTTGTGGGTCTTCTTTTGGAGTGGAGCTGTTGTTCAGGGCTAGAATTATTGGATGAGCTACTAAATAAATAATGAAAACCTGTAGCTATGAAATAAAATTTTTGCATTTTTAAAAATCATTACCATATTTCGTAAGTGTATCTCACTCTCTCCCCCCAAAATATTTTCACCAGCTCTTGTCTCAGAGGCAGTAACACACAGCAGTAAGCTAAAAAAGAAACAGGAGTTATTTTTGCAAATCCTTCTGCCATTGCCTCCTTTGCTTGCTAAAAGCCAGGCTCTGACACAAGAATTTAAGCTATAAAATCCTGAAAAACACAGGTACTGAACTGTTCAGTTTCCATGAGGAAGCTTAACAGCTCTGAATGTAGGAAAAAATGCTGATATTAGTCAGGAAAAATGCAAATTGTGAGTTATTTCAGTGAATGCTGGAATTACTTAATAATATTGCATTTCTGCTACACTCTTGTGTGCAGGAAGTCATATCACAATTTCTAGAAGATGCGAAACGTGCTTTTTTGGTGGTGGCCAGTCCATTTTGAATGTGTTCAATGTGATAGAGCCTATGGATCTGAAGTGTGTAATCCAATACAGAAGTGACTTCAGCGAGCATCCTACCCCCTTAGATGTTTCAGAATATGTTAAAATAAAGTCAGTTA
This sequence comes from Lycocorax pyrrhopterus obiensis, assembly GCA_014706295.1. NCBI lineage: Eukaryota > Metazoa > Chordata > Aves > Passeriformes > Paradisaeidae > Lycocorax > Lycocorax pyrrhopterus. Next base: position 54,910,383 of record JACSVZ010000002.1, on the reverse strand, counting down.
AAATTCAATAAAAACAAGTGACATCAGGTAGAGCTTTAAAAAATCAATCTATAGGAAGCAAAGGCTTATGAGGTAGCTGGAATTGGTCAGACAAAACAAACTTCTTTAACATGGTTACAGCTGTTTCTCCAACTGTTTTTGAATAGTCTTTTTGGTTCCAACATGAATTAGTGAGAGACGTGATAGCCTATAGACTGGATGTCTCTCACCTGCAATGAAGCTCAGGTGCTGGTATAAAATAATGAGATAATGGAATTTGGGGCTTTTTGAATGTAGGTATTTCTCAAGTCAGATATAGGGAGGAGGAGGTTTTAGTACTGTCTGTTTTATTCCTTTAATTGAAAAATAAACTGTGTATAAAGGCAGAAACAGCGAAGACTGGCTATTTGTCAGTTGTCCAGAAAGACAAATTGGTTGAACTACTTGGTATATCATAAAATACACAGAATATATGGGGAAATCTGCTGCAACACTGGACAGTGTTCAGTAGTCTTTCTTATTCACATGATGTGATATTGGTTCTCTAATAACTTTCCCAAACCTGCCTATCCTTAGAGACAATTGTCATGTAAGTTCACACAAGAGCCAAATCTGCTTGTTTAATGAGATGTGACAAATGACAGTGGATTCTGATAGAAGATATATAACTTATAAATGTGGTACTCTAAACCAGTCAATTTTTTCCTGGAATGCTACTGTCCAAAGAAGAGACTTCTGAGATGCACCTTAGCTGCTGCCAATGTTGCATATTTTGACCACAAGAAGCATGGTGGTTTGCATGAACCATGCTTGTTTGCTCTGCTTTATTTTTCTATAATGTAATTTTAATTGAAATAATGTTCATTCATTTTAGACAAAGCAAAGAGCAAAAAGCACCATCAAAATATCTCAACTTAATCGTCATACCAATGCCATGCTGCATTACTTAAAAATTTTAAATAGAATCTTAAGCAATAAAATCAAACCTAAGTAACATGAAATGCTAAAACACTTGCATTTCAGTCATGGAAACTTCTAGTCCGGGCTGTATGATGGGGACCAAAATGCCTGCAAGTTGATAGAGAGGAGTTTTGCTGTCAGGATATGATGAACTGTCAAGGGAAATTAAGGGAGGCTTGCCTAGGACTGTGGCAATATGTAATGACTCCAGGAGAAGTGTTGTGATAATCCTTTCAGGCCCTGATCTGGGCACCGAGCAGCCCCTTCAGATATGCTGGGATGACAGAACTGAATGAAACCCGCACAAGGATTTGCATATCTGGAGACTGTGTGTCTAGTAAAGCACAGTGACTGTACAGCTGAAGAAGTATTTACAACTTTTAAGGACATTCTGTTCTTTGGGATGTGATCCTTCTCTGCTTGGGGAGGACTGGGATGGAGAGGATTCCAATGAAAACCTGGGGGGTGATTCCTCTCTGCTGTTCACTCATTTACCCATATAGGATAGAACTGGCTCCTACTGCCAGAAGGAATATTTATTTTATTAATTTAATAAGGACCATTTATATATGGCCTGTATTCCTATGACACAAGACCTGATTTCTACCTAATCTAATTAAGGTAATTTACACTCAAACTCAGTACACGTAAAATGCTGTCTCGGCAGAATGGGAATGTGTTATGCCTATTTAACACAGATCTACCCATGGCAGACTTTTCTACTTTTGGATTATATTTTTTATCTCAAATGCAGCACAGAAATATAAAACCCATAAAACCATTTATTTTTTATAGTGATGTACGGCTGTAAGTCACAGTTTCAGCTGACAATCTTTACTCTCTATTGACCTGTTTTGTGAGACTTTGTAAACTAGCTAATAAACCTTTGCTCTTGCTACTGTTGAGTTTAATACAGTTCATTACATTCACTGCTGAAATAAAAACTACAGTTTAGTAAATTAAAAATTGTTCAAAATGTCTTAACAATAAACACTGATATTTGTTCGCAAATATACTGTCATGTTACACGCTACTCAGCACAGAAAATTTTCTCTGATTCATCTTCCAAGTCACCTTTTAAAGAATGTATTTCTGAGTTCGGATTTCATTTGTATGCTTCAAGAAGTGTCAAATGCATAACTAGAGAAGTAAAAAGCATATGTTGTGACAGTAGCCTGGTCTGTAGGAGCTGTATTGGAGTCTAGGGCAGTGGGGGCTGCTTTGGGAGGTACTGAGTGCAGTAGATGCTGTTGTCCTACTTGTTTGTTGTCTCTGGAGTGTAAGTTGGCAATTTAGAATTGTTGGAGTTGGTGAGCATTATAAGACTTTTTGCTAAACCAGACAGTGTCTGGTTTGCTAACCAGCGAGTAGCACCCAGACTCTGCTGGTGATACTCAGTCCAGGGCAGATCAGTGAAAGGTTCTGTCCACCACTTTGTTGGGTATCTGTTGGATGAGAAAAGCCTCTACTGTGGATGAATGGTCTCATGTTTAGAGCAATGGTATGTGATGTCTGTGGTGGGAAGGTTGGTTGGAGTACAACAGTGGGGTACAGATGTTAGTTCAGTATTGAGATGAGTTTTAGGCTTCCTGCTGGAGTCTTCTACTTCAGACAGGCTAGAAAGAAGAATTTTTAAGGACAAGAGATCTGTCTCAGGACTATTCAATGTCTGTCTTCCTGTCAGGGAGCAGTGAAGCTTGCTGTTTCCTAAGAGGAGGTGAGCCAGAAGTGGAAGATGACCTCCAGTGATGGGAACAGGGTACAGAGGGGTCTGAAACCAGATCCAACACCTACCCAGGGATCTCAAATGGGAATATGTCGCTAGCGAGCAGAGACCGAGGAATAAAGCGACATGGACTGTTTAGTACAAGAAGAAACCGACCATGTCGCTTTATTCCTCGGTCTCTGCTCGCTAGCGATAGGAATATCTGGAAATGGTGTCAAAGACAGGACTAGAGACAAGCCTACAATATATGTGCAAGAGTTTGGCTCAGGACACAAGCTACCTACAGTGTAAATCCAAGGCTCATCCAGGAGGCAGAGCAAGAGACAAGGGATGGAGGCTGGTGTGACTGAAATGTAACTTCAGTAAGGGTTGAATGCTAAGTACTCCCTGTCCCATGTAGGAGAAGGCCCCAGATCATCAGATTCAGGATGTTAAGACCTGTTGGTGCACTCATGCCTCTATACAGCACCGTATTCTCCTTGGCAGCTAGAGCTAAATTCTGAAGTGTATTTGTAACTCAGCAAAAAGCAACTTAACAGGAGCCTTATTATGAAGTGTATGTGGTAGGTAGATAAGACACAAGTGTAGCAGGTTTTATTGGTCGACTCAGACCAGTGATGCTCAGTAGCTAGGTGTATATGAAGTTTATTCCAGCCAGGGATGATGCTGTTTTCACAATTTGTGTGACCAAGATTTAAGGGAAGATGGTCTGTGAACTTCTCTGTAATGGTTGATTCTATGAAGTTTGATGAGTGGGAGGTTTTTTGTCCCCACAACCTTAAGCAGTGGGGAAAGCCATCTTCTCAGATCCTCCTTCCTCAGCTTTATGAGCCTGTGAAGACTGATTGCATTATATGTGCTGGGACCTTTTATAAAAAACGGGTCTCATAGATGTAAATGAAGGCTTCCTAGCTTCTGTAATTAGCAAGGTTTTACTCTGGCAAAACTCTCTAATGTTTATTTTCAATGAAATAATAATAAACTGCGAACAGGAAGTACACTTTCCCTCACAAAATTTAATGATGATCTTCATACTCTATGAGTTCTCCTTGGAGTTTTTTTGGAAGGCCGTTCGAGCTTATCTCAGAAGAAAATTTTCAATATACAGCTTTCAAATGCAGGTCCAACTCTCCAAGAATCTCTGCTGGTGGTGGCTGTGGAACACCACACTGCGACTTTTGATTACTTCTGTGCATTAAACTCAGTTTGTCTTGTACAGCTACTGTCCTTTAAACTAAGGTAGTTAGGAAAACATGTTCCATTTGTAGCATGTACAGGTTGATACCACCCTGGTGATAACTGACTATGGCAAGTTAGTGGTGACTGTCAAAGGAATGAATTTTATGCCTGAGGAATATTAATGTGAGGTGCTCATGCATAAAAAAAGAAGTTAGTTGAAATTTGCATAATACTTGCTGCACCTGCTTGAATGACCCGTTAGATTATTGTACCAGGCTGCCTCAGTTCAAACACTTCAGCTTTGCCATCCTCAATGGATTAGTAAAAATAATGGTGTGGTTTAACAGAGGAATTTATATTGTGTTTGAGAGTCTTTGAGCAAACACCAGAGAGTGAAAAATACATTATAGACCTAGTGAGCCATGCTGTGGGAAATGTAAACTAAAGCAGTGATATATCTTTAGGAGTTGCATCTCTTTTGCTACTTGTGAAACACCTATTTTAATCAATTGTGAATGAATAAGATCTGTGGTATAAACTGATGAATGAAATTTATTAAACTGTAACTATCATACAATATTTACAGAAGAATAAGGGAAATAATTACATTTTCCAAGGGTGAAGTTAAACTTTATCTCTGAGGACATGCCCAAAAGACAGCTTCTGACTAAAATGCTTAAGTTTTAAAGAAGAGTGCACTGTTTTCCCTGTGCATGTCTTTACATGGCTCCTCTCACTTTGTGATGAGAGAGAAAAGTTGCCTTTATTTATTAAGATGGAAATAGTAAAGTATTCTCGTCTCCTCATGTACTTATCTCCTTGGGCTTCTTCCTTCTGATTAAGAATGCAGTAGGTATTGATATCATAGGTGTTGACTGCTAGATTCCCACAGCTGCACTAAGTGTAATAGGAGTTGAAACAGAGTTATTATAACATATACACTCAAGGGTCATATGGAAGAGAGAACGAAATGAGATGGTAAAGGTAAAGCACTCTAGATTTTTTATATTTAAAAAAAGAAAAAAACAAAAGTGTCACACAGCTTGGAGGTCAAATCCAGGTAGTACTCAGAAGAGAATAACAGAGAAAACAGACTTGTGGTTTAAAGTGCAGCCGTAAACTTGCTAGCTGAGGTTATCACAGGGGGTTGTCTGGTCCAACCTCCCTGTGCAGAGACATCCTAGAGCACATGACACAGGATTGTGTCGAGATTGTTCTTGATTATCTGCAGTGAGGGAGACTCCACAACTTCTCCAGTGCTCAGTCACCCTCACAGTGAAGAAGTTCTTTCTTATATTCAGGTGGAACTTTCTTGCATCAGTCTCTGCCTGTTGCCTCTTGTCCTATTGCTTGGCACCACTGAGAAGAGCCTGGCTCCATCCTCTTGGGACCCCCGCCTTTAGATATTTATACACATTAATGAAGTCTCCTCTCAGTTGTCTCTTCTCAAGGCTGAACAGGCCCAGCTCTCTCACCCTTTCCTTGTAAGATATGCTCCAGTCTTCTGATCATCTTTGTTGCCCTTTGCTGAACCCCTTCCAAGAGCTCCATGTCGCTCTTGTACTGAAGAGCCCAGAACTCGGCACAGCACTCCAGATGTGGCCTCACCAGGGCTGAGTAGAGGGCTAGGATCACCTCTCTCCACCTGCTGGCAATGCTCTTCTTAAAGCACCCGAGGATACCATTGGCCTTCTTGACCACAAGGGCTCACTACTGGCTCATGGACAGCTTGTTGTCCGCCAGGACCCACAGGTCCTTCCCTGCAGAGCTGCTTTCAAGCAGTTTGGCCCCCAGCCTGTACTGGTGTGGGGGGTTATTCTTCCCCAGGCACAGGACTCTTCAATTGCTGTTGTTGGACTTCAGACAGTTCTTTCTGCCCGTCTCTCCAACCTGCTGAGGTCGTTCTGAAGGGCTGCACAGCCCTCTGTGGTATCAGTCACTACTCCCAGCTTTGTGCCATCAGTGAGGTTGCTGAGGAGGCATCTGCCCCTCCCCACAAGTCACTGAGGAATGAATTAAACAATAATGGACCCAATACTGACCCTTGTCAGGCACCACTAGTGACAGGCCTCCAGCTAGACCCTGTTCTACTGGATTACGTCCCTCTGGGATGTGCCATTCAGCCAGTTCTCAATCAACCTTGCTGTCCACTTATCCAGTCCACACTTCCTGAGTTTACCTATGAGGATATTGTGAGAGGCAGTGTCAAAAGCCTTGTTGAAGTTGAGGTGGGCAATACACACTGCTCTCCCCTCATCCATCCAGGTAGTTGTCTCATCATGGAAGGCCATCAGGTTAGTCAAGCATGATTTGCCTTTAGTGAATCCATGCTGACTACTCCTGATCTCCTTCTTGTCATCCATGGCCTCCAGAATGAGGCACTCCATCACCTTTCCAGGGATTGAGTCAGGCTGACTGGCTGGTATTTCCCTGGGAACTCCTTGCCCCTTTTGAAGACTGAGGTGACATTTACTCTCTTCCAGTGCTAAGGCACCTCTCCTGATCTCTGCAACATTTCAAAGATGACCATTAACGGCCCTGCTGTGGTGTCCATCAGCTCTCTCAACACTTCTGGGCGCATCCCATCAGGACCCGTGGAGCTGCAGACATCAAAGCTGCCTATGTGTTCTCTAAAGCAATCCTTCTTGAGCAAGGGAAAGTCTTCCTTCCAATGTTCCTTTACCCTGGTCCCCTGGGTCAAAGATTGCCAAGAGTTGGCCATGTCAGTGAAGACTGATGCAATGAAGGCACCCAGTTACTCTGCCTTCTCTGCATCCTTTTTTTACCAAGGTCCCCCCTCCATTTAGTAATGGGCCCACATTTTCCTTAGTTTTCCTTTTGTTATTGATGTATTTGAAGAAACCTTTCTTTTTGTCCTTGACATTCTTGGCCAGGTTTAATTTCAGATGGGCTTTGACCTTCCTTATCTCATTTCTGCTTACACTGACAACCTCTCTATATTCATCCCAAGTGACCTGACCCTATTTCCATCTCCTGTGTATTTTCTGCTTCTGCTTGAGTATTGACAGGAGTTCTTTATTCATACACGAAGATCTCTTTGTCCACTTCGCACAATTTCTTGCTCATTGGGATGCATTGTTCTTGAGCCTGGAGGATGTGATCCTTGAATATCAACCAGCTCTTGGATTTCTCTTCCCTCAGGACCTGTTCCCATTGGATTCCTTCAAGAAAATCCCTAAAGAGTCTAAAATTAGCTCTCCTGAATTCCATGGTTACAATCTTATTTGCTGCCCCGCTTCCTCCTTGCCTCCTTCCTTGATACTGAGCTCCACAGTCTCATGGTCACTAGAGCCAAGGCTGCTCCCAACCTTCACATCTCCAGCAAGGCCTTCCCTGTTTGTTAGTATGAGGTGAGGCAGCACATCATTCCTGCTGGGGTTCTCACTACCCGCGTCAGGAAATTGTCATCAGTGCTTTCCAGGAGCCTTCTGGGCTGTTTGTACTTCACTGTGTTGTTTCTCCAGCAGATGTCAGGGTAGTTAAAGGCCCCCAAAGGAACCAATGCCTGCGACTTTGAGACTGCTTCAAGCTGCCTGTAGGCATCATGCACTTTCTCCTCCTGCTCAGGCTACCTGTAGCAAGTACCCACAAAGTCACCCTTACTAGTCTGCTGTTTTATCCTAACCCATAAGCTCTTGACTTGCTTGTCCTCCACCCCAAGAAAGAGTCTGATACATTCCAAGTGTTGCCTCACATAGAGCAGCTCTACCACTGCACTTTACTGGTCTATCTTTCCTACACTATGTAGCCCTTCAGGACTATCTCATTTTGAGGCAAAATGATTTTTTTTTTACTTTTGTGCTGTCACATATGTATATACATATTGGTTTACCTGCTAATCCTCACCTGGAAACTTCATTCCAAACCTCGTACTGTGGTAGTTAGGAAGTCTTCTAATTTTCAGCTAGAAACAGTCATGTCCGGTTTGTACCCATCTGTTTTCATTTCATTATCATCCCCAATTATCAGGGAAAAAAATTATACTAGGACTGAGTAATCACGTCTTCCCTAGGTCCTTGCTTTTGAAATTTAAACAAGAATAGATTTCCATACCTTTTACTGAAAATAGGTACCTTGTTTTCTTGGGTTCTTGGGGCTGTCCTGTGCAGGGCTGGAAGGCGGACTTCATAGAATCATAAAATTATAGAATAGTTGGTGTTCGAAGAGACCTTAAAAATCATCTAGTTTCAACCCCCCTGCCAAGGACAGGGACACCTTCCACAAGACCAGGTTTCTCAGAGCTTCATCCAGCCAGGCCTTGAACACCTCATGGGATGGGGCATCCACAGCTGCTCTGAGCAACCTGTTCCCGTGCCTCACCACCCTCATTGAAAGAGCTTTTTTCCTAATAGCTAATATAAACCTACTCTCTTCTATTTTGAATCCATTCCCCACCGTCCTGTCACTACGTGCTCTTGTAAAAAGTCCTCCATTGTGAGGACCCAATCTAATTTTGATTTCTGTCTCAATACTGGTTGTCAGGGGCATGTGGGGGAGGGGTTGCATATGTGCCACTTGCAGGAGGCAGCTAGGAGAAGATGGGTGAAAGCCCTGTCTCTGGGGAGACTTTGCCTGGCAACCATTTCACACTTCACATGGGACAGGCACTCAGCAGGAGACCACCAAAGACACTGTACCCTCCAGAGAGGTTCTCCAATCAGATGGCAAAAAGTCTCCACCAATGGACTGCTGTGGAATTTTGGACTGGGCCTATGGTCTCCTGTCAGCAGGTGGACTTTGGGAGGAGCCAGGGGGTGTAAAAGTAACTGCATCACAAGCTCTTGGGGCTTTTTGAGTTGGGGGCTTTTGGGTTTTGTGGTTTTGCTTTGGCTCTAGCCAGCGGGGCTTTTGGCCTTGTTTTTTGGGATTTGGTCTTTTGGTCTTCCTGTTTTTTGCCCTGGCTCCAGCCTGCCTTTTCTCTCTCCTACCCTCATTGGCCCTTGCTCTCCCTCACGTATTCGCCCTCCCTCTTGCTGGGTGCTTGGCGAGACACCAGTTGACCTCCAAGCCTCATGTGTAGCCTGTGTCCTGCCCTACCCCTTTGCCTGTCCCAGCCACCACCTGTCCTGCCTCCCTGTGTTTCTGACTGACGCCCTGCCTGCTTTGTCCCTGCATTTCTGCCTGCCTCTTACCTTTCTTTGCTGATCCAGCCCGCTACCGCAATACCCACCACAACCCTCTCCAGGGTTCTGGACCTCCTGCCCGAGCACCCACTCACTCACCTCATGTCCAGCTGCCCATTGCCATGGGAGCTGTGCTTGTAGAGCCGTACGTCTCTGAGAGCTGTGCAGGCTCCCCCACAGGCAGTGTGCACACACCCCCTGCCACTTGGATGTTGATGGCACTCCCAGACCTGCTGGTGGTAACGCCCCCTTTTTCTCTCTGTCTCCCCTCTCTCTCTCTCCCCCCATCCTTTCCTCATTTTCTGTCCTCCTTTTCTGTCTTTTCTAGTCTTTTCAGTAGGGCAACTCCCTTTTTTGTTACTAATAAATGGTTCTCAGATACGGTATTGTCTCGTGTGACTTAATTTTGTCATAGACCATCTGTTTTAAAAGAACTCCTCACAGTTTCCCATAGTGGAATACAACATCCATCTTTCTTGTAGGCTCCCCTCAGGTACTGGAAGGCAGCATTTACATCACCCAGAAGCTGCCTATTCTCCAGGCTGAACAATCCCAATTCTGTCAGCCTTTCCTCATAGGAGAGGTGTTCCAACCCTCTGATAAACCTGTTGGCCTCCTCTGGACTTGTTCCAACAGGCTGATGTCCTTTTTGTGCTACAGACTCCAGAACTGGATGCAGCACTCCAGGTGGGGTCTCACCAGAGGGGAGTAGAGGGGAAGAACTGCGTCCCTTGACCTGCTTACCACGCTGTTTTTATGGTTGGCTCTCTGGGCTGTGAGTCATGTCCAGTCTCTCATCCACCAGCACCCCCAAGTTCTTCTCAGCAGGGCTGCTCTCAATCTGTTAATCCCCCAGCCTGTCTTGATACCAGGGTTTGCCCCAACACAGGTGCAGCACCTTGCACTTGGTCTTGTTAAACCTTATAAGATTCCCATGGGCCCACCTGAGCTTGCCCAGGTCCCTCTGGATGGCATCCCATCCTTCAGGTGTGGCAGCCGCACCACTCAGCTTGGTGTCATCTGCAAATCTGCTGAGGGTGCATTTGATCCCATTGTCTGTGTCATTAATGAAGATATCAAATAACACAGGTCCCGATGCCTGCTGAAGGCCACCACCTGTCACTGATGTCCATTGGGACTCTGAGCCATTGACCATTACCCTCTGGATGTGACCATCCGAGCAATTTCTTATTCATATAATAGTCCATTCATCAAAGCATCTTTCTCCAATTTAGAGAGAAGGATGTTGTGACAGTGTCAAAGGCTTTATAGAAGTCCAGATAATGATATCTGTAGCCCTTCACTTGTCCTCTGATGCAGTCACTCCATCATAGAAAGTCACTAGGTTGGACAGGCAGGACTTGCCCTTGGTAAAGCTGTCCTAGCTGTCCCAAATCCCATGGCCTGTCCTCCATGTGCCGTAGCATGGCTTCTAGGAGGAGGTCTTCCATGATCGTCCCAGGCACTGAGGTGAGATTGACAGTTCAGTAATTCCCAGGGTCCTCCTTTCTACCTGTTTTAAATATGGGTACACTGTTTCCACTTTTTCAGTCACCTGAGACTTCATTTGATTACCATGACTCTTCAAATATCGTGCAGAGTCACTTGGCAACTACATCAGCCAATTCCCTCAGGACTCTGGGATGCATCTCATGGGGTCCCATAGACTTATGTTCATTCAGGTTCCTCAGGTGGTCATGAACCTGATCTTCTCTTACAATTAGAGGAGCTTTGCTCTCCCAGTCTCTATCCTGCTCTCCATCTTCTCGAGAGGCATGGAAAGAGAGGTTGTTATTGAAGAGTGAGGCAAAAAAATTTCTTGAGTACCTGAACTTTCTCCTCATCCTTTGTTACCAGTTTTCCAGCACTGTTTATCAGAGAGTGTACACCCTCGTTGACGTTCCTTTTCTGGTTAACATACCTGTAGAAGCCCTTCCTGTTATTCTTTACATCCCTTACTAGGTTCAGTTCCATGTTCACCTTTGCCTTTCTCCTCCCGTCACTACACAACCATGCTTTTTCTCTACTCTCTCTGGGTCACCTGTCCTAGCCTCAACTGTCCATGCATTTGCTTCTTTCCCTTTAGTTTGACCAGCAGTCTCTTGCCTTCTTTGCCTGACTTCTTGCTCCTGGGGATTGCTAGCTCTTGCATTCCATGGGAGGCTTCCTTAAAGATCTGCCAGCTCTGTTCCACTCCCTTGTCCCTGAGGGCAGTCTCCCATGGGATCCCACTATCTCTCTGAAAGGCTGGAATTCTGCTTTCCTAAAGTTCAGGAGCCTAATTTTACTCCTCACCTGACCCATATTCCTCAGGACTGTAAGCTCCACCAGTGCATGATTGCTGCAGCTCAGGCTTCTTCAAATTTTGACATCCCCAATAAACTGACTTGTGTTGGTGACCAGCAGATCCAGTAACACATCTCTTGTAGGGCTTTCTATTATTTGGGTCAAGAAATTATCCTTCATGCATTCTAGGAGTCTCCTGGATTGCCTACAGCTTGCCATGCTACTTTTCCAGCAGTTGTCAGGATGCTTGAAGTCCTCCAGAAGGGCAAGAGCCTGTGAGTACGATGCCGCCTGTAGCTGGAGCAAGAAGTCTCCATAATAGGATTCCCTTGATCAGGCAGGCTGTAGTAGACACCAGGCACAAGGTTCCCTTTGTTTCCTCTATCTCTGATTCTTACCCACAGGCTTTTGACCTGCTTGTGGCTGTTCTTCAAAGGCAGCTCTTCACACTCCATCTACCTCTTGTGGTGGATGCCTCCACCTCTCCTTTCTCCCCTCTCTCTTCTGAACAGCCTGTAGCCGTCAACAGCCACACCCAGTCATGACTGTGATGATCCTTGTGGGTCCCTTCCAACTCAGGATATTCTATAATTCTGTGATGCCAGTCATGCGAGCTATCCTACCATGTCTCTAACTGCAATGAAATCAAAGCCCTGTGAGTGCACACAGACCTCTGCTTCCTCCTGTTTTTTCCCCATACTGCATGTGTTGGTGTGCAGGCATCTTATGATTGAGTCAATATCCAAGGTGGGATGAGAAGGACTGCCCCATAGTCCTATCTTGTGGTCATTTATTGGGATGTTTATTCTTGCTGGAGGTATCCCTTTTTGAGCTTTCTTTTGCTATTTGGGTGGTTGCAATAGTCCTCCATGCAGTGTTGGGCCAGAGCAGTACAGCTCATGAGCTGCAACCTTAGGTAGATGTCAGTGCATTGCTTGGTAAATATTCATCAAGTAAGTCTATTCTGCACTATTCGGAGCTTCTTATGAGGCAATGGTGGTGGTAGGAAGGTGATGTATTTTTTTTTTCAGGTAGGGTAGACCATGCTGATACATGGTTCTTGGTTCCAGCCAAATTCAGTGTCAGCATCTGACCTTTTTGTAGACCTCAGCTGGCAGATGGAGCCAGAGGCTAACATGCAATTTTGCCTAGATCTTGTGCTTCTGAGAGGTAGTAGCTTTTGGCTCCCAGCTTCCCACCAAGCATGAATGCAGGAGAACTGGACCCTGTGGTTCCCTCTGTCCTTGTGGGTTCTGTACCCTATACCCTGATAACCCCTATAGCAAAGTTAAAATGCACTAAGGATTAGTCTCTGAGCTCCTTCAGGTTCAAATGAAGCTTCAAGTGTTGTGAGGACTCTCAGTTTGTGGAATTTAAGTCCCTGGGCTACATCCTGAGATCAAAATTCTCACCAGTCTTCCGTGATACTTACAGGTATTTAGCCACATGCTGCTGGGGCCAAGTCCTGATACCATGTACTGCAGAACTGTCACTGGCTGAGCTTAAGGAAACTAATTGTTTAGCCTTCAGTGGTTCTTCAAAAAGCTTCATGCTGCAAAGTGTGCACAGTTGCTCCTTTAATAAATCCTTTTCTGATTTAAGATTAGGGGTTTGTAAATTAATTATTAGATTATGTTGCCTTCTTTCAAAATGAGATTGTTTAATGAAAGTCTACTTTCCAGTTGCCTCTGCAGCATCTGAAATTTACCTTCTTATGAGAGCAGTGTTATAAAAATGTACAGGGAGACAGAAAGAGAGAGTGAAATACTATAGCAGTTTTATGGCTATGTAAACAAACCACCTTTGTCAGAATTCAGTCATCTTTAACAGCTAGGAGGTGATGCTTCTAGAGATGGTGACCACCTTCCAGGTGATAGTAAGTACTTATCCATTTCACAGTAATTTAAAGAGGAGTCATAGCTCATCCATCTTTTTCTAAGTGTTACAATGAATATATTTGACTGTAAGAATTTAGCATTTACCCTTCATGGGTCAGTGGATGGGTTAGTCTTAAAGCATCTTTAGGGAGAGATTATTCTAATAAAGCCTCTGTACACACAGTGTATTAGTGTTTCATGCTTCTTTTTTATAAAAATAAACCAAGCAGCAGGCTACATTTCCTAATCAGTCATATTTCAGACATAACATCCCCATATGTTGGGTATGATGGGGACTTTCAGACAGAATAGATTAATGGCAATATTTCATTTAAATCCTTTTGGGGGAACTAGGTATCCTTAACAGGCTAACCAGAAGGTGCTTTGATTATTGTTTTGAGACAGTGTTCTAGGAGCATCTTAAAAGCAACCTTTTTTGTATTCCTTTTATTACTGCCTCCTCCTTTAATCTCAATTTCATTAATTCATTAATTGTGTGCAGATTGTTTTACCTAAAAATTTGCAAGCCATGCAAGCGTAAAGTGAGATCATAATTTAGTGTTTCTTATTTTCAAAGTCAGTCATGTTTTACAGACATTGAATTTTTCACCATAAAGTGCAATTGTTGTACATTTTCATGTAGGTTGCACACTTTTCTTGCCTGATTTACATCTGCAACACTCAGTGTGGTCACTAGCTCACGTTTTTAGAAAGCGGCTCAGGACAGGGACTGAAAAACATCATGTTTAGTTAAAAGTGGAACGGGATTTTAGTTGACAGTGTAAATATGAGGGCAACTTTGCTTATCACATTTCCTTGCTCTGTCATTAGAAAGAAAAGCATTCTTTCTTCCTTATGTTAAGAAACCAGTGGAAAATCTACATGTAAAATTCTGTGCTTTTACACTTGAAAATATTGTGGTAAGCACTGAGGTAGGGCTTAGGGTTTTTTTCCTTGACTTTTAATACTTACTACTAAAACTGCTGTGTCATTAGGAGTGTTTGGCCTCCTATTAGTGTTTTGCTCAGTGAATAACAGGTCTGAGCTTCTATAAAATATTAAAAAGTGAAAGACCTTAACCTCTCCTAGACATAAAGCAAACCTTTAGTCTAAACAGAGAATAAAGCAATGCACTGACATCTACCTAAGGTCTGTGAATCTTCATAGCCTCAACTACAGGATGTGGAATTGGCTCACTTTGAGATAATCTTTGAATCTTGATGATGATACTGAAATTACAACAGAACCAGCAAGCGTATTTTGGGGGATTTTTGGCACTTCCTTGGGCATACAGCAGAGTTGAGACTCCTGCTTCAGAACTGGGACCAAGCAGGCTCAACTCGGGGGGAAGCCATATTATCTAAGGTAAAACAGCAAGTTCTTTATGTAGACAAGATATAACCTAGTAATTAGCATAAATCCTCTAATTTTTACTATGGGAAAAATAATGATTTCACTTGAATGCAAAGTAAAGTTCCAGAGACAGCAGCAGTCAGCTAACCAGAAATTAGTATAAAGAATGGTTTTGGCAGAGGAATGAATGTGTGAGCTCCCAGATTTTGGGAGTTGCTTTAGTGAAGGCAATTAATTTGTGTCAGATAACAGAGAAAAAAGATGGTACCTCAAAGAAGGTTTTTCTGGAGGATTCAAGAATGGACGGTTCAAGCTGCAGCTTCTTCTCACTTTTCATACTTCTTGTGACACCACTGGGTACAGCCCAAATTTTACAGGTATTACAACACTGCCCTTTTGTGTATGGCAAGATCTCAGGTGGTTTTTTTGGGAGTGCATTAGGTCCAAGTTATTCAAGTGTGAGAGCTAGGTATTTAAACACCTTTAAAAATCCGGTCCATGGAATTTTAAAGATTATCTTCCCTTCATTTCCGCTCTTATAGGCACTGTCTATGGTAGTCACTTTTGAAAATGGCTATAAAACAAGGGACTCTCAAAATAGCTCAGGAGGATCAAATAAAAGAGGAGGGACGTAAATTAAGGCAGGTTGATGTGTTTATATGGACTTTCTCCTAAGAGTTTTTTTCCAAGCACCTTAACTTAATGCTAGACTCTAAGCACCTAAAAAATGTGCCTTACCTTTGCTTCACCCAGGTTCCCTCTGTATAAAGTAGGGATAATAGCTTGGCCCTGTCTCACAGTGATAAAAACATTAAAAGATTGTGAGATTTTTTTCTAGTACCATAGTAATGGGGGTTATATAAACATCTTAGATAGTCGAAAGGTAAGTTGAACTGGCAAAGCAGAGGTCATGAGCAACTAGAGATGAGATGTAGAAGGGGGCAAAGTTACGCAAGGCCTGGAAGGCCTGGTAATAACTTTATATACTGTATTATGTCTAGGAGGGAGACTTTCAGCTTTCACTGACCTTTATTTTGAGCTTTTTTCTTCTCTATTTTATTTACAGTTACATGTACTGACATTTGTACAATTTCACATTTGTCAAAGACAAAAATCTGACAATTTTCTCTTTCAGGCTTTGTTTTGAATTGTGAGTATGGGTGCATGTATGGAATTAGCCTCCTGTTAATTACTGTGGCATGCAATTAGAATTTGCAGCATGGGGACAAAATTCTTCTTGTTAAAGTAATGGGTGTAGAGATACCCGTGTGTTTGATCTGAGTAGAAAATTTACATAAGAGACATCCTGAAATATTTTTTATGTCATAAGAAGTAGAAGAAACTCATATACCCAGGTTTGCCTCGTATTTTCCAGTGTGTTTGCAGACATGTATGTTTTTACTAAGCTCCAGTCTTTTTAAACTTCAGATTAAAATTTTTTGTGTTATATGATTTCTGAGGGTAAGTTTTGCCTGCAACAGTGATGACTCAACCATTTCCTGAACTAACAGTAGGGAAATACTTACTGTGCTGGAGCTCGCAGTCTTCTGAGTCTTGGATTATGATTTCTCAGCACAGAGCTCCAGCAGCACACAGTAACCAGGAACAACCACCTCCTTTTTGCTTGGCTCCTCCCAGGGCTTGATTTATAGGGCTAATGCCCGCCCTGCAGCCACAGCTGTTTGTAGGAGGTTGATGAGCCAATAATTGGATCCTGGTGTGGATCTTGGTCTTGAGTGAGAGTTTGGCTAGTGCATACCAACAGGGTTTAAATACATTATACAACAACTTACTGCCCAGGATTGTTAGTTTATTTATGCTTTGTCTCACATGTACTGGAACAAAATTTGACAGGGTGATGTTCTCTCACAGCCTCCAAATTTGTCTCTTCTTTCATTATTAAGAAATCAACTTTTTCACACTCAGCCTTGTTAATCGCTGGCAGCTAGTTACTGCAGGAGTCCAGCTTGTACCTGCTCGTGAGACTCATCTCAGGTGTACCAAAATTGAACAGAACAATTGCCACTGCTTATCCGTGATTCTGGATCTAGACTTTTGCAAAAAAGTGCTCTGTCTAAAGAGCAAGTTTGGAGAGGGATATGGGTTGAGATAACAAGTTACTGAAAGCCAAAAGCAACAGGAAAAAAATGCACAGTAACAGCAGCAATATTAATAACAAGAGTATATAAAAAAAGAAGGTGCTTTCCACACAAAAATGTGTTCACCACCTCAACTTAGTTCTCTGTGGCCACTGGGACAAAGACAAGATGGCAGATGCTCTCTGCAGTGTTCTCCCTGTCCCCAAGCCCGAGACAATGGAAAAAAATGATGGACAAGCTCCCAAAAGCTAGATTGTCAGTGTTGTGCCATGCTGCCACTTTGTTCACCATGGCTGCTCCCCGCACTGGCGCCGTTGCTATTGACCACTCCACTCCACTGGGGCTTGGTTCTCTACTCTTTTGACCACTCTGCTCCTCTCCACTGGGCTCAGCTGTGTTCTCTGCCCAGAGCCACACTGTCCCAAGGGACGAGAAGGGATAGGCAGTGGCAAGAGAAGGCAGGGTCTGCGCAGCTGGCGCTAGCAACCTCTCTGCGGAAGAGAGGGAAACAAAAATGGCGCACTTCTGGGATGCACTCACCTTCTCTTGCTCCCGAAACCATCAGTGCTATGGAATAGCCTAGCGATACCTACACAGCTCTAAGCTCTGCCCCTTCCCTGCTCCCAGGCCATCACTGAAGAATATTACTTCCTTCAGTTCAGAAACTACTCTGGGGAGTAAATAATTTCAAAATCCACTAGAAAAATGTATCTTACCCACATGGTCGTGACTGGATGCGCAGAGGATCCCTGCTGCCTTCTCACTTGACCTGCATATGTAAGAAGTCCCAGTCTCACTGCAGGCCCTTTTGGGAGCCATGGCTGTGCTGTGTGATTTCACGTCCAATACCTTAGTCTGTTTTAGTTGGTTTTTTGTGTTAGGACATTAAAATCCCAGCTTTGATCACTTCAAGGTTATGGGATGGCACCCCTAAGATCTAGACAAACTTAATATTAGTAAGTCCTTATTTCCATATGCTTGACTACAATCTCATTTTTCTTTTGACCTAGTGATCTCAGTGAGATTGTGGCTCTTCACTTTGCTTGAGCACATGAAACACTAAAAATATTTTCATGAGACGTATGAAGAAGGAAAATCACCTTAGCCCCAGGGTTGTCTGTAAATTTCATCATTTCATCTCCTGTAGTCAGTGGTCGTCTTTAGGAAAACCTATACTTTGGATAAACAGATGGCCTGCTTCTGCTCCTGATGGAACAGTGGGATTTTCCATTACTGAGACACATACAGGGGACAGGCCTAGAAGCATCTGAAATAAAAGGCTGGAGAAAATTATCTTTCAGACCTTTTCATAATTTTAAAGGTGTTTACTGAGTGATTCACTTCTTCCTTGCCTCATTTTGACATTGAGTTATCTGGCTAAAAACCAATCTTGGAAAAGACTTTTCCAAAGGTGATCCTGCCGGAGGGTGTCTGCTTCTTTACCAGTGCAGAGCCCTCTCACCACCGGGCAAAAAGGGCTGTGTATTGAAGATATTTGCTTCTCAGCACCTTGCAGCATTTCACCTAACATGCCTCATCTTGCAAGTATGTCAGATCTGTCACTGTCATGAGGCACGTGTGCAGGATTAGCCCCACCTTTTGCACTTTAAAACCAGTTCTTTAGCAATGACGACAATTTGTGCGTGTATGTGTAGGTGTGTATATATGTAATATTTATATCTATACACATAAATTTGCATATATACACATTTGTAATGTATATCTATGTAATATATGTTTGTATGTATATGTATTTGTAATGTATATCTATGTAATCTATGTGTATATATGTAATATATGCATAGATACATACATACACACAAACTAGGTATGTATAGGCTGACTGTGATCTACTTTACATTAGATAGCAACACAATTTACTGTTTTCTGCTTAGCATGGCACTTTCAAAGAAAGTATATAGACTGTAAGTATATATGCATACATGTGTACATACATACAGATACATGTGCACAAATATTCCCATCATCTATGGTGAATTAAAAAGCAAGAAATTTTAGTTTGTTCTCCTCATGGAACTGGTTAAAAATGTGTGTTAGTGTATCAGTTCATATATTTCAGAAAAAAGCAGTGCAGAGACATTCAATCCAAAGTTCCTTGGTATTTTTAAGCTGAAATTAGATTCATTGCTTTGATTATTCCATTGTGGGTCTCAAGTTATATTTTAGTGTCCTTCACCCTTTTCTCCTTTATTATTTATAACCCACACTCTTTGAGCAATGACCAGGACTAATCTGTAACCTTCTGTCCTTCTGCCTGATTCGTTCTCTTTTGAAACACAAAGATTGAAGCAAATATTCTCAGACTCTGTTAAAATATAGATAGATAGCTGGAGAGATATTTCTCTTCTATGTCTTATACTGAAATAAGAACTTAATGGAGGTTTTGCTTTTCTAATTCAGTCTCAGAGGACCTACTTCAAAGGAAAATAGTAAAGGACTGGGAAATACATATTTGGTATTCATTGTATTATAATGTATCTACTGCACACGCATCTACATAGGTACTCTCTAGGCCTCCACCAAATTGCTTGTGTGGCCATCTGATTGTTAGATTAATGCATCCATGTTTCATGGGGTTTTCCTCCCCTCGATGTTTTTTTGTTTCCCCTGCAATGTTAGCTGCACCTAAATAAATAAATTAAATAGTAATTCATTTGTGCTCACTCTGCATCACAAAGAAGTGGGGCATAAAACAGCATTAGCAGAGAATCCCCCGAGGACCAAAGAACCTCACAGGGGGCTGGTCTTCTGAATGGTCTCTGTCACTCCCTAGTAGCTAATGACTGAAACGGGATCCATTGCCACTGGGAGCTTTTAATTTCCTTACATTGTACAGATTGCCCTGATCCAATGCAAAGTGACAGCTACCATTTTGGTACAGCTCATTAACAGCTTGTGCAAAAGCCAGCATGCACCGTGTCTTCATGTCTGCTATATTGCCGTGATCTGTGTTCATGCAAGCTAGAATTCAGCCTTTGGAGAAGCTCTAAAATAAAATAGTTGCAGGCATAATAAATGCAGTGTCTTAGATACCTGGGGAAAACAGACACTATATTTAAACTTACCTTGGGGCAGAACGATTCATGTCCATACTTCAGAATAACTTGAGAAAACTCAAGGATTTATTTGCTTGGTGAAAGCCCAGCAATAATTTACAAGAGCAGGGAGCACATAACAAGGGAAGTTTCCCAGGAAATTTAGGAAATATCAGGATTGCTAGCAGCGGATGAACAGAAAGGTGGCGATTCAAGAAAATAATTGGAAAATTAAGGGAAAGTTCTTGAATTCTTCAAGGCATGTGGAACAACAGAACAGTTATGTCTGTCAAGCACAGGCAACAAAACTAGGATGACTTTAGTTGTGTTAGGTTGGGTTTGTGTATGTGTACTTTTGTAAGTACTACTAAATTGTAGCCAGCTGTGGTATCTTCAAAATCAGTGGAAAAGTCTTGCTTTAATTCGTACAGGAGTATTTATTTTTCCAGCATGGGTTAGCAGTCCTGAAAGCAACTTTTTTGTTTTTATTTGATTTTTTAAAAACAAATTTTATTAGAAAAACAAATCCACTGAAAAAGAAAGAAAAGCTTGAATTTTCCATTTCCAGATGGAGCATTTTTGTTGAATAGGAGAATAGTAGAATAGGTTCAGAGCATACTGGTGTTTCTCATCACTCAAACCTTTGAGAGGGGCAAAAACTAGAAGTGTCCAAGAGTGGTCTAGTAATTCTTGCATAGTTGTTGAACCTGGAAGGGTGTCCCAAATCAGAAGCAATGTTGATGTCTGTGTTGTGATGAGTTTGTGGGAACATATCTGTGGTGCTTCCATCTCTTCCATATCTTCCATCTTGGATCTGAGCATATCAGGGTAGGTTCAAAGACTAACAAAAGTATACCATTACGGTAGACTCAGAGGCCATCTCTGAGTAATTTGTAAGGGTGGTTTTTATCCACCCTTCTTCAGCTCAGTGAGACTGAAACTATTCAACACCTTCAGTGGCTATAAAGAAGCTTTCTTGGAACTGAGAGTATAAAATATTCTGTGGGTATTTGCTGAAGGCAGAATGAAAAGTTTGGAAAGTCCAATGGAAAACGGGTCATCCTTCAGTATAAAGTCCTGATTATGAAAGATGCAAAACCTCAGAGATGGAGTGTTAAGTGTGCCTTTCTCAGTAAAGGCAGCCAAGTTGCAAGTAGTTGTCATTTAGTTGTCATTTCCCTAGTTTCACTTCTGACTGTTTGTGAGACTGATTGGAGTGCAATTGCCATGGGAAGTTTTTATTAGTGCATGAAGGAAATAGCACCAGATATGGGTAACATAATGAGAAAAACTGTGATACATTTATGTTTAGAGCTTGCAGTCTAAGTGCGTGAGTTAATGAAAAGCTGTAGGATGTGACACGATTATTTTAAGATGCAAGCTTCTATTTCGATGAACTTTTTCAATCATTTTTTTACCTCTTTTTAATGTGGAAGTTGAGATGAGTGCAAATCCTGGGCCTGCAAATTAGATGAGTTGAAACAGTGTCACTGACAGCTTAGCAGCATAGAGCTGGGTGACTTGTAGTGACAAGAAGTAGTGAAGCTCTCTAATATCCTACAGGACTTGTAGCAGGCAGAGAGACAAACCCAGAATCTTGTGGGTTTAGGGCAGTACAGAACGGGATCACTGAGGAAGTATTAAAGTGTGCAGGGGTTCTCCAATTCACATAGCAAATATATCGTTTAGTGTTCAGTAAAAAGAGCCAATATATTGTCAGTATAACAATGTGTTTTAGAAGAAAACTATATTTGGAAACATGTAAAACATTGTGCGAAACACCTTGTTGTTTCTATTCGCAGTGCTCCTTTGACACCTCTTGTTCCTCACTCATTTTTCTATCGTTATGAAACATGTCAACAAGTAAAAAGAGTACATATATATACATTTAATAAATAATGGAAGCTTTATTTATAAAACAAAAGTGGATATAGGTCCATGATAATACTCTTAGGGAAACAGATAAGATTATACATAATTATAAATATGATCACATGGTGAAAAGATATTTGACTATATATAAACCAGAGTATCAGTAACAGTGTGTTTTAAAAATAATTTTGCATCAAATGTATATATAATTTCATTAAACTTGTGTGTATCAGAAATATGCTGTCTTAAGATGGGATAATAGTAAGCAACTATTGATGCATTCAATGGACAGAAGATACGGGGTATCCTCATTAACCCAAACACTTTGAAAGGCTGTATCTTAGTAAAAGTATGTGTTTCTAAAGGGAGCAAGCTGCTAGTGTGAGTACATAGACTTGGATTAAGCCTTGCCACAAAGAATTAGTATTTTCACCTTTTAAAAATGTCACACTAAACCTAATGATCTCTCTGAAAACAGCAATGGGTGGAGTAGGAGAATGGCTCAGCATTAGCTGAGGCAGCTATCTTACAGAGCTCCAGAGTAGCCAGCGTCTTCTCTAGATAACAACTTGACACCAATGGCTTATCAGGACTCCCTGCTTTGAGAAAGTGTCCTTATTGCAGTCACTGACCTCTTGCCAGGGAGCTGCTGCCTCCTAACAGCAAGTTGCCTAAGGGCTTGCCTGAGTGTGTGATTGTGCATGTCCCACTTCTAGCACAGCTTCGAAAAGTCTCTGTGGCTGAGCTAGTGCAGAAAGCCAAATTGACCCTTTGGGTGGGAGTTATTCAGCATTATTTGGCCATATTCACCCATCAGCAAAGGAGAAAAATTTAAACTAAATTTAAATGAGCCGGTTAAGGCAGTTATGATTAAAGAAGTTAGAATTACATATGCATGCAGAGTGCATTTGTACGCATTTTAAAATGCAGTTGGTATCACATATACTCCTCACCCATCACATGTTGCTTCAATCAGGCACATCTCTAGTAGTAGGAGAAGCACACCAGCACTGTATTTTGTGATATACCTCTAATCATAATTTTCCACTGTTTGGTTGGAAAAACTCAGTTTTACACAGCTGCATGGTGTTTATACAGTACGTTGTGCTCAAGGGTAAGGCAAGAAAGCACTCAGCCATGAGTCTTGCATCTCTGATTGAATGCATAGGCAGCCTGAGTACTTAAGCTCTAAACATCGTTATGCTGTCTGTCTGTGACCCTCAGAAAAAAATCTACAAATCAGATGTCTCAAAATTAATTAAAATTATGGATTAATATTATTTCATGATGCTTAGAAAAATTTTATTTTTACCTCCTACTTCTCTGTAAAGTGGAAAAATTAAGTGACTGCTAAGAACCTACCAAAAATCCTGTCCTGTGGCCTTTTTTGCACATCGTTCCCCCAAAGTGCAATGGCAGTTTTTCAAGTGGAAAGGTTATGTGTGCGAGTTAAATTGCAGGGTCAGATGCTGCTCTTGGATGTGCATGAAGAATCCAGTTGATGATGATAGATGAATCAGGCCTTAGATGGTGAAATTGGGGTATTTTGCTCCTTAAGCTGAGCTAGAAAATGTGTGGCCACGTTTTCAGAAATACGTAGTAACTGTGTACCCTTAAAAAAATATTCAGAAATAACTGTATTGGTTCTCATGAGCAGGATGTTTACAGCTGAATCACTTTGGGAACATCAGATCCCAAAATAATGAATATAAAAATCATAGGGTTTTGATTTTTTTAAACAGTATTTTCCTGCTTCTTGGGTTTTGAGGCTTCATGGTCCTTGTATTCATGTTTCTATTCTCGAAAACCATGAAAAGATGAGGTTTTTTTTTTTTTTGGTGTGGCTGAAGAATGGGGAAGAGAGAAACCCAATCTGTATTCACTTGACTCCCACAACAAGGCCTTTAGAAAAGCATTACATACCTAAAGTCTCAGTCAAGCAAAGTGACTGTCAAGGCTACATGTGGTCACTAAACACTAAACAGATCTTGTAAAAAATTATCAGACATATTGGTTCCTATTTTGTTATTGGGGCTATAACTTCTAGGATTAATAAAGAAGCAGACTTTGTGAGTCCTCAAAAAGTGTAAGACTTGTGATGAAAGGTATATCCTGGGATGGGACACAGTCATGTATTTCCATTTAGAGTTGAGTTCTTTGCTGGCCTGTGTCGGGAGACAACCAATACAGATACAAGGTCAGCTTTGGGGAGTTACTTAGCTTGGCACCAGGAACTGCAGGAGGATGGCTGTGGTGAGCCTGTGGAGTGAATGTGCTTCTGTTGGGCTGAACTTCCAGAAAATAGTGTGTGGTGACAGTTTTTAACCCTGCAAAGAAAGGAGGTGTTGCTGCATGGGGTCATCCCACTTGGTTTCCTTTTACAAACAGCACAGGGGAACTGGGGTAAAAAACCTTTTTGACAAAGAGGAAATGAAACAGAAAAGCTTTCAACTCTGAGTAAAAGGATAGTTTCTTTATTAAGGTGCAAGTTTGAGCTCCTTTTATTTGTCTGTTTTTCAGAGAGTGAACTTCATTGGTTTTACAAGTCTAAATCTTTATCTCAGCTGGTGTCCCCCCACCCCACGTTTGAAGGACTTGGGTGTAGGCAAAGGAGTGAGTGTGTCTGGGAACAGGTTATTCTAGCTGCAAGAAAGAGGAAATGGTATTTAAAAAACCCATTTAATTAAATGACAACACTTGGGATTTCATTTAATTCACATTACAGGAGGAATTTAGACTTCCACTGCTACCACCTGCTGCCAGGCTGAGCTGCGAGCGTTGTTCCTGCGTCTCACCGATGCAGGTGAACTTACTGCCGAACCACTTTCACACTCCAGAAAGCATGACATTCCTTGTTACCAGTGGGAGGAAAGGCTAATTGAGAAGTGTGTATAAAAGCTGTAATGAGTAGCATTTACATGTATTGATTAGAAGTAGGGCCACAGTCTCTCATTTATCACCACCAGCAGCTGTGAAATTTTCCCCACGTCGATTGGCACGGCTCATATTCCCGCTCCTCTGGTTCTTTATTGCTTTTTTCTTCCCCCCACCCTCCCTGAACCAGAGTGCTGATCCACCAGCTGGAATGGGCTGGTAATTACTCCGGCTTCTCCACCAGCTGCCACAATTGCCAAACCGCTGGAGTGAAAAATTCCATCCTGCATTTCCGATTTTTTACATTACCACTGCATAATCATATTTGACGAATAATTAACCCGGGTTAATACTTCAGGGAGCCATTTGCAAGTAAATTGATAAGTTGAATGCTGTAAAGGCGCACAAGGGCTAAAGGCTTTAGGAAGCTGCTCAAAACAGCCCACTGACTGTGCTACTTTAATACGCACACACCTCTTGACCATCTTAATTAAGAGTGGACACTAGGCACTGTCCTCCAGCCTCCTTAAACACAGTGTGAATCAGGAGGAGGGAGAGGATGGGAAACACACTCAAATTAAACTCTCCACTATATCTCTCTCGTGGCAGTGGTGCAATGGATGTGAATAAGTGCACTTTTCCTCCCTTTTAGATTTAGAAAGAGACACTGTTAGATCAGAAACTTGTTAAACAAGGTTGAAATCAATGAAAAATTTCCCTGAAAAATTGAAGGGTGAGGTTGGAGAGCTGTTTCCCCTGCCTTTAACAATAGCATGCAGGTCAGTGAGAGAGCAGAGTCCTTTTGGAATCCTACGTATTTGTATTTTTTTTTTTCAATTAAGGCAGCTGTGTTTTAAATGCATACCTTTTCTTTGGGATTGATCCTGGATTTCTGAGATAAGTGAATTCTGTGCTTTATAAATCTACTCTTAATTCAGCTTCTGTTTTTAGAGTGTTTGGCATAATCTTATTTGGAGCAAGATTGCAGCAAATAATAGGTAATTGGAAAAAATATTTTTGGTTTGTTCTGCACTTCTAAAAAGTAAAAAAAGCCCAGAGAACCAATGAATTTCTGTTGTGTTGATTTTTCTGGCACAGTTACCGTTATCCAGGCAAATATTTCTTCCTCAAGGTGGCCAGTAAATGCCATATAAATGTTCTGTAGCATAGTTTTGACACTACTTAGAGTTAAATGAGAGTCACATTATTGGGGTTTGCTTTCTTTTTTTTTTTTTTTCTGCTATGTAGCAACATTACTTAGATTCAGAAAAAATTTCATAAGGAATATTACAGTATGTTTCTATTTCTGGGGAGACATGACAGAAAACAGTGACTAAATTATGTGAAAAAAATAAAAGAATTGATTACTTAGTATTTTCATATAAACTCTGTGATTTGTTATCTCCCCAAGACTTTCAGCCTAACTCCTGCTCTTTGGGAACATTTCTGTTTTGACAGTCTTGGTGGCAGCCCTAAGATGTGCCATGCACATGCAAAGCTGTAAATCAAGAGAACAATTAATAGATTTGTATGTCACACACTTGCCAGCATTCCCTAAGCAGAATACCATCGAGACACCATTAGCAGTGGAGTTACAGAGCAGCCCCCAGCCCGGCCCCCTGCCTGGCTGAAATCCCTGTGCAAAGCCCTGTGAGCTCCTCATGGAGCCTCAGCACGTCCCATCACCTGTGTACCAGGAATACTTCTGAAGATGGTGAATGGGAATGTGGAAGTTACAAAAGCCATTACAGTTATTTTTTCTCTACATGAAAAAAGAAAAATAGTTAAATAAAAACATAGGTACTAGGGTTTACGAGTTCAAAGCAGTTTTGTTAATCACTGAGATGACTCAGGAGAGAGATGCAGATGGGATTATTTAAAATTAAGCATTGTCACTATGTTCCTATGGAGAGCAAGACTGTGTCTTACACAGCTTGCTCTTACAAGTGTGCTGATCATGGGAGCAGGTTTGGGTAGGCTGCCATGAAATTATAAGCTGGGTACCTAAAGGCAACATCATTTTTTCTTGTAAGGAGCAATATTTCTTTAAGAAGCATAAACCTTAATCATGTGGAATATTATTTCTCTATTATGTCATTTGCTTTAAATAATAGGGGTTTATCAAAATAAATTAAGAATTGTCTTACCTTATATATAGTGGTTTACCCTATTGCTAGCGAGAACCTAAGGATTTCTGGGTTGTCATTTGAAATCTCTGTAGTTTCAGAGAATTTCAAGAGGAAGAATAACACTTCAAAATATGAGGGTTTTATGATTTTTAGTGATTTTATTATTTTTTGCAAATAAACTTGGTTTAATAAGTATTTTATAAATAACATTCACTGTCAGGATAAAGGATAGCCAATCCTGAGTTTCTTTAAACCACAGTCTGATAACTGGATCTGTTGTGGCGGATATATGAATGCTGTATAAATCCTTACTAGAAATTTGGTGCAGAGGGTTTTCATTGCAAACATGATACACTGAAGACCACTGTTGTTAGATCATTGCTGTTCAAAACTCTCATGCACGATGTGCATTTGCCTTACCAAATGTTTCTAGAAACTGAGGCAGGCATTTCAGGGTGTGGCTCCGTCACAGTAAATATGAAAGGAATTAGTCTTTTCAGTTTTGTTTTCTTTCACTATGCAGCTTTCCAGGTCTGCCTTATCATTTTCATGTGGACAAATTGTCATCTGTCTTATTGTCTACTCAGCTGTTTCTGTAAACAACCTCTTTCAAACCTAAATAGAATTGCATGGCATGGCCTGGCAATTCAGAAAATAAATAAAGAATAACACTTATATGACTATCCTGCTGTATTCCCCCAGCATTTAAGTGGTCAGAGCTTCTGTGCATGCCGTACTGAAAGTCATCGCTGGGCATTTGTCACCGTGTGTGGTAATGCAGGGGAAAGCAGTTCCTTTCAGAGCTCAACTGTAGCACTAAGTGAAATCAATGGCCAAACAATCTAACACAATTGGTCACATATTGATAGAATTAAACACCGCTGTTAACGTGACTTGTCATTGATCTGACAAAAACAGAGTCCAGGGTAAAAGTCGCCTGAAGCCTTTCGAGTGTGTTTACATAGCAAAGGTTGGGAAATTTTTCGCTCCATCTGCTTCTAACATTTTTTTTTTTTATTTTTGCTCACAATACTCCTCACTCTAGAAAACACTTGCACAACTTTAACCTCTTCCTTGTCAGAAACCTGACACATAGACACATACACAGCCCCACCCACTGTGCAAATTCTCTTGGATCAGACTACTGATTTTTTCCCAATCCGTGCACAGGGGAATGTTTACAAAAGTTGCTCCAAGAACTGAGAAGCTTCTGCAGGTCAGGGACCTGGTCATCGGGATCAGCTGCAGGCAGTTGCCAGCAGGCAGACACAAATGGTGGAATACAGAACATTACTGCTTTTAAAACAGCGTATGTATCTGGAAAGCAGTATTAGGACCATCTCTTCTGCTGCACAACATATCTGGGTTGTGCAGCGTATAACCTATATTCAGGTAGTGGTTCAGAGGGTAAAAATACCAATAAAGACAGCAATTAAGAGGTACTTTGCTAATATCACTTGAAAATAGCCTGCATTTCAGGAATCAGTTTTATTGAGCTCGAGCTTTGCATCTGTAGTTCAGCTGTTGGCCTTTTCTTGGTGTGTCAGAAACCAAAAGGTTTTGCATTATGTAATCTTCAGCTAGCTGGAATAATTGCCATACACACTGGAAACAAATTTCTAATGAGCACCTGAATGATCTGAGCAAATTGCTCCAGAGTATTTGCAGGGGAAACATGTTCTTATAATGCTCCTGAGTCCTCCGATCTGACCTACAGTCATGCTTTGCTTTTAGGCTGATTGCAAACCTGATAATGTTTTCTAAAGTATCTTAAGAGGAAGGAGCCTGGGTTTGTAAAAAGCATGTCTTAATGGTAACTCCTAGTCACAACATGTCAGCCCTGCGTTTCTGTACCATTCGCCGTGTCAGGATAGGCATTCTCACCTGCTCCACTCTCACAATCACTTCTCTCCTCCTCTCCTACAGCTCCTTGCCTCTTAGACATCTATTTTGTTTGCTGTAATCTTTGTGCTGTGCTAGAGGTTATAGATACTTGACACTTTGATAGTGGGTATTGCTTCTTTGTTTATCTGCCGGCTGCTGAGCCCATGCGTTGCCGGCAATGGTGCTGGCAGGCTGTGCTCCTGCACACGCTGTCATGGTGTGCACTGTTCCTGGACAGCCCAAGCACCCCAGGGTGACCAGCAGCAAAAGGCTGCCTCGCATCTCGATTCTGGGGGAGAGAAAGGAGTAGCTGTGTTTGCGGGGCTTTTGTTCACTTTTTTTCCTGATGTTACAATTGTATAATAAAAGCTTTCCAACCAAGCTCGGTGCAGATATTGCTGGTGGATTGTTGTTGCCGGTGGCAGCCGTGATGGCAAGATTTGCTGTGCTGTATGCAGCCTAGGGACTCTGAGGCAGGTTATCACACCTCCACTGCTCCTTCCTTTAATTCACAAGCCTTGCAAAGATGTAGTGAGTGAGGGAGGGAGGGAGAAAAAACTTAAATGTGCACAGTAACATAGTCACAGTAGGGAGGGAGTCAGAAAAGACTTAGGCTGCTTACTTGCACTTCTTGCAGCATTACAGAAGCTGACGGGTTTCTTCTGAACGGAATATTATTTTTCCAAGATTATTAGCAGAAAGATATTCCCCCAGCAGAAAGGAGCAAAGATACCTGTGCACAGGATTTGCGATCTCGCAGTCTGAAGCTCTGTGGAACACGGTGGTGGTGCTAACCGACCTTCTGCACATCCTAACCATGAAGTACTAGTGCATCAGTAGTATACAATCTGAACTGGAAACGCAAAATGCTTAGAAAATATTACCCTATACTGAAGTCGAAAGCTAATTGTCCATCATGACAATTCCTGTTAGACTTATACATTTGAAGTCTCAGTGTGAACACTAAAAGCTCATTCCAGGGGTTAAAGAACCCTACTGATAGATGGGATGTCAGGAGAGAGACATAATTGCACTACAGAAGTGGTAACCTGTACGTCTTGGGAAAAGAATAGGACACAGCTCCTGTATCTTGAAAGAAATAGCTGTGGCTAGATCTTTGAACTCTATCAGGAAAGATCACACTACCAAGCAGGCAGCAATGTGATGTGGCCTTCCTTCATACAAATGCTGTCTTCATCCTTCTCTCTCACCCCTTCCCTTTTCTTAAAGTGATCTAAAAGACCTACAACTTGGTGATAGTTTCATTAAATGCCTTGATGAAGGATGTAAAGAGTGTGTCAATGTCAAACATCATACTGCAGTATGATGGCAACATAAAGAGAGTGTACACATAAAGTCTTTCTTCCTCTTGTCTTTCTAGGCAGTGGTTTGAATAACTTTTATGAAAGTTCTTCAGCAATTGTTCATGGTTGGTTTGGATGCTTATAGGACCTTCAAAACCTGTTGAAACAAGAAAAAATTATGTGAAATGAATTTCTGTCGTTTCAGACTGGATCCACATCTGAATAGTGCCTGTAATTTTAGAGAGACTGCATTTACTTGAAGTAGGGAATTTGAAGTATTTTTATCAGACATAGAGTTGAATTTTTTTTTCTGTAAGAAGCCTTATCTCTAATGTGATTTTTAACCAAAAGAAATTTAAAACTATTTAAGGCGAGTAGAGTACATGTATTTATCTCAGTATAATTTTCATACTGCCTTATTAGAGAAAAGTCAGAAATGATTATGTTATTTCATCATTCATTGCAAATAAAGTGGATAAAAAAATATGAAGCTCTTCATGTTTACATGACACTCCTTTGTGTTTAGAAGATAAAGTTTAAGGACTTCAGTTACCTTTTATCCTCTAAATTCCAAAGGACCAGAGATTTTTGTTGAAATCCCCAAATCTAGTCCTTAGAACTGCAAGTCGATATTTGCCGTGCTTCACTTCAAAATTTTTAATCAGCAGCAAATAGAAATTCTCTAACAGCTGCTCAAAATTTGTGTCAATTAACTTTTTTTTAGGCTTCATAGGACACAGAAACAATGGCAAACTATACCCTGAATGTGTTCCTATTCACTAGAACGTGGTACTTAATTTTAAATGAGGAGCTAGTTAAATAACTACATGTAACCTTCACATTAAGATTAGTTCATCACTTTCATTACTGTTTAACACTCTAACAGAGCATCAAAACTAAATATCCTCGATAGACTTGCAGTGATGTTTTGTGGTCACTGGAGACATTTTAAACAGTGCAGCCAGCTGAGTGAGGTTTCTGTGCTGTCTTTATCTCTTTGTGTCCATGGAGTGTTCAGTTCTTATTACAGCTTACTTATGCAACCTACGATTGAATTTTTTTCCCTTAACTTAGACAATTGGCTGATCAAGGACAGCTCTTTAAGGGGGGTTCAGATATCTGTAATAAGTTATCAAAAACCTGTGAAGCCAGTTTCATAATAAATTAAGACAAGTCCCATGCAGACCCCAGCATGCAATTGGAATTCATGGGAGCCTAGCCTGACATGTCTCAGGGAAAAGTCTTAATTCTTTAAGTGAAAGTCTGAGGAACTTGGCATGACAGACTGTATAAGATAAAGATATGATGATCTGCCAAGACTAGTTTAGAAATTTTGTGCTTAATTGCCTCAGCTGTATTTCTCACTCATATTGTTCTTTGTCTAGTGGGTCTTTAAATATATTGATATGGTAAAATATAGATGGACCAATTGGACTGGTGAACTTTTAATTGTCCGTGTGCCACAGTGTTTGTGCAGTGAATACCATGACTTCTTGGTTTGATAAATATTTCTGTGTGTCCATAACCTTATTGATGTAATTTCACTGATGGGAGGAGAACTCCCCTTCCCTGGTTCATGGAAGTGCAGGGACAGAGTGGGCAGGGAAGTGAGGTTTTCCTGGCACTTGCATCACGTAAGGTGTGAACAATCCCTATTTGGGCCTGGTACTTCCTTACCACTGTGCAATGCCTCCATCCACTGTATCAGTTCCAGGATAAAAGAGAGTACATGCAAATGTATCTGCAGAATCAGAACTGGTGGCTACTCAGCATTTGTTTTGCTGCAGTTGTTTTTTTGATTGTCAGGTGTATTTGGATCAAGCTGAACAGAACAAGGCTTAGAGGGATCCATAAAATCTTCCGGAAACAATAAGAAAGCCACTTAAAATATCTTTTCACTACGTAAAATTATAATGACATTGAAGAGTTTTCAGTGGAGACTTTGTAGCGTGGAAAATGTGCTGCTTTGGGAAGCCAAGACTTTCCCTTTTAGAATAACATTCTGTAATTTTTTATATGAGAGTGTGGTAAAAGGCTTTCACTTTAAGCCTACCATTAAATCAAGATACTCATTTCTATATCCTGAACTAATTTAACTTTCGATAGAAGCTTCATGTTTTTGCAGAGTGATAAAAGGGAACATGTTGCTGGAGCAGGGAGACCGGAATCAAATAATTACCCATTGAGTCAGTCAGCTAATCAGGGGATTAAAGGTTAAAAAAAAATCCATGTGAGATGCATTAATGAGATATTTGTATGTGACACGGCAAGGTCTGAATGACAGATGCATGTCATGTCTTGCAATATCATATGGATAAAGTATCCACCTAGATTTTGTAGTTCTATATTATTTGTAATGCAGTGTTTTTGAAAACCCAAGAAGGATTGCATATTATTTTACAGTGTGTTTATACACATTGGAAAGCTGGTCAGAAAAGTGAAGAAAATATGTATCATGATGACTTCAATAAATCCAAGGAAAGAGCAATGAAAGCAAACTTAGGGGAATGTCTGTTGGCAGATGATATGTTATGTATTTCATGGTCTATCCATGGGACATGTATGACTTCATATAGGAGTGGCAGCAGCTCTGCCTGCACATGCAGCATTAAAGAGAGAATTCATGTCCTGAATAAAGATATTTTGGTGTATGTCCAGGAGTTAGTCTGCCCAGCGATTAATATTAGTGCTATTCTTCCCTTTTTATTGAAATCTCTTTGGAGGGAAAGGCAACCTTCAGCATCAGATTATTAATTTTGCTAACATACAGAGGAACTCTTAGCCAGGTTCCAAATAGGTAACCACAGTATGCTGTTCCTCCAGAAAGATGTTCAGAACCCCATACAATACAGTGTTCCCTGGCTGTGAACCTGCAAGGCACTTACGTCTGGTTTTAAGAGCAGGGATGATGCACTGGATCAGTCCTAGAGGCCACATGATCAGTCATCCCTGCAGCGACCCTGTGCTGCCCTCTCTGCAGGGCTTGGGAGGCAGTGGACAAAGAATTAGGTTTCCTTCTGCTGAAGATATGAGAAAGATCCCTTTCTTGATATAAACATTTCACAGGACTAGATAACTCATGATGAAAGAAATTTCATTATGTAAAAATAATATTTCTCTAAAATAGTTATATATCTACTCGTTTTTTTTATGCATGGTGTAAAATCAATAGTTTTTTAAGAACTAGCATGTAGGTGTTTGGCAGTATTAACAGTGTTGAAAACTTACATATCTCTCAATTTCTTGCATTTTCTGAGTAAAACCAATACTAGTTAATTTTCACAATTAAATGCTAAGTTTTGTTTGCTTGAGTGTTTTTTTTTTTAAATAGAATCAATGTGGAAGGGTGATCCTGGTTCATCCTGGTCCTGTTTTGTCTACATATGAACCACATCTAGCCTCACGTGAGACCTAGCAAGCAGCTCCTTTCCACTGCAGCTGAAAATTGGGCCTGAATTTCTGAGTTCTGCAGTATGTGCCTTGTGCACTGGCACTGTGTTCAAGATGTTGGAACATAGATAGATCAAGTCTGTATGTGCTGGCACTAGGCTCTGGAAGGGCTGAAGGCTACTGAGGCTGACCCAGATGTGAATCCTACTTCACTAAAACACCAAATGTTTGTGCCTGACTTTCTTCCAGTTGTGGAAAAGTGATGGAGCTATTTCACTAAAAGAAGATGGAGAGGAACGTGTGTCTTAGAGAACGCAAGGGTGCAGTGTCGTGGGGTGTTACCTCGGGAGAGACTCAGTTTTGTGTCCTGAATCAGATCTTAGTGCTCCCAGACTCAATCAAGTGTGGAAAGCACTGGGGCACTGTCTGTTCTTAGGAAGCCTGGCCCGTTTCTTTCCCCCTCCAGTTCTGGTTGCAGTCTGAAATTGTATTCCTGATGTTAGAAAGGAGTGTTCTGCTATAAATTGAGTGTACTCTTCCTCTTCTGAAAATGGAGTTTTGGTGAAATTCAGTTAACTGGTTTTAGCTATTTTGACATTTTCCAATAAAAATAAAATAGCATAGAATCAGAAATTATCTACCTGAGTCTGCAGGTCGAATTATTCCCATCTTGAGACATAGGCTTTTCAGCAGTCCCTATTGCCAAGCAGGGAAAATTAAATAAGCAAAATTCTGGTGTCTTAAAAAAATAAATAATTTTTGAAAATTAATTTTAATTAGTTTATGCAGTATTGGGAATTAAATAACATAAGAGGATGATTTTTTTTTAAAATAGAAAAACAATTACATGTTTCTAGTCCACTCCTTTTGGTCAAATTCAGGAATGTTGACTGTTGTATTATCTCTTCATAATTCCTTGTTTTGTTCAAAGGATTTCATGGCATTAGGTGCTGTACAAATACAGGACAAAAGGATGGAGCTATACCCAGAAATTACAGAATTTTTGGAAAATAGGGAAAATATAAGGAGGCTGAGAATATTAAATTAAATTGTGGATATGAAAGGTAAAGAATTTTGGGCACTGTTTCTAGTAGGCCTTAATTAATTCCAAGATGTGCCAAAATGTTCCCAATTTTCATGAACTCCAATATAACTCAGCATCTGGTGGGATGGAACCCTATAATGATGAAGCAACCCTGATATGGATGAGAGGAAGTTGTTGAAGCCTTTTCTTAATTTTCTTTATTCTTATAGAAATGGAAAGAGCAGAGTAGAGTATACAACAGCAAGAAATATAGCATGTGTTTTGCATACATAGAAAAACAAACAAAATAGACATTTCAAGGCATTGATACACATGAGAAATATTGCATCAATATTTTAGTCATACATCAGCTTATGAGTACTGTATTGATCTGTTTTTCTTCTAACATCAAGATAAGATTAGTGTTACATGCATGAAGCTTCCGTAGCTATTGGATGCAGGGATTAGTGATTGGAGCATAGAGACTGGTAGTCAAGAAACCCCGATTCAAGAGATGGACAAACCACTCCTGACTTTTTTTTTTCTTGCTTTCCCTACCTGATGCTATAACCAGAGAGATGCTTTGTACTTTGCCTGTATTACAGATCTGGTGTCCTGTACCTACTGGACAATTTGAGTGATTTTAAAATTTTGTACATACAGAAAAGCTGCTGTCCCTGTTATTCTGGTCCATGAGCATCCCTTTCAGACTGTCGCATTTCTTTGCTATGTAGCAGTTGTACCATTGGGGCAGCTGGAGGCCAAAGCTGAGCCTTGTTTCAGGCACTGCGCGGGCGTGTCACAGGCGACAGTGCCTGTGGTGTCTGCTCTAGATCGGGCCTAGATGCCGGTGCTTGCCGGTTGCTCCCTTCACATCCCCAGACACCTTTTGCCTCCTCCTGACGGAGGCAGCCTTGTGTCCTCTGCCTCCCTGCCAAGTAAAGTGCCCTCTCATTCAGAGCTTGCTGTGTGTCTCTGCATCTCAGAGATCTGAGAGAGACTTCTGGTGATACATCTTATTGAAGACAATAGTGGAAATAATAATAAAAGGAATCAGTTCCTTAGGAAAATGGAGTTTCCCAAGTATCAAGTCCTGATCCAAGTTTCCTCCCTCCTTCTTTGTGTTTTTTGTAGGAGAGAGAGTAAATAGGAAAAACAAGTCTTGTAGCTGCACATCTTGATGATAGATAATAGTAAGACGTTTTAGTGGCCTTTCCTGCCTTAGTGCTGCCACTCTCTCTGACAATTTGGGCATGCTGACTAAGAAGGATAGAAGGGAGAGCTGAGCCTGTACAAAGGAAATAATGAGTGTACCGTACTTTAAGAAATTTGGATTAGACTCTTCCGGAGGAAAATGTTTTTATGAACCAGCTTTGCTTTACAGCTCTAAAAAGCTATAGTTTTCCTTGTCATGTCTGGACTACATTAGTGTCAAGAAAGTGCTTCTCAAGTAAAGTATGCTTTTGAGTTTATAAGATGTGGGGTTTGATATGGTTCCTAGTGATGTCTGTTAGACCTTCTCTACCTGGCCTTATTGGAAATTAGTTCAAGCATGGTAGTAGTGGGAAGGACCTGTTTGCTTTTGTATTCTGACTTAAAATCTTCTTACAGTATTATGAATAACCTGCTTTCCCTGCTAATTACCATTTTTAGGTACAAATCCATCACTAAAGACCCAGGTCTGTGCTGGCATGGGGCTTGACCAAGCCTTGATCGAAAGTTACACTATTGCAAGCCAAGGATGTAGCCATAGAACTCGTACATATTTTATGAGCTCCTGAGGCCTGGTAGTCTCAGGTTTGCCTTCTAACTTCAAATCTACTTTTTTTGTTTTGGGGTGAGGAGGAAGTGAGAGAGAAAGAAATATTAAGAAATCAGACAGGTAAACAGGCTTTGCACAGGGATTTTAACACACCACTGCTTTTGTTTAAAGCATGCTGTTGGTTCTATTTAGCAACTCTGCTGCCAAGCTCCAAACCCAATCTAGTTCGAGCTTCCCTTGGGAGTTGCATTTACTGAATCTGTGGTGAGTCAGAAAGAATTACTGCCTGCCTCATTGTGCTCCTGGGAAAAGAGGAGCTGAAGAGAAGAAGCTCTTTTGCCTTTTTGTATTGGGTTCTGATTTGATTTGCTCCCATCAGCCAAACAGATACTCTTTTGGGGGTGACTTTACTTCTGTGGCTGCCTCCATGACAAGCTGGCATTCCTCAACAGGAGCCAATTGCTTGTTTGTTTCATAGCAAATAGGTCAAAGACTTTCCTTTCCTGGCTCAGGTTTGTGTACTTTCAGTCTGCAGCTGAATACACAATTCATCATGCCTCTAAACCAGGGCTATCTGTCTGCTTGCTGGCCCCTTCTCCAAGCTCTGTGAGTCCATACTTGCTAGCTGGGTGTATTGCATATGTGCAGAAAAACAGTGCAGATGCTCTCCTGAAATCTGCGTGTAATACTAAATGCTAATTTTTCAATGACAAAAGGGAATGCAGTGCTATTTGATAAGAATTTCATTTTTTTTTACAGGTATTCCAGGCAACGGCAAAATCAACCCACATGCATTTCACCTCTTTATGTTAGTGATAGATGTGATTCTCCTTATCCTAAATAGTCTTTCTCTGCATCTCATCCATCTAGAACATGTATATTGAAAATGCATTGATTTGTGGTGAAATTCTGAAAATCTTTTCTCTTCCCACCCCAGATACAGATCTATTTTAGCATTAGATTTTAAAAGATGGGGTGGAAAATGATGAATACACCAAAATAAAGGAGAGAGAGTTGCTACTCAGACCTATTCCTTATTTATCAGATGGTAGAAAAAATCATTCAAGTTAATATAACTGCAACTCCATCATCAACTTATTTCTTGAATCTGTTTTGATCCTGAAAATGTTTCATGTTCTTGAGGTGACGGATGTAAATGAATGCAAAAAGAATGTAAATAGGTATTTAAAACAAACTATTGATGTAGTTTGAGTGCTTCAACTTACCTTTACTTACTGGTATATATAACTACTGCAAATTTCAGTTGCAAAATTTTGCTTAAAGATGAGACAGTGGAAGGGACTGACTTGCAGAGGAATTTCTTTTGTAATTCTTTATCATTCAGAATGATACTGAAGAATAAACTAATACTAAGAGAAGAAGGAGGGAAATTGTATTTTTACTTGTGTAGGCATCAGCCTGCTTGTATTTATGTGAGGTGATCTGAGGATAGTTCTACTCAAAAAGGAGAGGAGGGGGTCAATAGGTATATATACACACATATGTAGTACCATAAGTTATTTTAAAAAAATATTGAATAATAAAACATTTATTGAATAAAACTTGTTAAAAGCATCCAATCTACTTCCAATGGTTTGTTCTATATGCAGAAAGACAGTATTGAGAAACAAAATAAATTGTATTCTTTTT
Source organism: Lycocorax pyrrhopterus obiensis (assembly GCA_014706295.1). Classification (NCBI taxonomy): domain Eukaryota; kingdom Metazoa; phylum Chordata; class Aves; order Passeriformes; family Paradisaeidae; genus Lycocorax; species Lycocorax pyrrhopterus. Next base: position 54,872,835 of record JACSVZ010000002.1, on the reverse strand, counting down.
GCATTAAGATTGCATTAATGTGTTGTTTTCTTCTTATATTTTGATTGTCACATCCATTTTGGTTTGCTTCTTTCTCTGATTGTTTTGAGTGGGCTTTCAGCTGGTGCAAATGTGCAGTGCTTCCCCACTCTTCGTGTTTTAGCTGGGTATGGACCTATTGAGGAGAAAGTGTAGTTAAATTTGGTTGACTGCATTTTCCCCTAATCTTTCCATTTCTGATTCTTTTTTAGCATGCTAATGTTTTAAAGGTGGGAGGTAAATCTTTTTGTTATGAACCAGTACTTCACATAGAGCCAAATGGTCCTTGTCCAGTAATCATCTTTCAAACCAATGGGAGTCTTTCCATTCGCCATGCCAAGCTCTTCTGTCATTGGGGGGGTTTATGTGTTTCAAATGCTTTGCCAGACGGAAGTTTAAGCAATCAAAGTAGCACACCAAGGGCAAGACATTGTGCCATCTCATGCCCTCTGCAGCCACTCTTGTCAAGTCTGTTTCCTCCTGTTCTTCCCAAAACGATCATGCTGTATCTCGTGGGTTGTGCTGACACTAGAAAACACTGAGTCATGTAGGACTGGGCTTCCTGTGTTTAAAATTATCTTCCATTTATTCTGTCATTGCAGTTCTTAGGATACTAACCAGACATCTTTGCCCATGATGTGATGTACACTTGGTGGAAGCAACTTATTGTGAGGCTTTGTTCCAGGATGAAGATGGCTCTAAATGATCTCTTTGATGCCTTACACAGCTTGGCAAAGCTGTTATGTTCTTAAAAAGTTTAAAGTAATGTTGCAAGATGCTGTGCTCAACTCTGGAGACCGCTGTCCTGAAGCAGAGCTGGTACTTCTGATGGCTGGCTTTGGTTGTGAAGTCCCATACTGATTTTGTCACCACAGTATTATGCATGATCAGTGCTGAATGCAGGGGAAGGCTACAGGAGAACTGAACAGTCCCAGTATCTAATAGCCCTAATCTTAAATTTTGTTTTTGGTGTCTTATAAAACTTTATAAAGATGTCAGCAGTGGCTGAGAGCAGCATTTTAAGACACAGACATACCATTGTTGGCACATGGTGATAGAACTATAGAGAAAAAAAAGCAACTTTCTCCATTCCTTTTTTAGGAATTAGAAGTTATTTCAGGTTCTCTTTTATTGAGATACTGAACTCCTGTTTGGTAAAGACTTTTCTAAATATGCTGTTTGAAGCCCCTGAACAAACATCTTTTCAACAGCCATCAACCAGGGTTTCCCCTCCTCCCCACCTTCCGCCCCCCCCCCCAAACTTTTCTTAATTTTAAAAAAGGGCAACAAATTTTGAAATACTATTATTAACAATTTATTGTTAAACAAAATAAAACCTTAGCAGTTTTTATATTTGCTGTTGAAAATGAAAGCAAATAAAGGTACACATTTTTCTTGGTTTTGATTTCTTTGTGTTGACGGAATATTGACTTGAAAATGTGCAGGTGAATGTTTATTAGTTGTATCATTAATTGCTACCATGTTAATCCTGCAAACTAAAATATGAACCTCTTTTTTAGATAGAAATCCTATTGATATCTGGGTACACACTGGATGAAAAATACTTTTGTTTGTATGAATGGACCTACTCACAAGAATAAAGTCCCCTTGCAAAGTAGGAGTAGGTTGGATCGGGGCTGTGGTATCAGCCTAGTTATTTGCAGAGGCACAGGGACACAGTGGGAAGCAGAAGCAATTTCTTTTATATTGTGCATGAAAATCCATTCAGATTTCTAGAAGGGTCTGCTTTATTTCCACTTTATTAAATGTAGTCTTGCTTATCCTTAGACCAATGGTGTGTGTGTGTCTGTTTTCTGAATGTATCTTCCTTTATTTATTGTAATATGGGAATATTGTATTTTGCAGTCTGTAAATTAGATATTTGATTCAATGCAGTGGCAGAACACAAGAGTGTTAAAAATGTCCAATTCCAGCAGGTGAAGCCAAGGGATGTTTAAAGCTTGGTGCATATAATGTTTATATTACATTAAGTACTGTGTTATTGCACAGGATGCTTATTGTTAGTGTCTGTAGGGAGAATCAGTTCCAAAGATTTCAATTTCAATAAACTGATTATGCAGTTCCACCACATGCAATTAGGAGGGTAGTAATGAAATGGTTATGAAGTCCCTTGGCATTCTGTAGTTTTTTTTTTTTAATTTTGTGAATAACATCAGGAGCATTCTGGAGGGAAGTGTTTATGTATTTATTTATTATTGATCTAAAAAAACACATTTAACATTACTAGTTATTACAACTCCAGTCTCAACAACAGGAAGGAGATAAGTTTTTTCCACATTATTAAATGCAGGATGCCTTGGGAATCGAGGAGATTTATCCTTTATATAAATATATTAAATATTAATGAATAGTAATTACAGAAATTAATTTATAGCTGCATTTAATTTTCTAATAACCTCTCATTGCTTTATTCCTTTGTTGCAAACAATGTGTATTTAAATATAGAGCCTTTAACAAATACCTTGGATGACAGAATGATCTTGTCCACTGATCATGTACTTCACTGGATGAGAGAGAGAGGATAAAGAGAAAAGAATGTGAATCCAATCAATGCTCTGTGGCTCAAGAAGACAGGCATCTCACATCTTCTGAGGGGGAAGACAGGGGCTACACAGGGAGGATTCAAAAACTTATAAAGATTTCTGTCTCTTACTACACTATTAATATCATCTCTTTTGAAAAGCCTAAAAGTATCTTGTTTGCAGTTTCTCATCAATTTGTGTGGAATGTTTTGAGTTTTTACAGCTTGATATTCTTTAGATTCTTGGGAAGAATGCTTGCATTTATCTCGTGCAACTTTTTGTCTCCATGGTTTTCTACCTTTCCAGACACCAAAAACATTTACTGTTATTTTGTGGTTGATTTTTCCTTTCATTTGAGCTCACATCTGGCCACAAAACAGCTCCAGAGGAAAGGTCAATTCCAATTCCCACTTGGATTTGTAATCATCTTGGACAGGTCAGTCTTGGGCAAGATCACAGTCAATCTACTACCTGTGCCTGAGTTTCTCCATCAATGAAGTAGGTGGGGGACATATTTTCTTCTCCTTTTTTCTGGTCTAAACAATTAGATGCAGGGAGAGAAGCTTTTCTGTTGTTTCAGGTTTCTAGAACTAAGTCTTTGGAAAATAAGTTGGATATGAACTGTATCTTACTCTGTGACTGCAGAGCTTCTAGACTTCCAAAATGTTTATGAACCCCTTTTTTGTCCTTCTTTTTCCCCCCTCTTTTTAAATGTAAATTGCAGGGGGGAGAAACATCTGTATGAAAGATAAGAGAAAAGAGAGGAAACAGTTCTGCTATATGTACTTAATCTTTTTTCCGTTCAAGCTTTGCCTGGCTTCTCTTGGGAATAAGACAAGTGGATGAGTCTAAATATGAGGGCCACCAGAGATCTGCGAGGAATTTGCATAGTTCTTAAATAGCCAAAAAAAAAAGGTTTTCTGTCCTTTTCTTTCCCTAAGCATAGTTATAATTGGCTTATTACTATCTAAGAGGATGACTTTTGGTTTTCAGGAAGGAGGTTTTCAGTGATTAACTAGATTTGAAAGATTAAGTATCCCTGAAAACTTCACAAGCGATAAATGCCTCCTCCTGTTAGCAAGACAGTTAAGGGAGATTTGGTGAAGAAAACAGAGGGAGGAAAAGACAGCCATGGATTGTTGCCTTCAGAGGACATGAGTACCAATTCCCACCAGCTCAGGCATGCAACAGAAATCACAACAAATTTTCCAAACAGAATGTCACAGAATGGTGTTGTACATATACAAGGGTGGCAAAAGGGATCTGTACACAGTTTGATAATGCCAGTCACTTGAGTTACTTTGTTGAGTTATTCTCACTGTAGCTAACAGTGGTGGGAAAGTATATTCATTATCTTCTTCATGTTGGGTTGATTGCATGTAAACAGTGGTGGTTTCTCGCATTTGAATTGTCTGCTAGCGCCTGGTACAGATCTGAAAATCAAGACACTTTTAAACACATGATAAATTTATGATAAGAGGGATTTGCTGGGTTCCAAGGATGATGAGACCATGTCTAAAGAAGTATTTAAGTCAGATGTGGGACTCAGATACCTCTTGGGGGAGACAAAGGGGGTGGTTCAGCATTTTCTGGGACCTTGGCAAACAGCACTGTTTTCAAATGTTCCTCCTGGTCTTTAGTAGAACGTGTCATGATGTTGACATACTGTGTCAAACCTATGGAAATCAATTAGTGTCTTTTTATTGAAATCGGTAAGTTTGTGTCACAGCATGCAACAGTAAGTTCACTGCCCATATAGAGTATCCCTGGCCACAAGGATGGAGCAGATCTCTAGAGAGGGCAATTTCCCTTTGCAGAGTAGATGTATCTAATTCAGGATCAAAATTGCAATTTGACCAAAGAGGCATGTGTTAAATCATCTAGATCCTCTTGTTATTTATTTATTTATTTATTTTTAATCAGCAGAGTTTGAAGAGTCTAAAAATCGTAAAGCACTCAGAACCAGGAAAACTTCCTTGGGAATTCACACTGAGAATAGTGAATGTGTTGGCCAACATGGAGTTGAGCAACATGTCAACAGAGTGACAGGGAGGACTGCAGGGAGTCTGTTATTTTGAGCATCGATTCAGACATGGTTTAGTATGCAAAGTGCTATCCTGGATCTTATCTCCTGGCCTGCTGCCAGGTTCATTTCCAATCTCAGTGTTTCATGCTGCCAGCCTGAGTAATCCATGTTTTTGTGTGTCTGGACATACCAGCTCTGCTTGCTGTTGGTGCAAGGCATGCTCTCCTCCATGTGAGAAGTCAGACAACCCCTCTGCATAACTTGCTGTGTGATTTAGAATATTCCATGAGAAGAGGAATTCTTGCATAACACTTATATTGTGAAGCTGTCCTACCTTCTGGAATGAATATATGAGAAACCAACTTTCTCAAAGTTGAAACACCATATTGGACAATGGTGTTTCAACTATATTACATTGTGTCTGTCCAAAAATTTGAAAACAAGGTCCTCAATATGGTTTTCTGCTTGAAGGTTTTTCCAGTTCTTTCTGCCAGAGAACAGTCTCATAGGACTGAGTTTTGGGGTCAGGATCCAATTTTGGGTCCAGTTACAGGATTTTGGGGTCCAGTAGACTGTAAGTCACTTTATGTGTTTGAACTGTTCACAGGAGTTGATGCCCGAAGATGAATGCTTTCTGAAGTAGCCATTAACACCTTCAGTTTAAGCTGAAGGTGAGCTGTTTAAGCTCCCCTCACTCCACACTGACCCTGCTCTGCCCTCTGAACTCATATGGTGACCCAGATCAGGGAGCCCATCCTGCTGATAAGAATATTTTTCTTGTGTTCTCCCTAATCCAGCTGTTAATACTTACTCCATCTGATGCACTGCACAGGTGCAATGAAAGGGATGCCAGCACATCATGATGTAGTAGATGCAGAAACACATGCAGAAATATATGCTGTTGTATCTTCATGTTCTTTGGAGAGGACATGATGTCTAAGCACAAAAACATGCATGTAGAGGGGGTTTTGTTTAGCTTAATCCCTGTGCCTGTACATGTTGGCAGTGTGACTGGTTATACTGAAGTTAAACAAAAATGTGTACGCTTAAAATTGTTCACTAAAAGATGTTGATGCATGCCTGCCTAATATAATGCATGTCAAGATGAGATCTATGAACTCCCAGCAGAGCTGGAGGACAGTCAGACCTTCATAGGATTCAAGTTTTTGAGTGATCTACTGGAACTCTCCTGTATTCAGCTGAACTGCATGAATGTCAGAGGGCAGAATCTGGCCAAGTGGATGTAAATTTGGGAAGAAATCTACTACCCCTGGACTTGGCCTTTAGAAAAGAAAAAAAAAAGAAAAAAGAAAAAAGAAAAAAAAAAAGAAAAAAGAAAAAAGAAAAAAGAAAAAAGAAAAAAACCCCAAATATTTACTGAGAACTTTGATGAGAGAAAAAAAGTTGCAGGGGGGTTTGCCTATTCTGTAATACAGATTGACATAGTGAGGTAATAATTATGTACTGTTTACAGGGGAAACAGCTACACAAAGTTCTCCAAGAATTTAGACCGTAGTGAGTAAATGACTGGAAACTCTTCACTGAGCACCATCATTGCTGCTGAAATGACTGACAGCTATAATCATATTTTGCTAATCATATTTGTTCTAATAAATGTTGGGTTTTGTCATTTTTATTCATGGCTTATTAGACAGAAAATAATTCAAACCAATGATTCTAAAGGTAGCCAAACCCACATAATCTTGGGTCTTCTGTGCAAATGGGCCCTTACAGCTTGACAGAGTGATGAACTTTTGAGTGAAAGTAGATGGTTGCCTGGTGACACAGGGGGATTGGCTGAAATAGTTGTGAGTCTGTATAAAAGGTAGGGAATGCCAAAGAAATGAATTTAGGGAAAATGCCATGCAAAGTAGTTTTGTAGACGCTTTTGAACCTAAGGGATGGTAATGATGCCTAAGCACTTTGCACTGTTGAAATGTACTTACTATGGTGACAATGAGATCTAAAAAATTCCCAGTATCACCTGGGAGCATTGCTACAGTCCTAGCAGATGAGGGCGTGGACTATGGAAAATCCTTGCCAGAAGGGTTGCTTTGGTGCGTCCCCCTGTTCAGTATTCACTGCTCTTGTCTAATCTGTAGAGGATAGGAGTTTCATACAAAATTGACTTTGGAGCTGGGCTGTTTGAAACAGTCCTTGTTAGTTGGAAAGATGACGGCTGTCACTTCTGGTGTGTTCTCAGGTGTTTGCCTCTGTGGTAGCATGTGGGAAGGAGAAGACTGTACAGGTCTGTCACATAAATGAGTCCTTTTCAAAAATCCTGGATATGGGTTCTGTTTGACTTAGTTTGGGATGTGAATTCACTCCTGGCCTTTATTGTCTCTGGGAAATTGTCCCTCAAGGTAAATGGAGAAGAAAAAAATTTCATGCTAATAGTGCTGTCAGCTACTATTACCACATTATTAGTATTTCTTGTCGTTTATTAAAAGAGAGTGATAATTTCTTGATATTCATTGGCATTACAGTAGTAATGCCCTGTAGTTTTGTGTTCCATCATCAGTAAAATCTATCAAATGAGTTCAGGAAAATGAATAGACCCAGAATCTGTGAATTTTCTAAAGGAGGTAGAAAGGGGTGTTAGCCTCCAGTTTGTGCATTTGAAGACCCATGAAAAACAAGTTATTATGCTTAGGCTGAGATTGTATAAATGAATCCACATCTGCTCCAGAAAAGCTTGGGGATTCAGAAACCAAAAACCCTGTGGTACATGAGCACTGAGAGATGATTAAGCATGCTCTGATATATGTCTTGGTATATGGCACTGCTGTCATGATATTTTGCCACTTTCAAGCATACCCCTTGAGAATAACACCAAACTGGAGCATATTAAAGAAACAGAGAGTCGTTTGAATTCAGGTATTGTTTGGACCAAGTTGTCTGTTAAACTGTGGAGTAGAAACGTGGTGGAAAACTCTATTTGGTTCTTGGTGGAGAACAATTCAGTGAGATCTGGCTTCCAAATACAAACTGTCACTTTTGGCTCTCCGCTCCTCGCCTCGCCTCGCCTCGCCTAGCCTCGCCCCGCCCCGCCCCGCCCCTCCTCTCCCTTCCCTGCCCCTCCCCTCTCCTCCCCTCCTCTTTTAAAAAATATAAAACTGTATTAAAACAGGAAAATTATGACGACATTTTTAATTACCTGCATTATTCCCATCAGTTGTATAAAATTTAAATGGCGAAAGGATTTTGAAACAAAAAGCTTTTCTTTTCAAATGCAAATTATGTACACTTTTTTTTTTGTCCCAGGGTTTGCTCTTAATCCCCAAACACTGTAAACCTATAAAACCCAGGATTTGTGGTGGTTGTAATTGGACTCAATGTGTTACAACTGAAATTTACTAGCCAATAGAGAATTATTAGTAAAATCAAGATTTTCAGGAATGGGGGCAGAGACAGAAAGCTGTCTCTGGATTTTTTTCAGCATGACTTTCAGCCTTGCTCAGAGGCAATAAAATGAGATGACACTGGGAAGAAAAGTACCTCACCAGAGCTTGTAGTTATTGTTTTGAATGCTTATACAGTTGCTCCACTGGAGCCAGATTGATCCATTCCTCGGCAATGAGCATTATATATCGTTTCATACAGCAAATGCAATGCTTTTCTTTTAAGTTGTCCTTTCTGATGGATGTTATTATGCTGAATCTTATTGCATTATATTATAGTTCTGAAATATTTAGGTATTTATGTCATTGGTTCGTAGAAGAGTAGAGTGTGAATATGGTACTGGGTGTGAAAATATTTGTCTTTGCAGGGTAGGAAAGTACTCTTGGAAGATGAGCTGCTCCTAATAGGGAAATTCTACTTGCTCTTCCAGCATGAGAGGGTGAATTGTATGGTGCCTCCAGGGTGCCCTGATGTGTTTTAACCCCTTGTGTTATTAGCAGGATCTGTCACCATCTATTCTGACTTCCTTCACTGTTCCCATTTTAATGCAAAGTATTTTTTTATTCCAAACACAAAGTAATTATCAGAAAAAAACCCAGTGTTTCAAACTGCCTTATATTCTCATTTGAGATTTTTTTTTTCTAAGACCTGCCCTGATTTTAAAAACATAAGTGATTAACCCATATATTTTTAATATTCTCGAAGCCACTGTTTCAGGGGTTTTGTCCAAGGATACTCACAAAGAGGAGGAAAACAGCATAGAAAAAGGGAAAACTGAGCAGGAAAGAGAAGCCAATCCTTTAGAACTCTGTACTTCAAAAGGAAATAAATGAAAGTTAAAACAGCACCCCCTTTACCTAGATACAACGCATAAATGTCAGTATTCTTTGCAGTAACTAAACCACTTTTTTTTCGTACTTCCTGAGTTGTGTCTCCCATAGTGGGTCAGTCTGAAGTTCTGATATGAAATTATTTCAATGCCTGGAGCTCAAGAACAGGAGCACACTCCTCATGCTGCCCGATGTTGTAGGTACCAGTGCTGCCGTGCCTGCACTCTCCAAAGGGTGGGGCCTGCTCCTGCAGGTACAGTGTGTAGCATGCTCACACAAGTCAGCAGTGACTCTGTCTTACTTGATGGTGGCCTAATATTTTGGGGAGGTATCCCCAGAAAGCCTGATGCAGAAACATCAGTGCCTACTAAAACCAGCAAGCACTGACAGACATGCTGCTAGATGAACTCATATTCACCATGTTGTTCTCCATCTTCCTCTAAGTCTGCTGCTTGTGGCTTAGGAGAACTGATATTTGTGCTGCTTGATCCCTTGCCTGGCACTTTGTGTGCTGCAGAACAGCACTGCAGCACTCTCCTGCTTAGCCCGCTGGTATTTCAGAACAGCTGAACTGCCAGAACTGCTGCTAGGTTGTCCCAGCGTGGAAGTATAGGTAAGGACTGTACTTTGAGACCCGAGCTGCAGTGCAGGCTCCCCTGAGAATGCACAGCATTCCTGCTTGCAGACGACTATGATAACCTCCAGCCCCAGCATATGACACAACACAACCCAACCATTATGCCATTCTGAAAGGTCAGGGCGCGTGCACTGTCATATAACCCAGTGCTTAAGATCTCAAACTTCGCAAAAGTCAGAATACTTTAAGGAAACCTTCTGTAATATAAAACAGCAAGCCTGTATCTTACTGCCACAATTTGTCTCAGTGTTGCTATATGGCATCAAATGAAACTTATGGACAAGAAAGTAACTTCCATGAAAGGAATTTTCATGCTGTTCGCAATAGATATTGCTTGGTATTAACTATGTACTTGCAGCTGTGCAGCTGCCAAGCCAGATTTTTCAATACCAAACACAATTGTGTAAACTAAAAGAAAATATTTAAGTTCTTATGAAGCCTTGTGAAGCCTTGCAAAGCCTTGCAACTGCTCTAAGACCTGAGCAGTACCACACTACTATCCAAAGAGGTGTCTTACCCAGGAGCATAAAGAAGTGTCATGAGTGCTTCATGCTCATGTTTATTTTAGTAGACTGCTCACAAGTGTAGGTTAACAAAGAGTAGGCATGTGTCACTACTCTGTGCTGTTTTGGGCAAACTCTGTCTGTGGTCATTTTTCAAAAAGAAAGGTTTCAGAGCATACTGCTGTAAAACATGCACCTCCTGTGTTTCTCTGCAGGTAATCTATAGGCTGCTGGAGCCATGCAGAAAGAGTTTGTATTTGTCCTCCATCCGATGCTTCACAGAAATCTCATCCAGAAGCCAAATGAAGAGTTAGGATATATTTCAGCAGTGAACCAAGAGAGCAGCATCAGACCAGGAAAATTTTTGTTGATAACAGATCATGTGCTCAGCTAGCTAAGGAGAATGAAAGAAAAAGATATTGTATCTATAAGTCTAAGTAAGCCTGTGGGTGTGCATTAAGGACTTAACTCAATTTGAAAAATGCTGCCCAAATTTGTTCCTACTGTGCGTAAAGTGTTTCTAAGCCTCAGATGAGCCATTATATTTATCCAGCATGACATCTGTTAAAATATTTTTGAATAAGGAGCCTGTATGGAGCATATGTAATAAGATAGCTTTTGTGAGCATATTTGTATTCCTGATAGATGAGAATGGCTCATTTGGAGCCCTCCCAATTTTACACAGTTTAGGAGGTGTGCTAGATCCCAGATGAAAACCCACAAGAAAATGTAATTAGTGGAACAAAATTTAGTGCATTTGCCCTGTGGCTACTTTTTACATTGCAGCAGTTTTGCTGTTAATTTTTCTTCTTCTTTGAAGTACTAAAAACAAGGGATTTTTGAGTTAGGGACCTAATCACATTACAAAATCAAGCCTTGTTTCCCAGTCCTTCCATATATTTTCTTTTCTTTAAAGAATATTTTTAAAAGGACCCAATCCACTTTTCATTAAGAAAATAAAACAAGCAGACTCATAAACATTGAGCTTGACTTGTAATCTGGCAGAACCCAGCTAATGGAAACGCTCTGACTGAAATAGAATGGACAACTTTCTTGAGTAAAGATTTGTAGAATTGTACTTCTGGTTCACCAAGTTTCAGGCCAAAGCAAATTTTACAGCCAAGTTATAAATATTTGAAAAATGTGAAGCATAATGGAAATGCTGACACAACCTTAAACACACAGGCATAAGCAGCTCAATGTTATAATCTGGCAGTGCTGTTTTGAAAATGGTTATATGATAATGTAATCCAGGACTGGAGAAATTTTAGCTAAATGTATCAATATGAACATAATTTACTTAGACATTAATATAATCATTGACATAAAAAATCTATAGTACTCTGATGTATAGATCAAGACAGTTTCTTTCTCCCTGATTTATACCAGTGAGATATATGTTACAGTACACAATAAATAGGAACAGTATCAAATTGCTAAGGTGGTGTTTCTTCAGACTTCCGATCACTATTTACTGAACAATATCACAAGAGCAATATATCCTTCAGAGTGTTAATATGTAACCAGAACAAACAGAGAACACAGGAAAGGTGGAGAAAAGTTAGATATATAAGCAAGAAAAAGTGAGTTATTGATTTTATTGACTGGTTTGTTAACTTCTGACATTGCAATAAAGCCTTATTTATTTGTATACAGAAGACTCAATTACATAGATACATATTATTTAAACAACTGGGTTATTTACAGGAGAATTGTAGTTTCATAAATAATATAGACCTGCATTTCTCAAGCTGATGTTTATCCATTGTTACCACTTAGGGAGTTGTGGTATCCACAAATGCTCTTTGGAGGAAAGTCATTAGAATAATGTTAAGTAAAACGCCTGCTATTGTAACAATACATGTCCGAAGTACACATTAGCACATACAAGCGTTGTTCTTCACAATGACTGAAATACAAATTATTGCATCCTGCTTTCTATGACTGGAGGAAGCAGCATGCTGGCAATACTTGCCGATGCAGCCACTCCAATTGACATCCTCCTTTGGTCCAGGATTTCTCTATGCTCTGACAGCCCAATGGCACCCTGCATGTGAGATGAAAAGAGCTGGTGAAGGTCCCACAGGAAATGATTGGGCATGAGCCTAAATCTTCCTTTTGCCAGATTAATACCTGATTTTTCTTTTCCTTCATGACAGCTGTAAGGAACAGACAGTGGAAGTGTTGGCTGTTTCAAACGAGCCCAGGCTATCTTTCGCATATTCTCAAAGCTGGGCACCCTAAAAGATATTAGGAAGGCAACAGCAATCCAATTCACAAAGCACATCAGGTGTGCTAAACCATCTTTTGGCTACTGAAGGATCTGTCTTGTAGGAAAGGTGGACCCAGGGTTTTCTTTGCTCCAGTTTCTCTGTGCACCATTTGTAGCTAGACATAAGACAGCTTCTCTGGGCAGAGAAGCAACACAGCTGTGTTAGAGAGACGCACAACGTGCACTTGTAGAGCACCATGTGATTGCAACTGTGTGGCTTCCACACCAAGACTGGCTTCTGTCAGTTCAGTTGGGAGTATGGACAAAGAAGTTCAAATCTGTTTGTCTATATATACCTTTAAATGTTATCTTTACATTTTGTAAATATAGCTAGGTTCTTCTAAAGGGCTGGATGGGTCTAAGTCAGATGCCAGAGCTCTTACAGAATAGTTACAGAATCTTTTCTTTAGAAGCATTTTTAGAAGGAATCAGTGATTACATTTACCCAACTCCAAATTATGTTTAGTAGGCACATACACATAGTCTGAGATCTGACATAATCCTTAAAATAAGTAATATGACAAATGGAGGCTGATGCTGCTTTTGTGTTGTTGTGTAATGGAGTTAGAATAATGACAGGACAATAACATAATAGAATTCTGCAGAGCCCTCGCGCAACTTTAAGTGGAAGTAAAATCGTGGAAATTAGGAGGACAATAAAATAATGCTTTGTAAAAAGGATAAAGAAAGAGTGTTGCCGAAGTCAATTAGTGACATAACACACTATGAATGCACTTAAATTAATATCATCTTTTACCAGTAGTTATTTTTCAATTACTGTAATGGTGAAAAAAATAAACAGAACAATAATATAAAAATGAAAGTGATGTAGGAAACTGATTTGTTTAAATTATGTATCTATATAGAGAGAGGCATACGTATATATATATGAAGACAAGCATTCACATGGATTAGAAACATTATATTCCGTAAAATTTAATCCTGTTAGGATGTGTCGCGGTGCCCTCTTTGAAGCAAGTTGCCTGCCACTTGCTATTTTGGCAAAGCGAAGTCGTGTGTCTTTGTTTTGCTTTTTTGCTTCCTTCACGGCATGTTGTTACAAAGAGGTCTTGCCATGACAAGACATTGCTAACCAGGAGATCTTTCATGCAATTCAGCTATGCTGGGATGTGTGCCTCTTACACGTAAAGCTTTTTTAACCTATGCTGTATTCTTAAACCTTTCCTGGAAAACTAATCCAACATATTTATAATCAGTGGGAGTTTGACTCGCATAAAGGCAAGATCAACATGCTACAGGAGCAGTGTCCAAATGTTTGTCAACCACTTGGTTATTTCTATGCAGTTCTATTTTAGGGTATTTTCAGTGTAGAAAAACTATTTTAGTGGCTCCTGCAGCATGGTTTATTATAATTGACTGGCAAATAGCTCCTCAAAACCAGACACTATGATAATGCTGGCTACTAGTTTTTTAGCTACTTTTAATATTTTTAGCTTTTGATCTATGGAGGAGGGAAGGATTGAAGGGGTGGGAGGGGGTGCAAATCAAAAACTCTTGCTATGTGGTTTAAACTTGGTTTAGTGATGGTAAGGTTTGACATATTTTGTAAGACCTGGTTGGAAGACTGAATGCTCTTTAAAAACTTAAAGTGTTTAGGAACTCCTGGCAAAAGCTCATTGTAAACAGCCTCTACAACAAATTTCAGACAATAATAAAGAGAAGGAAGTTAATTCAATTCAAGATTTACAAAATCTGGAGGCATACATACCATAAGTTTCTGCAGCTTTCAGCCAACACTTTCATTTGAAATAATGTCTCACCCTGCTGAGCCACATCATGAGAACTTGCTGCAGATATCAAATGGTACCGGTTGCCTTTGAAAGGCTGTTGTATTTTTGTAGCTGGGAATTTCTGAAGATACATGTGCAGCTAAATAGGCTTATAATGAAGACTTACCAGTTTTGTCATGTAGTTGGATCTAGGAGTGTGATCTCCTGCATACAGAGTTGCTGCCACTGTTAAGGTTTCCTTCTGGATCTCAACTGGACTCCTACACTATGCCACTCTGTGGGGTGGCTCTTTCAAGAGCCTCAATAAAGTCTGAACAGCTGAACAACCTGTAATGAGACACTTGATGGAGCTGCCCCACAGGGCTGTGTAAAGACCACAGCAGAGAGTGTAAAGTTGTTAAAGACACCACAGGGATGAAACCAGTGAGCTCAGTAGCAACGGTGATAAACCACTGTTGCTTTACCATACTTCCTGGTCAGATTGCTCCAGCAGGAGTTTACATATATTATGGGGTGCATTTTGCTGAACACTGACTCTGCTGTGAAGTGCTTTTACTAGGTTTAATTGGATGCTTCCTTTCTTAACTGGATATTTTCACCAAACTAGGTGATTTGAATTTTTAAACAGGCTCTCATAGGACTGATTGAATACTAGGTTCATCTGCTTCCCACCTTACAGCTTTTTCTTTCCACTCCCTTGTCAAAGTTGTGAGTAGAATTTCTGTCATCAGCCACCTACTTGTGCCCTCTCCGCTGAAGTTAGTCTACCAGCATAACTTGTAAAAAGCAAAATATGTCAGACATGCTACCCTTTTCTTTCACCCAGAAGCCCAAAATACTGTGCACCAGAGAACATCCACATGTATTGCCTGGCTTTCAGCCACCTGTAGTGCCAGCAGCTGAACACATATTAAGTAACTGTGCAGGGTTCCCCAGGCAAACAGCAATATATATCTTTATAAGATATCTTCATAATCTGGTTTATTTGGGGGAAGGGTACAGAAGTCAGGTAGGGAGGATGAATGTTGGCAAGTTGGGCTTTTGATGGAAAGCTTGCCCTCTTCCCTATTAGGAACAAAAACAATATGCATAGATAAACACTGTAAAAAATCATAAAGAAATCTAAGATAGCTATAAAGATGGCAAACTGTAACAGTTTCAAAAATAGATGTTCCAAAATAGATGTTCTTTAATGTGCTCACTCTTTGGCATTTAGTAAACTTCCAGGGATGGAAAGAAAGGAAAGTTTAATTTAGAGAAGCCTCCTGCCCTTCTTAGCTAGGGATCAGCTGCCCAACATGAAATAATAATGCATTCAACTGTCCATCTTCTGGTAAGTAACCTTTATCATCATTGCTTTCGCCAGCACTAACAGCAAACAGTGAGTATGAAATGTTGTATGAATTCAGAGAAGACTGATAGGGTCTTTGTGGCCTTAATATTTGTGCTAATGCATACAGTATAAAAGGAGCTAGAACTCTCAATATGAAGGGTCCAAATCATAAAAAATGTATGCACCACTAACAAGGGATTTTTCTGCACTGTACTTAGTGGGTGAAGAAAAGTAGAATGAGTCTATTTTGAATAAAGAACATACTTTTGCAATTATATCCCTTCACCTTTCCTGCAGTAGCAATACTTCTTTTCTCACATGAGCTGTCTGAAGTGGAAGCATATTCACATAGGCACCAATAACAAAAAAAAATTCACTTACGGAAAAGAGAAAAAGGAAAACATGAGACAATGAAAGAGGCAAAAATAAAGATGGGAAAGAAGAAAACTTAAGGCACTTGGGAGAACTGGGATTTTGAGTTATTTGTGATTTTGTGCCTTGGTATGGTAGATTTTTGTTAGGTGGTAAATGTAACTCGTGGTTGCCCAGGAGAAGTCCTCTGTAACATGAATCACTTGAATAGTCTGATTTTCATTATAAAGAGTCATGGAGTTTTAATGTTATCAGTCCTAATCCAGAAAGATGCACGTGCATAAATTCAAACCAAGCTCTGTGCATAGGGGTAATGAAGTCTGTGATTTCAGCTACTGTGTGCCTTGTGGATGAAGATCCTTTAGGACGAAATATCCCCAGGGACCAGGCAAAGAAGACATTCTATGCTCTGCTGGCAGAATGACTTTGAGCTCTCCAGGTGATTTTAGTAGTTTTGCAGTAGCAACTGCAGGGCAATTTCAGATAAGTATAAAACAGTCATGTTTTACTTACTTAAGTACTTGAATGGTACACTAGGTAAAGCAAATCTGCTCTATTCATACTGCTGTCTGATTTAATCCATTTTCAATGCAGGATGTTTAGCTGTTCTGTATAGGATATTGCATTGACATATATGTCGATATTGGTAAATCAATATACCATTTCCTTATCATACCACAAACATTTTCAAAGGTAAACTAGAAGAGCTTTGTACATAGGTCGGAGAAAATTAAGAATGAGAGTTATGTAAGTTGACACAATCTGACATTGTGGAAGATGTGCACAGTATTTTTAAGTTGTACTGAAATGATTGAACAGTAAAATAATAACATCAAACACTTCAATTTTGTTAGGTTTCAGAGTTAACAGGTGCTGGTAGTAATATTGCATTGGTAGTAATAGCAATGTAAAATAGAATCAGCATAAAATTTCAGTTTTGTCTCCTGCAAGTATTGTAAAATTTAGGTGTGTTTGTGAAATTTTGTGCAACAATCTGATTACTAATGTTTTACAGTGTGGTAGTTTGTGAACGCTTCCTCCCTACATGTCCAAACTCTGATGCAACAGGAAATTGAAAATAGTGGAATTAAGAGACAAAATATGGTGGTTTGTGGTAGAATGAAGATTGTTTGGAGGGAATTTTATATTTTTTTCATTATCAGTTGAATTTTTTCCTTCAGCTATTGGATTTTGTTCAGCAGGATTGCTCTTGTTATAATTGCTGAGAGTTAAGGTTTCATTTAATGAAGAGCTGAGTTACTTTAATCAGAGATGACAGACTTTCACACACCATACCTGATAATTTGAATATTATCAGTTGGTCTATTTAATTTCCTCAAAAAGTTTTTTTTCTCTTGATTGTGATCTAAATGCAGCTATATTTTGCTCAGATTGTTTATTTTATTAGTTCATTAGTTTTAAAAATGTAAGACTTTTTTTCACACAGGCAGTATTTTCACTTTAATGATTTAATTCTCAAAGCTGTATCTTTAATGTGAGTTGTCTCAGTGAGTAAGAAAAAAGTCCGCTTTTGATTTCTTATTGTTATGGCTACTGAGAGATAAATACAAGTAATTTAATGTCACATCGTGGAACTAGCTAAAGATTTAATATGAGTGGCAGCTTGAAACGTGTTCTTTTATTAATGTTAATGCATTTGAAATATTTGCTTAAATCTCAGAAGGATTTATATATTCTTTTGATTACTGAAAATCTAGTATTATTGAATTTGATCCGGCTTATTTTTCAAAGCATTGAGTGCTGAGGAGAGGTGGTCCAGCATGTCCCTTGTTTTGATAGAAATGTGAGACATATTAAATTCATTCATGAAGACCATGAGGAAGTTGTTCATATCCAGATCGTCTGCTGAGACTAGTCCTGTGCCTTGGTATGAGCACTGGCTTTGAGTGAGCTTTGGTGCAGAGTTTGAGAAGAGATGCCAGGGTTCATCATGCCTTTGAGCAGGCACAAGCACACATGCGCAGAAGGGCCAGGGTAGAGCTGGACATACAAGTTTAATGCGCTCCATCATCTCTCCTGTGATTCTGTTCAGTGTAGTTCCATTTTCCAGTCAGCTGCAGGTTCCTTGCAAGCATCAGAGACCAGGTGAGACAAGGGCAGCTGAGACAGGCATTGCATCCAAGTGAGGGTGCTGGGGAGCATGTGCAGGTTCACCTTGTCAGAACTGCTGTGCCCCTGGAGCAGCCAAGGAGTCACAGAGCAGTTTTGTGTTTTGACCAATGCCTTCCTGAACAGTGGAACTACAACTGAGGAGATCAGCTAAATTGTGCTTATTTGAGAATCCATACTGGAGTCTCTTTCCCCATTCGTTGTAAAGTGGGGGATGGAGCATTCTCACCTTCAGAGGGCACTGGGAGACACTAAGAACTGAATTACCTGTTGTGTTGCTGAAAATGTGTAAGAAACAAAATAGAAGCTAACTGTGGAAAGCCTTTTATAACCAGTACATTTACAGCTGTAATTTTGTATGAAGCTTGGTGGCCTTGAGATGTGGTATTTCTTTTTTTCTTCTGATGTTTCTCTTGTTGTTTTCTCTTTTTAAAACCAGATATTGTATAACATGGCTTTTCACTTGGTTTGTGGAATTTTTTTTCTTGTTTTGATAAGGGGAGAAGAAGGTTGTCTTTGTTTTCCTTAGCTTTATTTTAAAAAATATTTTATTTTAAGAAGGCTGTTTTACTGTGTTTACAGTGCACTTCAATTTTTTATTGTGTCATGCTCTTTCAGTCCCTTGGTGGGATGAGAGGTGAACGTATGTATTATATAATTTATAATTAATTTATGATGAATCACATATGATGAATACTGCTTATTAAATATTAAAGCCTTGTCTACAGTCATGGCAGTAGTATGACAGTGGCACTCCAATCTGTTCATATGGTACTATTGAGCAAACTCATTGACTGAGGCTGTGTTGTCAGCACTCAGTTAGTTATAAGAGCCCTGCCTAGGCAAACAGTGTTAAGTGTTGGCTCTCTTTTCGGAGTAGTAGCCCTGCTACTGCCTTCCCCCTGCCCCTTGTGCCCCAGCAGTTGGGGGTGTAATGAGAACAGAATCTCTTCAAAATGTAGTTGCAAACAGAGAAGGTGCTGCTGGTAGTTCCCCAACCCTACAGGGACTGTTGTAAGTCCTGGTTCCTTGCTGACAGAGCCCTCACTGATAGAAGGCTGAGCAGAGTTGGAGAATAACCTAATAGGAGGTAATGGCCTGGATCTGAACAAGTGGAAAATCTAGGCTAGATTTTGACAGTCCATTTTTATTAGTGAGGACTGGAATTTGGACAAGGGAATAATTTACCTGCAGAGGCCGTTCCAGCATCTGGAACTAATCAACTCCCAAATAAACGCAGTAAAACAGAGGGGAGAAACAGTGGTAGAGGATTGTGTGCTGCCAGTTTAGGGCAGTTGGTCTTAATGAAGGTATTTTTCCAAATTCATAGCGGTGAATCTCTGAAGCAGAAATAGTAGAGAAATCAGAAATAGACAGAGGTCTCTGACTCCTCTGAAATCAGGGGAATCCCCCTAGTCAGAAATATATTTTTATAAAGCAGAAAAGGAAAAGTAGCCTTCTAATGATATTTTGTGCTCTGCCTTGCCTTCCTCGGAGTGTTGACTTATGTGTGTCAGTGAATGCAGCGTACAGCAAGGAAAAAATGCTGTCACTGTGTGATGCAACAGACCTTAACCCTGAAATCCTTGCTTCACTGTATTTAGTGCCAGCCCAGCAGGCAGACTTTCTTGTACATTTTCTTGACTCTTGAGTGTCTGTTATAGCAGGTAGATTAGAAGGGGCAGGAGAGATCTGAGAATTTCAGTCAGAGAATACAGGATTGATAATTTTATATAGGATGCCATGTAAGACCACTTGGAAGTGGCTTCTGTTTTCCTGAGATGACTGCATCCTATGGGAACTGAACTAGAAGCAGCAGGCAGAGCATTTAAGCACTGAAATTAAAAAAAAAAAAATCATCCGTGATGGGTAACTGTGTGATAGGAATGTAATCCTAAGTGATTCCAGTTAGTACAATGAAAAAGGAAAGGAGTGTAATTAATTTTGGCTTGATGGTCTGTTATAACCAACTTGTGCTACGTAAAGATTGTGTGATCAAATATTGAAAACTCCTTATGGTACAGATAACAGAAATCAGTGGTTCTTTGGATGGCTGCACCATGGAAAAAAGAATACTAAAACACAGGCATATTACTTCAGAACTTCTTACATATTTTCTGAGAGCTCAAGGTATAAAAACTGCAATAAAATCTAATTCTAATGAATATTTGACTTTGGTTTTGTTCTTTTCCCAAAGATTTCATAGGACAATTTAATGACATGACAGATTATCAGGAGCTTGTTTTAATATTAATTAAATCACACACAAAGACAAAATCCTCAGCCCTTAAAATTACATAAACAAAATTGACTTATAAGATTTGATCTTAATGGAGAGTGATATCTTCATTGGTATTGAGCCTTTGATCTAATATCACCTTATACATACAGCTGTGAAGATAAAAAAAAAGACCATAAGAGTATGTGGAAATTACCAAAGGAAAAATTATGTTTAGTAACATAGTGCTTTATTTTGTTTAGAAGGAAATCATACTGGGGAAACCCTATCTTTAGTCTTAGGGATGGCAGCAGCACTAGGATTGTTATGCATTTGAAAGAAACAGTTTTCACTGAATCTCGCATATCTAGTTACGTTTTTCTCTTTTCATTTAACTTGAATGAGTAAATTGCAGATAAAAAATTTAGTGACTGCGTCTCTTTTTGCATGTTACTAGGCAGTTGTTGGAATCCTCACTGATTATAGTAGGTCAGCTTATTCTCATTATTAAATGACAGTGGTCATTAAAATGGAAAACATATTTCTGTAGAATTCACTTTATAAAATGTCAGCAAGTTTGTATGTTTTTATTAGTTCCAAATCAGATATTTCAATAGACCATTTGTAAGTATTCCCAGAGCAATGTCCATTTCTGAATTTTTGAGACCACAAAAAGATATTACAAATTAATCAGATTTTCAGATTTCCGCATAATAACTCTGCACGTTTATTGTTTAATCCAATTCTAAAATGCTGTTATGATTGACAACTTGCTGTAGAGATAGAAGTCAATTGAATAATATGTAGCAGTCAATTTTATTTGAACCTTAATGTGGTGAAGGTGTTTTTTTTCACATTTCCATTATTTATAAGTTGTTCCCCTTGGAGAATATATAAAAGAATTTGTTTTAAATGAGCTGATAATACCCTCTTTAAAATTTATGACAGAATCATATCCTTTTTCCTTACAGCACAAGGGTGTGCCAAGAAACTGTTTCAGAACTATCTCGCTATTCATAGGATAAACACTGGAAAAGAGCATCTTCTCAAGGTTTACTTAGAATGGAATTTCAACCACTCATCAGAAATAAAATAACAGAACAGGAGGTATCCTACCAACTAGGAAACCTGGTGCCATTGCCAGGGTTTTCTTTATAAGAGACCACAGTACTCTTGCAGCTACATTTGATACTTGTTGTCATTCTTACAACTTCAAAAATCAATGTGGGCCTGATCATGCCATCAGCACTGAAAAATTGTGCATCAGTTGAGCCCTTCACCCAGAGGAAATCGAGGATGGGGATGTAGTTTTGAAAATATCTTGGTACTTTTTTAAAACTGATAGGATGTTTTGGGTTTTTTTTCCTCCCTTTCAAATCTGTATTGCAGACTTCAGCAAAATCTAATAGGGCTGGACTGTGTTCTGTGCTTAGCAAGTCATTAATGCCCAGCGTATAGTTCAATTGTTGGATATTGATCATCTCAATAAATGCTGGAAATCCTTGGTTTCGCAGAATTTTGCTCATCCTCCACATGCAGTTTAAAAAACAAGCTGTCATTTGGAAGCATACCAGTTTTCAGTTTTCGTAGTGCCTTTTTATTGTGCATAGTAGAGCCTTTGCTGCCTCAGTAACTGACAAAAGAAAATACTTTATTAAGACAGAAAGTAAATGTGACTTGATTGTTTTTCAGATAATTTTTGCTTTCAGAAATTGCAACGGCTGATGCTCACCTAAGCGTAAAAAAATGCAGTTCCCACACGCACGGAGTGCTCATGTACTGTATGTAAATTGATGTATAATGCAACCCACATTAGCTGGGTTGATGATAGCTTCGGTTTCACTGCTGTCAGATTTCTGTAACTCTTTGAATGAGTTGGCTGGTCTGAATGAACGTTAGCATAATTTATGCAGCTGATAAGCGATTTGAGTGCTTGAGTTATTGATAAAGCACTTTAACATATCATTTTCAGCTTCATGTTATGTGACATCAGAGTAGAAGGTAATGTGGCAGTCCCCAGGCTGGATATTAAAGTCAATCTGTTCTCTGGATTTCAGAGGCCAGAGGAAACACAGTGCTGCCTGATACAAGCCCAGCAGACCAGCACCAACCCAGTCAGTCCCATCCTACATTCCCTGTTGGGCCTCAGGTCAGTATCTTTCCTTTTGATTAATCAAGACGTGCAATTTGATGAGAAATAAATAACTGTGATTGATGATCTTTGATCTGTGTAATGTAGAAAATGTGATTCTCTTTGGCTGCATTCAGTGTTACAAAAAGGGAACATGTATGTATTGTGTATATTTTAAAAGTCAAGTTTGGCAAGATTTGATTTTGTATGTTTTTCTAAAATAAAACTTAAGAAGTTTTACATATTTAGGAGGTTAAAATATTTGAATTTCTTGTGTAAATTACTTCTGAAATTAATATAATAATTTCACATTAAAGAGCTTGTTCAATTTTAATGCAGAATTATTGTCTCTGACAGTTATGTCTGTCACACAGAGCTCCTGCATTAGTAAAGGTATTTCATTATCTTTTATGCCAGATATTTATTTTCTTTAGAGCATAGTAGTATGGCACTTTATAAGACTTTGAAATATTTCCCATCTCACTTCACAATTTTATCCAGGTTCAGCCATACTCTTAAGAAGATACTCAATATTCTTCCACTTCCCAGGACAGTCTTGGTCCACAAAGATTCTGGTAGTTGTTGGTGTAGTGTTTTCTGCTGTTATCAATCAGTATACAACCAGGAATTTCTTGGAAATGTTGGCATTTAGGTATTTGTAGACTAAGTTGAGTTAGGTCTTCTTTTGCTCATTAATTATCTTTGGTGCACGTGTAGTGAATTTTCCAGTCTAGATTCAGCTGGGATCACTATTATGCTATGTGACTGAGGCTTACAGTTTCAGATTGTCATGTTTGTCAAACCTTTCTGTGTTGGTGAAAATGTATGCTTTAACATACTGGAAGCAGTGCATGTCTGTAATGGCACACGAAAAGATCTCAAGCCAGAGGAGTTCTAAGTGTGTAATACTGAGCTATACACAGTAAAATAGGTTTGTGTCTGTGGTTTCTTACAGCCACTACTGACAGCCCAACAGTTAGCCTCAGCAGTAGCAGGGGTGATGCCAGGAGGCACTCCAGCCCTGAATCAGCCAATCCTTATTCCTTTCAACATGGCTGGGCAGCTG
Organism: Lycocorax pyrrhopterus obiensis; assembly: GCA_014706295.1. Lineage (NCBI taxonomy): Eukaryota > Metazoa > Chordata > Aves > Passeriformes > Paradisaeidae > Lycocorax > Lycocorax pyrrhopterus. The sequence goes on along the minus strand of JACSVZ010000002.1, from coordinate 54,849,603 downwards.
GGGGGCCAACAAGGACTCGTCCTAACTCTACCTACAGCAAATCTCACCAACATCCAAGGACTGGTAGCAGCAGCTGCAGCAGGAGGCATCATGACTTTGCCATTGCAAAATCTACAAGGTAAGTAATTAATAATTTTTCTAACAGGCTCTTTCACCTGTTTTATGCCATCTCTCTCTTTTAAACTGAGTGATCTCTCTTTCAAATTACATGTTGCTCTCCATGAATATTGAAAAGTAATACGTGGATTGTTTTTGAATGCTTGGGAGATACTTAAGGGCTATTTGTCTTTTTATGAAAAAATATTGGAGGTTGGGTCTTACATTCTATGAGTCAGTAATGTAAACCACTTGAATGACTCATTTGGTTTTTCTGTCATCAGTGATAAATATTCTCTACTCACAGATCACTTTAAAATTTCAAATAATAGAATAATAGAATATTAAGGGTTTGGAATGGACTTTAAAGATCATCTATTCCCAACCCCACCTGTCATGGGCAGGGACACTGCCCCCTAGACCAGGCTGTGCAAGGCCTTATCCAGCCTGGCTTTGAACACTGCCAATGTTGGGGCATCCACAACCTCCCTGGGCAACCTGTTCCACTGTCTTATCACCCCCACAGTGAAAAGTTTCTTCCTAATATCTAACCTAAATCTTCCCTCTTTCAATTTATATCCATTATTCCTTGTCCTGTCACTACAGTTCCTGATGAAGAGTCCCTCTCCAGCTTCCCTGTAGGCCCCCTTCAGATACTGGAAGTTTGCCATGAGGTCTCCATGCAACCTTCTCTTCTCCAGGCTGAACAGCCTCAGCTTTCTCAGCCTGTGTTCGTAGGGAAGGTGCTCCAATCCTCTTACAAACTTCATGGCTCTCCTCTGGACTTGCTCCGACAGTTCCATATCCTCCTTATGCTGGGGACACCAGAACTGTGCACAGTACTTCAGGTGGGATCTCACATGAGCAGAGTAGAGGGGCAGAATCACCTCCTTTGACCTGCTGGCCACATTCCTTGTGATGCAGCCCAGGATTTGATTGGCTTTCTGGGCTGTGAGCACACACAGCTGGCTCATGTGGAGTTTTTCATCACCTGTCAGCCCTAAGTCTTTCTCCTCAGGGCTGCTCTCAGTCACTTCTCTGCCCAACCTCTTGGTGTCCCTGGGATTGCCATGACCCGGGTGTAGGACCTTGTGCTTTGCTTTGTTGAACTTCATGAGGTTTGCTTCAGCCCACATCTCAAGCCTGTCAAGGTCCCTCTGGATGCCATTATCCCTTCCTTCCAAGCAAGTTGACTGCAACACACCACTTGTTTCACCACTGCTGATTAAAGCAGCTGTATGAATAGAGAAAACTAAAAATACAGTATTGCATCAAAATAACTTTTTTTTTTTTAACTTTTACAGTCAAATCAGAGTTTTCTCATCTGTCATCCATGCCCCAGATACATGTTTTCATTCTTGCTGTGGGAGGTCTGCTTTATCAATAAGGTTCTGCCATCCTCTTTCAAGTTGTTGAGAAAGTTGCATGACTCCAAAGTAACTAGGAAAAAGTTAATCTCTGTATGTATCCTCTCTATTGTCTGAGCTGTACCATTTTTGCCACAGTTCTACCCTGAGGGATCTGCTACGTTTTCCCTGTAGTCTAAAATCAGACTGAAAGCAGATTCAATAAGACCCCTTTTCTTTCCTAGTATTCTCTTCTGTTCAATCAATGTGTCTAACACTGTTAGGAACAGTACTCAATCCAAGTACATATGATATAAAATACAGATGTGTTTATTTACTATTCCTGACTATGTTGATGCTTCTCAGAATGCAGTTGCTGCTGAACAGAATGGAACAAAATATAGCAAGATAAGTGTTGGGTGATATCTTACAACAGAATTGTATAGTTTTAATGGAAGAGGGCAGTAAAGGAAGTGATAGTCCAGTATGAAAGTGATAAAGGTGTGACCAGGAAGTGTAAAAAGAAAGGTTTAACTCTTTAGATTTATTTATTTCTATTTCTTTCCAATCTAAATGGTACAAAACATTTTCCTCCAACAAAATGGTAATTTTTGAAAATTAATCCTCTGCACTGTGGCCTAAATATCTTTTAGTCACCAAACTCTGGTGGCTGCTGATTACGAGATGCATTGTTTGAAGCACCAGATCCTACAGGTTGTCAAACAGAGAAAACAAAGAGACAGCTCCTGTGTTGAACAAACTCCCTTACAAAGCACATGCATAGTACTCTCACCTGTTGGAGCAACTACTTGCCTTTACCTTGTGCATGTTTTAAAGTTTAATGTCAACAGACCTCTCTTATCATAGTTGTAAATGGTTTTCACTTTAATGTTTAAAATAATGTCTCTCTCATACCATTAAGCTGCACCAAAGAACCTGTCATTCATAAATGATAGATGAAAAGGACACACTAATGCACAAATTTTGCTTGTTTAAAATTTGAGAGTGCATGTAAAGTAGGAATGGGAGATTAAAAAAATAATGCAAGAACAGGAGCGGGTAAAAGCAGATATAACAAAGTGAAGGGGAAGTAGCTTTTTAGCGTAGGTGGATGATGAAATCTTAATGAAGAAACAGGCATTATAAAAATGTATCCTTCCACTCTGGAGTGCTCCAGGTTAGAGTTGCTGGGTATGTAGTATTATAAATAAACATAAGCTTGTGCAGTTCTTACGTCATTTATTCACTCCGTGTTGAAAAGCTGGAGGGCAGGGATTAAGCCAGGCAACCTTTGCTCTTTAGTTTAGCCATGGATGTCTAATTGCTAGCTGAAAGATGTAACTCTGCTGCCAAATAAATTTTGCAAGCAATGACCTTACCAGATGAAAAGGTTTCCTTTATAATCTTTACTGGTAGATAGGAGCCCGGGATCAAATAGGGACTTGCAGGAGCAGCAGGTTTAGTTCCCTGCCTATGAACACAGTCACACCTTCCATAATGTATCTGAAAGGAACAGATCTCATTAATTTATTGAGTTGTGTTGCTGTTTGTTTTCTTCTCTACCCTTCCATCCTGGTCTTCTAAGCAAGTGCTACTGCCTGCCCTCAGTTTTTGGAAGTGAAACTGATACACAAGGCAGCAGAGTGATCTGGTCAAGATAGCTCCTACCGTCCTGAATCACAGCTGTAAACTGCCGTTGCTTGCTCTGTAGCCCACTGTCCAATGCATGCATGAATGAAGATAGGAATCAGGTGAGAGTGTTGTGTGGTGTCATCAGTTCCATTGAACCTGACTGACTTCTGGTCCCTGTTTTTTTTTGTGGTTGGTTGAAAATAGTCATAGAATGTGTGTTCTGTTTTGTAGACAGCAGTTTTATAGGTATGCTCAGAAAAGCCCATGCTTGAACACAGTTGGGTAATTCCTGCTCTTTTGGCGAAATCAGACCATGATCATCCGCTTCCATCTCTTAACCTCACCGTAGCATGCTCAACTTAGATAACGGGAGGACATGTTTTCATGCTGTTTTCCAACCTATCTTAATACTCCTGTTGTCACATCTGCTGTCCCTGAATTTTCAGTGAGGTCAAGCATAGATGTCCACAGCTCCAGTGGGTGGGGTCTTTTGTCTTTCTTCTCTCGTAAGTAAACTTCTAAAACTCTTCATTGCAAAATACCCCAGCTAGGTAACTCAAAAGACACCCTGAACACTTTTTGAATAATGTATGAATTCAGAAAAGTTCTGATCTGACAGAGTATTTGAATTCATACTGAATATTGATCAAGGGAGTAATTCCACTATATTTTTTTGTGCTCCACATACATGTTTAAATGTTTTTTTTCTCAGGAAATTTCAGGTCTGGTTCAGGGTGATAAATATGAGACCTCAGAGTGCCTAGATAAAACAATGAAAATCCTTGTTTGTGAAAAGAGAAAAGAACACTCAGTGATAGGAAACACAGAGGAGATATGTTAAGTATTTAAAATGAGAGAACAAGAGTTTCTTTTAAAATGGAGCAATTAATGATTGCTCACACTTAGTGATATTGCCTATTCTTCACTTGCCAGTTACCTATAAAAAATATTTTTTTCCCCAAATGTGTTTGTGTTAAATTGTTCAGTTGATCTATGGTCCTGATCCACCACTAAGTTAATAGGAATTTCATTGCTGTAAGTGAAAAGAGATTTAGACCAGACCTCTTCCAAAACTTCTTTTCTTCATACATGATTATTTTCTGTTCATTACACCCTGTCATTTGCTATGTACGCTGCTATACCGTATCTGTTCCCTGAGCAAATACATCAAATGTGTGCAAACAGAAGGAAGGGAGGTGAATGTGTAAATTCTTGCTGTGAAATTTAGGAAAAAACGTGTTTTCCCTGGCTTCAAGTAAGCAAATTTCATGTGCACAACTAATATGCAAATAATAAAATTTACTGAGATGGAAGAGGGTTGGTGGCAGAATAAAACTATCTAAAAACAAAAATCCCTGAACATAACACCCATTCATCTGTGGAATTTTGACTTTCCACCAACAGTTCTTTGAAGAAAACAGTAAAATCAGCAACAATAACTTTTTAGTGTTATCCACTAAAAGCACTGAAGATAAAAGTTTAAAAACTATCCATGAAAGATGTCATTCCAATAAACTTACACACCTGTTTTCCCCTCACCATTTCTTAGAAATACAGGTGGAACATAGCCATGCTTTCCTAAAATTTTGCAGGTGTCACAGTAAGAATGGTGAGGTTGTGAGAAGGGAAAAAGTGAGGCAGGTACCCTACAAGACAGTGTGTTTCCTGTCTTCTGCTCTTAGTCCATTGCTTCTTGGCCTGTCTTTATTGACTTAATGCAGAAAGTAGTCTGACAGCCTCCCTCTTAATCATCCAAACTGGTGCTCATAAGTACTCGTCCTCTTGCCTTCAGGAAACTTTTCTATGGGCTGAAAAGTTTCCGGTTTTGCATCTCTTTTGCCAGGTCAGATTTCTCTAGGTTTTGGGAGGAGTATGTTCTATTTTTTAATTTTAGTTATGCTTCTCAAGAGACTCTCCAAGGGACTAGTAGTTGCTTAATCTCAGAGTATTCAGTAATGCCTGGGAGCTGATATTCATGAAAAGACATTCTCTCCTTAAGCCCATCTGATTTTTATGTCTCAATGTAATATTTCTGTATAGCTGAACAAGAAACTTTTTGGGTGGGGGGGCTGAATTTGTTCTGACTTGTTTTCTTTATGTGATTTTAACCCTGTGAACTTCCTGTTGAAATAACTGAAAAATGGGAAGGCATTCCAGTCCTGGGGAGTTGTTAACAGTTATCCTCTCTTTTTAGTCTCTTTACCATGACAACCAAAGCAGTTTTAGCTAAAAAGTTAACGTATTTTAGCTATTCTTTTGGTATAGCGTATGTGTTTGAAATTAGAAAATGGCAGTGTTTTCTGTCAGCTCACTGCTGGCCACTCACTCACCATGGGTAACAATGTGGGAGTATCTCTGCAAAGGGCTGGTCCAAATATATTTTATCACATAGCAATGGCACAACAGTGTTTTAGATATATGTGCCAATATGGAGAGAGAATGGCACTGGAACCTTGAAAGAAATCAACAAGCTGGAGACTGTAGCCTCATGGCACTGAAACTTTGTGTATTTTATTTCCACTACCCATTGTACTGCTCCTAAAGTGGATGTCAATAATTTATTTACAAGTCAAAGTTTCTCAGTCTTGAGTCGTGAAAGAAATGAGAACAAACTATCTCTCTAAATCACTAGTGAAAGGCTCCAGTGCTGAAAGGAAGTCTTGCATAGCTGAAAATGTGAAATCATTAAATTACATTATTTAAACAGCAGCAGGTCATATTTTAGCAGCAATACAATGGAAGGGGAAATGTATTAAACATCTTGAGAGATAGGAGACAGCCATTAAAATGCACTGATATGGGTTACAGTTGACACAGATAATGGTAAAAAAAATTAAGAAGGCTTTTTTTATATGGAGATCAGTCAAAAAAGAATGTTAGGTAAAGACAAGAGTAACAAAAAGAAAAAACCCTATTGTTTACATTTATTAGATCTTGTTTCCTCTGAACAGAGATTTGTATCATTAATTGTACAACAGATAAAGTAAACATGCTCTGTCTCCATTCCTCCATGTACACACACCTTAAAAATCAGAAATCAGAGAGAGATGAAAAACAAGAAAGAGACAGAAAAGAAGTAAACTAAAAACCTCAATTGCTTACTGATCTAGAGTCCAAATTCCAGTTCCTTAGAACATTTTTCCCTTTTAACTAAAGTGATGCAGTCCCTATTCATTTGTATTCCCCTTCAAGTAACATGAAATAGCTTTCAGAGTCTACAGAAAGGCAGTGTTTCACTTATGTATTTTAATGAGCACCAATGTCAGTAATAATCAAAATGATGTTTCACTTAGAGGAATAGTTTATTCCCAGGTACTTTTGCAGTGTACTAACATAACCAGAACAAGAATGACAAGAACCAAGAGGAAGAGCTGCACTTGTAGCAATTTCTGTGAAGCCCTCAAACCAAATATACTTCTCCTATCACTGTGTAAATGCTGCACAAAATGCAGTCACTGTGAAGGGCGCACTTACACAAAGAAGGGGATAGCCAACCCCAAAGACAAACCTCCCTAGCTTACTACACGGAAAGAAGAGAGATGTGAGCATCCGTAAGCACACTGTGGCATGCAGAGTGTCTATGGATTAGCAGCCGCTACAGCAGGTTTCCTCAGGCTATCAGCTGTATCCCATCCAAACTGTTGTAGGATAACTGAACTAATATGCAGAGATCCCTGAAGATGGGATGAGTTATCTCTGTCTGGTCTCCCAGGAAATGTACTTTTTTGGAAGGCCTAACATTTGCTTTTGGAAGAAAGGGCAAAATCTCCTTTTCTGTAGGTAGTATAGCAAGAATCTTACTGGGTTGTTTATTTGTTTGGGTTTTTCCCCATAAAAGAAGGTTTCTCCTGTGCGAATGCATTGGCCCCATGTTAATTGCTCATCTTGTTCAGTGGCAAATTGCTGCCTTCACAGAGGGAATGTGAAAGGTTCAGATCTTTATTAGTTACTAGTTGTTTATTGATCCCTCCCAGAGTGTTAGCTATTTGTTGTTCGGTTTCTCTGCCCCATAAGTTAAAGGCCTACCATCAGAGGCATTAAAATGCAGTAGCCTTAATGCTTGTGTGCTCTGTTGTTGACCTCTACCCAAAACAGACCTCAGACATGCCTATGTTTTTTGCTACTGATGGTTATGGAACAAAATCGGTGAGAAGTAATGATGTGATGTAAATCAAATTCTGAAACCAAAGTGTTCACACCTACTTAAACATTGCAGGCCAAGTACTGACAAAGTCTAAATTTCCAGATTTCTATGCCAAGAAGCAGATGGAAAAGATGGAAGGAGTCTGCACCTCCCCAACCTCCCTGAACTTTCCACCAAAACCCTATTGGTTAACTATCCTTTAGCAGGCATGACCACTAAGCTAGGAGCTGTGGCGTGACTGGTATGCGAGACCTGGTCATTTTGGGGAATGTACACCTTTATTGAGCCCTGACTCAGACTGCTATTGCTCCTGGCAGGAATATTCTGCTTGCAGGATTATAAATGAAATTTCCATCAACCAGAACATGGATGCATTTTAATGCTGCTTTTGAAGTATATCTTTGCACCTGTTTTGAGAGGCCTTTAATCTTCTTGAATTTAGACTGTGACAATTTAAATTAATGTAGAGAAAATTCGTTCCAATAATGTGAAGCACTCAACTTACTGTAATCTTACAAAAGTCAAGAAATTTCAAATGGTAGTGAAAAACCTAGCTAGCATTTGTCACTCTATTCTTCACCTCTGCATTGTCACACACATGCTACATGCAGTAGTGGATCACATGCAAATAGGTGGGTATGTCTAGATCACATACCAACAGATGGGTACATCTATATGGTATATGCACATGTGATTCTCATGCTGGTCCAAGACTCTTTACTGCAGTAGAGAGAGTTGTACAGAGATTACCAGGATGGATTTGCAGCCTTCACTCTTAATTTCCTTGCCTTAGTGGATTTAAGTCAGGCATTTATAGTATTTGTGGTTTAATTTCCTTTGTTTTTCTATGATCTTTGTATTAATAAAATCCCTATGATTCATGTTTTAAAAACTCCCTGGATAAAAACTTGTGTTCCTGATTCACCAGTGAGATTCTAATCAAGGACATATATATTTAGGGACTCATAAAAACAACAAAGTCTTTATTGACCAACTGGGTTTACAGACATTTTTAATAGTGTGAATTTTGAATGCATGGAACATACAAATTAAATGCCTGAGAGCCAATTTTTTAAATCAAATTTCTTTAATGTCCATGTGATTCTGTACCACGGAACCATACACTTCCTCTTTATGGAGATCTCCAATTCTTTCTTTTTTTTTGTCATGGAAAGTTCTGAGGGTATCTTACCACTTTCTCATTAAACTCTTAAAGTTTATGCATATTGAAACGTTTTATAGAATTTTCTTTTCTCCTTTTTTTTTTTTTAATTCGAGAAAAAAAATATCTGTGCCACTGAGACTGCCCCATAAATGGGAACAGAATCTATCCATCAGAGCATCAGAAATGATAAAAGTGAAACTTCCTTCAGTTTTCTCGTCCCCAGACCTCTATGCAATCTTATGTCCTCTGGGTAGAAAGTTGTACTCATGGACATCTTCAGGCCTCCATTTCATTTTCCTGAAACTGCCTTCATTCCTTGGCTATTTCATCTCTGCAAGCTTGTTACTCTGACAGATGTAGCAGACCTGAGACCTGTGTTCTTGCTCTGCACTTCGACCCAGGTGTTCCATATGATGGAAGACAATTGGTGCACGTTTTTTGCAAGTCTTCCCACCTGTAAACAAATGTGTAGATAGTTAGTGGTTATGCTTTCCTGCAAAGTGGCTTAAATCACTACTGTTAGATGCCTTGAGTTCCTCACACACAGCTAGATCTTTGCTAAAAGTTCTAAATTCCTAAGTCTTGTTCCGATCCATAGATGTAAAAGCGTCTAGGCTCTTTTTTCAAGTAGCTGCAAAATTAAAGTGAATTTTCCTTATTTTTTGGACCTACAGTCATGTTTCCCAGCTCACAGAGGGACTGGAGGTTTCCACCAAGGTCAATAAGATCCAGCGCCGTATGGGCTCTTAGATAATTGCCTGCTATAGTTTTTTTTTTTCTTATTTATTTTTACATAAATATTGCTTTTAAACTTAATCATCTGTAGACTCAACATATCTTAACAGACTCTTTTTTCACTTAGTTGTGTTTTACTATGATAAATTATGCAATGTTAAACATAAATCTTCATCATAAAAACAAGGTACTCATCTCATTTCCAATAATTAATTCTATTCAAGTAAACAGTGATGCTCCAGATTTACAGTATCTTTTCCTTTCTGTTTCTTACATCCCATTTCAGTCTCTTGTGCCTTTCCTCATCCAGAGCTGACTCTATCCATCCTTTATATTTCAGCTTGGTTACTTAAGCTAATCACAACCCGAGTATTCCTGAATGTATTCTGTACTGTGTAGCTGATTTCCTATTGTGTCAGCAGTAATAACTGAAGAAGAAGTGATAAAACTGTTGTAATTTTACCGTTATATTGGACTTCCATATTTTAGAAGATGTAGTTGTAACAAGACACGAATCCTGTTTAAAAAGCAAAGAAATGATAGTAGGACATTTTGAGGAAATTCACTTATTGGCACCCTGAAAGTTTTTTCTTTTATCTTTCTCATTTTTAAAAGGATAAAACCTCACAATAACAAATTTTGAACCTGTTTTCTGAAAACTGTTAAGTCTAACATCTGAACAGAGCAATCGCTTTCAGATTCTCTGTTCAAGATTTTAGCTTTTCTTTTCCCAATGCAGTGCTTGTGAATTGTAAAAGAAGGCTGTGTTTCCCCCCCTCCCCCAGCACTGCAACATCTTTAAAAAATATTCAGTTCCCCAACCCTCCAAGCTTTCATTTTACTGGTAACCAAATCAGGTCTTTGAATATTTGTTTTACTCTGCTTTAGCAAGAGTGGTTGTTCATGTTACATTTATCTAATATGAACACCTTGGCCAGTTGTAACCAAAATTAAAAACATATACTATTTTCTCCATTTCTCAAAAGAATATAGTTGGTTCTAAGTGTAAGGCTTATTAAGTATATCTTTGTGCATTTATGTTCCCATGAGTGCCATTATTTTAAAAAAATTTAGTGATATTTATATATATTCAATGTTCAACATCAGATAATTTGAGTTTCCTGTGTTTGTAAGATAACTCACAAGGGAGAAAGTTGTATTAAATAAATAATACAGATAAATTTTATACTTTCATATATTTCAAAGCTAATGCAGCTAACTTTCAGTGGAATGGTAACGTAAGACACAGTGCTATAATATGATTGATTTGTTTTGACAGCAGCCAAATAATTGAGAGTGAAAGGTGTCAGCACAGATGAAATATTGTATAAGCCACATTCAGAAGGCAACCCCAGCAGCAATAGCAACTGGAGTTTTATTTCCTTTGATATCGCACTGTTACTCACTTCCAGTTTATTATAAAACCATGTAAGGTACGCAACTTTACGTATGATGGAGGCTTTTATGGAGGGGATAGAAACAGAAGTTTGTCAGGTACTTGAACAATAGATACTGACAATGGGATTTATGATGGATACAATATACAAGAGTAAATTATCTTAATCTCTCCCACTAGTTTTCTCTCTTCTTTTAAACCCTTTTTTCAGGCTACTGCTTATCTGGTGTCTTACGTCTAGCTTGGAGGGTAAGTGATTCCCTCCAGAGCAGCCAGTCTATGGATTGCCTGACAGGGGGTTGCTGCAAAAACAGTGCTGCCATTATGCTCCCCAGCAGTGAAACTTAGTTTTAGTTCACGTCTTCTGCGCCACAAACTATACAGCTATACCCTTTCTGGCTAACTGAGACAGGGTAGGGCTTGCATGTTTGCATCATGGCATCCTACTGCACTGCAAGGATTACAAAGAACTATAGCATCTTTTGAGTCTAGGAGACTGCAAGTGTACGAGTAACCTACTATAGAAGGTAGCTGAATAGACCAGCTGAAATAATGCTTGAACATGTAACATGATATGAAAATCACTTTTGGGCTTTCTTAAAGGTACATTGAACAAGAGACTACGGCATGCTTGTAAGAACCTGAGGTACAAAGCTTTCTTTGTCCTGAAGTGCCACTGATTTCAGTGGGAGCCAGACTCCAAGGTACAGTTTAAATTGAAATTTATATGTCCTGCCATTCATTTCAGAAATGCTCCATTAAGAAGACACAATCTGATGTGAATGACAAGGGTTCTCAGTAATGAGCTCTTGCTCATGCAAAACAAAACAAACTATGACAACCATCATGTTAACAAGATCAAGAACCCTTGTGGCTTTGTAAAGTAGCATCTAATCTATATCTATACCTATACCTATACAAATATAATTATTTTACTTGAAGAAAAGTAAATAACAGAATGGGATGAGATTTCCAATACAGATCAATTTATACACAGTCACATTCCACTTGCCTTGTTTTTGTCTCCTGATCTGGTAATTTCATAAATGGCGTGGTGGAGATTGGAAACCGAGGCTGAGAAACCTAAACCTACTGTTATTAATACAGGAAAAGTTTCCATTGAAGTGATGTAGGAAGGCAGGAAGTAAACCACTGTTCATAAAATATATCTTACTGTAGAGAAGGCTGTATCTACTGAAGCATCTTGTTTAAAACAGGTAGAGCAGACTTGAAATTAATCCTTGTGTTTTCAGCATTTTCTTCATGTTTGACCTGTGCAGACAAGATTTATTCTGGAGAAAACTAAACTCAAAATTCCACTACAAGTGCATACCTACTACATTCCAGAGCCAAGTGGAGATACAAAGGACCAAACCAACAGCTAGCCCTTTGGACAGCTTCAAGACCCATACAATCAGTGCAAACCAGAGTAAATACAGTCCAAAGTAGAAACCCTGAATTGCAAGTAGAGGGAGTGAAAGGGACTTGGAACCAACTGCTTCCATCTAGTCATCTTCTCATACTGCAGCAAATTACTCGCTAACATTGATGTAGACATGCTTCAGGAAGAAGTAATTTGTGACTATTGTATGTGCAATGAAAACAAATCCTCATTGCTTATGATTCAGAGCAATATAATCTAGGTAGAGGCTTCTCTTAGAGCACCGAGTGCCCAAGTTGCAGGATTGTGTGTCTTATGTAATAAATAGTTCTCTGCCATCGGCACCTGCAGTTAAAATTAGCTTGGTAGGTCTGATTTTAGCCAGCAGCAGCTGTAACATTCTCTTCAGTAATTGAAGAGAGAATGCTGAACATGGAATGTCTGCATGTTTGTGTGTGCATAAAGCTATTGATACGCATTGAAATGGGAACAATGAAAGCATAGGCTTTCCAAGTGTCATGTTTTCTGTACAGATGTTAGTCTCCTCATCAACAAGTATTACAGGACTACATGAAAACATGGATGGGTAACAAGACTCTTGGGAGAGTGCACAGTACTCATGAAAAGTCTCTGCTTTCCTTTCCTTTCTTATATGACTTCAGATATTTTCTTTTTCATGTCCCACCTTGTACCTATGAGCATATATGTATACTTCTACCTTTTGTTTTAGGCTTCAACTAGCTCCTTCATCCAGGAGCCTCTGTACAGTAGGCTGAGGAGTACAAATTCTTCCTGAGAAGAATTTCATGAAGTAGTGTATAGAGGTAGAAGGTCTAGTTAATAGAAAGATACTCGAGTGTCTAACATGTTTCCTGGCCACCGTAACTGGGATTCCTCTTTGGTTGTTCACCTCTTTACTATTAGAGGCATTTGTCAATCCATTGCTGATGGAACAAAAAGCCACTGAAAGAAATAGGAGTGAAAAAATCAAAAAAGATACAAGTGAGGTAAAAGCCAAAAAGCCCAGCCTTCTGACCCTTAGCTGGCCAGGCAAATGGAAGAGAAAAAAAAGTGAGCTGGCCACTCAAAGGAACCAGCTCGCAGGCATTTCCCACACGTTTTTGTGGACATTTTTCTGATTGGTCCCATGACCCAAACAACTGCTTGTTTTTTTAGTTGAAGATAAAGTAGTTAGCTTTGAAAGTTAAAAGACCAGACAGGTTGTCTTCATAGTAATCCCTACTCCATAAAGATTCCAGTGACTATTAATAGATGGGATTTTGCAGACTTCAGCATTGTGAATAGTTTCCTTCTTAGACGATAGGTTTTCCCTAATCAGGAAGTAAAGTAAACATTTTTCCACACACCTCTTCTTCTGAAGTGATTCCACATCATTGTTACAAGTAAGTGGTCAGCTGTAAGTGGTAATTGTGATATGCCAGCACAGAGCCAAATCCAGAGGCCCTCAACTCTCAGTTTTAGTAAGGCAGATTCATTTTAGATGTGATGCTTGAGGCCCTGTTGACATTTGGGGGTTTGGGTTTTAAAAATTCCTATGTGAAAACCCTCAAGGTTTGGCTGACTATAACCCGCAAATGGTTTGACAGGACCCTATTTACAGGGACTGCTCAAGAGCCTTTCCCTTCCCCCATTTGAGTGGTCAGCACTGACATACTCCATTATGAGAAAGCCCCACTTAACGCAGAACTACTTTCAATTGTCATGAGCACTCAGCTTTATTTAAACTGACACCCTTTCCATCACCCCCAAGCTAGAATCCCAATGTCAGAGTGCTTCAAGAACTTCGGATTCAAAGCCATACTGTCTGGCAAAGAGCTGTGATAGAGTGGTTCTAAACTGCACAGAAGTGAACTTCTGAGATGGAAGGACAATCCCAAAGGTGAAGGGAGACATGGTAAATATGGATACGCTAGGTAAGCAGAGGAAAAGAGAGTAAAGGGAAGGCTTGCCTGTAGGTTCGGATTGGGAAAGAGACTTGGAGGACCCACACTTCTCTCTTCTCTTGCTCTTAATCAATTCATTAAACTTCAGTGATCTGGGGTCATGCTATTAGAAAGGGTTACAATTCCTTTGTGTTCCAAGAGCTTCCTTCTACCACCACAGCAGGTTGCTCAAGAACCAAGAACATGTGTAAACAATCTGAGATTAAACAGCATGGAAATATTCGTGCTGTATTCCTACTGAGGAAATACAGTCTATCTGTAAAAAAGATTAAAGTCACCGCTAGATCCCTCCTGTTTCTTAATATTAAGCAAATGCTATTTATGTGCCAGCTCATTGAAGTGGTCCTGTTTAATATGGAAAAAAAGTCATTTCAATGATCCTCTGTTTACTAATGGAGAAACTAAGGCACAGAGTAATGAAGTGACTGCCCTATATTTCTCAGCAGAACAATAGCAACACTGGCCATAGAAACCATGTTTCCAAAGTCCAGTCTGCAAATGTCTATTTACAAATTTGTAGGGGGAGAACATTATTTTTAAATTAGTGTAAGAAAAGAGTATTTAAAGAGAATACTGTTACAGGATATTTTCTGGGTGTTCCTAGAAAACATTTCTTATAGATTGTTTTAAAGGCTGAATCCTGATTGTCTCAAAGGTATATTCCTTTGGCTTTAGGGTGGCTACTTCCATAAGTAAAATTAACAATATTCAGTTGTATATTTTAGCCCAAACAAAGAGAAAAAAGAAAAAGAATGGCTCTAATAAAACACAGCCAATGTCTGAACTGTGAATGGTTTCCTCCTTTTCTCTCTTCTTTCCCCTGGAGAAGTACACTATCGCAGTAGTGGTTTGGGATTAAGTAATCATCTCTCCTTTCTGCAAATCTAGAGCAGTTTATGGTTTTGTCTGAGTTTTTGTTTTAAGATCAAATGTCATTGTCATGAAAGAATTTTTTCTCTACATACAGTTACATTTCAAAAATAGATCTGAATTTTAGAGGTGGAGGGAAGGAGAGGGAAGGAAGGAATACTACTACTTGGGTTTCATGCCAGACTTTAATGTAAAATTAATTCCTTTAAAAAGATTTTTAAAAAACCACAACATTTTTCTAATGTGCATTAAGAATGTTGGAGAGCTCACTGAAGCATATACTTTGAGCTTTCAGGAGCAATCTGTAGTCAGGCATTTTAAATGAAAATTGATTTGTGATTTACATGGTCAGTGGAAAGAAAATTAACTTATGGAAGGTTGTAATGAAATATTAGACAAGTAAAAAAGTAGATGGTGATCTAGTGGAACTAAAAGTCCCATCTGGAAGAATTCTGTGACATTTTTACATTTATCTGTGTTCTGCATGAGTTGTAATGTTAGTGGTAATTTTATGGGACTGAACTGAAATGAAAAGGGTGTTATCACAGATTGCCTACAATATAGGATTGTGTTCAGTGGAGAGTCCTGTATCCTTTTCTCCATTTTCCTGTAATATGACTCATTGCACTTTTTTTAGCTACTGTTGTTGAATTCATTCAGCCTTTTACTTGAGGTTATTAAAGAAGAACATCAAATGCACACAAAAACAATCTAGCAGCACATTAAAAATCAACACGGCTGCTTCCACTTACTCCTGCATAGGTGAGGCCCTATCCAGGAGACCCTTTAAAATATATGCTAAAATTGCACTTTATCATTCTTAAACACAGGCTATTAGCACAGATTTAAAAATACATTCTCTTTCAATTTATGACTCATCAGCATAGCAGGAGTAATGAATTAAAGCTTTTCCAGAAAACATACTGCCCTACTTCTGTTCCTCTGTTCATTTTGAACTCTGATATTCACTGTATGACATTCCTGATTGCTCTTGCTGTCAGTTTCTCAGAGAATGAAGAAAGAGAGACATGTCAGAATAACATGATGCCATACTCACTGCATTCTTCTCCTGCTTTTGTACTAGAAAATCTTTCTCTTGTTTCAACAATACAGACTTTACTGGTAATGGAAATAGTAACTCTTGTACTAACTTCTCCCAGATAATCTTTCTTCTGTAGACTCCATGTATGGCAACCACTAATTAATCATAACTTTACACAGTTTGAAATATATGACACTAACTTGGCAGAAGATTAATATTCTTTGGAATCAGTAAGATTTTTTAATGCCTTCGTCAAAATTAATCCCATTGTGGATTTTGAACATTCTCAAATTTTCAAAATCTAGAGAAAAATCCTCCCATCAAAGGCTTGCTTCCTTCTGTTATTAAATGAATTAGTTCTATGTCCTATCAAAGTCTTGTTTGTTGAGGAGATCTAGTCTTCCTTTTCACAGGAGAAAATATCTTTATTCCACTTCTTCCTCTCCGTTCCTTTAGGAAATACATAGGTGTCATTTGAATGCATGCTAAGCATTCTGGTTTCTTTGCACTGCACAGGTTTTCAACATGGCTCAGCAGCATGTAGGGTTTGGACACTCTTGAGCAAACACGGTCTGTAGACTTGTCCCTCTTCTTATGTTATTTTTTTCTAATCAAAACTGGAGAATCAGGTTTGAAATTATACCAAGTCCGTATTTCTGTTAGCTAAAGTCAAATTAAAATCAGATTGTACAACTAATATGTGCAGTGTTTTTGCTCGAACAAGTGCAATACAGAAGAGTATAGTTTGAAACATACCATGTTATTTCTCCAGGAAGTTTTTTTAGAAGCATATTTGAAAGAGGGGAAATATCACAAATCCTTCACAAATAGTATATATGATTTTCAAGAGAATGATGTGGCTAATCATGGTAGGAGCAGCCTTTCTAATCACAGGATACCGTAGAGGTCAATATTAGGTATTGGCTTTCCATCCTATCCATCTGAAACAATATACCATAGTGAATGTAATCAGTAAATGGTGGCAAATGAACCTATTAGAAACATTAGCATTGCAAAATGACAAGTTTTGAGAAATAGATGTTAAGTGGATCCTGAAGCCGGTAATTGTCATCCTGGGAATAATTACACTAATTAATAGTTGCTAACCCCAGACCCTTGTGCCTGTGACTTTGAATGAGTTAATGATTGCTGCTTTTGAGACTGTATTGCTGGTAGATTTTCACTAAGTGTCAGCAGAGTAAAAAGGCCCCAGGGGAGAGACTGACTCTGATGATCTTTAGGGTCCCATTTTTACAAACCACAAGTACATCTCTGAATGATCAGATAGCATCTCCACAGACCACAAAGTAGTTGGAGATTGTCTAATGAAGAGATCCATTTCATTATAAAGTTCTTGATTTGTAAAGTTAAAATTAAGTTCATGTAACCTCAGATGCATAGCACTTGCCATCAGAAGGTTTTACTTTTGAGGCTGTGCTTTAAATGAACCACAAACCCCAATTTTTTCCATTGTCTTTCCTCTTGACCCTAGTTATGTGGACTCTATTTCTCTTGAAATTAATTTAAAATGCTACCAAAACTTTATTGGCAAAATTTAATTTCTGTAGGCTTTTAAATCCTGGGGAGCTTATTTTACGGAGGAAAGTGGGTCTAATTCCTTTGAGTATTCTGTCCTCTGTCTCTCTTTCATCCCTCCTACTCCCCAATAAATAACTATATGAGTCCTATAATATCCATAAATTCAGGACATATAATCTAGCTGTCTTCTAAGGATGAATATTAGGGATAATTTTGTATTGTTAAAATCAATAGTTGACTGATGTCAAGAAGGCAAGAGAAAAATTCCAGTAAAATCAAGATTATGTTCATCAAGGACAACGAAAAATGTGAGAGCTGTATTTCTCTTAGTCTTGCAGTCTGTGAATGAAAGGGTTATTAATATACTTTTGGAAATTAGTCCGTGGTCTTTGATCAGATGGAATGATAAAAGAGATTGAGTGCTGCCCCGTGTTGGAGCCTATTTTTGTCAAAACAAAGAAACAACTATGTAGTACTATGATATCGTAAGTCCAAGTTACTTACAGTAGTACACTATTAGTTGATGATTCCTCATAATATCTTCAGGGAGTTAGAAGACATCATAAAAATAGATCTTTTCTTAACTACATTTGCTGCTTCTGATGTTTTCCCATGGCCCTCCACACAGACAAGAGAGCTCCTTAAGGTCAGTGTGAGATGTCCTGTCCTGAGCCATAAAGCTGCTAGTTGACAAAGATCACATCTTTTGTTCTGTAGGAAAGGAGAACTGCTTATAGAAAAATCTATGAAAGTTTCAAAAAATTGGAAATGTTGGTACTTCAATGTTGCTTTGAACATAGAACCTGGAATATAAACCTAGTATCTGTACAGCATGTAGAAGCAGGATTAAATATGGCAGTTGTATGGGCAGTTTATTAATTTCTACAGTCTGCAACAAAGAATTGATTTGTAAACCTTCTTTTTTTTTTCCCAGCACTTACTTCTCATAGGCATGCGTCATTTTTTATTTGCTTTGTATTGTTTACTACTTATGCCCAGTAAGATAAGAATGGTGACGTTTTTAAGGAAGAAAGCAGTATGAATTTTAGGAGCCACATAAGTACTAGGTGGCTCCTTTAGAGACCACAGTGCCATGTAGACAAAGAGGAAGGTGTCCCCAAGCTTTTGAAACCAGATATAGAAGGTAAATCATTGCTATCTCCCTTAATTAAGATCCTGTGTTTCTCCACATGACAATTTATGGAATAGTATGTTTTATAGTGGTAAGTATATTATTTGTCTCAGAAGGAACAATCTGTTAGAAAGGTATTGAAGTAGCAGAGCTAAATGGTACAAAATAAAGAAACATATTACTTTGTCAACTACCATCAACAGTCCTTACAGGTCTTCCAAAAGATTTGATACCTGACATTATGTTAAAAAAATTGAAATACTTTAAGTAGTTCATGATGCATTTTGCCATGGCAGCAGTGATGAAGCTCAATTGTCTTTATCTTCATTCACACTCCTGAGAAGGGTGGCAAGTAGAAAGATGATATTAGGTTAACTGCTGGTCTGCTTATGCTCTGTAAAACAAGAAGAAAATGAATGAGATCTATATTTTCCTGTATTTATACAGAATGTATCAAGGATGCTAATGTCAATGTTACAAGTTAATCTAAAGAATACCAGAATATTATGGAACAAGAAAACGATCACGAGAAAAGGAGGGGAGGAAAGAACAGAAACCGGGTGGAAGATAATGTTCATGGAAGCTGCAATCCATCCAACAAGGCAAGGAGAAACAAATGGCACTGAAAATATGCCAGTTGTTCAAAAAGGTAGATATTATATACAGCAAGAAATGAGTAGAGAAATAATGGTAAAGAAACTACTCTTAGAATAAATGCGAGGGCCTGGCTGTCAGAACTGGAGAGTGGCTTTCAGGCACTATAGTACCTCAATTTTTGAACTTGGACAGTGGCAAAACCAGCTGGCACAGGAAATATTGGCACTCTGGAAATGCTCACAGAGCCCATGTGGTCTCCTTATGTCAGTGATGACAGTGAGCCTGCCCCTGGAAGACAACAGTCATTGCTTAGTGACAAAGTTAACCAGACGGTGCATAAACCCTTGTCATTTGACATCAACCATGCAGATTAAGTCTTTTGTTCCAGACATTGCAAAGATCATGAGACCTGTGAGAGAGAGAAAAGGACACAAACTGGAGGCTTGCAGTGAGTGGTCTCATTTTCCTCTGAGTTGCAAAACTTAATTAATTTTACTTTGAGAGTTACTCCTTAGACTGCTGTTGTTGAAACTGGTAATTTAGTGCTAAATTTTCAGTGGTCTATGGCTAGACAGAGTCTAGTCTTGTGTACTACAGAGAGCATGGACTTCATTGAATTCTACCTATTTAAACCACAAATAGTCTCATGGCCTTTTGTATGTGTGTTTTTAGACTTTGATTCACTGTGCTTCAGAAAACAGCAGTCTGTCTAAGCGGGAAAATTTTGATTGAGTTAGTATTATAAAGATAAAAGGTTAGAGAAAATCGCAAAACGAAAAATAAATCTGGATTTGAGATGAACAGAGAACATTAAATCCCGTAGGGTGTGAGGCACAATAGGCAGGGAGGCACAAAAATATTATTCATAAAGCCAAAGAACATAAATGATTAAAGGCTGGAATTAAGCAAAAATGTGAAGACATATCCTGGGCCTATTGGATGGATTAGAATTTTCTTTGATACCAGTCTGGTCAAAATTTTGCCATTGTGGGGATAGAACAAAAGGCCTAAACACAGGGAATGAAAAATGAAGGCAGTCTGGGAATGTGAGACATATTGTCTCTGGAGGCATGGTGTATCATAGAGTCTGTTTTGTTCTCCAGTTAAAATCCTTGGTTAAATTGCATCAGTGCTGCCACTAGGAAAGACTGCATAGTTTAGAGAGTGAACACAGCACATTTATGTCCGGAAGAGGGGATAATTCCTGTTTGTTAAAGAAATATTACTCCTTTTTGTGTTTCTCTTTGTGACTTTTTGTCACTAACATCTTTGGAATAGTGTGGTGGTAGATCAGTTCATGGAAACAAGATGTCCATCCCAAAATACATTGGCAAGGAAAAGAACATTTATGAGATAAATACTTGAGTGCAACTATAAATGTATTTTAGTATTATTTTCAGTGGGGTGTTGGAGAAGGATTGCTAATTGGAAGCAAGATGGAGAAAGATATGAGAGAGAGGGACTTTTCTGGTTAAAAAAAAATGTGATAGAAAGACATTATGGCCCAAACTGTGTTCTGCTGGTTTTAAAATTATGGTGCACAGTAAAAGTAAATCAGCCAAATCTCTCCAGAGGTGTATTTTATCTGGTAAGGCCATAAAGAGCAGGATCTACTACTCAGTTTACAAAATTGTTTCAATATTTAAATACAGCCGCTACCATAATACATAGACACAAGCAATGTTATTATGCTAGATTTCTTGCAGTGCAGCAATTAAATTTCAAGACATTTCAGAAGCTTCTTTAAGATAGAATTGCAGAACCTGACCACATTTTCCAAGGCTCATCTCTCTTCAGTGAGGCTGTACAGCTGGTAACCATAAAAACAGACACTTTCAATATATTTTTAGCCATGTTTCTATCTACCACCAGAATGCCAAGAAGTTTCTCCTTGGTATTTGGTGTACCTTTTTTCAAGAAGAGAGGAGTATTTATAATTTGTTAGGTTATATGTCAGAAATTCTTATTATGAAATGTTTTTGTAAACAAACTAAATTCCACTGGGAAATATACAGACACTGTTGCTTTATTTTCCTGGGTTTTTTATTATTATTTTTAATTAGTGCTCTCCACAGAGTGTTGAAGGTTATGATAAACATTTCCTGGAGCAGATTTTCAGCCTGTAACTCTGAGGAAGAAATATGCATTTAAAGATGTTGTTTTATATTTTGACTCTGAAGGGGATTAAAAAAATACTCTCGGTAGATTACTCTCTTTACAGTTTCTTTTCTCAAAAGAAGTTATAGGATATCTAATGAAGGAAATTTATCCTAGCATTAACACTGAGCTAAATTTGCATGTATGTTTTTATTATTTTCTAAAATACATGACTTCAAACAGTTAAAGTACCATGCTCAGCCAATATGGAAATACAGCTGAATTTGAAATTTACTATATGCTGTTTCTGCTTCTCATTTTTTGCCATTTCACACCTTGTCCGCATCCCGAGCAAGCTTGTAAGTTTCCAGCGCATACATTTCTTGTGATGATATATTGTCCTGGTGGAAAATTTCATTTACTGGCTGTGCCCTTTGCTGAACCTGTTGCTAGTCAAGGAACATGATAAGCGTATAAGTAGCATGCTACTTCATTTATCATACATCGTTTTAGACACTCAAATATCTCATGTACAATTCTGCATTCTGCACCACGGGAAACTACTAAACTTGCAGGAAAAAAAATCTACAAATAAATCATCAGTTTATAATATATAAATGTATCATCCTAATAAAAATTAATCATAGTTTATACTAAGACTGTAAGTGCCCTTTATTTTTTTTATGGCCTCAGTAACCACATGCTATCAAACACTAATAGAAAATATCTGGCTTTTGTTATTTTGTGTACAGCAGAATTGAAAGATATAAAAATACTGTCTATTTTTAATAATTGAATTACATTGCAAATAAATCACAGTCTTGAAAGATACAGCATTGCTAAGGACCTTCTGCTCTTCTAACATTTCTCTCTGGTTTAAACTTTCATCATATCCTGTATAAAACAAAATTTGATTTAAGAAACAACCAGAACAGCAACACCAATAAAATCCTTTAACATGTAAGGAATTTAGAACTCACCAGAAAGAACACATTTGCAAGAAATTTAGGGTCAAATAAAACGAAGGCCATCTAATGTACTAGCTGTTCCTAGAAGAGCAGGTCAGGCCTCCCTAATTTAAGTTGTGTCATCTATTGATTTCAAAGCTTCTTCAGACCATCATCACAATATTTTACTACAAGCAGCTTTTTATTCCAACATAAAATAATCTACATCCTCTCAAGATGTTGCATTTAAAATGTTGAATGCAAAACTCTTATTTGCGTTAAGCCATGCTTACATTAATTAACCTTTCACTAAAATATTGGACTATGAAAAAGTATGTCTTACATTTATATAGCACCTTTTATCCTGCATCTTTTAACAACTGTACATAGAAGAGTCACTTCAACCACCTCTCATGTATATCCATTTCTAGGGACGAGTAGAAACATTTAATGGCTCACAGTGACATTGTGTTCTAGCTTTGAACTAGAACTGAAGAAGAAATTGTTAAACAGAGTTTAATGACATGATCTGTAATTTGACTAGGTTATCAGAGCTGATAGAAGTCTGTCTGGGGAGAACAGAGGAGGGAGGCAGAGAAGAATGAAAAAGCAAAACAAACCCAGATGTCATGCCATCTCATTGGGTATAGGGAAGAAATCTGTGTACAGGGTTAGGGCTTTTTGTACTGTTTGAGAACATCATCTTTAGAAAAGATGCCAGGTAAGGTGATAGAATGGAATCTCCAAAATAGGTTCCTTCAGCTGAGAGGTTTTCCACCAGAGTCCCCGTCTGAACTCATCATCATGGTGTCTGAAATACAAAATGTTGATGTATAAGTGATCTGAATAGGAAACATGTTGTTGTATTGCAGTCATAATTCACCTAGGTGAAGACAA
This sequence comes from Lycocorax pyrrhopterus obiensis, assembly GCA_014706295.1. Taxonomy (NCBI): domain Eukaryota; kingdom Metazoa; phylum Chordata; class Aves; order Passeriformes; family Paradisaeidae; genus Lycocorax; species Lycocorax pyrrhopterus. Next base: position 54,826,623 of record JACSVZ010000002.1, on the reverse strand, counting down.
TTAAAACATCTGAAACCAAGTAATTTCCTCATGTAATCAGGACATATTGTAAACAATGGGTGGGAAAGGAAGGAAGTAAAACTGGTGCTGCACAAATGATGTAGCTAGTCTAAAACTTAATGTCAAGACGATTTTTACCATCATTCACATCTACATCTCTTCATAGGAACAAATAGGTCACAATTTCAGTATGACCCATCAGCTCTACATTTGAAACTAATAGCTGTGATTGGCTTATAAGAAGTTTGCAAGGTTTATATGAAAACATAACAGTGTTTTTTCCCATTTAAAACTCAGTGATAAAGAGATTGAAACTCAGATTTAGGACTTGCAAATTGTTCTCTAGAATTGTGCATGTAGATTCATTTATAGTTGCCAAGATACTGCAGGGGCAGACACTATGAAGTTTCTGGTATAGAACTGGATGATTTGCTGAGCTTCAATGGAATGCTGAAATCAAAACTTTTAAAGTAGTTTATGCTTATCTCTATAAGCAGGTTGCATATACTGTGTTAGCTGTTGTTTATGATTACATTTTGTTCTTTCAGCTCATGGATGAAAAAAATACTGGATAAAGGGGTCATTATATATTGGTTGTACATCTCTAGAGTTTTATGATGTACTTCTCTTGTGTTTTTATTATGGAATTTGGGGATGGAATCCATTTTATACAAGAACTTTGCACAAGAGCAGGTAGTTTCACAATTAAAAAATATCACTTGGTTTTCTTCACGACCAGGTACTTCAGGTCAATGCAAGAAGATGAATATTCACTGCATTTAGTTTTCAGGAAGCAATATGATGCAAAGTGATTAATAAAAAAATCCAGGTCATTCTGGAACTAACTAGAGTGGAGGACACATGTACTGCTTTAGAATCATTTGAAATGGAAACAGCCATGGCTTTTCCGATACCAAACGGAAGAGCTCTGCGCAGTGACGGATCAACATAGAATAGAACTAATTTCTTCTCACGTTGAACATGCCTCATTTCTTTGCCTTGCCAGCTTTTTTCATATGCTGTTAAAGTGGTAAAAGATGCTCATTCACTTTGCTTTTTTCAAGCTGCTGATAAAACATCTCGTATTTAATATGAGTACAGAAGACAGGAAGAAACTCTCATGTTTTATGGGGGAAAGACTGGCAAGATTCTTTAGTCAGTGATGTTCTTATTTGTTCTCCTGAAAGAAATCCAAGCCTAATTAATAGAACAGTTGATTTTATTGTGGTGGGTTTGTAGATTTAAAGATAGTCTTCAAAAGAAATCTATGCATAGATACATTAAGAAAAAAAAAATTTTAAAAAAGCCAGCAACCATGGCTTTATTGTGTAGAAATAGTGGCCGTGATTTGTCTCTTGCCATCTAAACATGCACTAACACCAATAATATCACTATTACGTACTATTATATACATTTCATTGCTGAGGAAATTAAGATGCTGAGAAGTCAGGGAGCAAGAGAACCCAAGATCTGCCTCCAAACCTTTTCCTCTGAAGTGATCCCCTTCCTTTCCACACAGTAGTTTCTTCCCTTTCAGAGGGAAAACTGCTCAGAGTCTAAAAACACTCACAGAAGGGAAACATCCTGGGAAAGAATGGAGGATCACAGGATCAACAGTTGTTTATTAAAAAAAATAAACATCCATTAAAGAAGACATATACCTCTCATTCTGTGTCATGTATTCCTTAGCACCACCTTAATTTTAGTTCCTGTACCCTTGATTTATGTTTCTGGAGACAAATGTTTTGTGTTGATGCCCTAGATTTGAAGTACTTCAAATTCAGAAAAATTTCTGAACAAGGAGGAAGACAGAAAGAACTCTGTTATACTCTTGCTGCAGAGCTCCTTCGCAAAAGCAGAGCAATAGGTCGCAGTCCCAGCAGAAGGATTCAGGGGGAGAACCACCCTTGCTTACAGGCAGTTGCATTCCCTTGTGCTTTTCTGTGAAGCTGAGGACACAAAAAAAAGGGAAACATGGTGCACCAACAGTCCTAACTTTACATGGTTCAACACACTTTATAGCAATTTTGCTCAAGGTTTTGGTTTAGGATAAAGGTTTCCTTCGACTTCTGAAAGCAGCTATTAAACTTAAAAGGTAAGGTATTAAACTTACTTGTTAAATAGCTGCCTTAAAAGGTAGCTATTAAACTTACTAAGCTATTAAAGAGTTTTCAACATCTCTTTATTATTCTGTTTCCACAAAGCAGTGAGGCAGAGCTTGCCCTCAACTTGTTCTTGGTCTAGGTAGACTTCCTAGAGAGGAGTGTCTCTGCAAAAGATTATGGTTATTTTGTTTGGTTGCTTGTTTATAATTTGTTTTATAGGTGCCTAATGAACAAGCTGAGATCCCATCATGCTGTCCACAAAAAATACAGAACTAGAAGGCCTCCCAAAGCTGTGTGTAATACAGGAGAGCACAGATTAATGTAGTCAGATAGGGACTACAAAAACCAGTAAAGCAGTAGTGGTCAGTGTAGCCTTAATATATGCTGTCTGTCCTTGAAGAGTAAATGTGAAATAATGAGAGAAGAGGAAGGACAGAGGTGGTCAATACAAATCCTTGAAAATGAAAATAAGTAGCTTCTATTTGATGTGATGAAAAAAGGTTAAGTGGACAAAATGATATGAAGAGACATCTCAAATAGTAGCCTTGGACAACCAGCAACAACTCTAAAAGAGTAAAAGGAGAACAAGTTCTTTTCTCGGGCAGAGAAAGGATGTTGTCATAAGAGTTTGGACAAGAGTTTCAGTTGTGCAAGCACTTAGGAAGAATCTTAGAACAGGCTATGTGTAAAGAAACTGCCTGACAGGCAGATTTGTTTGTTGTCAGCATATAGACAGAATTGATGTCTTTGAGATTAATCAGATAAAATATTATGAGGGCCAGGAATGGGATCTGAAGAAACTGTTACTGAAAGCTAGAAGAGGGATTAGAAGGATCTTCTGCAAGGCATGTCAATGAAGCATTTAGAAATGTGGGATATGAAGTGCTCTGGGACAGAGCACTGAATCTGAAAAAGTTCTGTTGAGTGCAAATGGTGGGAGACAGGTTGTAAAGGTATATGGTGAAATTAGTAAACAACTTAATGCTGTGATTGAGTATATGTTTAATTATTAATTAACTGAAGACGACAGCTAGAGCAGTAGTTGTAGTGTCATGTGAGCACAAAGATTAAGTTAAGGCTGATATATTTATATATATATGTTTATTTTTCTAACAATAAAGCAAGTAAGTATTTTAAAAAGGAAGACCTCTCAGATCATGAAAGATGATGAACAAATGGCAATGAAGATATCTCCAACAAGGAGAGAGGATCTAGTTAATGGGACAAGTGGCACAACAAATAAGAAACTGATGGTTGGAAAGAAAGAAAGTTGTAACTACATTATATTTTGTCAGCTTTCCCTTGGAATACATCAGAGCAATACTATGTGTAAAGAGGAGCCAAGAACGCAGAATATGATGAGGAAGCTGGCGGCTTCCTCATAAAGTGTTTGGGATAGTGTGATACATCAACAATAGAGTAGAAGGGAGAGAAGACTAAGGTTCAGGATTGTTGAAAGGAAAAGCACGAGCTAAAAAATAGTGCAGTGATTTGAAGTATGGGGCATCCTGTTCTGCTCACAAGCTAATTTGAGTCAGGCAATGATGGGATAGGACAGACTTCCACATGGGATGGGTTTCAAAGTGGCAGTAGCACAGTGGCACCCAGCTGCCACCAGATCACAAATCCTTCTGATCGCCTCAGAAATGCTCTGTATATCCCAGAAAGTGTTGAAGAGGAGAAAGCCAAGGGAGTAATCACTTTAATTTTCTCTCTGAAATGTAGTGTTTAAAATTATGCCCAAAAAATTCTGAACAAATGCTCAACATTAAATTAACAAATTACTGTACGGCTGAATGCAAATCTGAAAAAAATTACAGCTTCAGTGTTTTTTGCCACCCACCTCTTATTTGTAACTTATCTCTAGGAGAAAACACTTTCAAACTTGTTGAGATATATTGATTTTCAAATGAAAATGGCTTTTCAGGGGTGTCACAGTAGCTCATCTCTGCTGTCACTGTCTCTTTCCAACTACAAAAAAAGTGGAAGTTACACTTTCCACATCTGTTGACTTAAATTATTGATTCAACTAATTATCAGTGTATTTTATTGTACAGCCGTTCAAACTTCTTTCCACTTGTTCATGCTCAATCCATTAGATCAACAAACATACATCCCTGTAAATACGTGTATTATGTTTCTGAATTATGAATTTAGTAGAAAAAATGCCATTAGTTTTGTGAACACTCAACGATGATTTCGGATGCATGAAATGCATACTTTCAGAAGGTGATGCCCTTAAATTAGAGGGGGAATCCAACTTGTCCTCCCGCTGCAAGATCCTTGTTTTTATCACAGTATGTTTTTCTCCTTTCTCAGTTGATCTTGTAATGTATTAGATTATATTAGTTCACAGGTATTGAGGCTTTTTGTGCCTCTATTACCTGTTGAGCATTCGTGCTCTAGAATACATTGTGTTTACTATGTGGAGTTGTATCTTAATGTATAATATTGTTATCCCCCTGATTTTTGTGTGGTACTGCTCAGCATAATCAAGGTTGTCAGTCTAATAGGACTCCACACAAGAAATTTACATGAGGGAGCCACGTTGGAAGATATGTTTTCCAGCTGAGTACTTTGTCAGTGGCTATTGTCTAGTAAACATTTTTTCAATGAATTTCTTAAGCAGGGGAACAAGACAAAGTAAATCCATGGTTAAGCTCATGCAGAATAATAAGGTGGTTGCATTCACTCAGTAGAAACAAAATTATAGCAGAGGGAATAAATGAATAGGAGAGAAAGTTAAAAGGAACCCTCTCACATCTCTTATTATTCACACACACAAACATCCCTTTTTAACTGTACAAAATATATTTGTACTAATAGTGACATAGCCTGTTCAACTGTTTTTCATTGAATTTCCTTCAAACCTGATGTTATAAACAATAAATATATTATGTTTTTTCAGGGGAAAATATCAACACACAAACTATGCTTCTTTGAGGTAATGAAACTATCGTTCTTACACAGATAACATTAAATACTCCCTAATTATTAAATTTATTTATGTATTTATTTATTTGAAAGCTATGCTGATTTCAACATGTCTTTGACATAGCTTCACTTGAGAGTCTCCACAGTGGTGACTTATGGGTGTATCCATCTTCCCCTGACTTCCCCAAAGCTGTCTTGGATTGTCTTTCTGACATTTTGATTTTTCAGAGATATCTCAACTTTCACCACTGTCTGTCACTTCTGACAGCATCCCCTTCATTAGTCTGTCATTTAACCTGTCTTTAACTTCCCCATTTCTTCCCTTGTACACACAAGCTTTACCCAAAACTTGCTATAGTTGCTCTCTACCATTACTAAAACTCTTTTGCATCATCTTTCTTATTTTGGTCATTTTTCTTCTCCTTTCCTAACACACCCTGTTAAAGCTACATGTCCTTTCTGGGCTCAGTTGCTAGGATATATACTTTTCAGTCTAGTCTCCTGAGAAACCTTGCACCGCTACCAATCTTTTGTAAATGTTTGTGTTCAATGTCATTAATGGTCTGCTCATTCCCTGTAAGTTTGCTCGTATCTTCTTCCTTCTTTTGGTCAATCTGTTGATATAGAATGAAAATACCGCTGTAAAAAGTATTGAGCATCTTCTGAATTAGCAGTCACTTATGCATGGATATACTATTCTTGCCTTCACTCTCAGGTCACCCACTTACTCATATCTATTCTAGGCACATATTAGCAATGATTATTGGTAGTGGCAGATGTGCATATTAACCTCAACTACCTTTAAGTTTCATGTGTGTATATGCATACATTTAAATATTTTCCAAAAGTTTTCAGGTTTTTCATTTAACAGGCTGAAATATACCATATATGGAATTTCTTGTTTTCTTTACATGCTTTCTTCCTGCTATAATTTTGCACTTTCACAGTTCGTAAATTTTGGTTTTTTCTTTATGTATTTATAGTACTTTTCACATTAGGTAACGTTTAACTGTTTGAGTAGATCTGGTAGCGCTAGGGTTTATTTGTACCCAACTAGTACTTAGTGACACTGATCAAAGACCTCACATGCTAGAACCTTCATAAATACACACTAAAACAATTGTTCTTGTCTTGATTAGCTCCCAGTTCTAGCTGTGTGCATGAGAGCAGCTCACAATTGAAGAAAAGCAAGCTGCTGTATAATAAGCTGAGTTCTCAGTTCACCTTCTATGTGGCCAAAATTTGCTAGTAAACCTTTATAAATGTGAGGACAATGGAATAGGTTTGTGGATACTAGCATACACTTTTTCCATGTCTGTGGGTGAGGAGATACTTTCTCAGTAAACTGTAAGATGCTTGAAGAAAAACCTGTGTATCTTGTGATGTATTGAACACATTAGTACTTAAAAAGTCCTTTACCTAGTTGCTGTTACTTTTCAGTAATCAAGTGCTAAAACATTTCTTATATTTTTAATGTGGCATTTTTGTAAGATCATTTGTTTTGGGGAGAGAAGATTAGGAGAGAGTACTTCTGGGTTTGAGCAGGGATAATCATAGCTATTTCTTTAATGGGGTAGTTAATGGGTTTTGATACAGGACAAATGAAGAAATGACCACACTGGAGAAACAGCCAGCCGTGTCTTCTCCTCAGTTACCTTGGACCCTGAAGTTTGGACTCCCTTCAGGGGGACTTTTGCTAGTTTGGTTCTGTGATCTTCCTTAAGTAAAATCTTGTAAGTTGGTGACGAACCTACAGGTGAAGAAACTGCAGCCAGAGGAGTAGTTTCTGTAGGAAAGGATGAAAACAGAGCTGTTGGTTTTCATCTCAGCATCTGTCTGATGGTGGGACACCCTCAACTTATGAGAATGTTCTGTACACAGACTTTGTTCTTTAATTTTGCATGCCTGATGAGGCACGAAAACTAACAAAGATGATTATACTAATTTGTAAATCAGATGGTGTTGATTCCTTCCAGCAACAGTCATCTGCGAGCCTGAAATCAGTCTTCTTTCTCAGTCCTCTCATTCCTCCACTCAGAGCTAAAATGGCTGTTTTCACAGATGTTGTGCTGTTTTATTTCTAGTCAAGATTACCTATCCACACTGTTAATCATTTAGCCTAAGTGAAAAGAGACATCAAAAGAAACAGTATATTTTATCATTTTATCTGTGATCTTTCCTCTTCTTTTTGTTTCTTCTTTTAAATCATCTACTGGAGAGGTGTCATTACTCAGAAAAAAAAAAAAAAAGACCAAAAAAAAAGGATAAAAAACAGAGAAACCTAGTTTACTGGAAGACATCCTCAAACTCTGAGGCCTTTTTCTGTGCTGTTGGTTGCAACTTCTGTAGGTAGAAGCAATGTGTTGCCCCACATATTTCTCTGTCCTGCTAGATGTGTGCATAACCTCTCCCCATGTTGATAGAAAAAATGGGCAAACTAGGGATTTATATGACAGCATCCATACTCTAAGGTGTCAGTGTCTGTGTTCCCTGTAGGGTTTTTTTTCCCAATCAGCAGGAAGAAGTTGGCTTCAGCATTTGTGCAGAGACACTGTAGGCTTGACAGACTCCTATGGAGCTACAATGTGACTCTACAGTGACTAATTCCTACCAGGTGTCAATCAGCTATCTACTCTCGGAGTCAACCTTCCTTCTTCCTTCCATCTTCGCACAGCAAGCAGAGGAAAATTCATCCTCTCACTGAAAAGAATTCACTGAGTCTCCTTTCCACTGCCCATGTAGGTTTGTTGCAGTCTTTACATGACCAGCCCAGTACCTGTCCCTTCTGTGCTCCAGGAGGGCCCAAATCAGCGCAGTCATTCCACAAGCAAACTTTCTACTCATTTCAGGTAGGGGATTAGTGTGACCAAAAACCAGAATGTGGGACCTTGATCTGAGGGAAGTTGGCCACGTCAGCATTTTTAATGAAGTCACTGAAAGCAGATGGTCTCATGTCTTGGAAGTGGTGCCTGGATGACGCATGAATGGGGCTTCAGAGCTGGTTTATAGCTGTGCCAGTCCAGCTTCTGTGGATGGCGGCTGTTCCTTGAGGGTTCGGAACTCAAAAGGGTCACTACATACCCACACAAAAATACAGAAACTTGATGGCAAATTTTATTTTAAATTCACAGGCCCTAGTAGCAGAAATTTTTGCATTAGAAGAGGGGTAATCAGGGTACTCAGCTGCACGGCACTATTTAGCTATTAGACACAACTTTGTGAAGCTTTTTTGAGGGAAAAATAGTCTGTACTTAGCTGCTTGCAGGTGGCATTAGCTCTGCTACAGGAGCTGCAGAGGTAGTAATTTTTAATTTGTAAGAATTCAACTAGATAGTACTAACTGTGTTTCTATAGCGTAGAAACACCAGTGCCTTGCAAGGCATGTTTTATTTTCATCAATTTTTCTTTAGTTTATGGCTAGAAAGGGCCGTATCTTTTACCCACCTCAGTGCATAGATATCAAAAAGGTAAATATGGGAGTGAAGTATATTTTGTAATAATATAATTACTATTGCTATGGAATTCAGGGATTTCTAAACCTACTAGCAATGTATTCCTTAATCCTTTCTTATAATCTGTGTTAATAATTTTGCTCATTATTTATGAGTTATAATAAAAGTAGAAGACGTTACTGACCAGCTTGTAATGCCATCTAATAAAATATCTGTGTGTTTACAGTGACAAAATTGTAGTACATTCCTGTTCTGACATAAGGTATTTTCTGATTGAGAGAATCTATGCAATTTAAGTAGATTACAAGAGTTTGTTTCATATTTCAAACATTAATTTTGTCCATTTTCTGATACCCACTTCTATGTCTGATTCCTTGAGTCATTGCGGCAGGATGTTCACTCTAATATTAAACTACCTCTTGAAAATGCTTTTCTAAAAAGCCTCTGAGTGGATAGATTTTGTTTCTTTTCTTTTGTTAAACTCCATCTTTGTGGACCATATCCATCCATGTTTAATAGGCAGTATTAGCATTTTGAACTACAACAGTCTGCATGATCTGTGCAATATCCCTGGCTTGCGTTGTACTTCCATATAAAAACAGTTCCTGTGTATGTCTTTTTTAAGACTTACAACACACATTACATTTTACTCTTTTTAAAATAACATCAGGGAAACTGTGAAGCTTCTTTTGAAGGATTACATTACAGCTTTGATTTTTATTTATAAAACATAAAGGACTAATATATATCAGTTAGGACATTTTGCTTCCAAAGTGCATTGTAACAAAATAATTGGAAGGCAGTTGTGGTGTGAAATATATGACAGCTTTACAGGACATAAAAAGCAGCTTTTTCTTTGTAATAGTGTAATTGCCTTAAACCCCACAATCATAATTGTTATCAAAAAATAATCCCAAGGAAAGGCTAATATAAGGTGAGCAGACTATTATAAGAGCTCTAATACACTCAATTCCTTGAACGGCAAATGCAGCCCCTCAATCTCCCAGTGCTTTTAGTGTCAGTCAGAGAGCACTCAGTCATTTCTGTGCATCAAGCCTGCAGTATTGATTTTTCCACTGACTGAAACAGCCATATAAGCATAAATTTTGCATGAGGCTTTCACTTTGTAGACTCTCCTTTGGTCAGATGACACATGATGTGAACATGAAGAGTGTATAATAACAATGCATGGTCAACCTGCAGGCATTAAAGCGTGGTCTCTCACAGCTTTGAAGGACAAAAGCTGGAATGGTGCATCTCTGGTGTGATAGAAAACAAATATCATTTCCATCTTGGCAGCCTGCATTCAATTTTATACTCTCTCCCCCCACTACACTTTCACAGTCCTCTTTTAGGGAGGAAATGCACACGCACACACAAACACGTATAGACATAAAGTATACTTATCAGTGATATCCAGTACAGATAAAAATCAGCTCTGTGGGAAAGCAGAGCTGTGATAATAACTGTGCATCAAACTTGAACCCTTTGCTGCACTTGCTTTCCACTTTTCTTTGGTGGCGGAGTGTTGTTTTGTTTTATAGTTGATGCCATTTCTTTTAAGTCAGCCCTTGAGACTAAATATTGTACAACAGCATTTGATAACATCTTGTATCATGCTGAAAAACCCTTATCTAAAGATTCGGCCTTGTGATAGACAGGCAGGAGTGAAAACATTCCTTAATAGCAACGTCGCTTTCATCGCATTGCTGTCCTCGTGAAGTTCCTCTGCTCATTAATATTCTTGCGCTCACTCTTTCTCTCTCTCTCTCTCTCTCTCCCCCTGTTTATTGTTTAAATGTTTAGTGTAAAATGCATTCATCCTGTTATGGGATCATGTCAATGGGAGGAGACAGAGGAGTAATCCTAACCTGTGTGAGTCTGAATAATAGCACAAGGAGTAATTTGTCACTAAGAACTGCAGCTGTGCATTAACTATTCCTTAAAGTGCATTGAACTGCAGGCAGTTGATGTAATTAATTTATAATATAATGCAATGCAACCTCTTAAAATTAAGTTGGGCTGACCCAGAGGAAAATTTATCTGTAAGCAAAAAGCTCACTGATAAGCCAGTTTTAGTCAGTGAAAACGAGAGAGCTGTTTCGTCTTAAATAACAATCACGGGAGGAGAGCGGGCCCTACTGTAATGAATAATTGCGAATGAATGCGGTTTTCATTTTGTAAAAGGATCCCAGCATAGTAATTGCACAGCAGCATGATTATTCCAGCAATGACAGATGTTAGAAGCACTGCTTCTGTTTCTGTTTATGCAGGATACAAATAAATGTTTAATGTTTATATAGGAGTTAGTCTGTTGTACAGGCAGATTAGTGTTCAGTGCATTAAGAGAAGAGACTCACATTTTTTCATTTGAAAATGCTCTGCTGGGGATAAAAGAGCTCTGACCTCTCTGGTCAGGGGAGTATTGTAGATTTGTTTTCTTCTTCCTCACCCAAATTTTCCTGTCTCCTCTCTTGAGGATATAATAATGTATTGATCTGCATACAGTGACTGTGTAAGTGCTACCATTCCCTCATAGCTAGAGTTGTGAAATTACTTTTATTTCAAGTTGAGCATATCTTAGAATAAGAGAGAAGGATGCGCTTTTGTCCTGGCTTGTGCTTTGGTTTAGGGTTTTGGGTTTTTTTAGTTTGTTTGTTTGTTTTTTAATCAAAGGAATTACAGAATCACAGCAAATTTTTTTCTTTGAAATGAGGTTTTTTCTAGAATGACAATGAGCGTGACACTTGCATACATGGGCTTCACTACAGACGTTTGTAAAATAGTGAACAACTGCATATACATTTTTAAATTTGTAACATTAATCACTAGCTAAAATAAGTAAATATAAGAGCTACTTCCTAGGTTCATTTCACACGAATATTTGAATGATTTGATAATATTTATAGCTATACATATTCCTATACCTGTACCTAGAGAGTTATGTCTCTCTGTATAGATGTACTCACGCACTCTTAATGATGCATACATTTCCATAAGTACCTAATATTAAGGACAGAGACATTTCTATTGAGTCATGCTGAGAAAACATATTTATAGGGTCTGGGATAAAATGGTTTTCTGAATTACCTAAATACAGTTGAGTAATAATGGAGGGAATGGAGAGAATTACATGTCAGTGATTGACATTAGAACAGCGAAAAAACCCCAAGCCTATTGTTGAACTGTTTCAGAAACAAAGGGTCATTGTTGAAGTATCGTAACTATTTTTTCCTATTTTCTCCTAGCTGATAAGAAATTACTAATGAATTTATAGGAATCTTATATGTGCTGTGTGTTTCTGGGCACTATTAATTTTTATAAACTTTTCATTTTGATGTAGCGGAAGTAGACTGCAGCCCTCAAAGGAGATATTCTTTGAAATTAAATGTTGGCCATACTACTTGTAAAATGGGAAAAAAAATACTGTGTAAAATTGTCCTGCTGAGGAGGAACAACAAGTGGCAAGGGTTCTCTGAAAATGCGGGTGATAGGACTTGTGAAGAAAAACCAAGTTATTTTTAATTATAAATTTTGTCAGGAAAATACTCTGTATGAGATGAAAAGCTGCTTGGAAAATGAAGGAAAAATGTGTAGGGGTGAGATGGCAATGAGAAGAAGAGATGATTGTACGTGTTTTAGAAACACAGCATGGAGTAGCAAAAATCACTTTTAAGGAAGTAATTCAAGTTGAAGTGCACCTATATACCTTTATCCAGCTCTGCATTTCTCTGAAGAAAGATCTTTCCCATCTTGCTTCACAGAAGTGGTGACAGATGTGGCAGAGTACTCTGGGATAATTTATGCATACAGTGTTTGAACATGAGAATAATTTGTGCTTCTGCTCAACTGTTTGCAGTTTATGAACATGAAATTAGGATACCTAATTTATTAATTTATTTTGTCCAATGTTAAGAAAGTGTCTTTTAGCATTTGGCTGCTTCTGTTTGAGTAGCTGATTTAAAGATGATCCTTAGCCTAGAACAGTGGTGAACACAGAAATCAGCCCAGTCTTTGACACAACAGTAGAGGGAACAGGTTTCAGAAAAGGTAGGCTAGAGGAATGCTGTAGGACCAAATGAAAGCCTATTGAATCAAAGAGAAATTAAATCAGATTTGTAATTTAGAGGGTAGAACCTCATCTCATGTAAATTGGTTCCTTGTAACAACTGAAAGCCTCATATGCAGATATTTAGTATCAAGAAAAACCTATAGATTAATTATTATGTGATGAATTTCATAGTTTGGTCCAAAGCATAACAATATCCTCAAGAATACCTATATACAGATGTAGGCAAGACTGTCTCACGAGTGTAAATCCTCAACAGCTCCATTGATTTCAGCAGCACTCCTGTGCCTTGGAGCAATGTGAATGAGAAGAGATTTTGGCCAATACCTGAGCAAATAAGCAGAGAGGTCATAGCACTCATCTCCTAGCCACAGAAAATGTTATAAAGTTCACAAATAGTCAGGAATTTATGTCAAAGGCATAATTTTACTGAAACAGGAATTGGGACATTCCAGGTATACTGGTATAGCTAGTACCTGAGAAGTCTAATAAATCACCAACCTCAAAACTCAAATGTACTGTCCAAACAGAATAAACAGTGTTATATTTCTTACTTGGTGCTGTAAGATAAGGACCTCTTAAAAATTATATTTTTTATGAAGCTCCATGAAGGTAAAGAAGGGTGAAAAGTAATAGAAAGAGATGCAATTAAATTAAAAGTCTAGAATTATAGAATTCCTCATCAAATCTTCTTCTGACTCTAATGAATCATTCAATTCCTTTTCATTCGTCGTTTCTAGTTCTCTCCTCCAGGCATTTAAAATTGCTTTGCATTGTCATAGTCATAAAAAAAGAAATTTATGCCCTTCAGAAAGGATATGCAGTTTTGCAGGAAATAATATAGGCATGTCCAATTTCAGATCAGCATAGTCCACCTTCAAAGAAATAAGTCTTTTCCAGGAAGCATGAGTGGCTTTAGCAATATCTGGGTGAGTAGTTGTATGCTCAGACAGACCCTTTTTCCCCTGTGCCAGGTTTAAAATTCATCTTTTCACCTCACATGAGAGGGAATACCTGACTGAGGTGCAAGAGGGAATTCTCGTGGTGCTTTTCTCATTTGCTAGGAGTGCTCAGGACAGGGAAATGCCAGATCTAAAACTGGAGATGAACATCACATCTAGTCTCTAGTAAAACCTTGACTCAGTATGCCTGGAGACAGCTCCTCCAGAAAGGCTCATAACCCCAAAGCTGGTGTCACTGCAGCCCGTTCCTGGGTTGAAAAGTGTAGCAGCCTTGCATTGTCTGTTGAAAGACAGTTGCAATTTCCAAATGAGTTTACATGATACAAATGCTTCAGTTCTTCCCAATTAATTTACCTGAGATGTGTACTTTGGGAACATGATTCCCCTAAGTGCCAGTGTCATTTGGAGTTAGTACACACGGAGAGGCACTCAGAGCAACAGCATAAGGTGACTGAGGTGTGAGTCATTTGTAAGAAATGCCTGTCATTTCCCACTGGCTACCAGTGGCATCTAAGATGAATTGAGGTGCAGAGATTTAGATAGGTGAATTTGGCCTCAGGTGTCAACATGTATTTTAAAAATATTTTTACTGAGTACAAAGATAGCCACTCCTTTCATGCAAAAGATTTTCGTCCCAAAATTCTCAGAGGTCTTTGGACATAAGAAAACAAAGATGCTGAAGTAAAAGCCACTACTTCCAAATGTGTCCATTTTAAGTGACCAGTCTGTGATATGCCTCGAGTTGCAAGTACATCTAAAATATCTGTGGTCATAGATGTATAGTCTCCTTAAGATGGGAGTATAATTTCAGGTCGAAATTCTATGCTCTAATCTGGACCACTGGTGCTTCTTTTAATGGGTTATTTTTCTATTCTAAGTAAGCAGCAAGGAGAGCTATACAAGTAAACTATGTATGTATTTACAGATATATCCTTCTGAGTGCTTAGAAGCCTGAAAGAATAGTCGTCCCATTAGAAGTAATGTGACTGGGTTAATTTCACCACTGTAGTCTGACTTTTCAAGGAATTGGAGGTTGTTGTATAGGGTCCTGTACCACCATGAGTTTATGTCTGCTCCACAGAGGTAGTGAGCTGCCTTCACAGGTCTTAACTAAGGCTTGGTTTTCATCTCTGTCACTTTGGGCGACTGTGCAGAGGTGTCTGTACTTAGTGCTGATACTGATTATTATCTCCTGCTTCTCCTGCTTACCTCAGCCACCTGCTACTTCACAGTAGTTTCCATGAGTTAGCTTTGTTCAATGTGTCTTCTTGGAGAGGAAAAACTTAATTGTTTCACACACTGAAATAACAAGATATCCCTAAGCAGAGAATGAATGGTACAGGACTGCCTTAATGTGCGTAGACCATTATGTACAACAATAATTTGCTTGACTGCTTCCAATCTTTTAATTTCTCATACTTAATTTGGTCACCAGCCAGCCTTTAAATAATGCAGAAAATCGTACACAACCCAAAAGCCTGTTGATACTGGGGTTTTTTGACTCTTCGGCAGACTTGTAGCACAATTGAGATCCAGTCATCTGATAAAAATACATCCAGCCACATACATGAAAAAAAGCCCAATCTCACATGCATATGAGTGCCTCAAAAAGTCCAGTGAATGCAATTTTAATGAAAGATTTCTTTGGTTTTCAGGAAGGGGGAAAAAATTATTTTCATCAACATGAAATAATAGTTACCGTGTATTCAAAAGTATGTTTAATCTTTAACATTTATTTTCACTTGAGCACATTGCTAATGACCACTCATTTTTTCATAAAAAACTACTCCACTATACCTTACAGAATCTGTATTTAAAAAGGCATTGATAAATTGAAGGGCGTTCAAGGAAGGGAATCAAAAATGATTAAGTGCTGCAAGTATTGACTTATGACTGAAGATTAAAATAATTGAATGTGTGTGGGGGGGCTTGCTAAACCTTTCTTACAACTTTGTTCTCAAAAAGGTAGGTGTTTGATTCTTTTTAGTTCAAGTTTGAAAATTGAGAATATTCTCAAGAAGAATGATCTAATTGTAAAGTAGATACACTTTTCAACTATCTTGAAAAATTTTTACTTCCTAAATTCACTGCTATCAATGAAGTATTTTCAGGATAAAAAACTACATAACTTTAGTAAACATGACAGAACTTAATATATTAAAAGTAAGCTTTGAAGAAATTACTGAATTCCCCAATTTTTGTGTGTGAAAATAAAGATTCAGTTCATCAGATTAAGACAGCAATTTGTACTGAAGGATAGGTCGTGTTTGGATGTTTGGTTATAAATCTGCTACTTTGTTGATTAAAAAAAAAAAAAGGAGAAAGAAATCATATTATGCTCCTGTAGCACTAAGAGAGAAAAGTAGACAAGAGCAAACCATCTGCAAACACAATCCTGTTTATTGTTTCCCTATTTTGCTCCTTCAGTTCTCTGTCATGAAGCCATTATCATGTGAGGACCAAGAAGAAAAACTCAGGAAAGAGATTTATGGGTTTCAGCCCTGAATAAGGGCCCTCTTTGACTGATCATAATGTTTCTGGAGATGCCTCTTAAGGTAGTAGCAAAGACAACCAAAATTACCTCAATGCCTCAAGTAGTCCTTCATCTCACCACATCCCAGGATATGTAAAAGTTAAATAAGTAGAAGAGATTTGTTATGCCTATGATGAGTTTTCCAGTGAGATGGGACATCAGGATCAGATTGTTAGGAATGACCAAATGTTATCAATTATTAGAAAGAAATGGATAGAGCAAAAGCAAAGAGCATCATGTTGCTACTTTTCTCACATATGTGGTTTGTTCACATGCTGGGTTTCCCCAGTTTTGGTTACTAATGCAGACACAGGATGTAATAGAACTAAGAAGACCCAGA
Source organism: Lycocorax pyrrhopterus obiensis (assembly GCA_014706295.1). NCBI lineage: Eukaryota > Metazoa > Chordata > Aves > Passeriformes > Paradisaeidae > Lycocorax > Lycocorax pyrrhopterus. The sequence goes on along the minus strand of JACSVZ010000002.1, from coordinate 54,810,228 downwards.
GAAGTGTGACCAAGACGTTCACAAGTGAATGCCAGGCTTTAGACAAGGGCAAATATAACAGATAAGTCTTTTTTTGCTTTTAAAAGAATGAAGAAAGAGTAGGATGTAGAAATTTGTAAGTCATGAATTGTACAGAGCAGCAAAACAAGTGACATGTACTGCCCCTTGAAATTGTTGGAGAATAGCTTCAAAACAAGCAAAAGGACATACTTCTTCTCATAGTGCATAATTTAATTGTGGAACTTGTAGCCACAGGGGAGCTGTAGAAGCAAAAAGTATAAATGAGTTCAAAACAGGACTAGATAAATTAATTTAAGGATTGGCTTAGTGTTATTTCATAATAATTAAATTCAGTGGTTTACATGTGACCTCAGGCTGAGGAAGTCCCTTGACTGCTGATTTCTGAATCCTGGGATGATGCACTGAGGGAAGGATCACTCTAACAGTGCCCTTAAACATTGTAAAAGTCTGCCAAGAGCCATGGTTGGAGACTGTCTGGCATGTTAAATAGGCCTGATGCCATAAAATAAAACTTAGGCTCTTGTGAAACAAAGACTCCAACTCCTTTTTCCTGACTCCCATCCACACGTAGTTTATTCACGTGTTTATTATACATGAGTATCTGGAGGGACCCAGATTCAGTGCCACACCTTAGAGAAGGAATTTTGTATCAGCAATAGTGGTATAAATACATCTAATTTAGACTGTAAGCACCTCGGGGTCTTGTCATTCTAGGTCTCTGTAAAGCACCAGGTTCACCTGTGATGATGTATAAATAATAATAATAATAATAATAATAATAATAATAATAATAATAAAGTAATGTTGAGCCACATCACTCAAATGGGAAAGGTGTCAAAATGGATCTAAGAAAGGACTTTTTGATTAATAAAGCACATCTCTTATTTGCATTCCTGGTAACTTTGTGGGGAAAAAATGATGCATACCTGAATGAACAGAAGTATTTTGTTGGGGCTTGGTTTTGCTTGTTTTGTTGGGATTTTTTAAATTTGTTTGGATTTTAAGACATAATAATTGATGTGTTTGGGAAAACTTCAGAGCCTGAGGCTTCTTACTGTAGGACTAAATTGTCCTATTTGTCCATCAAGATGTTATCATAGATAAAACAATAGAAAGTCAATACTGTAAACAACTGAAGCATGAGAACTAATTTTTTTGTAATGGCACTTTTTTAGTGGAAGATAAATCTCTGGTACTTTGGTGAACTTTAGTCAACAGAAAGAATGTGTCAATGGGATAGATGTGGCTTTGGTGTCCTGCTGGAAGAGGTGCATTTTCATTAGTGGGACCACAAAGATGCAGTGACTGATGCTCTGTAATGTCCTGGTGGACAACAGACTCTGCATGTTATGTCACCTCCCTAAGCCAGGTCGTACACGGATGGGGAGTACTGGATTGACTTGCTGTCAGTGCAGTCAAGACTGTCTTCCCCTGTCTGCACAAAAATGCGGTTGCTAATGCATATTAGTGCTCTAACAGTAAAACGAGCACACAAACAAACAAACAACACCCCCCCCAAAAAACAAACCCCACAACAAAACACCTAAGAACAAAAACACAGTCTCACATTAGTGTTGTATCATTTAAATTTGCATTGTGCAACATTGTTGTTTAAATGATTAATACTGCCCTAGATCAAGGCTGAGCATGTGTCATACTGAATGGTGAAATGTGAACTAAAAGCTTATTGGGAACAGCTCAATTAATGTAAACCATTTTTACTGCCTTAAAACTGATGAGTGGAACTATTTCTACATGCAGACAGAAGAAGGGAGTTTGTATCATTTTTTATAGCACTACTAGGATCCTAACAGAAACAGTTGCACGCTTCTGATAGACATCATAGAAATGGTTTCATTGGCAAAGATGTAGGAAAGCAGTTGAAAAATAGTTGGAGAGCTGAAAAGTTTGCTTTATATCTGGAAATTTTAAAAGTCTGATAGTTCCTAGGTGTAAAAAGATAAAATTGACCACAGCCTACAATTACCTAATAAGGAAAACTTCTGTGCTTCCAGTAAATCAGTCTAACAGACAGACATACAGCTTTGGATGACACATAGCTGAGGTTACATGGTGAAAAGATGCGTTTAGATAAAGGCCGTGGTAATTAACCATTGAATGATCAGGACCATGGTAAACTTCTCTGTTCTCAAAGTCTTTAAAAAAATACTCTGACACCTAAAGGGTTATCTTGTGCATCTGGAAATTGGGCTGTTCAGGTGAGTAACAAAATGCCTGTCGTGTATATATGTGTAGTGCCTTTGTGCTCACAAGGGTTATTTAAGGCCTTTAAATTAAAGACATGCCAGAATATTTGCAGGGTCACTATTAAGAGCTGTATGTCTCCTCCTCCCTGCTCCAGTTATCTTTTGTGAGTGTTTTGTAAGTTGAAGCCCCACCTTGCACACTACAAGTTTGATTAGCTTCTTCAATGCTCGCTCTTGTCTCCAGAAGAGCTGCATGTCTCTAGTTATTTATTTTATGCATTAAATGCTTACAGTGTGCTTGGGGCTGTACAAGACATAAATATAAAGGGAGTCCATGCCCTGTAGGACTTACTGTGTGGAAGGCAGAGAGGAGTAATAGCTTGGGTGTTGGTACTGGCTGTTGTTCAGAAATAATGCATTATTGTTTCAGGAATGGGTTGATGCTTGAGTCCAAGAGCATGAATCTGGGGAATCAGCTGGGATGAAGACGAGATAACCAAGGCTTGAACAACAGATGACATGTTGGGGACAGGATGTAGAAAGTTAGGGAGCAGAAGTGAGAGGATGAAAGGGACATAAAGTGCCACACAGTGACAAGAATTAAGATGTGAATTGCCTCAAGGACACTGTTATACTGATCCTGAAAGTGAAGGAGTTGCTTAAACTTGAAACAAGCATGAGACAACCACAAATTGCTAAATTCAGCAGAGAAGAGAAGGCAAGAAAAGTCTCTCCTGGTAGAAGATTCCCAATCTTTAGTCTGTTTTATAGAGGAAGTTGACTAAAAGATCTTAAATAGCCTGCATATGAATGGCATCAAGAGCTAGCTGGAGAGGGACTAGCCATCAAATATTTATATTTATGTTTATGATTTCCTTGATGACCTGGGATCTCTGTTGTCTGACTTTATTCCAAGTCCTTCCTCTCTTCAGGAAAATCATGTTTGCACTATAGTAAATCTTTTGCCTTCCATTTATGAGTTGTACATAGTAAACACCACCATCAATTTATTTAATGGTCATTTCAGCTGCTGGAAGTATTTTATATCACAGGTCACTCTGATTTCCCACATAATCTGAATCAGTAGCACTCTGACTGTTAATTCTTTCATCTCAACTTTAGGATTACAAGGAGGCTCTGAGCTCAAATTATGTTTAATAGCTTTTGACATTTTGGATGTAAAAGTCATGAATAGCTGTAAATTGTTTTCTAGATGATTTGTGTGTCTGTACTTTGGATAGAGAAGAAGAAATCTTTATTGTCATAAAATAGCCCAGGTGTGCAGAAAGCCACAGTGACAGGTGTAACCACCTTGCTATGGATTTCACACACATCATGAAACAGCATGCCAAAGAAAAGGATTGAAAGACAGTTCTGCTACTTAAAGTAATATCATTATTCATAGAAAAGTAGTTTATAGTATTTGTCGCTATTCAGAAGATACAAATTTATTTCTTCTTGACCTAATTCCAACACTCTGTTCAAACCCCAATTTGTTATATATATTTTAATTGTGTTGAAGGAGAAACTCATTCCTTACATAAAGTGCTCCAGTGCTTCAAGACTCATGTAACTTTTTTAATCATCATAGTTATTTGATACCATTATCTAGTAATCACTTTATCAAACTCTGATGATCACCCACAAGCAGCTTTGAGCAGGATTGTTGAGAAGAGTATGGATTGATGAAGACAGAACTGTTTGATATTAGTCACTGTGCTCTATGGCTTGTGGGCTGTAAATGCCACTGCTTTTCACATTTGAAACGTAAAAGATATATTCACTTCAGTATAACACTGTGTTGCATCTTCTGAAAAGGGAAACTCTCTTGCAGTCTATAACTCCTCTTGTTCTCTGAAATAAAAAGTAAAGATATTTTGCACTTATTTCAGTGATGTGATGGCCTCCCTGTAGTTGTAACTGGAGCTTGCATTGTATCACAAACCTGTCACATTGGGAAGAAGCAGTACATTTTCTGTTAGGATTCAGTGGCTTTTACTCTCATGCAAAAAATGTCACCTTATTTCACACAACCGTAAGCTCTATGAGTAAGTTTGTATATAAACTAACATATTCAGCACAAATATAGGTACGGAAATCGAGTAGGAGTGTGACACAGTAGGATTCAATCCCAAAAGACTCCCTAAAATAAATGCAGATAAATTCACTGAAATTAGCATCTAATCTATGTTCTTACAAGCGTCCTGAGGATGATAAGCAGGGATTTCACTTAGGGAATGTGCTTAATGCTGCCAGACAAGACATTCAGGGTTCTCAGAATTTAGGAACAAATTTCCAGTGTAGGTGCAAACTGGACACACTTGGGTAGCGCTAGAGCTGACACTGTTCTATGTGGAGAAATAGGCTTTTGATCCTGAACATGGATGTGTATACCAAGAATGCTTCCATTAAGAGTCCTTTGAGGGTAGCATGTTTGCAGCAACTGAATGCAGCAATATATTGTTTACCAAGGGCCTGAAAGGTTTTGAAAGACTTCAGTCTCAGAGTGTCCTTTGGTGCGGCCTGACAGCAAATGTTTGTGACCCTGGGAGCTGACCAATGGCCAGGTGAACATGGAGCCCTTGGAGTGCTTTATAAACAAAAGATGACAGTGCTTCCCCAGTGGTCCTGCCGAAGGTGGGCTAAGGTCCATGTGCCATCTGCTGCCCTTGAAAGGTCCTTTGTCACAGAGGCTTGGATTTTCCAGCATCTTGCTCTGGTCCCGTGGTGTTACAGCGTGTCTGTTACTGAATTGGCACTGCTCACAGTACAGGGGAATTGAGCACACAGAACAAGAATGGGGAAACTGCACCGATCATCTGACCTGATGGAAATTGGGGCCACTAAAACTGCCTTTTTGGAATGCAAATTGGTTTTGATAGTCAAAATATTCTTGCATCCTTAAAATAATTCCGCACCAGTGGAAGAGAAGCCTGCTGTAAGGCCCCAAATGGACGGGACAGAATTTGTGTGATCTCCAGTGTTGCCGGTAGAGCGCAGTGAATAATTACACCAAATTCAAGAAGCAGAGAAAATTATCCTTAAGGAACTGTTCAGACACCTGTTTGACCTTTTGAGGAATTTTGATTTCATGTCAGTGGGTGAAAATATTGATTGTGATCAAGTTTCTGGTATAAATGTTAAATATGGTGACATATCTTACAAAAATAAAAAAGGGAAATACAGAAAGTGCAAGTGATGTCCTTCTTATATTTTGCAACTTCTTGCTTGTTTTTTTGCTTGTAGATTCTTTCCTGTCTCAGAGAACCAAACAGCTTTCTTGAGGGGGTTTTTTGTGTATTATAAGCTGCAGTGAATAACATATACTTAACAAAATTACACACTGCATTTGCTGTGAGCAGCACCCCAGTTCCTTTTCACTCCTGACAAGAAGAACACCATCACCAAGAAAATCACCGACCTCCATTTCCACCTCACTTTTATTTGGCAGCAAACAGTCGAGTTTGTCATTGGCTTCCTCTACTATTGTTCAGCTCATGTGGTATGAGATCACATTAAAGAAGATTGTTGCAATTTGTCTCATCTTGTGAAAGCACATGCTGTCCCTATGCACTCAAGCCATACTTTAAGTATGAGTGATTGAGTGGACCTAAGGAATGCTGAGTAAATATGTTGCTGCAATTAGGGCTTGAGAAAAAAAAAAGGTGTATCCAGTATTTTCCATTCCTTTACCATTTGTGTATAAAAGGTATACATGATCTTTCCCCTGTACTCACAATATTTAGCAGATAAAATAGCCTGGAAAATTTTATCGTATTGAGAGCTGTTTCCTGTACTGTTTACCTGCGGGGAAACTGCTGCCTGTAAAACAAAAGGGAATCTGGCCTTGTAAATATTAAGACTGTCATTTCTAAAGTAACCTCGTAAAACTCATTTTTCTTTGTATTTTGTGCACAACACAGGGAGGTCTGAAACACATTATTCTAGAAAAGGGTGCTGCAAGATAGGAATCTCTTCTCCATGGCATGCAGTGGTTTGATTTTGCATTTAAATAACATCTTTCACCCAAGATCTTGCAAGTTTTTAAAGCTATTAATTTAGCCTCACAACAGCCCTGTAAAAAAGTTACAAATGAACAGTAGATAACAGCAGATGTAATAGTAGATAACTTAATAATAGGTTTATCTTTCTTCTATGGTCACAGAGACCAACACAAAGCCCTGTTTTATGTTCTGTGTGAATATTAGTTTGTGATGCTTGTGGTTTTTGAATGGAAAACTAAGAGACCTTGGGTTTCTTGTTCAGAGAAAGTGAACATCTGAAATTGCTCTTCATTTCAGCTAAAATTCCAAGTGCTTAGAGAGAAAGTCAAGTCTGTGTAGTCTCAAATTATTTTCCCATAAACAGGGACTCTGTGGTCAATGAGCTACTTCAGAAAACATTACCTGAGGTATTTTGTCTTATGTTACACTGTTTGTGTCTAGCCACATAGATAGGATAGACCCAAGATCCTCTGTCTTTGCTTTGAAATGACCAGGTATGAGATATTCCAAGTGTGGAAGCAGAATGCATAAAGTTAATGGCCCGCAGAGGATTGGTTGAATATCCAGTCTTCTGCTGGAAATATAATAAATGGCACTCTTTCCTCTTACATGGCTTCAAAGGTGACTCCAAGCTCTATATTTTTACCAAACTCTGTATTTTGTTTGAAATGCCACTATTATAACTGTTTGTATGCAGAAGACCGACATTAAAGTCATGCTATTTAAGCAGCAGTAACACCGTTATCTTACTGATGCTTTAATTGCTGAACAGCGATTGAAGAATGTAGCCCATGTCTAGTTGCTCTAGTATTTTGGGAATAGCTCCTCACAAGTATGTTGCACTTTGACAATGAGAAGTACAACCAGTGTGCTGTCTGCATTGAGATTTTAATGGAGGAAAACACTGCTCTTGACATTCACCCTTGTTGACTTTACATTGAAGCCAACAGGACATTTGTTGACTGAGTTCAGGATCAAGTCCTAATATCTAGCAAATATGTATGTTACTGCATAGAGAGATCTACTTTAGATTTGTTTCCAGAGTACCAGCAGTCAGGAGGACCAAAAACTATTTTTAAGATGCCAAGACTAGGTTGGTGATTAATGAGGAATTTGTTTTATTTTGCAGTGTCTCTTATTTAACTGGATGCCTCTGGAGAGATGCTTTAAACAGCAAGGCACTATCTTAGACTAGTATGGTAGATTTTCATCTCACGTTGAATCCATTAAAGTAAGCTTCTATAAACAGACATCAATTACAACCAGTTTAAAGGGTTTTAAAATGTAATCCAGCAGTGCTGCTTAACTAAATGAATCCTGAGAACTGATCTCCAGTGAATTAATAGAGCAGTGTGTGGAGAGCTCACTATGAATCTGAGTTAATGACTGGAGAAGATCAAATTAATTACAACTGTCTCTGAGGACGTGCAGGGAAGAAGTCCCTCACATCAGCTAAGGTTTGATTAACTCTTCAGGTACCAAATAAAGATTTTCTACAAGTTATTTTTTAAGTAATTGCTAGTAAGACAATGGAATTAATCAGCTTGGCATTTCTCAGGTGGCATGCTAGTACTGTAAGAAGTGACAGTGCTGGATTTTACTGCAAATTCCAATTTTTTTTATTACTCTCTGTTTAATTGAGGATTTTTTAATAAAATATGAATGCTCATATCATACTAAGATTATAGCAGTTACTACATAGCATTTTCTCTGCATACTAATATAGAAACCATTGGGATGATAGGTTCACATTTTGGATAAACATCCAAGACTATGCCACTAAGTTCCTTCTGATTTTTTGCACTTATTACTATTATTATTATTAATACTATTATTCTCTAAACAATTTTATTTGATCTTATAGTTTCAAAGAAGATGCGATTACTGAATTAAATAATTAGCAAAATAAGAAGATACTACTACTGGTTTAATGCAAGGCTATCCTGATACGGTTATGAGGCCAGGAAGGCACACTAGTTTGTGACAAAAGAAACTGATGAAGTTCTGAGAAAATAGATATTGAAGTTACCAAAAAAAAAATCCAAGTCGTAACTGAAGAAGTGTGTATGAGCATTGATATAAACTTCCACCTTCTCAGAGACAAAACTCCTTTCACTTCTTATCCCCATCCCACACCTAATACAGCAAACATTTCACTTTGTAGAACTGTAAAGTCAGCACTCTTTGTGAGGGGCAGACCAACTCAAAGTGTCACCAGAGCTGGCCAGGACACACTATTATTGAGCATCCTCTGGAATCCCAGAATCACAGAATGGGTGAGGTTGGAAGGCACCACAGTGGGTCATCTGGTCCAGCCTGCCTGCTCAAGCAGGGTCGTCCTGAGCACATTGCACAGAATTGCACCCAGACAGTTCTTGAGTATCTGCAGTGAGGAAGACTGCACATCCTCTCTGGGCAATCTATTTTAGTGCTCAGCCACCTGCACAGTGAAGAACTTCTTCCTCATATGCAGGTGGAACTTCCTGTACATCAGTCTCTGCCCATTGCCTCTTGTCCTGCTGCTTGGCACCACTAAGAGCCTGGAAACATCCTCTTGGCACTCTCCTTTCAGATATTTGTAGACACTGATGAGGTCCCCTCTCAGTTTTCTCTTCTCAAGACTGAGCAGGCTCAGCTCAGTCTGGGACAGTAACTGGCTGCTGCAGAATTAAATTCATTCTCTCTCCATGCTTTTGAATTACTCAAAGCTTTAAAGAGTATGCTCTGTGTTTTTATATTCAGCAACTATTCAGTTCTCAGGGTTTTTTTTTCCCCCACAGAGCTGCAACAATAAAATCCTGCAATGCTTTCACCTTTACAGTACATTAGGAGGGTAATGGGGGTGCTGCCAAGCAGGAGAGCAAGGAAGGCTAAAGAACAGATAATTATCATGAACCTATAGAGAAGACATCTTCACTAAGAAGGAGGGTGCTAAACTGCTCCTAAACTGTTAGGCAGCATTTATAGTAGGAATAAGCAATACAAGCAGTCCTATAAGTCAATACTTCCTCTATCCAATAACTGCCTCTATCCAACAGAAGCTCCAGAAGGAGTTCAGAGAAAAAGTGATGTGCTAGGTTTCAGCAGTTTTCAAAGCACGTTGTAAGCATAGCAAATTAGGCATATGATAACATGATGGTTACCCTGAAATCCTATGAAGTGAATACAGTGATTCAGCAATGAGAACTGCAAAACAACCTCAACGCCCCGATTTTCACAAACTGACATCAATATTCTTCCCTTTGTATTCAACTTCTTCCACAAAATCTACACAACAAAGAGAAAATCCCTAATGTTAGAGTTTGGAGATATTTGGTTTTTTCTACTCTAAAATGTTTCTTGTATTGCATTTTGTCATCGTTTGTGTATAACTTATACTTTCTTAGCCAGAAAGTACATTTACACTCTTGTTTGTTTTATAATTTCAGCTGTTTAGAACTATAGAGCCATTTTTTTATCCAAAGTATTATTTCTCATCTAGCAGACTCTGGAGTTAAGGTGGCATATTTCTTCCAGAAAGGTGTACAGTCACGCACTTGAATTCAGAACAATGGAAAAAACACTGCTTTTCAGCGATATTTTGGGGGGCGTTGCAGTGGCCTTCATTACTTACAATCTTCTTTATTTTCTGCGTGTATGTACATAGAATTCAGCTTCTTATGCCTACTTCAAGGAATTTTTTAGTGAAGCACAATGACCTCACTCACTATTTGCTTAGTTTTGTTTCAAATTAAAGTCAAAGTGTACTTTCTCGAACAATTTTAACAGTTCTTTCTCACATTTCTTGAAATTTTCAAGAACTTTAAAAAAAACTTCTTTTCTTTGGTCACTGGAACTTAATATAGTGCTCCAGTACCTGTCTCATCAGTTGCTGCAACACAACAATAATGTTACTCTTCTCCTCTTGCACATGATGTTTCTGCTTCCAGCAGTTCTTTGGGAAACAGCTCTGCTCTGGAAGCTCTGTAATGCAGCAAAATAAGCAGCTTTAGCTTGCAACAGGCTGTCGTTCTTTTGAAGATATGCCCTCTTACCTTGTTCATTGGTGTATCATTGTACATTTCGTGCTGTGTTAAAATGGATTTAGGCCCAGCTTGCTTGGTGAGTCAGGTTACCTTTTATTACTGCCCAATATTTGCCATTATGCTGTTGTGCTTACATATTTTCTTGTTAGATAACAGTATGAATGATGAGAGAAAATGTAAACCTCTTTGGGCATTGCAGTGGTCGTATTCTTCTGTATCTACTTTTGATCCATGCAGAGACTGTTAAAAATACCCCTTTCAGAGAATTATGCCCAAGTGTCAAACTGTCAGTTAGCTAGTTCTTAATCCATTTGACATGTACTATATTGTTATGGTATATGCCTGATTTTCTAACAAGAAATCTGAGAAGTTCATATCATCACAATTTCTTTGTACAACAAACTGGTAGCTCTCTTGAAGACTGTAGGCAGGCTTGTCCATCTAAGCCTGTTTTTCATAAAGCCACATTGATTGGTGCTGTTTATTTTCCTGTTTCTTAATTAAGAGAATCCAATACCTTATTTTTCATTACTTTTATTGGGCTTGAAGTCTGTTAACATCTTAGTTACAGAACAATTCTTAATTATGCCTGTTTGCTAAGAAATTATTATTTTCCTCATATTTTTCCTATATGTTTTTCTCTCCTAGTCAGGGTTTGTTCTTATTTCAGCTTTTTTAATTTATTTTTTGAATCCTCAGATGTGGATAGTAGTAAGAGTTCAGTTCTTCATAGGACATCAGGAACCTGATGAACCTAATCCTCATCACTCACCAGCATGATGTTCAGATGTTAATTCATCTTCACCCGTTATTAGGAGGTCCAAATTAGGGTTGCTGCTTTTTATATACAATATATTTTTAGTTTTAAAGAATTGTTGGCATGTTTTAGAAACTCTGATTGATTGATTGATTGATTTGTTGTGGGTTGGTTCTTTTCCACTAGTTAACTATAAAAATTTTCCCATATTTTGTCACCTCTTCCATCTGTCCCCTCCCCCACTTCATCTATTAAATGCAAATAGATCTGACAAAAGCATCCTGCCGTGACTGCTTGGTTTTTAATAGACTCCTATCAGGGCTTTTATAATGAGCAAATAATCCACATTTTACAGAAATTAGAGGTACGAGGAAATTGTAACTGAAATTAACCACTTTCTGAAGCATTTTACCCTTTATGTTGCGTCCTTTGATGTAATTCAGCACTTCCTGATGTTTGACTGGGATTTAGGCTTCAGTGTCCCTTGACTGTGGATTTAATTATGTGTTTCTCTAATGACAGCACAGCTGTAATGAAGACTACTACTATTTAAATATGAAGCTTCCACAGTGTATTTTTCCCAAGTCCAAGTACATTGCTTACCTTTTGCTTGTCATTATTAGTTGTGTTACACTGCATTGGTTTGTAAAACACTTTGCAACCTTTACACTGCACCAAAGAGCAGGGATTGAGATTCCATAAACTGAAAGGAAGAGGCATCTTAACTGTTTTGAAACCATAGCAACTTTAACAGCCTCAGAAAAAAACCCACAAATGTGTACAGTACAATTCATATGGCAGTTGCAGTAAGTGGTTGACCTTTGCAGAGGATTAAAGAAGGAAGGATCCTGAGTGAGGTATGGACCATCTGAGTGAGGAGTATTTAGGACTTCCAGACTGAGAGCAGGAAACCTGGGTAACTGATCCAATACCCAGTGAGAGCATCACTGGGTAACTGATCCAATACCAAGGTAGGTGACTAGAAGGTGAGAAGCCAGAACTAGGATGGGAAAAGGGCTAAGAAAAAGAGATTTTTAGATGGCAAGAGTTGAACAGAGGATATTTCAGAAAACTAATTTTAATATTGTAGTCAAGCACAATGAGATTTGGAAAATAATGAGAGAGAGAGAGACAGATGTGCTTAGTGTGGAAGTAGACAGGTGAAGTGAGATTATTCATGTGAGGAGAGAGTAAGAGTTGCTGATTTTGGAGCATCCTTCTGCAATGCAGGGAAAAGAAACAGGCTGAAGCAGTCCCACAAATCGCTATGAATAGACAGAAAAGAAGAGATGAGAAAGGTGGTTTTGCCCAGTGAGGAACAAAGCAAATTTTGAAGGTCAGTCATAAACAAAGTCTTCTTGCAAGAGCAAAATATCAATTAGAGATTACCTTGGAGGCCTGAGGAGAAGGGATTGAGGTGATGTTGTCAATCTTGACAGAAAAAGAGGAGAATTAGGAAAGAGAATAAAGTAATTTTTGCAATGTAAATTCCTCATGGCAGAAATCTGTCTATTTTATTTTTCTGCAAAACATCAGGCATGTTTATGATTCTGAATCAATCATGTTCTCTGGACAGTAAGCCTTTAGTTGCAAACATAGTCCAAAAAGGAGGGAAGATGAAACAGATTGAATGGGACAGAAGGGTAGGAAAAATTTCTTTGGGACTATAGCTGAAGCTGTAACAGCAAATGCAAATAACCTGAAAGGGCTTGGTAAAAAAAAAAAAAACGTGAACAAATGTTAGGAGAAGAAAGAAAAACAATAAGAATGTATGGAAAGCAGCAAGTAATTAAGGTGATATCTCTGTGCCACAATGCAAGAATGCAGTATTCTAATGCTGGGCAATTAACATAGGTCCCCAACCACATCTCTGACTTCTGCCTAGGAAGGAGACTGGAAACAGAAAGTGATACAAAGTCAAGGAAGTTTGCGTGGAAAAAGAGAAAATTAGCAGCTATGTCAAGTAGGTGCAGTAGATCAAGATCTCTGAGTTTTTACTTTAATGCCAGTCTGAGCCACAATACAGCAGCCATCAGGCATCCGGCATCTGTTACCCCACAAAAATATGATTAATGTAGCACGTGCTACCACAAGTCATTACCTCATTACTAGGTTGGGTTGTAACCAAAAGACCAAATAGTCTCAGGCTTTGAAGGGTCAATTCCAATGTGCCATGCAAAACAACATGCCATCTTCCACCTGCCAAGCACCTAATGTGTCTCCATGCTAGCCGTGTGATGGATCATTTGTGTTAGTCTGTACAGACAGGTTGGAGAGAATTCACCTGCCTGCACTGAAGAGCTAGGATCATTTGCTTTGTGTTCAGCTGGTGCCATGAATATTTTCCAGTATCTGGGGAATGATTTCATAGCCATGAAATTATATGAAAAGCAACAGTTCTTAATATTCTGCCAGCAAAGTGAATACTGCAGGTGCTGCTCCATAGGTGACTCTGAATTATCACAGTTGCATGATCACTGTGCTCTTTTCTTGCTGAGAAGCATTCCTGTCAATATAATATCCATGTTCTCAGCGAGAACAGTACTGCACTGGGAAGTGTTCACATGGGGAATAATTTTCCCATGGAATAATTTTCAGTAATACTGGAAGGAAGGTAATAATGGAAGGAAGGTATCTATTTACTGTATGTTACTGGGCTTTTCTTGGAACATAACTATCCTCTCATATGCTAGAAATGTACTCTTGTTACTTTTAAGCTGAAAAAGGATAACTAAACTGATCGCTCCTGAACATGACGTTGTTCTGTACCGGAAAAGGGAGTCATAAAGCCATTTAATGGCTATGCAGCTGACCAAGTCAATGTACCATAACTGTGCCTACATATTATCTCTATAATTCCTGTTGTTTGAATTGTCAGAACCATAGGGAGAAAAGAGAAAGACGTCACAGACTCCCATCTGGGACAGCTTCCTGGCTGTCCTTTTTATATCATCAAATAAGGACTGATGAGGCAGGGACCAGGCCTACCATAATTCTTGTTAAGTGCACACCAAAGAGTGTTAGGTATGTGGTATACTAAAGTAATTTCAGTCACATGCAAAAAGACGACTTCCATTTAAGTTCTGCCTTGGCATTAAAGCACCATTCCAGCTGAAAAGTTGAATTCTGTGACTCACTCATTCTGTGAGTCTAAGGATACAGAAATTGCCATATTGCATTGGATCAGGAATCTGTCTACCTTAATGTCCAGTCTCCAGCATTGACCTCCTTCAGAAAATGATGTCTGACAGTAATCTCACTGATAAATTTTTCATACAAGAACGGACTGCCAGATAAGGTCCTAAACACAGGATGTACAGATGGATGAAGCCGTGTAAATGGATGTAATGGAGAAGAATACTGGAGTCGCTCAAGGATGTCTTGTCGTCATGAGTGGACAGGCTTTACTTCAAGATGTATCTTTGTTAGTGAATTCTTTGTGTTTCTGATGTATGACAACAACCCAGAAAATTCAGTAAGGGAGGAACACTGCAGAGGCAGAGTCAAGGATAAGTTTCATAGCAGACCCAGTTGCCCAGTTGAGGGTATAGAGAAGAGACCAAGAAGGAAAAATCACAGGAACCAGTAAGTGCTGTAAAGAGAAAGAACAGAAGCAAGACAAAAACAAACATTTGAGATACACAAGCCTGTTGCTCCCATATGCAGGCAGCAATATCAGATCCTGCAGATAGCCCCTAGGCTAGTGTTTAACTAGAAGCATCAGTTGCTTTGCAATAATTTGCAACATCTGTTTAAACTGTTTTGTAGGCTGTAACCCTCTCTGCAGCAACAACTGCCACAGGAGTGGGCAGTTCTTTCCATTTAATGCAGTGGCTGCACCAAGAAGAACAAAATATTGAAAAGCAAGACAAAACAACTGTTTTATGAAGGTTTGATGCCTGCCATTCAGTCTAGATTAGCAGCAGCAGGGTAAATGAGTTTATGGTTTGGATAACACATGAGATATGCAATACAGTGAATACTATAACATGACAAAGCCAGAAAGCTCATCAATACTAAGTATCCTGTAGCCTCCCAGAATAATTGTTAATGTGGTTCTGTTCCTCTACTTTGTCCTGATTATAGAGGAACTATTGATACTTCCTTTTTTAATCATGTAAACATTTTATTTCACTGTCTCTTGCCATGGCCTGTCTATTATTGTTCTGATAGATGTCTTGCATATATGGATATTGTTCTGATCAACAGGTACATACTGTACAGCAATCTGTGTGCTAACAATACCTAGTTGGAGAACACCCTTAATTAAAAGTTTTATTTTGAATAAGGCCAGTTCTGAAAAGAACAAAACAAACTTAAACAATATTAAAAGTTCTGTAAATTGTTGCATTAAAACATGCAAGTTTTGCTAATGTTTACTCAAGTGTTTTTCTTCTCTTACTGAATATGCTAAGGAGTTTATATTTACATAATTGTGAAGATGATAAAAACAGTTATATTTCAGAGGTTTGCATTCAGAGTACACTCAAAGCAGGTAATTGTTGCAAGAAATTATTTTTCTTACTCCTTGCCCCATCCCTGCCCAGAACTGTATAACTGAGCAGTACACCAGAGGATAAAATTCATTGTAATTAAATACAAGATAATAAAATTAAGATATAAAACTCTAAACTATATACAAATGATAAAACGTTCTAAATTAAATGTAACATGGAAATGTTTAGAAATCACCCCAGGCAACTTAAAGAATATGTACTTAAAGCACAGTACAAGGAAAAAAATAGGAATAAAAGAAGGACCATTTAACCAAAGGAGCAGGAATTTTTATATAACGTGTTGAGAATAAAGTTTGACTTCAATAGAAACAAAGGTCCTTTTTTTCATAATTGGAGTCTTTAGGGATCCATCCAGAATGTTATTTAACATCCATAATTTAGAAGTAGTCTGTTTAAACTCAGTGGAGATGTGGGGGGGTTGTATGTTCTTACACCCAGGATATGTGCTTAATAACTTTACCAATAAACTTAGTAAATTAGAGACAGAGTAGCCAAATTTGTGCTTGGCAGTGTGGATTGACTAGCTGGTGTCCTGAGAGAACACAGGTCTTAATTCTGTAGGCATTAACTCTGGGGCTGGAATCAAGAACAGTCTTTTTTATCCCCAACATTATAAACTTCCATTTGGAGTTAGAGAGAAATATCCTTGCCTGAACTTGGCTTTATGTAACTGTCCATCCACATTTAGCTGGTTTCCTAACTGTCTTCAATGCATCTCCATCAGTGGCTGTTTCAAGTTGGATTTGTTTGGGATTTTTAAAGCAAGGTATAGGAAGGAAAGCACTGAGCCTGAAACTTCTAAATGCTCAGTTTAAATACTTGTTGACGGTTGCAGAGGCACTGCCCAGGCAAAAGTAAGTTCACCGCATTTTTGTTGAATTGGAAGCAAGTAATCTTTACTTTGCTAGTATGAGACAGGATGCTTGTTAGGCAGGGATTCTGGGGTCACCTTCTTTGGGCTTGCCTTGGCCACAGCATGAATACTGCCTTTGAAATGAGGCATCAGCAGACCTACTGTGTGACTGTTTTAATCCACTTTGTGTAATGGTCTGGGTAAACCGAGGCAATTCTTCCTCTCAAAGGTAAGCTTAAGTCTCATGAATTAGCTGGTGTGCCTGTGTGTGAGAAAAGTATTCTTTTCTAATGTCTCAGCAAGTGACATCTCACTGCAGAATGTTCAGTGTTCAAAGCTGAATGCTTTCACTCCCATTTTCTGTATTTCTTAAGCCAGTAAGAGGGGAATGCTCTGTTTTAGTGAGTGAACATTGCATTTTAGATTGTTGCTGACCTTGCTGGTGCTGTGACCCTGCCAGGAGGGACAAGTAGCACTAGGAATGACTAGCTGATGGATAATATTTGAGATTTCAGTACTCTGCTAGGTGACATCGCGGAAGGACTCAGGCCTGAAAACCATTCTGCTTGCTGAGATTAAACAGCAAGAGCAGTGTGGTGGGCCTGATCCTACAAAAAGTAGCTTTCTGCCTCCAAAAGTATTTGGAAAGCCTCTCACTTTCTGCATACTACTGAGTTTAGGTAATGCATAGTAACTCCTATGTCAAAGATGAGTAGTTTATTTCTCTAGGGGAGAGATCTAAGCGCAAGAGCAGGCAACTTTCTAATCAATGACTGTAAGTTAAGAGTGGTGTTTGGTGAATTCTGGAAAGGAATTCTGGAAATTTAAAAAAAAAAAAAGTCCTAAAATCTCAGTTAGCACATCAGGTCAAAATGAAATGGTTTTTTTGAGGGGTTGGCTGCACTGCTTAATGGGAGAAACTGTTCTGCTAGTACATGAGTGAGCTGCTGAACTTGCAAACATTTTTTCCTATGAATGTGCTATGGGAGAGTTTTACTGATGGGTTATTATGACTACTCTAATGCACATATGACCCTCTGTCTAGAGGACAGTTAAAATTATAAACTGTTCATAAATTTATTGACATTGTTGGCAACACTGTTACAGCAGTAAACATTTAATTTGATCCTCATTTCGTAAAATAGCAGTATTGCTATGACTGCAAAAATGCAAAGTTTCCCGTTGAAGAAATCTATTTCAAGTCTCTGCATATTAGTCCTTCAGCCTTGCTTACGTGCATTTGTGACAAATGAAAGTAGTCATATTAAATCTCCATTTAGTGTGAAAATTAAAGCAACAAATTCATACAATCCACAGGTTTCTGATTAAAGTTCTTATAAAGCCCTACGTCCCAATTCTATGAAATCATATCTGTCCATGATCTTTCTTTAAATGATTTTTTTATGTAGTTGTCTACCCCAGCTACTCACGATACATGTGAGGCATAAAGAATAATCTTGTAACAAGGGAAGCTTGTAAGTTCTTACTGTCCTTACTCAGGCAAATTTCCTTCACTGAATAGGAATTATGCTCAAGTGATAATTGCATCATTTAGTATTTAGAGACCTTTCAATTCAATTCTAAAAATGATCTTAGAATGCAATAAAGCTGTATCCAAAGTTCTCTGCCCTGTTGTTCACTTCTTCACATTCTGCTTGTTCTCTCACACATAGGTAGTAGTCACTTATTGATGGAAATAAATCTTAGGGGCAGCAGTAAGTTGAAGTGGCAATACCTCTTGTGATCTTTTAATTATTATATGCTGATTTTTGCTGTGAAGCAGGTGGAAGAACTCTAAGTTCACCAATTGTTTGTTATATGTACAGAGTTTTTTCCAAGGTCAGTTTTAGAATGAATCTGTTAAACACCTTATTTTCAGGGACAATATTGCTATCAAGGTTCATTTTGTTGGGTTTGCCTAATTCTGGCCTCTTTTGATGCCAAACAAATAATACTCCTATATTGCTTGTTGTTCACAGCATGTGTTTATTTTAACGGCTCTCATTACAGCCTTCTAGACCCTTCCCTTCTGTCTTGCAAAGTCCATGCTTGTTGGTTCCTTGATTTTTTAGAAAATTCAATTTGGGATTAATTTGCATAATTCATGGCGTAGAGTTTTAGGATTGTCTTGAGGACTCCTAAAGCACAGCCACAGAAGGAAGGGAGGTATTGAAAAAGATAAATCATCATGATCAGAACACATATATAATTTCATTCTGTTTTGCCATAAACCTGGAGTTCATCATGGGAGATTAGAGGGGGACATACAGGTAGTATCAGGGCCAAGTAATGACTAGAGAGAGCCGTAAAATTGCTGGAGTGGCAGGTTAACGTAAATTTCATGAAGAAAATGTAAACCTTGAGCAACTGAATCCAGTTCAGTTCAGTCAACACATTGAGGTTCAAAACCTCAAAAAACTGTGAAAGCAGAAATCCACATCATGTGTGAGCTATAAAGCAGGATTGGGGATGAGATGAGATGGCATATGCAGATGGGGTGAAAAGGTACTCAACCACTCAGGAAACAGGCTTGGCGTAAGACTCTAACGACAGGGCAAAGTGATGGTATTTTGTATTACATGGATCTGCGATCTGTAGAATTGACACACAGCTAAGCAGAAGAATGAATTCAGTCAGAGAAGTGTTATTCATGTCACAATAGCTAAGCTATTATCATGATAATAATACTGCAGAAAACAGCAAAAGAAAGAAATTGGAGGTGAGAGGACAAATTTCTGTGGGGAAAAGTTGGCTTAGAAATGGGTTTAAGTTACATGAACATCAGTACTAAAGATAACGTGTAAGAACCAGGCAGGCAGGGAAGGCTGTAGTAGAAATGCCATTAGTGTCTGATTAAAGCAATAGTGAGAAGAAAGTGCTTCTAATACCCTATTTAAGGATAGAGCAGCTTACTACTGTTTACTCCTTCAGTACATAATTATACAACAACTGAAAGACTAAAAACCATGGGAGAGTCCTCAAGCAGATGAGAATAAAATTTAGCTCACTGTCTCCCTGTAAAACTGAAGCCTTCAATAACATGGAAAAGAGCATAGACTTTTTTTTTAAATTCAACTCAGTGGACAGCTTTCAAACTGCTGTTGCCAAAATTGAGAGGAGTTGAACTGCTTTTCACTTACATGATTCAGTTTCATGCAATGAGAGTTGTAAAGATGCTGTCTGATGGTCACCAGCAAATCCATACAGGGATCCCTGAGGAACTACAGAATGAAAGGAAACAGAGGGGAAAAAATATAAACAAAAGAAAATTTAAAAGATAATTTTTTTGTGAAAGGAAGGAGCAAAGAGGCTAGTTTAGTGTGTGAAGAAAGAAGCAAGTGAAAGTGCTATAGGTGAACTAACTGACTTTCAGCAGGTGTGAAGGCTCATGTAGCATCTTGTCTTCTTCACTAAATATGTAGCATTTGTTTTTGTGTTCTGTGCAATTATCAAATGTTCCTCACCTCACTGAGGGGAGCAACACACTTACGGAGCTGAAACTTTGTGTTTCACCACACCTGGAAGTAGTGCTTGACAATCTGTGCTGCTTCCAGACTATTGAAGAGAGCAGCTGCCTGTGCTATATCCACAGGGACCTAACCATGCTCTCTGCTCCTGCCTGAGAGATAAAGGACTCACTGCCTCCTCCGTTTCTGTGCTAGATATAGCAAAAAAAAAAAAAAAAAAAGAAAAAAAGAAAAAGAAAAAAAAGTGAGATTTGTGTAATTTCTAAGAGCTGTGGGTAGTAGAGAAGCCTGATACTTCTCAGGTGAAAGCATGGCAGTTTGGTAACAACCTGCTATGAATTAGTATTTATTGGAGGAAGTAAAGTGTGTTTATGGTGACAGCTCCCAGCACACTACCATGGTTCTGTTGTACTGTTTAGCTAAATGTCATCTATTAATATTTCAGGGAACAAGGCCCCATGCAAAACCCAGCTGGTTTAATATAATCAGTCATTTTACATAATAAACACAGGCTCTCCTAGACACATCCCAACTCTGTTTTACAATTACTTTTATCTACCCACTGGGACTGTTCCTTTAGTTCTGCTTCCCACATTAGTGATGTAGAGTACTCCGTGCTTCAAACTGATACACTGCAGCACGCACTCAGAAGAAATGTCCACGTTGCAATATGGCTAGACAAGCAATGTACAGTCAAACATGGTGCTCTAAGCAAAATTATTTTAATGACAAGCCTTCTATTCAAATTCTAATTATTGCCATTCTCATCTGACCTCGAACTTCAAAAGTCAAATTTCGTTGCTACTGGAACTTTGGAGTGAAAAAACATCCTGAAGGAAAACTTAGCTTTGTATAAGGATGTTTTTTCTCTTTATTTCCCTTCACTGGCCTTCTTTTATCTTGTTGAAATTTCCTCTAATTTCATCAAAACTGAGTTGTTCTGGCTAACATTTTGAAAGCATATCATATTTTGTATGCCCTGAAAACCCAGTCAGGTCAAAAAATACCAGAAGTTCCTAAAATTGATCTGTTTTAAACATCACCATCTGCTTTTGAATATCTCAGGTGCTCTCAGGGTTTAGATTAACTAATTACTTTCAAATTGTAAACCTCGTATTTTAAATAGTTATGTGATTCACTACTCTGTGAGCTGAATTCTTTACACTTAAAATGGGTATTATCCTCTGTCTGTGGCTGGAAGCAAGCAGAAACTAGCTTGTATTCTTGCAACAGCCAGACCTTGAAATAGCTCTCCCAGGTTGCAGATGGAGAGTACACAAAGCATTTTGAAACCTTTTCTTTTGTTTTGAGCTATTGTTTATTTTTGTCTGCTCTTCACAGTTAAAACTGATCTTTTTCATGAAACATTGTGAATTCCCTGTCTGAGATGCCATTCATGCAGATAGTTTCACTGAAGTCACCGCATTTGCTTGTGCAGGGAAATTAGACTTGTGTGAAATGTTACTCTATGCCAATTTAGCACAGAATTTCAGGATGTTTTTGCCCAAGTGTGATTATAAATATTTTAAAGGGTCATTTCTCTAGCTAAAAGGAGATATTATGTCAATCAGTCAACATACTTAAACAACCCTGTTCAGCAATGTGTTTAATGAAAATTAATTTAGTAAATCCTCTCATTCTGTCACCAAATGGTTTCTGATTCTGTTCCTGTAAACATAGAGGTAGTTCTTATAGGGATAGTCTTTAGAGGAGGTTTAATTATTTGTGTAATCTGCCCTGAGATCCCTTTGTGGAAAGCACTGAATAAACACGAGTATTGCCTTTATATAGATTCACAAGAGGATAACTCCACCTAAACTTACCTTCAACACAATATGGTTTTATTTGAGGAAGTATCCTTGGGGTGGCAACCCATTTCAAGCCAGCTGAAACTTTACAACATAGGTGTAATTTAACTTCAATTAATTTAGATGTTTAATTTTTTTAAAGGGAATTATTTGCTATATTTTTACCTTAATCAGGCATATATAAATCATATTCACAGTAAATTGATGGATAATTTCAGTATTAATGTTATTCCAGTGGTGCATAGCTAGTAATTATAACTAAAATGTGTGGTGGTTTCATGAATTGTTTCAAAATATTGCATCGTGTTGTTTTTTTAAGGATTCCATATGAATTGCAGAGATTTAACCACGATTCAATTACATCGTTGAGTAGGCTTTGGACTTGCTACGATTTAGTTACACTTTTGTTCATTCAGACATTTATACTGCATGTATGTTTTCAAATCATTCTCACTGTAGCAGCAATTTTCCAACTACTCTCTCTGTGAGAAAGCAATCTTTAAAATTGTCCTCAGTCTGTAGTACTTAAGAAAGGGAAGAATTACATGGAGAAGAACCTCAAAGATGAAGGCCAGGCTTGAAGCACAGTTTCATTAATACTGGATGGCAGGAAGGGACCCAAGTCCTAGATAATGAGGAAGGAGTTGCAATTTTTTTTAAAGCTATCTGGTGACAGGGAAAACAAAAATGACATTCAGCTGACGAATGAGCAGAGTTTGACCTAGCCTTTTGACCCTTGACAATCAATCTTACCTGCTACTTCATAAAGAATTATGGCTGTGCCACTCACATTTGACTCTAGATCTTTACTATCCCTTCCTTCCTTCCTTCCTTCCTTCCTTCCTTCCTTCCTTCCTTCCTTCCTTCCTTCCTTCCTTCCTTCCTTTTTTGAGTACGTAGTCCAAGCATGTACACCCTCCTCCTGTAAGTGTTCTGTGCACTGCGCAGTGTCCCTGACACAAAGAGCCAGGTGAAACAGCTGATGGTGGTACCTAATGCTCCACAGGGCCATTTTGGAATGTCAGTCAAGTTGGTTACTGGACTGTGCAAGGCAAAACAGATTGGGTCTGTCTGAGAACACTCAGCAAGCTCCTAATGTCATCTTATATAATGTGGAAAAGAAAACAATGAAATTGTTAAATATAAGCTGCCTTTGCTTAATAAGAGTGACAACACAATAAAGATGATATTTGATCCCATGTAGGAGCTATGAAAGAAGCAGGAAGAAACCAGAATTTTTGGACTTGTTATAGTATTTCGTTTTGGTTTGGTTTTTACTGTTTTATTTGAAGTTTTATTGCTGTGTACATTACTAAGAATTTGCATACCTTCCGTACTGGAAAGGACAGTAAGTCTAGACAGTGGATGTCTGCTGTGTTATCTGTTAAGGGTGGCAAAGCAAATGCTGAGCAGCATTAGTGGCACAACTGAAGCAAAGAGAAAGTCATATCCAAAAGACGTAGAGCTCTTAGAACTATGTAAGTAAAGGCTGCATTTTCCTCATTGTTTCAGAAGTGCAAATTCCATGACACTGTCCTCATTGGTCTGTGAAACTTGGAGAAGATTTTGGTCTTACTGTCCTCATTATCCATGTTGATTTGTATATTTTTATTTGCAGCACTTTTGTTTTGAGATACTAAAGGTAAGGCTACTCAGCAAGGACATCTGTAATGTAACCCACCAGCTGCAAGAGGTGACCATTGGAGGTTTTTAACTTTTAAGGGTAAGAGGATGTCTGTGGGAAAAGAAGGCATCTATGAGGATTTTGTTTTCGGTACTTCTTTTTTCCCAGTGCCAGTGATTTATGTGGAGACACTAGAAGGAAATAATAGTTGATCATTTTTTTAAAGTTGCATACTGTACAATTTTAAAGGCACATCCTTGGTACACACTTACATTACTGAACACTCAAAGTTGTAGGCAGCTGATGGACAAGCCTTCCCTGTTTTTTATGGTGTGAATGCATGTTTGCCCTGTCATGTGTAAAGACAAAAAGGCTGCCTTGATTTGTCTTGTGCCTTTTTAGACTGGGAAGAAAATGATACAAAATATGGACAGGACAAATCACAGGCCTGCCTTTCTCTGAATTTTTCATGATCATGAGTGGCTGTAGCCAGCTGGGCTGAACCTTGTCTCGGCTGCCCTTGCATATTTTGCTCTTCAAAAGTAAGTGCTAAGAGTAGTTGTTTTCTCCTATTTTCTGCTCCAGTAAGGAGAGCTTTTGCGTACACAGCTTGTGTAGTCTTTGTGTTTGGAGAGTATTTCCAAAACACCTTTGTGGCTGCTCTCTCTTTGGCTCTCTGACACTTGCTATGTGTTCTCTTAGGACAAAATGGCTGAATATTGCCTGCACAGGCTTTATAATGCATGAAGGTCTTTCTGGCATGTATAAATGTCATACCTATATGGGAACATCATAAAATCTACTCAGATTTCTTGGTTTATTACTATGATTACTTGTAATATATTCAGAAACCAAGCAAGTCTTAGCATTGCTGGTCCTGAGAGCCTGAAAAATATTTTACAAGGGTTTAGGAAGAGGGAAAGAAGGGACTGTTGCACAAAACAGGGAGAGGAGTCTCCATTTCCCATTTGTTCTTCTGTAATTTGGGAGGCAGTAATCATTGGTGTAGGAAGAAAGGAGGCTCACACAATGGCTCAAATTTCATAAGCATCATAAAAGTCTGGGCACAAAGCAGCACAGTCTTATTAGCAGAGGAAGTGAGGTCAGTAGTCTTCAGCTTCTTAACAAGATGATAGAATTTATGAAGCATCACAGCAGCAGGATGTGGTTGCCTGCAGTCTATTCGTATAACAAGCCCACCGGGGTCCTCTAGTTATCGCCCTTGAATTTGTTTTCCTTTCTTTATTTTCTTTCGTCATCCTCCTGTTTCTCTGGCCTAGCTTCCTGCACTGGAGGAATCACTTTATTATCTTCTATGTCTTGTTGGTGACATTTTCTTTTGGATTTTTTTATTGTTCTTATCATTAACTAGTTTAGTTTAGCTAGTTCCATTAGCATATGTCTGATTATAGGGATGCTCATAGAGGTGTGCAATGAAATCTAAGTGTTAATCTTCCAGAAAATCTGAGATTGGTGTTCATTATGAGGTATCCTTTCAATCCAGCGTGAGACAAGTGCCTAAAATGTGCCTAAGCTGAGAGTTCATCTTAAAAGACATCCTGCTTGTTGTAAATCTCAAAAAGTTCTATGAGCTTCTGGGAATAAAAGCATTACCCAGACAATATCAAAAAGTAAGAAAAAACAATGGGTGCTTTTAAATCATCTATCTCTCATTAACACCATATAGGTGGTAGCTCTACAACAATTTTCCATGGGGAAATAAAATTTTGTGTATCTTTGACCCCCTTCTTTTTGAGGATTTTAGTACACATTGCTGTACTTCACTAATTTAGCTTCCTGTGGTGAAGGAAGTGAAGTTTATTATCCCTCTTTTTCTTTTATAGAACAGGAAAGTGAGGCAGTGAGACTAACTGCTGTGCCCAAGGTGGTGCAGGTCTGGTATGTTCAGAAATAGGAAGTGGATTCCCAGGTGCTGATCTTCACGTATAAGACAGTCAGTCCTAACTCCCTGTTCCTGATCTGACTTGTTCTGTCATACAGGATGTTTTTTAATTTTTTTTTCCTAATTAGGAAAGCTGTGCTTTATATCTTGGAAGCACAGCATCCAGATGGGAATAGTATGTGTCAGTACAGCATATTTAATTATTTATAACTGCTTTCTTTGTTTGATGGTTTGATTGTTATTTATTTTAGTTTTCTACCTGAAGGTTTGATCACTTAAACAGCCTGGAATCAAACATTTGGCAGTGTTTACAAATTATGAAAGTGGTTTCTGATTAAAGCATTCTGTGGAAAAATTAAAGTTGCAGATCAGTATGTAAGCCAATGGCACTCTTCTGAATTTCAGCAGGAGAGAGCTGCTCTGTGGTATGTGCTCTTTATTCATACCCATGCTGGCACAGGATGCAGGTGGTGCCTTGCACATTTTCCCTGTGGTTTTCTCAGGGCTATTGACAGGGGGAACACTGAGCCCTCTCAGTCAAATGAGACGCAGGTCTGCAAGGCACCCATTAGACAGTACGCAACAAAAAGGCAGTTTTTGCCAGTTGCAGCTGACAAAAGTGGCAGAATCATGCAGACATCTAAATCTTATCTATTTTGCAGATATATTATGATCAAATCCGAAAATCATTGTGACATCAGTTAAACCAGCAAAGTTCCTACCTGAAGCTATTTTGCGTGAAGTCAGATCTCATTTCACTGTGCAAGATGATTAAGAGGTGCTAGAATTAATCTAGTTAAGAAAACTGTGGTATTAAAAAAAAAAAAAAAGGAAAGTACTTCTGGGTTTGTGTGTACTGGTCTGTGGACCAGTGTTGATTCACAAATACCAGAGGTCTTATGTTCTTGGCTCCCACTCTTAATTTTCCAGCGTAAAACTTTAAAACATAAGATGCTTTCCTGGCATTAGCTTCTTCATGAGTTGAAAATCCATGTGATCCATAATCTATATACATAAAATGGTCACCAGTGTATGCTGCAAACCTCTTAATAAAATCTTTTGCACTGGATGATTGCTTACAGAACACTAGCCTTCATTTATGGGTCTTATCTTTTTAACTGTTTCCTGATGCAGTTCTCAAAAGCTGTAGTGACTGAGTAGCTATTGGCAAAAAACCATCCCTAAACATTCCTGAAAAAATAAAGGCATGAATTTACACAACTTTTACACAGCTTTTTCTCACAATCCCATGAATAATATTATTTCGTGACAACAACATTTAGCCAGAGTTGCATTTGCTTCAGTATGTTCAAACGTGAGGATTGCTGGAGTGCCATCAAAGTTCCATAAGCTATAAAGAAGTAAATGTGTCTATAGCTGGTAGAGAAGAGGAGCTGTTGGGGCCATATGTGCACAAAGAGAAGGTTCTGTATGAGAAGAATAGTGGTTGAACCACTGGAGATGATGGCCATAGGAGTTGCCATGGCCTACAGAAGGCTGGAGGACCTCTGTAGAGCTGGTCTTTCCAGGCAGACTTCAGATAAACACAAGACCAAAACTGGCCATATTTTTGAAGACTGTGGGAGAGAGGGGAGGAAAGGAGTCGTGTTGTGGTCATGTGATGCTGGACCTGGCTCTGCCTCAAGGATGGAGATGAAAAAATAATTTGCCCCACGCTCCCTGGCACTTGGATGGAAAATCAAAGGGACGCATATTCATTTCGGCTTCATTGAAAACACACATTAGAAAAAACATTTATACTTGGCAAATGGAAAAGTTTTAAATTGATGATGGAAGAAACATTCATTTCCAAGCTCCTGAGCGAGCTATTAAAATCAACAGAGTAAAGACAAAATCCCTGGCACTGAAAATGAAAGGAACAGTCTTTGTATCTACTTAGTTAAAACTTGGCAAAACACATCTAAAGTAGTGGTTTCAGATTTCCGTGTGCGCTAACTGTGCCAACTTTTGTTCTCAGGGTTGCCATGACAGAAAGTTCATCCCACTCGTTCAGTGCTTTTTCCACTAACTTTTTAAATTAGAAGTTAATTTAAGCAAAAAAGCTAGATCTTGTATCGGCACTGACATGTATTTCTTTGTTTTGTACTGTTGAATGGTCCAGGCTTTTCATTAAAATATACTTTTTTGAAAAAAGCTCATCTCCATTTAATTGGCATTGGAATTAGTGCAATAAATATAGTAATGGTGTTTGCCCAGTATTGGTGTAGTGTTTTTGCCTACACTTGTCAATGGGCTTTCTCAAGAGGATGAGAAATTCCCTAATTTCAAAAGCAAGGAAATTTATGAACAGCAAATTCTCTCCTCTTGCCCTCCACCCCCAAATACCATTATCTATGACTATACATTAGCAATCAATTTCACATTATGGCCAATATTTTCATTATCATCAAAATTTTCTTAATTCTGTACAGTTTAAAGGTAGCTTTTGCATTATTTTATGAAAAGGTGAAATATAACGGCATAAAATTTTAAAAGAAAATTGTAGATGTTGTTTGGAAACTTCACACAACCCGGATACATCACTGCCAGTATGTTTTTAGAGGATGAATAAAATATGCGTGTGGGGATACATTCTCTTATGAATTTTCTGTATTTTTAGAGCAAATTCTGGAGGATTCTTCTATAATTCTTAAAAAGATGCCATTAATAGCAGGTGTATTTAATATGTATAACAGCTTTAATGCGTTGGTAATGTTTTGTAGTATCATTCAGATTTGGTATAGCTAACATGCAGGCAATGAGACACAAACTGTTATTTAAAATATTTCATTATTCTGAATACTAAAATTAGGGAAATGTTGCCTTAAGGAAGGCAAAGACTAGCTTCATGTTAGTTTTTTTGGAGAATCACTGATTAGCAACCAAATTCAGCTTTTCTGCCATTACCTGGTCTGGAAAAAACAAGTCTTTTCATTGATAAGGGTAATAAGGTATTAGTTAGTTACTGCATCAAAAGGGCACCAATATTCTGTTTGGACTGAATATGTGTACATAAATAGTGAATTATTTTTGAGTACATTTTTTGCCAATTGCAAATTAGTCCTTTACATCCTTTGGATTTTGTTCTCCTTCTATAACTGAGGACTCCTGTTCCATGTAAATAAACACATTATTTAAGTGGAAGTTCTTTTATTAATTTCTGTGTGCTCCTTTCAAGTTAAAAATAATTAACCTTGAAGAAGCAACTTAAGAGCCAAAGTAAGACCTAGATGGAGTTTGGTTTGCACTGCTACTTTTCAATGCACAAAAATGTATGAATTATCAAACAGCATGGGGTTTCCTATGTGCTTTTGTAAGCCATGTAGTGGATAGTGCATTAACTGGGCAGTGCAATGCAGCTGCTTTTCTGGACTCCTCAGTCCTTCTCTTCAGCTGTGCACACTTCTCTTTATCCTAACAGAGAAGTGTGACTGTCTTCACAGACTGTGAATGTGGATTGACTATAAAATCTTCTCCCTAAATCTCCCACCCAAATTCTTTCCTGATGAGCAGTTTATCTATGTGAATAACCAGGTTGTTTATTTCATCAGTGAGCAGGAAATTAGGTAGATGGGAACACATGAGCACCCAAAGAGCAGCTAATTCACTGTTGTTGCACAAAAGTGATAGATGCCAAGCACAGCCAAACTAGGATTAGCATCTGAAGCAGCAACATGTTTGGCTGATGAGCTGTATAGACAGGAAAGAAATCTGATATTCAGCCACTCTCATTTTACTGCAAACTGAAACTGAGCAGTCAGTCCATCTGTGTCAAATACCAACTGCACAGCCTAAAACCATTGTTTCCCTACTGTTTAACTTTGTTTTGAATCTCTCTGCAAGCAAAATAAACTAGAAAAAGGTATATAGGCAGATTGCCTCAAACTGACCTGTAGTCAGCTTAAATATTACAAAAAGAAAACAGCTACAGATACTATTGTGTGTTTTGAAATGCACATAACTAAATGCAATGTTCTTAATTATGCACGGCATATAATAAAAATAATGGAAAATTCTTAAAGACGGCAAAATAGACCTACTGTGAGTCAACAGCAGGCAAACATCAGGTACCTTGCTGGTGGTACATACATTCAGGAACAACTTGTGGTATGACAGATTACCAAATTAAAGTTCACCTCCCAGCTCTTCTGTAATTTCTAGGCTGGAGGTAGTTGCATAGTCTAGAGAAACACTGATCCCTCATCTAAAGAAAGAACACCTCAATCTTCTGCTCACATAGTGATGTTACAGCACCTAGCACAGCACCTCCTCACCAACCTGTGCTCAAGATTGTTTCTGGACAACAGGTATTAAAGCAATGCCCCTTGTGACTCAGACAAAGTTTTTTAGTCCATTTTTATTCTTCTGTGACTGATGAAGAACACCACATTCAACATGGTACTGCATTTGTGTCCCAGCTGGTGAGGAGTGGCGTTCCGTCTCTGCACAGGGACTGGGAGCATTGCAGCCACGTGTTTTGTTTTGCTTTGTGTTCTTCCCCACCTTTTTCACCCTGTTACTACTATTTTTAATTTTTCATGTCTTGGTAAAAGCAGAAGTTCAAGGCTATATTGAGAAAAACAGGGCCTGTTAACAAGGTTGAAGCTCAAGTCATTGCTCCAGCACAGAATTTGTGTGCAGCAAGGTAGAACTGCCATTTTTGCACCTGGTTCTTGTACTTGGTGTTGTAGTTTTATTGATTGTAAAGGGAAGAAGTGGGCTGAGCTGCATGTTTTTTCCCTTTCTTCTTATAGTGTATATGTTGCTGTTTTCTGAGTCATTCCATGGCCTCTTCTCACTGCTGTACGGCTAACCTCTCTGTCTGGAATTCATACACAGGGAACAGAATTTACAGGTGCTTGACTCTTGGAGTTCTTAATAGAAAACACAGTTTCAAGTCTACCAGCTTTCGGAAAAGACTGGAAGTGAAAATTCATAGAAACATGGTTATAATGAGAGTCTCAGACGTGAAAGCAACCACTCATACCAAGTCACCTGCTGGACACTGTAGCCTGTATTGCTTCCTTTGGTTGAGGCTGGGAGGATGTGACATTATCCTTTCCCATTCCCAGGACACTTTCACAAATTCAGCATTCAGACCAACCTTTTAAACCACAAACACTTTGATCCACTATTTGATTGCATTGTTAAAAAAAACCCACACAAACACACACATGTACAACATACGTGGTACATTTCGCGTATGGTAATTTCACTTTTAGTTAAGGAAACATCACTCACTTCAAAGACTCATTGAAGAGACTTCTTGTAATTCCTGATCTTCAAAGAACCACTGCTGAAGCTATACCTAGATAAATATTTCTTTGTCTGAACAGCCATTTACGATAAACAATTATAAAAGATGCAACTGCAGATCTAGTATCTGAAAGAATGCAAAATCACTCTGAAGCCACCAGGCCGTCAACAAGCTCCTCCTGATGATGCTTTGTCTCAAAGCCTCACATAGGCACACTGTCAGGAGAAATGGCAGGATACCTGGTGGACTGGGGACCTGTGACTCTGTGAACTGCAGGACAGGATTCTGCACACCCTCTTCCAACGCTTCTGCGGCTGTATGTTGTTGCATTTTTTTTCTACAAGTATTGCTACTTTGAGTACGTCAAACAGTTAGTCTGCATAAGTGCCGTTGAAGTTATGGTTCCCATCAATGTTAGAACATCTGAAAGAGTCAAGGAGAGCAAAAATAAGCTGCAGTTCCTATCATTAAAGGTTGTATGTTCAGAGAATGCCCAGATTTTGTCTTATATCCATTATAAATCATGGTCATTGTTCTCTGAGTCAGCAGACTGTTGTTTCAAAGTTAATTTCTTTGTCATTAATCCATTCCCTGTCATATCCCTTAGCTGTGAAATCTTGGACTGGGTTTTGTTGGTCTTTAGATGATAATCTTTTCACTGTCAATTAGTTTCTTTCTAAGGAGTCCTGAAGAATTTTCCCCACAAATTGGAGGTTATCTTTGATTCCAGT
The DNA here is from genome assembly GCA_014706295.1 of Lycocorax pyrrhopterus obiensis. Classification (NCBI taxonomy): domain Eukaryota; kingdom Metazoa; phylum Chordata; class Aves; order Passeriformes; family Paradisaeidae; genus Lycocorax; species Lycocorax pyrrhopterus. Next base: position 54,779,054 of record JACSVZ010000002.1, on the reverse strand, counting down.
CCACAGGAACATCCTTATGGGCTCAATATGGACTGGAAATCCACTCTGTAGGAATACTATGCCACTCAAATTGATTTACTATTCTGTTCTTAGACAATCTGGGACTGGTTCTGCACTCTGTAGTTAGAAAACTGCTTTTACCTGGCATAAGGACTTAATGTTAAGATCCTACCCCTGATCTGTGAGAGAGTCATGTTTTCACAAAAAAAAAGAAAAAAAAAATTGGCTGGTAAAATTTAGGAATTTACCAGACCTAGAAATTACTTGTTTGACACACAGACTTTGGCATTCAAACACTTACAGTGTTGTCATGCTATGTTTAATTGCCTGTCTTCGAATGAGAGTCCCAAGACAAGTCGTCCTGATTGATCCCCTGTGTCTTGATGATACTCTGGCTCCAGTTAACGTTTCAGCCATTTGTACAATATGAGACCTAAGGTCCCATTTCAACTGAGAAAGCAAATGGCTTATTAAAGTCTAATTTCTCCAGCTTGTTCTTGCCTTTGGGCATTTTAAATAGGTTAATGCAATTTTTAAAATACACTCAGGGAACTTTACTCACAGTGTGTTGTCATAAACTAGAGGAAAATAGCCCCTAGATTATCTTAAAATGGGAATTATTCCAAATACACTTGTCCTGATACTTAGTCAAGCTCTCTACCTTAGAACAACTTTTTCTTCTTTTTTTTTTCTTAAGATTTTAGTGGATTATTGCACATTTTAAGGTTTAGTGAGGAAAAAAATGTCAGATTTATTTAATGCAGTGGATCATTTTTCAGGGAAGTTCAGTATTCATCAAAATGTAGAGACACCACAGGCATGATATAAATTATGATGGTTTTCTTCTCAATACTTCCTTTTTATTGCCTACATTCTTTAAAGTGAATTTAGTGCTCATGAACGATGCTGGATATGACAACACTAGAAAGTGAAGTCCTCTGTTTATGTGCAGAATTGGTACAGAGGACTATTGGCAATGCAAGTTTCTCCTCATAACCCCATCTGTGTTTTGCAGCTGTAACCTTGAGGGATCACCTTTAGGAACAAGGAGATGGCTTGATCCGTGTACTCTTTCCATCCTTGGCCTCTCTGCTGCAAGTGCAAATAAAGATGTCAACTGATGCCATTCAAGACCATAGCCTTTTTGATCTTCCTCATTAGATGTTGTGAGACCATCAATTTATTATCTTGACTGTGTGGCAAACTTCTTCCAATACAGGCAGGCTCTCTGTGGATATCTGTGTGTGAACACAACTTCTATACATTTAATACATCTTCTATAAGGTAGAAAACATGCAAAAGCACCATTAAAGTTCAATGAATTTTGTTCCCTATATTGACCTAGGCTGAATTTGAACCAGTGATTTAGAAATAATATGCTCTGTATCCCATTACTAATCTCTTCAGCCACAAGTCCAACCCTTTAGGGATTTTTTTTCACAAAGAGGATGCTACCATATTTAAAAGAACTCAAATTTTACTTTCAAAAAGAAAATTTGAGCATATGGAAAAACATGGGTATTTGGCTAACTTACCCCTCATTACCCAGGAGGGAGAGAATCTAAACGCCGGCTTGCATTAGATTGTTCAGTGTGTGTATTCAATCTTTAGAAATCTGTTTCAAAGAAAAGAAAGGCATAAACCTCATTAGAAGAGAAACAACAGGGTGGAAAAAAAAGCGGGCCATGTCAGTTCAAACGCAAGCCCAGATGCTTAAGTTAGTTACACTTTTCAGTTTAAGGCAATGCAAATCCATTCTCCATTACTGGGGAAGTGGAAAAAGGCATTAAGCCCTTGAAATGGCAGGAGTCAAGTTCTGTGCTCAGTCAAATAGGAAAAGGTTTAATGTATGATTTTCTTCTTTTTAGTCCATTGTACATTGTATCAAGGCACTGAAGAACAACTATGCAATTATGTAAATAGGAGGATAGAAGCTAGAGTAGCACAATTGTTTGCAAGCTAAAATTGTTTCTTATTCCTCCTACCCCTCCTTCCTCTTTACACAGAAACAAACATGCACAAAACATTAATAAAATAAATCAGACATTATGTGAAGCTTATCCACAAGAGCAGATTCTAGATACAATTTGAATCCCTGAATATTAATTTGATCTTCACCCAAGCACTGTAGAGGTCTTAAGAATCTGAGTTTATATTGTGAATGCAAGGTGAAAAAGGAGTCCTAATTTTAAATTGTTTTCATTATATAAACATTTGTAGGCACACTTATGTTCCTTGCTTTTTGGGGAATCATGATTAAACTTTAAAATGTATGTTTTAACCTAAAATATAACCAGGGATATTCCCCTACTTATGCCACAATATGTTAGCCGAGGCAGCATACAATTGCTACTATTTTCAGTTAATATAATCAAGCTTGGGAAATGAAGAGAGAGCCTCTTCAGTTCGCCCACTAAGACAAAGCTTCAGTCACCCCCTTGTCATGGATCAGACTGCTTCTTTCAGCATGGTTGCATCAGAGGTGAATTTTCCCCATTGTAACACTCTACTTGGCAGAAGGGCATTTTCATTTCATTTCATTTCATTTCAGTTTCCTGTGCAGGTAACCAGCAAAGGAATAGAATATGAAATGACACGTTTTGTGTGAATATTGTAAATGCATGGCAACACTATGCCTAAGGTATCCCCCAAAGAAAGTCAAGGAGGAGTATGTACCTTAGGTCATAACTTTCTCTAATCCACAAAGTAGCCTGAGGTCTGCGACAAGTATTGCAGTAGATGACCTAGGAGATGAGAAAGTTTGCTTTCACTGTCTCTTGACCATCGATTTGCATCACTTAACTCCATGCCTCTTATTCTAATGTAAATGCTTTGATACTATGTGTAAGTATAATCTGCTTAAGGTAGGATCATAAACCATGGGGTGATCTCATGGAAACACCACAGCAAGCAAGAAGTTAGTTGAACCATAGGTTTTAAAACCCCTTGTGCCATTGTTTCTTCACAGATATTAGTTACATTTACTGTCTTCTTGGATACCTGGTGTATATTCAACATGTATTTTTTTAGGGAGAGTTGAAATGTCACATAGCTTTTGTGGCTTTTCCTCACAGTTTTTCATAGCTTGCATGCATTTTTAGTTGTGTCTCTCTTTTAAAGTTATGTACTTTATGTTGACTTTTTTAAACATAGAAAGAACTTTCTGCAATTCTTTGCAAGCCTTTTTAATTCTTGAATGTAATTGTGAAAGTAGCACTTTTCACTAAAATATGTCATAGTTTTACCCAGCTGTTATCCAGTAAGTCATAAAAAAGATTCCTGTGTGGTAGGCAGTGCATGTTATCTTTTATAAATGCAGACATAGCACTGTTGTATCACCTGAAATTCCATCAGGCTCCAAGCTCTGCAGAAAGTGACAAATGCTAGACAGGTATACGATTTATAATGGATGAGCTATGCAAGCAAGCTCTGGGAGTTGGATTGGATTTGATTGCAAACAATAATATGACACAACCCCTGCTGTGGATAGTACACACATTGTGAGAGGCAGTGCAATCTGGCAGCATGAGCACCGGACTGCAGGCATGATCCACAGCCCTAAATCCACCTTCACAGTACACCTACTGTGTGGCTTTCAGAACACCTTTTCTGATCTAACAGTCCTTCTTCCAATTCCTTATCTCTTTGTTTAGCAATAGCATGTCAAACAATCATACCTCTCTATGCCACTTCAATGGAATGGGCTTCAGAGGAGTTTCTTAAAGGAAACATGAAAACACAAGAAGATATTTGAATAATTTTGTGCAGTTGCTGGCAATAAACTTGGAAACTTTTCCATGAAGTAACTGTTCTCCATTAATAAGATTATCCTTCAGGGAATATCTTCCACTCCAGCAAGAATGTTTTCATTTCCAGTGCAAAAATGATTGGTAGAGATATCGATCTTCCTGCATTCACCAACATTCAAGTATTGAGCAGTATTGAAAGCAAAGCTTTTCTAGTCCTAGATGAGAAGGTTTTGTCTCCTCCTGTCCAATTGTGCACGTACAACATAAAACGGTCCCTCATTGCTCTCCATGAGCCATGTGGATTAGAAGTTATGCTTCTGTGGGATGCCATTTAATTCATTTCTATATTGGAGCCTGTGGATGCAGTAAGGGTCAGTTTGAAGTCCTGGTTCTGGTTATCAGTGGTTCATCCAGTCTGCTGAGCTATCACAGGTGAAGAAATGGCCTGCACAATAGAAATAGCTGGTCTAGATTTCATTTTCGTCATGGGAATGCTAAGGGTCTTTCTGCCTCTGTGTACATACCTACAGATAGAATTGGTGAATGGTTTTCCTTGCCATCTGAGATCATTCATGCTATGAATCATTAATTAATCTATGCAGTTGCTTTCTTGTATACACCCCTTCTTTGTTCTCATATGCCTTGGATTATATTTCCACTCACCACCCTGTTGGCTTTGGGGCATTTAGGCACAAATTCTCTTTGGGAAATTGATGGGAGTGCTCCCTTACTTTTCCAGGGTGATTTCTTTTGCATGAGATACCATGCATGTTTTTAATCTGATGGTCACTCTGCTTTGTGTTGAAACACAAAACTTCTATGAGTAACTTTTCTGATAGAAATATATTGGTGTTGTCAGTCCTAGTTCTTCGTATTATTCAGATTCTTTGTTGAAGTCACATACACATGGCTATAATTCTTGTTAAGGCATGTTTCTAGTTTGAATCCTGCACCTGTTGAAAGAAAATTTGGAGCAGCTTTGAGCATGGGAATGGAGAGTCAACAGCTCTTCCTATCAAGCCTTACACTTTTCCTTCTTCCAGCCTTTTCTGGCTTAGCCATTCTGCTTCATCTTTCTCCATTTTCTTTTTGTTTTTCTTTTGCTTATTCCAGTTTATGGCTCATTGATTTCGTAAGTTGTACCAAGACCTCAGGTTCAGCCCCAGGGCATAGACATCTAGAAAGCTGAAATAGGGATGTTGGCCTGAAAAGAAAGTGGAGATGACTTGAGTTTATCTGCCAGTCCACAAATAACTTGGTGAACAGTGTTTCTGGCCATTTTAAAAATAACAATTTTAATTCATTCCCAGTTTACTTTTGCTTCTGTGGATAGAAATTAGAATACAGGGTGGTGCTGGCAAAGCAGTATACAGAGTGAAAAATATCGTAATGACCTTGCAAGCTGTTCCTCTTGGTATCTTACAGCTAACTAATTCAATCCCTAAGAAGTTGATTAACATGGGTATGGCTGGAGACCGAAGTAACTTATTCAGGGCATAACCCCAGAAAGCATCAGTCTTATGTGATGCTCTTGCTGCTGCTTAAAACTGTTCTTCCTTAGTGACATCCCTATGACACACTTCCTGTCTTCCTGATTTTAATGAATATAGTCAATTTGAAAGTGTCTCTGGGAAATAAAGTTTGCTCCTTTGTGCCAGCAGGTTGATGCGAACCACGCACTTCCAAACATCACGTTTGAAGCATATGCTAGCAAAACACAACAGAACTTAACTATTAGGAGTAAGTGAGCAGTGCAAGTTACAAGAAGGAGTTTATAGCTTTTAGATGTGAATTACAAGGAGCAGTTCTTATTTCAGAGACACACACATTTTATTAGGTATTTTTTGCTACCTAGGCATTGCACAAGAAATTTCACAGCTGAATGTTTTATTTCCTGATACCTACTGCATAATGACATGACAAAGTTCTTTTCAGAGTATCCTTTATTTTATGACTATGGCTTTCTCCTCCTTTATATAACAGCACTGGTTCATGTTGTGAGTTCTTGCTATACTTACAAGTACAGTGAGAACCTGTTCCTCTCTTCTCTAGGCAGATAATATTCCCATTGGCTTCACTGGTAAGCTTGTCTGAGCAAAGAATCCTGGTCAGCTCTGAGCCCCATCCTGTGGGCAGATCTCTATCCCTTTCAAAGGTTTGCTTTCATTGCCCCCAGTGAAGTCTGGCTCTTACCACAGAATTACATAGGCTATTATTGATGGAAACAATTTCATCCCACATCCTGAAGTCTAGGGCCAGCTGTCCTCAGTAAGCAGTATGCCCCTCAAAGTAACAGAACCAGAATTTTATCCAGAATATCTTTAACATGGTAGGTATTACTGAAATTTGTATAACTCCCTTCCCTCTCTTCAATTCACAGCTACCTCATCCCTGAACTCCCAGCTTCAACAGCTTCAGCATCTTCAGCAGCTCCAGCATCAACAGCAGCAGCAGCAGCAAAGCCAGCAGCAGCAGCAGCAAGCTCAGCAGGCACAGACTCCACAGCCAACCCAGCAGACCCAGCAATCACAGCCACAGCCATCAGCACCACCGCAGCAGAGCCAAACACAGTCCCAGAGCCAGAGCCAACCACCTCCAGCCCCACAGTCCTCCAGCTCCCCTCAGAAACCCAGCCAGTCACCAGGGCATGGCCTTCCATCTCCTCTTACTTCACCAAATCCATTGCAGGTAGGATGCTGTATACAAATCTCTAATGGTCTAAAAACAGCAAGGGCATTCTCTCTCACTGCATGGGGAAATCAAGTGAAGGTTATGCCTTCTGACCACACAGGCTGAGAAATTCTACCTTGTGTTACTCAATCCTTACGGGCATTCAGCTAAGAACAGCTAAAAGGCCTGATAAACCAGAAAAGCATACCTAATGATGGTTCTAGGCTGCTGCTTCCTGAAGAGGAAATGTCTTTTGCTCTTAAAGTCCATATTGTAAAACTCATAGAAAACTCTCTAATTTTTTCCCACGGATTCATCATGTGACATTCACAAATGGCATTTGCCCAGCAGTCACCCTTTATGATAACTTAAGAGGACAACAGTATTAGCTGTTCATTAGCAGATGGTCCTGTCAGCTTCTGCTGATGGACATGTGCAAGGTACCTCTCCTCTTGAAATCACAGCCCTAATTTTTATCCTGCTAATAATCAAATACTGCTAAGATTTTTGGTATAGATTCCAAAGCTAAGGATGCCATGCTTAATGCCATTCATAGATGCTCACTCCAATGACATGGCTATTTTTTAATAGACCAACAGCTGCCACATCCATACTGATGCTCAGCTCTGCCCATCTTAGAAGTCCTGGGCAGAAACAGGAGAGCTCTGATCCAGTGGTCCTATGTTCTTAGAATTGGGTGTTCTTGCACTATACGTGTCATGCTACATTCACATTGTGCAAGAACAGGTTTGACTGTACCCATAAGTAGTGTGTTTGTGAACACTGGGGTAGTCTGTGAAGTGAGCGGAGTCTCATTCACTAGGCAGTGAAACTGCACTTAGAAACCAGAAAAGTCTCTATCAACTTTATTCTCTAGATTTTGAGACACTACTTAAAATGTTTTATCCACACTGATGGGTTTGGATCCATTTCCTGAAGAAATAAAACTGCATTAGCTTAATAATTAAACAATCCTTTTTTAGACAATTAAGGGAATTGGTTTACAAGAAGCTTTTCATGCATGTGGCCAGTTAGACCTGCATTAATCTGAGCTTCAACTAAATTGCATCAAATCTGATTTTTTAAAATGGTTTAGATAATAGACTTAAAAGTCTGCAAGAGATGTGTCCTTGCTTGCTGAACTTTTTCTTAGAGAATAATGTTTCTAAAGCTTCTTCTCTGTATTGTCTTAAGGACTACTTATGCATCACTTAATGCCCAATCTATCATGTTAGCGAGTGCTTTGGGGCTCTTTTGTATGCAGATTATTGACATACAGAGACACGAATATTTTCAGGGGAGCTTCTGTTACATTTTATTGTCTTGGTACAGCTGTAATGTATGCACACTAACTGTATGCACTATATTTTGCTAAAACTGCCTGCTAAATATTGTGTTTCAAAAATCATTAAGTTCTACAAAAAAGGAAATGCACACATGAATTAGAGTTGGGGTAGGGAGAAAGTGGGATTATCTCAGACTACTACTTCAAGAGAGTTGTATTAACACTGAATCTGAGGTCTTTACTCTCATATAGCCTTTGGTCCCAATGTAAATCTCAGCTGAATCTGAGTATTTCCAGTCTCATCTATGATCTACAGGCACTTTCAACTGTTAGCTTTCCCTGGTCACCTCTCATTGCAGAAGTACAATAAAAGTAAGTAAAACCCTTCCTGGTAGATGCCAATGACAAAGCTTCTACATAGATATCTTGGCATATCTCTTTAGCATCCCTGTGCTCACAAATACCCATCTGAAGGCAGGCTGGATGTGGCAGACTCAACAGAAGTGAAAGAAGGGAACCAAGTACACTGAGGTGTTTTTAGTTCAAACACTATCCCTTAAACGTTTTAGGAATTGGGATTACACTTAATGAAAGACAGCAGTGTGAGAGGTCTGGCATTTCCCCTGGGATGAGCTGAGCCAGTGCTGCCAAGACACTTGCGTGACTGGGACGCTTTCAGAATCGTAGTGAAGGAATTAGAAGTCATTAGGTGTTAGTTCTGGCTCAGCATTAAAAACTTGCTGATAAATTGTGGGATAAGTAGTTTTAATGGTCTTTCCTCTCTGATTGTCACCATTTAAATAGGCATGAAATCCCAAAGTTTGTTCACAGATACAAATACGCTGCATACTGACAATCAGAAGAGAAGCCAGAATTGAGCACACTACTTCAGCCCTTGCCTTAAGCGATGTGTGTAGGGTCATTACTTTGGCCTTCTAGGCATCTCTACAGCATTTTTACAGAAAGTTTAATACTGCTCAAGGTTCCCTAGAAGTAATTAAAACTTGAAGCATGCTCTGTCATATTGTCAAGAATGCTGAGACACTTTTATATGCAAAAAAGTGGCACTCAGAAATATTTCCAGAGGAACTGATGTTGTACTTTGTATATCGTTGTTTGGGTACTTTTCTAAATCAGAGCAGTGGTAAGATCTCCTCCATGAAATTTTTCTTTCCATTCTAAATCCTGCAGAGAAAGGCTGCTTTACCCTTGTACATCCATCTTGACGACTGGATCTGAAATTATTTTCTTTCACACAGGCAGTTTAAAAAAAAAAAGGAGGGAGCACAGGTTTGGCAGCAGTTCTTCATAATAGCTACGTAGAATGTGGATTTTTTAAATGTTCAATGCTCCACTTTAAAATCAACCTAAAACAAAATTCAGAGGTATTATGTCCTCTAGGGTAATGTTCTTTATGAACTAGAGTGAAATGGATTTTGTTTGAAGAATATTAAGGGAATAAAGAACAACTAAGTTAAAGTTTGACAGCTAAAATTTCATTTCTGAATTCTTGACTTTTTTCATGTGGGCTTTATCCTCTTACATTATTCAGGATCTGTCTGAAAGATATTAGTTTAAAAAAATGCAACCTCAAAAAATTGTCATGGAAAGTCAGTAATTCAGGAGGATGATTGTGTTTGTTTCAAAAAACTGAAGGATAACAGCAATTACATCTCAAAATGTACAGATGCTGTCACGTCCTTCAGAAGGCAAATTAAATGAAAGTGACTTGCTTAGGTATACCTGGGTGAGGTACTTTGCTAGCTGATCAGAAATTAATAATGCCGGTGCAGTGTACACCAGCTAAAAGTCTCAGAATTATTCTTGTCAGATTATTCTGAAATACTCTGCTCTAATTTTATCACTATTCTTTACATGATTCAGTGGGCTGGATTGTAGTTACAAAACTACTTTTTATGGGGTCTTTTAATGATTGTGTAGAAAGATGTAAAATATCACTTTAGGTTCCAGGACCTGAATTTTTTGCTAACATTAGTGATGATGCTCTAGATTTACACTGATAAAAGCAAAACACTGCAGAACCAGGGTCATTGTTGATTTGCAATAGACAACAACCAGAAAAGAATTTTTTAAAACTGAGCTCTTTCAGGAAGTGGTGAGTCAGGCAGATGACAGAAGACTTTCATCCCTCCCTTCTAAAGTGGTGAAATACCTCATAAAGATAATCATAGTCTGATGTCTATTTTCATTGTGTCAATTGAGTGAGACAAAGGAATCTAGAGGTGAAAGACAACCCATCTCACATTGTAAGTTGAGGACTTCAAAACCTTTACTTTTGGGAAAATGTACTTCTCCAAATATGCTTATCCTGTGAATGTTTAGTGTTACTACATGCAAAACATATGGGTTCTTGAATGGTCAGCATGTTGCAGCTTCAGAGGATAGTTACCACATCTTACAGTTTCCATGCAATTAAAATTTTGGAGTCATAAATACTGGATTATATGCTGTATAAAATCAGATGAGAGTAGTGCTAAGTAGCTAATTATTCTGCTTGACTACCAGAAAAACGCACTTTCTCCCACCAAAATATGTTTAGCTGGCTCCAAAAAAAAAGGTTAGCTTCTGGTGCTGACATTCACTGTATATTTTAGAGATATGGATAAGATGAATGTACACATAGCCAGACCTGCAAAGGGAGAGCTACATTGTAGGAATAGAAGAATTCTCAATGATTTCTACTGTTCTGTTTGTGTGTGAATAGGAACAGACAAACAGGAAATCCCCCAGAGATTTTCTTACTGTAAAATTATTCCGACCGTTTTCAGAACTCTTTCCTAAAGAGTCTCTTTTGTCATAGAAGTCTACCTACAATAACTGCAGCTGATGGAAAATGATGAGAGAGAAAAAAGTAACAATAAAAATAGGGAAGAAGGGAAGTGAGGAGATGACAACAGCACAAAAATCTTCCAAGTAATAGCAAACTCTAGGATACCAAAACCAGAACCTCCTTCAGATTAAATTTTCATACTAATCTTAAATAATGTATTTGGAAGCTCAACACTTTCATAACAAAGGAAGAAAGAAAAGCAGAAAGGCTGAAATATTCAGCTGCAAATGAGGGAGAATATGTACACAGATGTCTGAGGCTCCAATAGTCACAAACTGTCCCTTCCCTTTCCACCCAGCCTCATTCCCTGGCTATCTTCTCATTAAGGAAAAATCAGCTTTGAAGAAATCTCAAGAAGAAGAAATCTGAGACTTTGACATGTTTACATATGTTTAAGATACAGAAGTCACAACCAAGTCTCTGTTAGCTTGATAAAGGCCAATTTTTCAAGGATTATGTTCATAGCCTGTCTTTATGATCGTGTTCACATCCAAGACCTGTTGTATTTTTCTCATGCTTTTTTGAATCCTGAGATTAAGAAAATTTGATCGAGATTATGACACCAGTAATCCCACTGAGTTTGGTGGGTTGCTTTGTTTTGCTAAAATTATCTAGCCTCTTCTGCATAAGTTACTGTGCAACATATAACATTGAATCTGTTCCCAAGTTGCTTAGTAATCAATTTGACAAAGAAATATTTTATAAATGGTGAGTAAATGCAGTGCTTTGGATCCATTGGCCAAAATCTCCTAATATTTGGTATCAACAGGGAGTGAGATAATCCACATCACAAGACGACAGGTGATATAGACAAGTACAGAGCACATTTATTCAAGAAGGGTCATGCCCATCACCTGGTGAGAGAGTGAGACAGTTGAAGTGCTGATATTGGGTGGATCTCCAGGAGATACTGGCAAGACCTAGATCTCAGCTCTAAACTAATGGCATGGAAAGTCCCCTGCAGTCAGCTAAATTGAGTTAAGCCTGGTGATCTGTTGAGAATATTTTGCTTATTTCATCCCCTGTTCATTTCAAATAGAAATATTTGAACACCTTGTTCTACTGACAGTTTTGGATTTCTATGTATTCCTATAGTACTGTAAAGATTTTTGTGGGTTGATAAATGTGATTTCATGGGCAGAACAAGCAAGTACTTGAGTAAAAATTTCCTCTAGCTAGGAAGTCATGGTACTCATGTACCACACACACACACACACATAGTTATTTCCAAATGCTGTTGTGATTCAGGCACTCTCCTTTTGGTTTTGCGCTCTTCTTTTTGCCACTGCAGTAGTTCTGTGAACCACACAGACATTACTGTTCACGAACTTGAACTTTGCTTGAGAAAAGCAACCTAATCTCCTTTTATGACCAAGTGACCCATCTGGTGGATGCAGGAAGGGCTGTGGATGTTGTCTATTTGGACTTCAACAAGGCCTTTGACACTGTCTCCCACAGTAAACTCCTGGAAAAGCTGGCAGCCCACGTCTTGGACAGGAGCATTCTTTGCTTGGTTAAGAACTGGCTGGATGGCCTGGCCCAGAGAGTGGTGGTGAACGGTGCTGCATCCAGTCGGCGGCCAGTCATTAGTGGTGTCGCTCAGGGATCTGTGTTGGGGCCAGTTCTGTTCAATATTTTTATTGACAATATGGATGAGGGTATTGAGTCTACTATTAATAAATTTGCAGATGACACTAAGCTGGGAGCATGTGTCAATCTGTTGGAAGGTAGAGAGACCTGGAATGGTTGGATGGATGGGCAGAGTCCAATAGGATGAAGTTTAATAAGTCCAAGAGCCGAGTCCTGCATTTTGGCCACAATAACCCCCTGCAACGTTATAGGCTGGGGGTGGTGTGGCTGGACAGTGCCCAGGCAGAAAGAGACCTGGGGATACTAGTCAACAGCTGATTGAACATGAGCCAGCAGTGTGCCCTGGTGGCCAAGAAGGCCAACAGCATCCTGGCCTGTATCAAAAACAGTGTGGCCAGCAGGACCAGGGAAGTGATTCTTCCCCTGTACTCAGCACTGGTGAGGCCGCACCTTGAGTACCGTGTCCAGTTCTGGGCCCCTCAGTTCAGGAAGGATGTTGAGATGCTTAGATGCATCCAAAGGAGGGCAACAAGGCTGGTGAGGGGCTTGGAACAGAAGCCCTGTGAGGAACAACTGAGGGAGCTAGGGTTGTTAAGCCTGGAGAAAAGGAGACTCAGAGATGACCTTATCACTCTCTACAACTTCCTGAAAGGTGGTAGTCAGGTGGGGGTTGGTCTCTTTCTCCAGGCAGCAACTGACAGAACAAGAGCACACAGTCTTAAGCTGCGCCAAGTGAAATTTAGGTTGGATGTTAGGAAAAAGTTTTTTACTGAAAGAGTGATAAAATTCTGGAATCATCTGCCTGGGGACGTGGTGGAGTCACCATCCCTGGATGTGTTTAAAAAAAGATTGGATGTGGCACTCAGTGCCATGGTTTAGTTGAGGTGTTAGGGCATGGGTCGTACTCAGTGATCCTGAAGGTCTCTTCCAATCTGGTGATTTTGTGATTCTGTGAAATTGTTGGGTTTGAGTTTCAGTGCCTCCAGGGCCTCCTTTCTTCTTTTCCTCTTACCTCTTCTGGCACTTCCATGGTCATACTCATCCTTTCTGGGTCTTCCACCAGCTGGGCTGCTCTGACATGGCAACATGGCAGTTTGTCCTGGCTGGACATTCAGGAGCCTCTGCATTGTGCTGTACCCTGGCCCTGGTGCACAGTGCAGAGATATGCCAGCTGGTTTCCTGCTATGGCTAGCTTGTTTGAGGGCTGCTAGCATTCATGTCTCCCTGGAGATTCATGGGTGTCATTTCCACAGAAAAGCTAGTTTCAGTTGTGTATAAGACTTGCATCCATCCACACAGTGATCAGAATTCCAGATCTTCTTCTCCTCAGCAGTCTTCCTTCTCCCAGTAGTTCACTGCTTTTTGGGGTCTTTAAGGCATTGGGATTTCCCCCTGTAAAGCTGTCTAATACTGCATTTAAACAGAGCAGAGATGTTTAAACATTCTCAAACAAACTTTATAAGCAAGTCTTCTCATTTCCTGAGGAAACCTTCTCTCAGGTGGAGCACTGGCTGTCTGGTCCATCCAAATATACTCTGCAGCTGTTGCTATTTTCAGAAGCACAGAGAGGACTGGTGTCTGACTCAACATTTAAAGCAAAGGAAATTAATCTTTGAGCAAAACAACTGGCATTATTAGCACCCAAGGGGCAGATGCTGAGGCTAATAATGGAAACCATTTGCTAGAGAACTCTCTGAAGGAGAGGAAAGTGGAGCTGTTTGCCCAGCAAACAGCTTGCTCTAGCTTCTGAAATGGGAGCATTTAATAAACTCCCTAAAGCAACTGAAGTATTTAATAAATGGGAAAATAAATAAATAACATCCTCCAAGGATGAATTTGGGAAAGGATACATATCCCATAAGGTCTTCTATTTCCAAAGCCTCTCTAGGCAGAGAGTAGGACCTTTGGGGACCTTAAGGACAGAAAAAGTTGGCACAGCCCCTCAGATACTCTTATAAATCAAGTGGATCTGTTCTGTTAGCATTCATTTCTCTTAATTTATTTTTTCACTCATATTTCCAAAAATTTTTAAGGAAAGTAGAGAATATTCTAAAGCATTACTTTATTTTCCCCTATTTTTCATATCCCCCATCTCTGTATTTTAGAAAAAAAAATGCAAGTCTTCACAGGTTTCTAGTTCTGCAGGAAAATAATTTTTCTACTTGGAAGCAAGTGGACTGAGTGAACACTGACAACCTGGTGGGCTTGAGTCTTATTGAATCTGAGGAGCAGTATTTTATAAGTGGTATAGCCCTGATGTTATATCATTAAGGCTCATTGTGCAAAAAAGCACCTAAAAGAGGTTGCTCAGCTCCTAGATACTGCTAGGGGGAAAAAAAAGCCACTCTAGACTGTGTTTTAAATTTTAAAATTAAGCTTTTTTTTAGCAGTATTGCTGAGATCTATCAGACAGTCCACTTGTGGATTCTGTTGGTGGCTTTAGCAGATGCAGGTGTTTAAAAAAAGTAATACTTTCTCCTTTTTATTTGTAGCCAGAATGTTTTGAGAGAGTAACTAAGCAGAGGCCTGGAGATTATGAAATTTGCTTAAGTGTTAATGGCTTGATTGCTGAGTTACAGTCTGCCGTCTTTACTGGAAATTGATTGACTAGTGCTGCAGGTCTTCACACTTGACGCTCGGATTTGACTCGAAAATTCTGCCAAGTCTTTTACTCTGAAATTTATCTTAATTAGATCTGAAAGACCTGCCACAGCAGAATAGTCACACCGATTAAAATGAAAAACAGGAGAAATTACTGATCAAATTAATCATAATGTCGGGTTACAGCTGTAGGTCTGATGTAATTTGCCACTCCAGTGAGTTACATCGGCCCAGGCAGAGGAAAGAGAGCTGGTTTTACGCTGATCCGTAACACCAGGCAGCTTCAGGCAGCCCATCAGGATGCTTGTTCCATTCATTCTCTTGGCTTATTCTGACCTTAGAGATGCAACTAGAAACAATTTAGGCAAAAGAAAAAATATTCTTTTATTGAAGGGGTTACACTGGAAACATGAGCTTTCCAAATCCTTCTTGTTTCATTTTTTGCCTTTCCCCACCAACCTTCTACTTTTGCTTGAAGTAATTAACAATTAATTATGTGGAAACTGGAAAATTAGTAAGTCAGAGGTTACCACCTCAGACACAGTAAGAAAATGTGTCTTTCTAAGAACTCTTTGTGGGTTAGGATATGAGGAAATTAGGATCATTTAAACAAATGGGCACTTAGCAGTACATGTCCTTCTGCCATGGTTTGACACTGGCCAAACGCCAAGCACCCATGAAAGCTGCTCACTCACCCTCCCCTGCCACATCTGGACAGAGGAGAGAAAAAAATTCAACAAAGGGTTCATGAGTTAAGGACTAGGAGAAAACACTCCAAGGGCAAAACAGGCTCAGCTTAGAAGTACAAAGTGAATTTATTACTAACAAAGTCAGAGGAGGATAATGAGAAGTAAAATAAGCCCTTAAAACACCTTTTTCCCCAACCCCTCCCTCCTTCCCACTGACAGCGCAGGGAGACAGGGCATGGGGGTTTGGTCAGTTCATCAGCTGAGATCTTCTTCTACTACTCAGGGAGAGAAGTCTTTCCCCTGTTACACCGTGGGGTCCCTTCCCATGGGAGACAGTTCTCCATGAACTTCTCCAATGTGGTTCCAATCTCATGAACAGCAGTCCTCCCAAAACTGCTGTGGCGTGGGTCCCTCTTGCACGGGGTGCAGACCTCCAAGGACAGGCTGCTCCAGCTTGGAAGCAGGGGCCCCCTCTCCCCTCTGGGTCTTCCACTGGATCACAGCCTCCTCCAGGCATCCACCCACTCCAGTGTGAGCACCTTCCCCACGGGCTGTGAGTGGATCTCTGCATCCTCCGTGGACCTCCATGGGCTGCTGAGAGAGACCTGTTTCACCATGGTCATCACCACAGCCTGCAGAGGAACCTCGGCTCCAGCCCCTGGACCACCTCCTCCCCCTCCTTCCTCACTGACCTTGGTGTCTCCATGTTGTTTCCCTTACATGTTCTCACCTCTTCTCTGGCTAGAACAAAACTGTGCCCCCACTTTGTTTTGATTTTCTTCACAGAGGCGTTACCATCATCTCTAATTGGCCCAGCCTTGGCCAGCAGCATGTCCATCTTCAGAGCCGTCAGGGACTGGCTCTGCCAGACATGGTGGAAGCTCCTGGCAGCTTCTCACAGAAAAGTCTCTGTGGCCCCCCAGTTACCGAAAACCAGGCCATGCAAAACCAACAGATCCTCCTAGCAAGTAGGAAATCAACAATGAGACTTGATAATCTGTAGATATGATGATCCTAAAATTTATTTTTAAATTTTGTACTCATCATATATTCTACTATGTATTATAACATTTTTTGTTTGTAATATACAAATCACCAATTGAAACCATGTTAATAGGTGATGGGTTGTGGGTCTTAAGGGGCCCCAGCATATCACTTTCATCTGGAAGAGAAGCCTTCTACAATTCTTCTAATATTTGTTCCACCATCAAGGCGTGAAAGTTTTTTAGGACAACTTGTCTTGTAGCACCACTGTATTTTTTGCTGCTGATCCAGGACAAAGACAAGAAATAAAGAAGTTTGCCACCAGCTGAGAAAGGAAATGAAGTAAAGAGAGCAAGAAAGGATAGATGGCCACTACGAGTCTCAGAAAGAAAAAAAAGTCTTACCTCTGAAATACACACAATTTTTATTTTGATACTGTAATACCTTAGACTACTCATGAATTTTCTAAGTGGTTTTTCTTTTCCAACAAAGATGTAATTCTATAAAGTTGGTTTCTCCCCTGCCCAAAATTTCATTTTAATTTTCTATTTTAGTCCTGGTAAATTGAAATAACTAAGGCTTTAAATTTAATGCCTTTTGTTTAAAATCAGCTTAATATATATATACAAAATTATTATACTGAATTGCCTAAAAAATATTGGCTAAGCAAAAGAAATTGAAAATATTTTAATTCATGGTGATGATTTGAAATCTCCTAGAATACTTAATCATTTTCAAATGCAAGGTTTTTTGCTGAGACATTTCAATATTCCATCTTTCATCTTCATTTGCATCAGAAATTGTATGGCAAATTACAGTAATTTCGGATAATTTCCCACAGGAGAGGAACTTGACTTATTTTGGATAGCTTAGACATGACCTAATATCTTGTGAGGATTCCAGTTGGAGAACCAAGTTAGGTTATGTTTGTGAAAGAGACTGGAAGGCAAAGCTGAGTTTCCAGAAGACGAAAACTGACATATGGAAACAGCACTTCTCATATTGCTAGAATTATTCTTTTACTAAAGGAATCATGATGGTGCATCTTGGTTCTTAAAGGAGATGAGATTTTTTAAAGCAGCAATCACCTCTGCAATGTCTTTGTATAACTATTAAGAAATACTTACATGCTTGTAAAAAGCATTGGGGAAGCACTCAGATTTGGGAGGATCCTAGTGTTTTGGCAAAAATACTGATCTGTAAAGAAAACCCTAAAACAGAGGCCCAGTCACATTACAGATGGGTGCTCTTTGCTAGAGATGGCCAGTAATTTGGTATCAAAAGATGATTCTGAATGAATGTGATAATAAGTGATATAAAAACTGTTAGTTGCTAATGCACTCATGATTTTCACCATAGTAACCCTATAACTGTTTTCAACCTTCTAGAGAGCCAAAACCAGCTGGAGTGCTGTCTTTGTCTCTTACTGCTCTTGTCCTGGTTTGGGTATCCTTGTGGGCTGGTGGCTCCAGCTGGAACAGGACAGAAGATTGTAGAGGGCTGATCTCCTCTTGGCCTTTTCCCAGGAACCTGGGGACACCTCACAGAGTGACAAGTAGACCTGCCAATGAGGGTGCTCCATGGGCTATGAGGCAGGTGGGGCAGATGATGAGGACAAAGGCTGTACTGGGATCAAGATCCAGGAAGGGGCAAGTAAGGAGAAGTCAGTCTTGTTCCCAGGATTCATCTGAGGGTGCAGTTTCCATCAGTGTAGAATTCCTCAAGGACAGGGCCTGATCTTAGAGAAGAAAAGGAAAATGTTGGGAGGAGAAGAAGGGAGAAAAAATGTCTTTGTTACTCACAGTGCCTTTATTCCTACTGGTGTATTCTACTGGGAAAGAGAGAAAAAAAATACAGTATTGGCATTGTAAAAGACTGAAATTTTATCACTGATCACCATTCTGGAATAAGATGCTGTGTGCATTTCCATCCTACCTCTGTGTCTGCAACTTTTTACCTTATAAACAAGACCTAACTCCACTACGAGGGAAGTAGGCAGAAGCTTTCTCACAGCACTCAAAGGAGACAGGAGCAAGCTCAACATGCTGTTGTGAAGGTTTCCTGCTCTTCTGCCTCCCCAACTTTATAGAATTGCAGCTGCCTTGTTTGGGTGTTTTTTTAGCTGTCTTCTGACTCTGAAACATGTTCTCCATGCAATCAAAATGTGTCTGACAGAATTTTCAGTTTATGTAAAACAAATATAAAAATAAACAGATCTTGAGAAAACCAAGCCATTCTAAAAAATCCTTGATGTTTTCCCCATAGACATTCAAAGAGTATGTCTAGGGGGAAATCACTGGTACTTCAAATGTAAAAGCAGGTATAGAGATAACATATGTCAATCCTGTAGACCCAAGCTTGGCAGTCCATGCTCTCATGAGCGAAAACTGCAGGAAAAGAAGGGGAGGTAATTCTTTTACTGGCATATAAAATCTGCATATTTAGCTCTAATCTCATTATCAAATTATGTCTTTGCTTACTGAATTCACTTTCGACAAATAATTTGCATCAGGAAGCAAAGTGCTCTAGCAAATATGTTGTTGGAGTCAGGAGCATGAGACTGCAGTCCCAGGTCTGTCACTGTCTGGGATGTCACTTCGCCTTTCTGTTCCTTTGTTGATTCTCCCACCACTGTTTGATCACTTTATACTAAAAACCTTTACAGTTTTTGGTATAATGCAATGAGGCCTTGATCTTGCATTGGGCTTCTGGGTACTGCTGCAACACTAATACCACAAAAGCAAGGAATATTCAAAGGAGGAATTGCATAGCCCCCATCACTCTCTTGCTGAGACTAGTGAATTCAGAGTAGTATTGCTGTTGACTTCAGAGGACATAGAATTGTTATCCATTTTGTTTTCAAGTATATTGAATATTTTGAAGTTTCTGTCAGCTGCTCAGTGTGCTGTCAAATGCACTAATGAAAGGTTTTCCTAAAGTTAATTTTCCTACTCGTAATACAATACCCAAATTTGCTTTAACACTTGAAAAAATCCATCCATACTAAAGAGAATCAGTTGCTTAATCCTAAAATTAAAGGTTATTGCATGCAAGAGAAAATAATTACATGCTCAAAGTATGGAAAAAAGAAAACTTTTTTAATATGTAGGTATTTGTATAATTAAAGACTAATCAAGCATGAAGGCTGCTGACTAAACCAGAAAATGAGATTGTTGGCAAGCAATATTGTAATGTAAATGCCATTTTTGTTTAAGTACTAAGGAGCTGGAGGAATGATATCCTGAACAGATTAAAAGCAAACAGCATTGATAATAAATATTTATCAGATTTCAAATGAAACACAGAGAGATTTTTATATTTTACATGCAAAATATATTGGCATTGAAGTATTCAGTCACTTTTCAAAGATTTGTTCACATCTTCACTTTAAAATGTTGAGAACAAGCACTCACTAGTGATAGAAACAGCTTTAAAACTCAGTCTTAATCTGTAGCAACATCAGTAAAGTGTAGGCAATGGAAAACAGCTAAGAGGTGCTAACACAGTTAACTACAGATGTATAAGAACAACTCCTGGGGCTGGATAGTCAGAATTTGAGTGGTCTGTATGTGTTTTACTATCTTTTTCTTTTTTCCAAAATGTTCACATTAATTTTTCAAAAGCAGAGGGAAGCTTCTGAAGCTTAATCCTGCCATGAAACAAATATTTAGTAAAGTATTTATGGAGGGCATATGTATATACAGAAATTAAGCCAACATAACCACCACTTTGGTGTAGAGAACTGATTTAATTAAAGGTCTGTATCATCTTGGTGCAGTGTTTTAAGTTTGTAGTAAACTATTGCGCTGGTTAATATGTTCATCATATACCTTTGAGTTATTGTAGCCTTAATCTTGTTTAGAAGTGGATATAAAGATATTTGGCTACATCAAGGTTCAGAAGAATACGGAAATGCTAGAACACGGAATGTGTTCCTATTCCCATTCATTTTCTTTTCATTACACTGTTCCCAAAGTTGGCACTACTCAGCATGCTGAGGTCCAACAGAAACCATCTCTTAATCAAATCTGATCATACAACAATTTAAGCTAATTTAAAACATCCTTTGAAATCTGTGAAAAGAGGCTTAAACCCAGTGGTTATGATAGTGAGCCAGTGAATACCTTTGCCTTAGTACATGCGCTGTGGGCTGTTGCATCCTTTGTGTTGATGTGTATCTCCTGTTGTTTCCTCACGCATTTACTTTTTGGAATAATCTTCATCTCACTTGATTATGACTGAGACATACAATGGTATGTCACTGACAGAGTTATTGAGAGAAAGTGACAAAAGAGATTTTTGAATGTAAGGCTGCCTACAACATTATCTAATTTTTCCTATCCTAGTGTAATTATATTCTATTTGCCTTTGGACTAAAGGAGTGTAGACAAGTTAAAATTAAATAATACTGTGAAAAAGTCTAATGCTGGTCTCTTGAATAAGCATTGATCTAATTTTCAGAAGGGCTGAGTCACTACCATTGATATGAACTGTAGAAATTATTATTTAGCCCTCAAAGGAATAAAGATACAGATTTCAACCTCTGCATTTCTTAGAAAAGCCTTGCTCGTGTCTATAGGTTTTATCACAGGAAACTGACAATTTTCAAATGCCAAAATTCAGACTAAGGTCAGCCCAAGCCATCCTGGTTTGTGCAATATCCTGTGTTATATCTGAGTTACCGATCTCTTAAATTTATAACTTCACAGATGGGTATATTAATATATCAGCATTAAGGAACTTTATAATAAGGACTTTGTAAGTCCTCTAAGCAATTCATATTTACATTAGTTTAATGATACTGAGGATTATGTTGGTAAAAACACACTAAGGAAAATAGTAGGAAAAGTACAAAACTTTGTGTGAAGACAGTCAGTCTACAGTGGTCCAACAAGAGGAAAGTAGAAGAGGCAGTAAAGCACATTTAGATCAAAGCTATGCAACTGATGGTCTCTGAGCCAGGTCTGACCCATAGGAAGTTTCTATCAAGACACCAGGTGAGCAACTAAAAGAAAAATAAAAGGCTTTGAAGGCAACTGCACATTCGCTTTGCCCTGGGGTGTGTAATTGCTTGTGGGTCACAAGAGCAGCCCAAATACCTAAGAGAGGCGGAGAGGTGAAAAATCTGCCTTTTGATATTTGTTTGTGTGTTTGTTTGTTTGTTTTTCATATATAGCTGGCTGAACCATAGTAATAAGTTTTAGCTCGCCTGTTAGCAAAAGAGCCTGATTCTTCTACAGACATAACTGTGTCTCCCAAAGATAAGTGATCCTATCAAACAGGTATTCCTTTTTTGTTTGTTTATTTTCAAATGTAGTGTTGTATAAAGTGTAAGCTACAAGAACAGTTTACCTGTTATTTCTATAAGGGACATTTACCACAGTTTTCTGATGAAAACATAGAATGGTATAAATTATTTAAAGGCTGAAACAGATGCTTTCACAAATCATTAAACTACCTTGTGTGTTGGAACACGGAGAGGATATCCCTGGGATATTTATCTGAGGGGTCTGCGGGTTGAAAGGGGAATGGAGTCAGCAGAAAAAGAAGCAGTCCCATAAAGAAAGAGCAATTATTCACAAAATAAAAATGAGGATAATGGTTAGAAATGTCAGCATATATATCTGAAATGTCTTTGGTGTGGCTATTACTTATGAAAAAGTCATTACTGCCATTTTGCACAAAGTACCATGCAGTTATTTCATTGTAACCATGACTTGTATAGCATTCATATATATGGAAAACCTACCAAGAAACCTCAAACCACCTAGTGAAATGTAGCATGTCTCCCAGCTCTCTGGCTTTATATTCCTTGACAACCATCAGCCTAAACAGGGCTTAAAAATGCTCAGCACTAGTGTACATCATCTCCATTTACCTTCATGAATCAGTAAGGACACGCAAGCCTCATCTTCAGTGTGTGGTTTTGAAAGTCTTAATCTGATTCTGTAGACTAACAATATCCTTTACTCCAAACCATAAAATGTAAGATCACAGTCCAGGTTATAGCCTCACTTGGAAGTTTGAAGGTCAACCAGATGCTGCTTTGCTTGCCAGGACTTCAAAAAATTGCCTTCTTTTCAGAGAAAATCTCAGCAACAGATATTGAAATCTGTGGATGTTTTTCTGGACATGCTCAGTTTGATTTTGTAATTTCTTCACAGGAGAAAGTCTTATTGCAAGGATTAGGCATAAAAACAGACTCAAGGATATTCCATCATCTCTACAAATACTTCAAACCAGAAAAAGAAAACAATAAAAGCCGGGCAACTGAGAAAACTTTGCATGGATAAAATAAAACTGTTAAATCTGCTTTCCTTCATTTTGCTTTGTCATATGCACATGAACCCCATGCCTTTTGAGAAATTTGATTCAAAGTAAAGAGCTTAAAACTGGGAAATTTCAATACCAAAACACTTTCTTTGGGAAGTTATGGAAGGAGACACTTACTAAACACAATCAAAATGCCCACCACTTTTTAAAAAGTTTCAATTCCAATGGAAAGAATAATAGTGTAATAAATTTTTCCACCAAATATTTTAAAGCCTGTTTGAAAAAACAATTGTAACAAAATATTGTAAATTAATCCAAGTATAAAATATAAACTTCACATTAGGGTGCTGTTTTTAAATTTCTATGGGGTGCTTTAGCACTTCAAGAAATGGCATAATGACCTAAGGAGGAGAAAGAAAAGATCAGTACACTTCCCACTTCTGACAGATACGGGATTTGCCTATGAAATAAAGTCAGTCATACCAGTAAGATGGTCTTGCACTGAGCAAATGAGATTTACCTAAAGAGCTGAGGTTTATAATCATCAGGGAAATAACCACTCTCATTTTTCTATAACTTGTTCCTTTGCAGAATTTCTAGCATTCTTTTAACAGCTGGACAACTGAAGACCTCTTTTTCATTATTTTTTGTTGAGAACTGTAGATTCACTGAAAAGCAAATCTATTCATGGCATCTAGTTAAATCATCTCATAAAATAGTATCTTCGCCTCAGGTTCAAGCTTTTCACTGCACCTGTTTCAGACATGAGGCTTCAACCAGGGTCTCCACATGCTTGTGAATGCCCTGATTTGGCAGAATAATACATGCTTGAGGGCTTTTACTTTTCCATCTTGAAATATAAATAGTTGTCTGTTCATCAGGCCAGAAAGAGAACTTATCCTCCTATTTGTCCCACTGTGCATGGTAACATTACTAAGGAAACAATTTTAAACAGCAGCAGAGAAGTGTTACAAGACTGTAACTTACTATGTATAACATCTTTTCTGTTTGAGAATTGCCTGCTGCAAATTTTAATGAAAAATGTCTATCAGTGCTGGGCAAGCCCACAAGGAGCTGGGTAAATACTCCAGATGTAAACTAGGACTGGTTTGTCTTTGTTCTCTCTTGGGAGAAGAGGGGCTGATTGTATAGGTTACATGATATTCTATCAGTTGTTTGGATGGGAGAGTTGCCACTTTAGCATAACATGAGCACTATTTTTCCTGTGATGACTGCCTGGCGTTTGGACTGCATCTGGCTGATTTTCGTTTTATAATCATGAAAACTGAAGAGATATTTCCTAAGCTACTTTAAGGGGGAAACAGAACTGATTCAGAAACATAAGATACATAGGGAGCATATATATGATTCAGATTGATCAGAGTTTTTTAAAAATAATTGGTATCTTCCAAGCAAAAGGAATAATCTTCAATGTAGGTAATAAGTGACTTTCTATCTCTCAACACTAATTGTAATATAAGGAAGTGTTGAAATTCTTCCAGAAAGTACAGATAAAATAAATCCCCAAATATCAAAATGTTAGCTCCAATAGGTTTGAAGCTTTATGAGCAAAATTTGACTTCTAATGATATGAGGTCAATACAGACTTTAAAATAAGAGGAATTACAGGTTCTGAAAATAAAGTTTTAGCCTTATTGTTTTGATAAAGATCCATGACCCCTGGCCCTTTAAAAATTGAACTTAGGCTGTAAAAATACCACTTCTTATTGATCACATGGTTATTAAAGTCAGTCAAATGCTCAATTTATATGTCAACCACTTGCAATATTTCCTGTAAATATTAGAACAAAAGAAGAATGTGATAATATTTTGTTCAGTTGCATTAGATTTATTCAGCTTTTCATCACTGAGAAATAATAAAAGTGGCACTAAATAATGTGTTAAATATGCCAAGCATTTATGAAAGCTAAATTAATTTACAGCTGCATCATGTATGTGGTGTTTGCACAAAATAGTTCATGTATATGAAGGCTGGAACATACCCATCCATGTAACTGAGTGTGACAGAATAAATAGACCATGGTTTCTCATTCTCTCCTTTCAGTACAACTTCCTGCTCCTTGCCACATACTTGCAACCTTTGGAAGTGTGGCTTATTTGTTGAACCTCAAGGAGAATGAAGAAACATGATAAGTCAACAGATATTAATTAAATGTTAAAGGCAGGTTTTAAAGTACCTTCAATATATGTTGCTTCTAATGACGTTCAAGTGCGCTCACAAGGGAGGTCAGGGGGGAGATCTTTAGATCCCTCAGGTTCCCCCAAGATGCCTTTCCATAACCAAATGCTTTCATATGAGTAATCAAAAGAAACCTTTAGTCAACCACGGGGGAGTCTTTACAGCCTGGCTTCGATTGGAGTCTGAGTGGAGGCCTGTGAGCAGGACGTGTTTGTAAGCATTTCTAATGGCATTTTGATGTACATGTACAAAATTGATGTCGGAAGGATCATTGTAAACTCCCAAACAGTGGAATATTGAGGACATTTTCAGGTGGCAGTCAGATTCTGGCTGGGTGAACCCAGTATATTTTCTCATGTCACAGTTGATTAGGTTCACAGGGAAGTGGAAAGAGTAAAAAATTCTCTTATTACTGCAGCAATGCCATATCAGCCTCTTTTCCCTTTGAATGCAACATTAGTTTTTGTCCAGAACTCTAACTGCTTTCTACAGTTTGGGGAATTGTAAAGCAGAAACAATTTTCCCAGCTAGGCTGACCTTCACAGTAATGAGAAATGACTGGAATTTCTCTCTATTTCTCTAACATTTGGTGAGGGGGAATAGGAGGTATGTGTTTGTTTTACCTGATATTATGTTGTGGGCGTCTATTTGGCACTTTGAGCCTAATTTTTTTCCATTCAGGAGATTACATGGACTGCTGCACCCTCTGACCCAGTAGCCAGCCCTTAAGTGTATAGAGAAGTGACAGTAATGCACTTTAAACCTTCTGTTATCACAGCAGTGATGGCATTTTGTTTCAGCCATTAAATGATTTTTTTTTTTCAATGGATGGGTATTTTCATTTACTCTTCAGTACCCGTTCAGGTGATGAGCAATGATCTCGAGAAAATTTAAGATTCATTACCAGCCAGGTAGATAGGGAATTCTCAAAGTGAACATACATCTGCAGAGTGCTTTCCTTCAGAGTCTTGTGCTATAGAACTGCAGTGCTGATCATCTCTTGGGGATGGGATAAGAGAAGTCTGCAGTTATGTGCAAAGCAGCACATCTGTCTAGAAACAGGAGTTTCTTCCTTGTTCTTTCCAGGTGTTTCAGAATAAACCTCTTTCCCTGTGGAATCTAAGACCTCTAGCAATGCAAGGTGGTCCAGGCTTGGTCTGCCCTGCAGATGCAGAAGTAGAACTGCAGAGGTGTCGATATAACAAGGCAAGGATTCACGGGGCAAGCTTCAGTGCCAGGAAGAGTGAAGGCACTATGGCAGGGCATTAAAGGCAATGAGCCACCCAAGTAAACATGCAGGATCTCAGGCATGGCTTACACTGAAGACCATACTGCTGCCTCTTCATGGTGGCATCGGCATGAACTAGATGGGCTTGGATAGGACTCCACCTGCTCCTGATTACAGTGTACACCTCTCCACCACTGGCATCTGTGCTAGTAAAATATCTAGAATTCCTGGAAATGGGCAGAGGTGAAAGCATTTCAAACAGAAGACAAATTGAATCAAATCTCTGGCTGCAAATCACTCACATACGAAAGCTGACTGGTAGTTTCAGGGAATTCATAAGTTTCAAGTGTTTTACCTTAATTCTGGCTTTTTTATAGCTAGAACAGGCTATGGAAATGACAAAATATCATGGAGGAGGCAGGTTTTCACCTCCTTTTACTGTGGAGGGATAAATGGTTTCATGTTATTTCTAGAAGAAGAAGGTTGTGTAATACTCTGTAACCTTTCAAGAGTTTGACTGTACTCCTCCACTCTTACTCTATCTGAAAGGCCTGAAATAGTGGACATATTCCATTAGATTGGACTGCCATATTCCTAGTTAATATTTGTGTGTTATAGCCATTATGTTAGGACACTGCTTTGATTCCCTGTTAATAGCCCATAATATGGGGAGCAAAGTCAAGGAATATTAAATTCCATGATCATGCTCTAACACTAAGAGTGCAATATCTCATTGATTGCAATTAGTGGGGCCACCAGAGCCTCCACTTGAATTTTTTTAAGACATCAATGTTAGTGGCATGCTATGATACTAACAGGAGATTTTTTTCTGATCTGCTCCATCGCTCAGAAATACCTGTACGTCTGCAGCTCATCGATTACGAACGAGGTCAATGGGGGGGAAAATCCTTGAAATTGCAAGGAACATTTCCCTTGTGTTGATACAGAGCATTACAGTAAGCTTAATTTAGATGCTTTTTTCCTAATTTTATATTAAACTATTTGGTGCTCATGCTTGCATTTCTCTTCTGATCTTTTAAGGCAGATATTTCTTGAAGCTCTCAACAGACTATTTCTTAGCCAGTAGTGCTTTCTCTGTGTATTCCCTTTGCTCTGTTCTTGATTATCATGAGTAAGAAAGAGTGGATTCATGTGGACCCTAAAATGAACAGAAATAAACTAAAGCAAAATCTGAGTGGATCAAGACAGATCTCCTGTCTCTTACTTTCTAGGAAAGGAGAACACACAGGAGGAAGGAGCAAAGTGTCAAGACTGTCTGCACACTTGGATTTAAGTTTTTTCAGGAAACCCTCTTTCTTAGTCTTCAAATAAGACTGGACAAATATTTTATATCCTAGGAACACTATAAGATCTAAGAATGAGGTTATAGAGTGTTATGATAGAGAAAACCAGAGATCTCAAACAATGCTTGATAAAACAGAGCTCAGATAATGCCTTTGCTTAAATTAGTTGCAGGAAATAGGTTGATAGTCTGAAGCACTTCTTTCTTTTTCTAATAATTCGCAATGCCCTGCTTTGTGCACTATTTGCAGTGTCCCGATGTTTGATTCATACTTCCATTTATACCTAACTTTTATGAAGGCCTCATAAAAGGACAGCACATTAATTAAATATGTTCAATATTCATCAGTATTCATTGCAAAGTGATTGCAAACATGTGATCTTCCTTTTTCCACTGATAACATTAGTCATATTTTTGGCTAGTCCTGAATCAAACACTAAGTCTAATGCATCATGCTAGGGTAAATCAGATCCCACTCTGTAGAAGGTCAAGTGCAATACATAGTACGAAAGCAGTGTAAATGAGATTGATTTTAGTGACTGTGAATTTTGGGAAGTTTGTCTTCATAGCACAATTAGAACTTTATGACTGTGACTTGTTTTCATCCTTGAGTTTCTCTTAAACACTCTGCACATGAGAAACATCAGTAGAGCTCTTGGCACAGCATCACATTCAGAGTCTTCCCTGCCAGGTGACATTGAGAAGCCTTTCACAGAGTAAGGCAAGATTTGACCCCGGAAACACAAAAGCCTTTCCATGACTGGTAAATCAGTGTCTGGCACTGGCAGGCCTTACTGAAAGAGGCACTCCCTCAGGCATTTCTTATTTGACCAGAGAAGGAAAGTGTACATTTGTATTAAATTGGGCACGCAAGACAAGATACACTCCAACTTTAAAAATAGCATTAGTGTCTCCATACCAAGTGCTTTGGGACTTGGATTATACGCTTGGCAGTTTTGTGTTTGTTTTTCTCTCTTAGGTAGCAGTGACAAATCACTGGGTGAACACACCCCCGTAAGAATGAAAGTTGTTCTACCTCCTGATGTCTCTCCCTGGTGTATTAAGAAGGAACATTGGTACTTCTGTATGTAACAGTCTAAATGTGAGAAAACTGATCAGCCAGTCTCAAAGCAGTGGGCTTACTAAGAAAGGGACAAAAGCATCTAAGATGTGTGGAGAAGTTGCCTGCAGCTACTAGGGTACATCAATTATCGATGTCACAGTCAACTTGGGGCGATCTTCTTCAAAATGGAAAAGCTTATGGATTGGCTGCTGTAATGAGAAATGTGTATGTGGGGTCCCAAATACATGAATGGCACAAAGGGGCTGTGTTTGTCATGTCTGCCACTGGCAAGTGGTGGAAGATAATCTCACCAGGCTGCCAAACTGAGCATGAGGAGTATTGTATCCTGCATCCCATCGGGCCCCACAGACTGAGTCCACACACTCCCTGTGGCTGCTTGGAATTCATTCAAATTCTAGAAATTGGCTGCAGGAGCAGTTAGGGAAACTAAAGCCAGTATCTAAATATAGGAGAAATAAAAGCATTCTATAAATATTGAAAACAATGCTCATTCCTGGTTCTAGCCTGCAGGAAGCGGTTGAGTGCTGCCAGTAACTGTAGAGAGCCAGGACTTCACTGCTCTTGCTCTGCATGTCTACAGAAAACCTCAGCATAACCTTTAGCATGCGATCTCCTAAATGCAAATAATGTTCATAGCAATTAGTTTTTTTTCTCCCTCCTACTGCTGACCAGAATTAAAGACACAGCAGCAGAACAAGCAAGTGCTACATAGAAGTGCCCAAGCATGTGTGCCATAGATACATAGTGCCAGCTTGCCCCTCACCCTGCCATAATTTCACAAGCAGAATGCCCTTGTAGAGCTAAACCCTCACCTTTTTGTTAAGAGGGTCCCATTCTCAGTACATTTCCTCTACCCCAATTTCCTTTACATCCACCCAAGCTGGATGGAGTCCAGTCCTCCACCCTCTGGACTCTCATACTGGGCCTAGCTGCTATACCAGTAATTGTCCTTGCTTTTTCTTCATGAATTCCTTCCAGAGAGCCCAGGACCATGAAGCCACTGGGCCAGGGCAGCAAGAGGAAAGAAAGTCTTTCCAGAAAACAACACGGTACCGATCAGCTGAAATGGGGATTTATAGGGTCCTTAGCTTTGGTGAAAAAGACTAAAGTATAAAGCATGGGGTAGCATTACTCGCTACTGTTCATCAACAGCCAGACTTGCTCTCGGTCCCCCACTCTGCTTGTAGCAGCATTGGAGATTTCTGAATCTCTAGTGAAACCGACAGCACTTATTCCTCTTCCAGCTGTCAAGGAAGCTTTATTGTTTGCTGCCTTTACCATTCTGCCATTAATGTAGTCTTTTTGAAATATGCATAGCTCCTTTTTACCAATAGAGACAACACTGAAAATAAAAATGCATTAAATAAATCTGTTAAGCATGAATTATTCTCCCAACTTGGCTGCCTATGCTTTTAAGTAATACTGATTTAAAAAACTAGGGAAAGGACAACTTTAAAAACTACCGTTTTCAAAGATGTTTCCATATCCAGGCTTCTCTAACACCTTAGTCAGTCTGTATTTTAGCACAGTAATTTTGCCTACCCTCCATGACATAGTGCCTTACTGGAGTGTCAGAATCAAATCAGAGATCAGCAGACAGACTGGCTGTTCACTTTTACCATCCTAGAGCAGTTGAGAGCTCCCTCTGCTCCTGCAAAACAAAGATGAAATTGATAAAAAAGATGCAGAGTAGGAGTGGATGTTAGGAAAGGATCTAGAAGGACAGGCTAAGGCCACTGGGCTGCATGAAGTATGAGCACAGTCTGTAACATTTCCTATTCCCAAACACACTGTCTTAGCAGACAAGCAAGACAAAGGAATTACGATTATCTCCACTTTACAGATGGAGAAATGAGTTAGCAAGAGATTAACTAGCTTGTCCAAGGTCACTTAGGGAGCCTGACAGGCACAGAACTAGGACCAAGATTTTCTGAGTTCCTAAGGAAGGATCAATCTCTGAGAAATAGTGTCCTAAGCTATGTTTCTTAATAGAAGAATCTCGTATTAAAACATTACAAAAGTAAAAATGCAATTTCTTTACCTTTCAGTTTGATTAATGGATTTTTCACAACACTACAATAAAGCAAATTCCTTTTCTAATATAGAGTATTTGAATCTGGGTTGGTTTTTTTTTTGGTAAGAAAGTAATGATGGGGGAAAAAAATCCCCTTTTTTTGATTAATTGCAGGTGGATGTTGTTTTCTCTTCTTTTCTGGCCAATAATTTCTAGCTATCAAATAGATGTACTTTAAAGTGCTAGGATTTGGCATGATGATGAGCCAGCTAGCAAGAGACCACCCTTTATAGATAATATATTAGTTGAAAAAATTGAGTTTCCGGACCTTAATCCTCTAAGAAAAGCTGAAACCTTAGGGGAAAACTTCCACTGTGTTACTCAGTTGGTTCACCGTATTTGATTGCTGGTCAGTACCTGAACCCTATTTTAGAAGTGATGTGATTTCTTTCTAAAATAAGCTGTTTACAATGTTCTACAGGCTATTACAGTTCGAATGCTAGTTTCTAAAGTTCTTGAAAGGAGTCTACATTAAAGCAGCATTCAAAAGATTGCAGGATTATTTTGTATTCTCTCTGAAATGGAATGTGATTTGATCTGCATCAGCTGATTTATACAAATTAATTTTGTTGGTTTGGTTTTGAGCATTTTATGAACTCACAGAGAGATTACTGACCCTTCTTTAAAAGTTTTTGATAAGAAGATAGAGCAATTGTCATCCTATGGTTAGTAATAATTATCAAAATGGGTATTAATTCTTTTTAGGAGATGAATTTTTTTTCGTAAGTAAAACTTAAAAGCCAAGGCAAAGTGAGTTAGGTGGTGTGCACATCAGGACTTCTTGTGACTTCTCTTGCAGTGCAGTATTGCAAAATACAACAGCTGTAGAAAACAGGTTGTTGTGATTTAACACCAGCCCCACACAGCCACTCACTTGAACCCCACAGTGGAATGGGGGAAATAAATGAAGAGTAAAGGTGAAAAAGCTTGTGGGTTGAGATAAAGACACTTTAATAGGTAAAGCAAAACCTGTGAACACAAGCAAGGCAAAACAAACAATTAATTCACCACTTCCCATGGACAGGGAGGTGCTTAGCCATCCCTAGGAAAGCAGGGCTCCATCACATGTAACAGTGCCTTGGGAAGACAAACATCATCACTCTGAGTATCCCCTCTTCCTCCTTCTTCCCACACCTTTTATTGCTGAGCATGATGCCATAGGGTACTGAGATATCCCTTTGGTCAGTTGCAGTCCCAGCTGTGTGCCCCCCCAGCTTCTTGTGCACTCCCAGTCTCCTCCCTGGTGAGGCAGTGTGAGACAGACAAAAGACCTTGGCTCTGTGCAAGCACTGCTCAGCAATGACTAACACATCCCTGTGTTACCAACACTGTTTCAGCACAAATCCAAAACACAGTCCCATGCTATCTACTGTGAAGAAAATTAACTTCATCCCAGACAAAACTCACAGACAGGATCACAACCAACCAGGGATACTCAGTGAAGAACAATGACTAAGGATAAATCTAAGGGTCAATTTTTAATTATTTTGTTAGACGTTCATGTAGCCTTTTGTTAAAAACAGTTAAAATTTTGTTAAAATTGCTAACACTTTCCTTGTAAATGGATTACTTTTGGGATAGCACCTTTATTGTTCATGAGAAATGAGCATGTGGTTAAAGGGAAGCATAATTTAAGCAGAACAGTGCATTTTCTGTACCTTGGCTCTGGGGCTTACCCTGTGTGATACAGAGCTGTGCGGTAGTACTGAAGCTGGGGGAGAGGTCTGTGCTCCTTATTGCTGTACTCAGGATAACTAGTCTGAATAAAAACTAGGGAGAAGGGGAACACCATTTTAGCACAGCCAATAGTTTTTGTAGCCTGTGCAAGCATTTTTGCATTGCTGCTCTTTACAGTTTGCTTTCATTACAAGGAGTCAGTGTACATGCTCAGAGACTTGTCACAGGTTCCCAAAGACAAGAGCTGCAAGGTCCTGAATGTATCATTCTGCTTTAGATTCAGAGATAGTTATGCTGTCATTTAACTTAATGATCACTTGACTTAAACCTGTCATTTGGGACCTAGACTGTACAGTCCCATATAGTTAACATTCAGAGGTAGGCCCTTAATGCAGGTTTCTTACTTCCCTCTGCTCAAATCTAAATCTCTAAGTAATGTATAGACATACCCAAAGACAGGCAGTGGGATTTGGTGTGCAGTGTGTCCAAAAACCAGTAAAGCTGCAGAACTCCATTTGCAATGTGTCCTTGTACAAGATGCACGCCTTTGTTGCATGCCTTTGGTACATGCCACCCAACCAAGCCACTTAAACATATCTTCAGATGCCTTCCATGGTCAGTGAAAAAAGAGTCCTTGCTGGAAGACAGCTCAGAAAAGGGTCTTCTTTTGTAAAGTCTGGATTGCCCCCAGGACGATCTGTTTCCCTTTACCACCTGTAGAGATGATGAAAGCTTCGTAACTTCAGGTTCAGATTGTAGGTATTTGTGTATTCCCCAAACAGACAGGAAGAAGACAAAAGTGTGGCTGCAGCATGGGCTAACTGTATTATGGCACAGGCTATTTTTACAGCTTCGTGTCAGAATATGGGCTTGAGAGGAGCATTACTGCAAGTCTTATTCTCCTAAACTAATGTAAGTTATATCAGAATAGTTGTGACACTGTTTTGTAAACTAAAAAGAACACTAGTCAAAAAGACTGCGTGTTTTGAAGATCGTCACAAGTAGATTAAAGCCTCATCTCTCATGCAGTGACTTATATATGTCTATCATCTCTTCTCCTAGATCTTCTGCACAGCAGGACTGCTGTATAGGCTTCATGAGATGCAGAAAAGATGACAGAAATACATAAGTGTTTGGATTTACCTATAGTCTTCTCTCTTCTGTTCCTAATCTAGAATTTAGTGGGTTTATGATGTGTTGTGTGTCATGTGTCTGATTTAATGTAATTATTTCAATAGTCATTCTTGTGATTCCAGTGTTTATGTTTCAGAACTCTTGTGTTGATGTGTTAGAATTAGTTATTTCTTTTATTACCTCAGCAGTGCTTTGCTTCTGTAAATAAAATTAAAGACCTTTAATTTTCTTTATCTTTGGTGAGATTAACCTCTATACACATTTTTAAAATTGTGTTCTGCTTGGGCAATGAGAACATTCCAAAATGTGTACATGACATATTTCTTCATTTTGCTTTGATATAGCCTATCACCTAAATTAGCTGGTAGTCCATAGCAGACTGCTATTTGTTCATTAAAATTTATGGAGCAATCTTGTATTTCACGCATGTTCTCTTGCATATTTCTTATATAGAGTAATATGCATGCACAGACACTCAGAGTCATGGACTTCCAGGTCTCTGAAAAGCATACTGAAGGCAACCGACTCACCTGCAATTGCTTTTCAGTTTCGTTTTTATATTCTTTTTTTCCTTTTATGCCTGTTGTCTTTTGTAATTTGACTTCAAGGAGGTTTTTCATACAGGTTTGGCAAATACAGGTGTTCCATGTACCACATTGCCATGGCATTCCTTTCTTTTTATTACTGCATTTTTGTTCTGTAATGCTGCAATTTGATTATTTGTCCACCTATTTTTACTTTAAGTTTCCAAACTTATAGTGTTAGTGTTTGGCTTTTATGTTTCTTACATTGGTGTAAGCAAAGACGGGGCCCACAGCTCTACTAGGTTTTTCCAAACTTTTACCTCCTTTTTGAGGTAAACGGTAGCCTAAGAATAATTTGATTGTGTACATTTTCCCCACTGCCTTTATTGCTACGCATCTGATGCAGGACACTTTTAAAGAATAGATAGTAAGCACTAGACATTAATCTCAGCTGTGAGAGAAGATTCTTTACTTGAGTTGCTCTTGCATCTTCTGTTGAGTTCCCCTGAGTGAGGCACCATCTCCAGTTTTGGTTCTGATTAAGTAATATATTTCAAAGATTCAAAAGCATTCTGTACTCAGACTATGGGATAGTATGCAGTAGCATATGGTTTCTGTTGACTCTCTAACTTCTTTCCCTGAGCAAAGAACAAGTTGTGGCAAGGAAGCAAAAGTAGATCTTGGGTAGGGAGATTACCCTGAAGGAGTGTAGGATTGCAGATTGTAGTATCTGCTTAGAAGACACAGAAAAAACCCTGCCAAAACCAAACCCCAAACAAGAAACACATTAGGCCAAGCAACAAATTAGGCCAATTAGAGCCATCCCTCCCGGGACAAGCGCCATCCCCACAACACTGCCAGTGATTAAGGGAGCTGGCTGCCATGGAGGCGGCTCCAGCTGAAGGCAAAACCATCTGTGCCCCAAACAAGATGCAGGACAAGAGCTCCATAGTGCTGCCTCCGGTATCATGAACCCTTCTTTTCCACAGCAGCCACTTGTACAGAGGGGTTGATGAGGCCTTGCATCCATGGCTACTCATCTCTATCCACCATCTGGGGGCCAGATAGTGCTAATCATAAACAAGGGGCCTGTAGTACTGTGCAGTACAGATCTTGTAGTTCAACATACAGTTTTCTGCCCTGATTTTTTTATGTTTAACAGCTAGAGATGACGGTAATTTATGCAAGTGAGTAGTTTTTTTTCTGCTTAATAAGATAGACTGTTAGGTCTAGAGCTCAGATCAGCATTATTTGAGTTACTGTCATTAATTTTAAAATAGGACTTGATAATAAAAGGGTATAATATATGACATTTACTACAAGAGTGTGAATAAACAGAAAAAGAGAAGGGATGCTAGGATGCTGTCTTGGGGTGATTTTATGATAATATTGTATTCCCCTGTCGTCTCCTTATTGCCCAGAAATGGGTCCTGCAGTTTTAAGCTGGGTCCAGAAGAGGGGGGAGAGAAGCCAGGCAAATTCTTCAGCACAGTTTGTGTTCAAGGACTCACACACTCCCCTACGTTCTCACTGCTGCAGAGCTGAGGGAACACCCTCCTGCTTTTAGCCTGTTAGATGAGGCAAGAAATTTTCCCATACTGGCATATCAAAATCCTCGGGTAACTTCTTCTTCCTTCTCTGGAACTGTTCGGCCTAGCTGTGATCCGAGAACCAGATCATCGGACCCCGTGGACCGGCAGGGAGGCTGCAGGGACGCCGCATCCTGGCCTCAGACCTCAGGAGGGGCCAAGCCAGCTACAGAGGGAACTCTAAATCCACCAGCTTTCTCTGCAGAGAGGAGGTTTATTATCTAACATTACTCATTTGTTTCCTGTGCCCTGTGCTGGCACTCTGCTTGTTAAATAAATCGTTTCTTTCACTTTCATCCAAGAAATTCCTTTTGTATCGGTGGGGGAGGGAATGCTGAAACCTGTCTTCTGTGGAGGAGATGTTCCTTCCAGGGCATTTCCCCCCAAACTTGTCTCAGACTGAGACAGATGCATTGGGAATATCCCCAAAACTGCAGTGTCAAGTTCTGTAATTGGTTTATCTTACGAAAAGTGTCTAGAACATTAATGATAAAATTAGTGTTTTCTAAATAATATATATGTTATCAGATCACAACTTCAGAGCTAAGACAAGGCTTTCTTTTATGCAGGGTGCTCTGATAATGCGAACCAACAAACTTGAACCAGTCACCTTATAAAGAGCAGCAAATCCAGACTTATATAGTATGCTCTCCTGGATTTACCATTTTCCTATGTAAAGTCAGTCTTCACTTTGAAATAGCCTCTTGTAGTTATTTTTACCATTTGCCTGCTTCTTAGATAAAAACCTACATTTTGTGAACAGCTTTGCTAGTAACTTAGATGTTCATTCATTTCTGTACCTCAGAGGAATTTTTTGGCCTCCATTAATATTACCTGGATATATATTATGGTAGTGGCTAAAAGTACTAGGTAAATACATAAGTCAGTACATACTGTGTAGTAAACAGAAAAATGTATTCCATATGCAGATTTAACCTGAAATAAGACAATTTGTTTTATCTTTGATCTTGCCTTAGTTTGGCACAAGTGCATATGTAATCCAGTCTTGATGAGCTTTCAGATGTATTATCTAATGAGAAAACAAGCAAACAATGTGAAAGAAAGAGAATTTTATTATTTATTTTATTTTTCAGACAGGAAATTAAAAAAATGGAAATACGTGGAAGAATTGGACCCCTGGTGAGGTTTTTATATCTCTACCCTGTGACCCTAATCACAAGACTTCCTTCCTTCTCAAACATAATTATTACTATTTCCATCACATATACTTTGGAAAGTTTTTCTTGTTTCCACATGAAATACTCATTTTCTAACCCTGAACTTTCCTTTTAAGCAAAATCAATGAAAAGCTATTGTTGCTTTTACAGATGCCAGGGAGAATTATTACCATCATAGGCACCAATAAAAGATATATTTTTGCCCTTGGTAGATTGAATTACTGAGAAATAACCGTATAATTACTGTATAAAACACCCTGTTTTAACACTGTTTTTAATATCCATAAAGTTTCTGATTTATTTTTCACATGCCAGCATCAATGCACTAAATTCTACCTTGGTATAAACTGGTGCAATTACACTGACCTCTGTGGGACTCCACCTGTTGCATTGATGGCTCTTAAGAGCAATGTTATTTTTGGATGAATATTAGGAACAAAGAGAGACACCTGATTTCACAGACATTGATTTAATCAAGGAATGTAATTTTCTTGAAATAAAAGGAAATATTTTGGTGTTCTAGCCATATATCAGGTAAATCTGCTTTGAATTAGGTCTTTGCCAGACCAGTGGGGAAAAGAAGCCTTCTGATATTCCCTAGTATGGGATTCACAACTTGAAATGCCAGGGAAACCTTGAGTATAGGTGAACATGGCAAATGGACCTTTGTCCCTCTCTCCCTGAAGATCTTGGTTCAGATGTCTTAGCAACCCGCAATTCTCAGTGGTCTCATAGTCTTCAGGAAAAAGAAAGGAAATTCCAGTTTAGCACACTCAGATTGCTTTCTTGCAGCTACAACTGAAAAACTGGTTCTAAAAAAGTAGCAATTTCTGGTTTAGTTTAGATTATTGAGCTTGTTTGCCTCTTCTAGGTGGCTGATGATCACCAGGTCTTCTACAGGTCATAGTCCTTGTCTGTCTCTTTGAGGTGAAATTAGGAGGATTTTTACCTGCCTGCTGATTCCCATTA
The DNA here is from genome assembly GCA_014706295.1 of Lycocorax pyrrhopterus obiensis. Classification (NCBI taxonomy): domain Eukaryota; kingdom Metazoa; phylum Chordata; class Aves; order Passeriformes; family Paradisaeidae; genus Lycocorax; species Lycocorax pyrrhopterus. Next base: position 54,741,402 of record JACSVZ010000002.1, on the reverse strand, counting down.
TTGAAAGACGACAGAATTCAACACAGAATAAGTGCACCCTTGTTTTGTGTTCAGTTAATACATACTTAAAACTAGGCCATCCTTTTTCTGCTCACCTTTATAATCTCAATGGTTTATAATATATGAGTGCCTTCTGTGAAACCTCTTTTTCAAGGGGATATATTCAGCTTTATGTTTGGAAAGCAAACAGCACATACTTCGTATTTTGAAAGTAGTGTTTGCTTTATCGCCTGTACAAGTATTACAAATATGATAGGCATAGTGAAAGAGTTCTGCCTTAATTGCACTCAGGCTAAGTTCATCACAGTTTCTGACATGTTGGAGGTACGTTAGAACAGCAGAACTGTCTGACTAGGTTGTCTGCAAAAACATTTCTGACCCTTGACTTACCTCTTTTGCTGACACACTACCGGTGACTGCAAAGAGGCCTGCATACTTCACCATTTCCAAAAGTGTATTTTGGCAGATAGATAGGTAGATGTATATGTTCCTCCCAACCCAAAATGGATGAGATTAAGAAAAGGCATATACGAATGATTTTTTGAAGACAAGTATTTCCACTCAATTTATATAACACCCATCTGAGGGTGATCCATTTTACATTTCCTTTCAAGAAACATTTTGGTCTGAACTATATGTTTCAAGTGACCTGAAATTTATTCATTTTCCATTTTTTTCCACTCCAGGTCTGCCTGGACTGTGTTTTGTAACTGTTTTTTTTTCATTTGTTTGTTTGTTTTAAAGGAGGTGAATAGGGTGTTTCAGGGAAATTTTTCAGTCTGCAAAGAGAAAAATCCATTAGTTTCACAGCTGTAGGTGTAAATGTTTTGACTTTTGACTTCTTCTCTAGTTTATGGAGGCATAAATATAAAAAAAAAAAAAGAAAACAAACAAACCCCAAACCCCAGGCCTTTGGTGAGACTATTTGATTTAAGTAAAATATCAGTGTAATTAGCTAACACTAGTATTTCAAGTGAAAGAATCATTCCTGCTCCCCCTTATTGCAGACTTGAAACCCATAAGAAATTGAAGGGACTGAACCTCACAGGAGTTTCTCTGTTTTAACTAATTGCAACACTGCTGACCTCATTAAAATTAGATCAGATTTATATTCTGGTAGAGAGAAATCAGAGTCAGACCAAGAACTCGGAACTTACGTTATTTTTAGCACCAAAATAATCCCTTGTTTTGTAAAGCACAAGAATTGCTACAGGGCCCATAAATATTTTGTGAATCTGGTCAACAGATAAAAGTAGAAAATACTTAGAACATGAAGAAATTCATCTCTCTGTCTATTGACAGTGCCTTATGGAAGAACAAGAGTCTAGGTACAATAAGGCAATAATGAATTTAATGAAAAAGCTACAGACATTCAGGTTGTAAGCTGAGCTGCTGTTGAAAGATAGTACATATTTTTGCCCATATAGCACAATTCCTTGGCTGAATGTCTATGAGTAGATTTCCATTGATAATAAATATGGGGGAAATTGTTTATTGTAAATTGTAATTAGACTTTTCCCAGGCTATGCATCCAGCCAGTAGATATTGAGTAATAACCTAGGCATTATTTTTGACATTCTGTCTCCATGAAAAAAAAAAAAAGAGAGGATGATAGGAGCTAAGCTTTGCTATGTCTTTTGTTTAAAATACAGTAATATCACCATAGGCATAAGTTAATATTTGTGTGTGATTTTATGTAATGGCATGTATAATGTGGAGTATAAGATCACACCCCAACTTTATGAAATAGAAAAATCACAGTTACAAGAGCACACAAGCACAAACTCTCTCAAATTTACCCAGGACTGCATTAAGATTACATGCAGGCTAACTAGGCAGTCTTTGCAGGATTTCAGCATCAGGTTTTAACAAATTTGGAATTGATCCTTGCAGAAAAAAAAAAAAAATTATGCAGTTTATACTTGCAGTCATCACTCACATTCATCCGAGAGTTCTTCTGTTACCTCAAGCAATATGGAGCTATGCTTTTGTTATAAGAGGATCTCAGTTTCATATACCCTCTTGCCATCAATTTATAGTGCCTAGCACAGTGACAATTGCAAAGACCTCAGAAACAATACATTCCTAGCCTATACGTTTTTAATTATATTTTCAAGTTTCATTTGCTGTTGGCAACTTGACGTTATTTTGATTTTGCTGAGGTGAAATATATGAGTTTCAAATACAGCTTTGAAATTGATTAGGAATTAATATGGCAGCATTACAGATACAGTAGATTTACTGCTTCTTTTGCAGCTCAGTGTGAACTCCCATACGGAAAACCCATTGTGACCGGATTCAGAGTGACATGAGCAAAGTAGCTCATACTGGAGATAAGAGATCAGAGAAAAGGAGTCAAATAGGTAAAAGCAGAAAGGGGGTCTATGGCAGCAAAAAAATTTATACCCACTCCAAAAAAGAAAAACCTAGGGAGGAATCACAGGAAAGGTGAGATGTGGATGGATTATGAAAACAAAGCAAAAAAGTGAAAACCAAACAAACAAATTTAAAAAGCCTTCAAGGCAGTTGGTACATTTAAAACGTTCTCTATATCTCTTAGAAGAACATAAACAAAATTAAATCTGGAATCACCCAGTTGATCCTGAGCACAGCCCAGCCCCACGCTACAGGCATCAGGCTGTGCTGCTTCTGGGGCAGGACTTACACTTCATTTTTTGGAGCAGGTTTCTTGGTGACAGCAAATGAGATGGAAGGGCCTGGGAGGAGACAATGTTCTCTGTGGGAAAGTTACACATGTGGCTCTGTATGTAACATATGTTAGATATGTGGCTGCATATTAACCCTTCTCCCTTTCTACTTCTATAGGAGCTGCATTGAGGGCACAATTTTCAGCATGTTAAATACACAGTATTACCAATTTACATGTAACTTTATCTATAGAGCAGGACTGCTGGTGAAAAAGGACAAGACTGGGTGTATGTATGTATTATAAACAGTGGCTTTAAATTGCAGTAGTCAGCCTTGTGCTATCTAGTGTCTTCCAGTATGTTTGCCCTCAAAGTAAGCTATCCAAATATGAATGTGGCAGAGGGTTGCCACCATCTGAGATGCAGTATGCTCACATAGTGGTCATGTGAGGAAGCTCAGAGGTGTTCATTGCTCTATTTTAGAAAAGATGTAGCAGCAGTAACCTTCCCATTGACAGAAAAGAGTCAAACAAAGTCACACTTCCAGTCCATCACTGGGCATTCAGAACTCTACTAAAGTAAAAAAAGAGTGCCCAAGGGAAATATTAATAGTATCCTACTGAGGGATCCCCAACATCCTTTTTTACATGCTTTTTTCCCTTCCATAGACTTTGATTCAGCTTACTTATTTCAGTGGCTATCACTCACCTCTCATATCTATTTTATTGGAAATGTTGTTTGACATCAAGGTTTTCAAACTGAATGTTTTCTTCAACTTTATTCATACTTCTCAAATCTCATTTTATATACTGAGATTTCACCAAAACTCAAATATCTAATTAAAAATCAGTGTCTCAACTGATTTGGTATCTCACATATTCTCCATGAAACGTGGAAAACAGAGAGAGAACTTCTCAAACACATGATATCAATTATGGTGTTTATGTCATTTTGACTTTGGAGTCAGCTGATGTAAACACAGAGAATTAAATCCTTCCAGCTTTCTAGATACCTGTATTAAGAACCAGATTCAGATTTTGGACTAACTTGTGTCTTTGACAGGAATCTTTCTACTGCACTCAGGAGCCATTTGTACGGTTCTTCAACTTTGTATCTTATCAGTGCATCTAGTAAGGTCCAGTTTGGAGCTGAAAGTAGTGAAAAGAAAAATATTCCACATAGCTGCAGTTCTAGATCTGATCTTGTTCACATTCAAGTGAATGAAAATTCAAGGTAAGCATCTAGCTTACATGAAAGCAAAACTATCTGGTGATGCTATGACATTACAAATAAACCAAAGTATCCAGATGTATTTCCAGCTTCAAAAATAAGGATTTTTGCAGAGCAGCTGGCACAGAATTTTTTAAGAAGCTTTATATATATTCTCAGGTAACAATGTGCCCCTAAGTATTAAGTAGGATTTATTCTTCTAAGGGCAAAAGAGAAGGTCTCTACCTAGAAGTTTGATTTTTAATATGAACATTTGAATAAACAGTTCCAGGCATACATACTAAGACTGCATATTTTATTGTAGAACAAGACTTTCAGAAATACTTTCTCAAATACTTAACATGAAGCATCATATTAACATGGTGTGACCTCACATTGCATTTTTAACATTTATATATGCAAATGGTCATATTTACATGTGCACATGACATTCACAAATTCAAATTAAAGGCAAATAAGTGTTTTAGATTAAGGAGATTAATTTGATGTGTCTCACGGTTGACACACTTTCTACAGAGGCTAGATCACTGAGACCCAAGTGCTGGGCTGTTATCCAAGAAGACAGATGGCAATTTCCTTTTGATAAGAGTTTGGGTTTTTAGCAGTGAGGGAGCCCTGAAGTAGCCATTTTTCTTGTAGGGAAAGCATCTTTCAGAAGCCAGATAAATCATTCTAAAATAGACAAACACAGGAACCAAGAAACTAATCAATGTGATATGGACTGTGTTGCAGCTCCTTTCAAAAAGTTTAGAAGGTGCTTTTTTGCTTTAATTCTTGCAACACGTGGCTACTACTTCAGAAAATTAGAGAATAAAGATAACTTTTTCAGTACTCATTCCTTTTTTATGAGTACCAATACAATTTATGATTATTAGATATGCCAAATTTAAGTTAGATGATGTTTGTTTACAGTACATGTGCATCATGCATGAAGTAAACAGTTTTAGATATTTTAAAGACTATGTAAACATAAAAGTAACTCAGACAAAATCAGACAAAACCAAGTAAATCAGACAAAACCAAGATGCCTCTGTTTAACTGAAATTGTGTTCAGTGTGTGCCAGCTTAAATAGATCTGGAACATTTCAAACTTGTAAATTATATATGTGAACAGTCAGGAACCTACAAGACAGGAGTCTAGGGTCAGTCTGTAAGTACTGACCTGCTGCTAAAGGGGTCAGTCATCTGCATTTTGTAGTTATTTGTATTTAAAGATTTTAAATATATTTAAATATATTTACTCTTTCTTGTAAACACGTAAGACCCAGCCTCAGACATGCTGACAACTTCAATTTTGTTTATCTTGTAGGATTAGACCCAACGAGCATCCCTTTCTTTTAGTTTCCTCTCCTCTCTTTCCTATCTGTCACTAATAGAGCAGAAAGGAAAGTAGCTGGGGTGGTGTCTGCTCACTCTTAGCCTGTGCCCTGATGTGTTCTTCATTATTCATGTCTCCAGTAGTTTGGTCCAAGAGACCTGGGAATGATGTCTGCTCTTTATTTGCTTTGCCATGGCTCTGTAAGAAATATACCTTTTTTATTTTGCAAATTGTTATTGTAGTTTTTCAGACTGGTTCAAATTTGACCAGCAGCACCTTGTTTACAAAGATATTTTGAGAAATTTTGTGCATTCTCTTCTATCCATGTCATATCAAGGCTTACATGAGCACTGCGTACTTCCAATCACCTCAGGTCGCGTCGCTTTGCATTGAATCAAGTCATGTCGCATCAGTGATACCACTATCAGTACTTATTTCTGATAGAAAATTCAGCATAGATTTAGACAGCAAATAGCTCAACCACAATAAATGCATATAATGAGCAGACTAAGTATCTGTGAGAACCTGATATTTAAAGTGTCTCTGTCAAGTCGGTGCTTTCAGATATTTCAATATCCTTGTCTCTACACTGTATGTTGCACATAAATTTCTGATATATGTGCATATACTAAAATATCTGCCTAAGCAGCCTATTAGGAACTCCTACCATCTACAATATTTTGCAGATATAGACCTGTGCAGTTTAGAAACAACCAGACATAATTGGATGGGTCTGGATGTTATAACTACAGTGTACACTTTGTAGGTTGATCATATCACAACGTACAAAAACCAAATGCTGACAGATTTAATTTTTTTTCACAATTTGAGGTTTGCCTGCTGGGCATGTTTTCAAATAGTGATGCATGATTAGGCTCTATGACAGCCATTTTATTAGACATTTTACCCTGATGTTCATTTACGAAAGTTAAATGTTGTAATTATCCTATTATGTAAACAAAAAAAGAGGGAGAGAGGCACGGGAAGATCAACATTTAAAAAAAAAATCTAACTGATAAGTACAAAACCAGACAGAGTTTCCAAAATGTTTGCTCATAGCACCTCTTTGGATGAAATTAACATCTTTTGGTTTATGTTACCTGTGTATTCCCTCTTGACTTTCTTGGGATCTGCATGTTCACAGGATGTTTCAAAATTTGACTTATTTTTACTTAAAAGCCTAAAAATAAATTAAATTGACAGAGCTCAGTCACCCACAACTCTATATAAGTGCTAAGTGGTGATCTTGTTGATTATTATGAACATTTGTTTGGTACTTACTGCTGTGGTATCTAGGTGCTTTCACAGGATTCAATTCAAGCAGTCTTCCCAGTGTCTTTTTTTTAAAATTCCTTCAGGGACCATGAGATTTTATGTAAGTTCAGGGAGCTATCAACTGATACTAAGTATATATGCATATTGAAAACAATTAGGAATATAAGCATTAGTACTATGTAAAGAATTCGTCAGAAGAGCTAATGGGGACTCTCGGGGAAACCACACTTTTGTATCAATTCACTCATGTTTAGAAACCAAACATATGGATATCTAGGTTGGAATGCTCTGCTTCTATGCCATCAAGGTATTGAAAATATGTGAGTATTGTTGTTGCTAGATACAGCTTCCAGTTACTGTCCTGCAGTGGTGTGGTTGGTTAGCAACACCCACCCAGCCACTCACTCACTGCCTCAGTGGCAGGGGAGAGGAAGCATGCTGAGAAAGTTCATGGGTTGAGATGGACTGCTTACCAATCAGTCTTGAGGGCAGAGCAGATTCAGCTTGGGCATAATTAACTTTAATATAGTGCCAATTAAATGAGAAACAAAGACAAATATTAAAACAACTTTTCTCCCCGCTCTCCCAGACTTAACTTCACTCCTTGGCTCCTGACTTCTCTACCCACCCTCAGTGCGGAGCTGTAGTCAGTCCTTAATAGTTCCCCTCTCTTGCTGCTTTCTCTTCACACTTTTCCCCTGCTCCTGCATGGGCTCTCCATGGATCACAGTTCTCATCAAGAAATATCCATTTGCCTACTCTAGGGTCCTCCAAGGGCTACAGTGGGGACACCTTCACTGCTGTGGAACACCTTGTTCTCCTTTCTCTGACCTTGCTGTTCCCTTTGTTTTGTTCACTCCAGTTTTTTCATCCTCCTCCTCTGCAGCTCCTCCACTACCAGAACCTTTCCATCTACACCCAATACAGATGATAATGCTAGTCACAGTAACAAAGAAGGTATCAAAACATCCTCAAGAGCCTGTGCTCAGTATGAAACAGTCTTTTTCTTTAAGGTCCAGTGACTACTACCCGGAATCTGTCTCACGAGCCGCTGAGAAAAAACAGGAATAAATACCACTATATTTTGACCTGTAATTCTCTCATCAGCTAAACACAATAAAATTCAGATAGCTTCTTGTATAAAAGTTCCTACAAAAGCACATGCCATGCTGATAAAAATTTCATTTCTGTGATCAATTTTTGCTCATTATGGATAGAAAAGTGTCATGTTTTTCTGACTGAGAGCCATTGCTGAATTCTTCTCAACTGTTAGAGCTATTTGTTTTCCCTTGAAAAGCATTGGTTTAAGCAAATACTCTCAGCAGCTAATCTAGTAGTGTGATGCTCCCTACAGAAGAATTTGTCAGAGAACATAAGAGACTGATCTGTTGGTCCCTAATCAAATGTAATATTTTTCTACACTGATTTCATCTCTAGGAGATATCCAGAAATGTGATTTTTTTTTAACAATCTTTCTGAAAAACACTAATACTCTTTTGTAAAATGAAGTTATGCCTGAACTTATTCCGCAATAAGTTCTTCCATTCTCCATGGCTGCATTCAGATAGCAGCGTGTCTTTACTCAGCCTCCTCCACAAGTGCTTTAGAAAACACACAAGACCTATTTACTGGCACTGCATAAAGTGACTTTACCTTTCAGGTTACAGGCCCATTTTTTTATGTGATGCTCTGGCATCCTGATATATCTTGACTTTTCACTAGTAAAACTGTTTGGTTTTTTCTTTGTATTTGTTGACTGAATGATATTGTAATGAGTAAAACCGGCTCTTTGATTTCCAGACCAGGAGACTGAAAGTTCAGTAGGACATGCCTTTTCAGAGAAAAGTAAAATTACTGTGTAGGTTATCAAATCTGATCTTGTATTCAACAATAGAGGAATTCTTGATCAGTTTCTTACAGCAAGTTCAATGAAATACTAAGTTAATTTTCAAAATAAAGAGGAAGGTGGTATTCTTCCAAAAGAAAAAAGTATTTGTGGCTCTCAAGAAAGCTGCTTGCAGCATTGACTCTAACACACTTTTCTTCAGATTGTTTTTTTTCAGATTTTGTTTTTTTTAACCATAGAAACTCTCACTTCACATGGCACAGTTTTAGGATCTTGTAAGTAGTGCCTCTTTCATCCACCATAATTTCTCAGATTAGTTTTACTTGTGTGAATTCTGTTTGCTGCACTGGAATGCATTCTACTTTTACTGACTTAAAGTAGACAATTTTCATGTGCTTTGCCTTTAAAAGATCAGCTTTGGGAGTTCAGAAAAATGTACTAAACCTACTCAGTTATTAGAATATTCTTCCTCATAAAGTTTGCTTCCTCATATAATCATGTCATTAGCAGAGGTTTCATTGAGAGGGCTGGCCTGTAACTTTAAACAAAGATTACTATTACCGACTGTTATGGCTGGTATTTTGAGTGGGAGAAGAGATTTGGGGACTGGAATTGACAGCTCCAAATATCTCAGCCTTCCAAATGAAATCATTATTTAAATACAGAAACAAAATGGGAAGAGTCCATTGTGGGACTTTTCACAATATGTTTCTAATATTTCCAACATGTATTCTTAGGGATTCAAGCTTCACTGAGAAATTGATAAACCTCTCAAGTTACAGATTTTATTTTCTAAATAAAAGGAAGATTCAATGTGTTATCTTGGTGTCCAGACATAATGAAATGAGATGTGTTTCTCCATCCCCATATTTGCACACAATATAAAAGGGGTCAATTGAATAGAGCGTAACTTGTAGTCAACAGCTCCCCAACACACTCAAAGAAAAATGCATCCTCTCCTTTTTAATCAGACTTATGAATAGATAGGGATGGTTTCATATGCACTTTTAAGTCTGTTACCCTGCGATTTGGCCCATTCACTGTATTTTTTCCTGGAACATGGTACTATGCAGGGTACCTATGCATATCACAGCCCCTGCCATCATTTTTAATAAGTAGCTTATCTCTGTGATGCAACTAAAAGCAATCCTGAGTGTCTCCAGGGTTTGTTGTAATTAAATGTTATTGTTGTATTTGAAAATGCATATTTTTTGAAAACTGGTGCAAGAAAAATGGAAAAGAGATTCTAGAAGGTGATAGTCTGATTTTTAGAAAGTTTTAACCCTTTGTAGTTTCCAGATTCACTAGCTTATTTATGCTGCCCTAGCAGCTGTTCTTACATGCCTCCAAAGCCCTGGATATAGCAGCCAGTGTAGTTTATTAGCTGATGTTGGGTAACTGTCCAAAGATTATAATTTGTACCTGCAGTCAGATGCTGTAGGATCCGAGGTTCAGTAATTTGCGAGTTGCTAATAAGATTGTAGAAGGCCTTTTCTGAAAGTCTTACACTCTTGCTGCTGCCCCTTTCCTGTGCAAGTATTTGCAGCTATAAGGGAGTTCCTTCAAGTCCCAGCACTGCCAATGAAGTGCCATGAAAAAAAGGGAAGGTTTTCTAGCTTCTGATTGGGACAATAAAGAAATGTCATGGTTTTGAACAGAGAACCAACCAGTTTGTATATATTGTTCTCTGGCATTACACTGCCATGCTCAGGCATCACCCAAATCACTGAAGAGTGCATCAGCTACCTTTGCACTCACACTTTTGTGCAGTCAGTGGAATTTCTTGCAGTCTTGCATTCAGGGACTGAGCTTTGCCTTGGTCATTGTGCTGGTCTCAGTTCTCTTCGCAGCTCAGCTCATAAGGACTGCTAATCAAGCATGCATTGCAGTTTTCCCATTTTGTGTTTTATTCCTGCTTGATTTTCTTGCCATGGGGTGCTGTGAATTGCTTTTAGAGATCCATATAACAATTTTTCCCAAATCAAAATATTTCCTCCAAACAATGTCATTTTTTCTGTCTGGCATTGCTACTAATCTTTATTTAGTTATTTACTTTACAATTTCTAGAGGGATTGGATGTGCTCAAGGCACCCCTTTAAGCAACACTTTATATCAAGGTTGCATTTATAAATACTTCATGAGGGGCTAATGAATGATTAATAGATGTTTTAATGTATGACCAATCAATTGTAGATTTTGCAATGTCTAACAGACAAGTAGGTTTCTTATAAGCATAGATTATAACCATATCTGACATCTTCTATTGATGGGCTTCTAAACGTCTATAACATACACACTACTCATATCTGTAACATGCTTAAAACATCTACTAATCACTGATTAATTTTTTATAACCTATTTTGAAGCAGAGCCTGTCTATGGAGTACATCCCTTACTCCTGCTTGTGAGTCTCCATTTCTAAAGGATTGATAACTTGCTTGTCATCTAAGGACTTAGAACTCCTACTAATTTCAGCTCAAACATGAAGGTTTTCTCAGTTAGCTCTAGGATTTTCATCTCAGTCTAAGCAAAAATGTCCCTAGACTGTTTAGTCACTCAAACTTCTGGCTGCTCTACCCTGCTAATGCGTATTTTGCAAGTTCTGCTAAAATGCAATTATTCTTAGGAGGCAAAGCCACTCTAAAATGTATTTTCAGCCTCTTGAACTCAGTTTGATTGATCTCAAGACAACTGTCCTAGTGACGATGGTTCCTAATTTTTTTTTTATGCTGTCATCCCTGTGTGCTTGGTTCAAAGTTTGTCCTTTCTAAGAAAAGGATAAGAAAATAGAAACTTCACAATAATCCAGTGGAAAAGCCATGTCCAAGATGACTTTTGATTCTGACAGAGGAACACACATTTCATATGCTTGATAAGCACAAGAGTTGATAGGAGTGTTCCTCTGTGGGCTTCCCCTAGTGTCCTAAGGTGAAAGCCATGACCATGCTCTATGCTTTCTGTCAAGCACTCAGGTAGAATTGACTAAAGCAGGCAGTACAATTTATTTCCTGCAAATTTATGAGTCCTGGAATTAATCATTCACATTTGAGAAGTCGCATAGTGCTTAGTATTGTATTTTGCAAATGAATTTTGAGTTTTTAGTTGATATCTACTGACCTTCCTTACAAGGTTGAGTAAGGCTGAGTATTGTGATTTATTTAGATATTGAGACCAATTATTTAATGATAAAAACTAAAAGGATTTGCAGATTTTTCTTGGGTTTGGGGGTCATCAGTGAAATAGTCTCTGTTCTGAATATCCCCAAGTAAACATTCCACTCCTGGTCAATTCAAGTGCTAATCTTTCACTGATTGCTGTTTACAGCAGTACTAGGCTGCTACACCTGTGGCATTAGCACACTGAGCCTAAAGAAACACATCAAGCACAACTCGATTAAAAAAAAGAAAATGAGAGAGAACATAGGGTTAAAAAAGAGAATTTTATTCTTCCACATTAACATGGAATTTCCTCTTCCTTTTTAAAAACTATTCATTTTCAAAGCCCCAGAAGTAAGAACCTCTCAGAACTTGAGCTCTTGGAGGAGCAGACATTTTTTAATGCACAATTCAGTGGGTAAAAACCATTAAAATAACATAAACATTTCTGTGCTATCACTTTTATATTATCCAGTTAGCATTATATGTTTATCATGGGTTTTATCATGATATTTTATTTCTTTTTTTTCAGCTGGTTAATAATCCACTAGCAAGTCAAGCAGCAGCAGCTGCAGCAGCGGCAGCCATGGGCTCAATAGCAAACTCCCAGGCCTTTGGAAACGCCCTCTCCAGTCTTCAGGGGGTCACAGGCCAACTCGTCACTAATGCACAAGGACAGGTGAGTAGAAGATGGAGCAAACAGTGAATTCTGATGGCAGGCTGATCTTGGGACAAAAATGAGTTCCGCTTGTATGACAGCAATTCAAAAGTGCACATGTTGAAGATAAATAAATATTGATTTGCCAGACAAGGTAAGAAATGGAAAGTCTGAGAAACAGGAGGAAGTTAGGCACTCTTAGAAAGAGTTTTCAAGCTAGAAAATGCTAAGGGCTTGTTTTATTTTGTTTTAGCCCTTTAAAAATATCGCAGTAGTGCAATACCATGGTATTTTAAAAGTCCCGCAACCCTGTGATTCTTAACAAGCATACCAGCTGTCTTCTTCTGCTTACATATGCCTAATAACAGACACCTTTACTGAAGTGGTACTGTGCTTCACTTTTTTGCATTTGTCTGGCATTTCTGTATTACTTCATTTCTTAAAAGGCATTAAATGTTTTAAGTAAAAGAAAACAAATTGTAATGAAGTATTGAGGGTGGATTTATCTGGGTGGCTTACTCATTTGTTTATTAACTATGTTAAGCAATTTGCAATGAATATGCCAGCCTGTAAATGCAAATTTGGGAGATTAGTTTGGTTTAAAGAAAATTTTACAAACAGGAACTTGAACATTGCTTAAGAATTAGTGTGTCTAAGAGAGAGATTGTGCATTACCTACATTTTGGAGCTGTTTATTTGTTCAAACTATTTCAGTTTCAGTCTTAGTATGATGCAGAAAGATATGCATCTGAATCCATATATATAAAAATAATTCCTTTGATACAGCATATTTAAGTGGCTTTCAGATTGTGACCACTGTCATTCTTTATCGCATTTATTAGGACTAAAATTAACACACAATGTCTTGTTTCTCTGCAACAAATCTGTCAATATAACTGGTAACTGAGTAATTTGAATGTCATTATTCTAAATGCTACAAATTTGGCATACAGTGATATCCACAGTGTTTATGTGGATGTTAGGCCCTGAAAAACATTTATTGAAATGATTCAGCCTGGATGATATGTGAATCTAAAGTTTAGTTTCTACTCTTACTGTTTACTAGTGAGGAGGAAAAAAAAGGAAGAGCAGATTTTCTCCTGGTAATTTTCTTTTAGCTAACTGGAACACGAGTGATATTTTTTTATTTTGGCCCATTAAAAAATAAAAGTCACCACTCTATAGGACCCCCCTGGGTTTTTTAACAGGACACATAAACAAAGATGCTTCCTGAGCTTCACTATCACCATCCAAGTCCCAGGGAAAAAAATGCTGACCTTGTTATATTTACTGGGTGGGTGCAGAATTGTTCCATCACTACCCCGAGGGTTGAACGATGGAGCTTGTCAAAGTGAGGCCTTATCTAATGAATCATCTTATCGCAGGTGCACACCACACATATTAAAGGAGGATTGTATGAACAATGCGCCCTCTACAATAACCTTTCAATGTCTACTTTAACCCTTGTTTCAATCCCTTTTCATCAAAGGATCATTTTATGCAGCCAGCTTTAAATGGAGGCTCTCAAAAGCCTATTAAGATTTCTGGAGGGATGGGGTATTGGTTTGGAAGAAAAGTTGGTTATAATACCTATAACTCATAGTCAGATCAGCTCCAACCTAGAAGCCTGCTTGTTTCTATCTCCTCTGTGCTCCAGAAATGGTTCACAGTCGCCACTTATGAGGCACTCGACATCAAAGATGTTCATCGTAAGAGCTGAAGTTATAAATGTAGGCTAATTGTTTTATAGTTTTTCCTTTACATGGTCTCCACAGAAAACATAATCTATGTGTGACCATTCATTGTATCTTTAAAAAAAATACTACTATGAAGATATTGCTGAATGAAAGTTTCCCTCAGGCTGAGTCTTGTTTATCCCAGACATAATGTAAAGTCCAATAATTCCACAGGTTGCAAAGAAAGAGAAAAGAAAGGAAGAATTTTCTCAATTGTTGGATAAAATTACAGCATCTAGCTATCTTCCTAGCTCTTTTAAATAAGGGTTGTCTTTTTATTGCTTGTTTTTGTAAATGTTCCTTAGTTTATAATCAGTGTTGCAGAACTTGCCACAATACAGATAAATATTGATAGTGTGTGGGTAATATAACACGCAGTTTTATAATATTCAGCATAAACTCATATTACTTAGAATCCACTTCTCAGGCTAACTGTCTTAAAACAGGACTGTTTAGTATAATTTAACTACAATCCATAAATTAAATCACATTCCCTTCAAATTAATGCAATTATAGCACCTAATCAAGAACCAAAAGATGTTTCTTCAAAATTGGGAGCATAAATGAATAGTAATTTGAAATGCTCCATTTCTGAATAATGTTCTTGGTCATTAAAGAGCCAGATTTGCACCATATGTTAAGAATCTGCCCTTTGAAAATTGCCTCTTTCAAGGAATCACAAGCATGATACCCAAAATTCACTCCTGATACTATAAAGCTGGATGAATTATAGGATGTTTGTATGTGCAATCTTTGTAATTATATGCTGTTTCTGTTACAGAAATTCAGGGCTTGTAAATGTCCATCTGTCTAGCTAAATATATGGTGATCAGTAATCCCTGGAGACATTAAGCTATAGGTCAAATGCAAGATCCTATGGCAAATTTAAGGGAAATGATCCTTTAAATGACATATGGCATGGCCTTAATTCCCAATTGTCTAGGAGTTCTTACAATTGCAATAACAAAATTGTATATATTAACAATAATTTATACAACATATTTATTATTTATTTAATTATTGAATTCACAATTATGGCATGTTAATTTATTTTTCTTCTTTTTCTTTGGATGGCAATATGAACTGTAGTACCAGAGCTTCCCAAGACCTAGCCAAGAGATCTAATCCATTGAAATAATATGATTAGATCACCTGATTAATTTGATATAGTACAGGTAGAGGACTCTAAATCAAATTTTCATTTTCAGAGGCATATTATGAAGAGCTATTGGCCCATGTAACACTGCTTACATTCTGTTTGCCCTCAGCACTTTCCAGGAAGTGTTTGCAGCACTGGGCTTTCATATCTTAAATTTAAAGGCCAGGGCAGCAGATTTGCCAGATTGCACCCTGTCAATAGATTTCAAAGAGAGACTGTCTACCTATTCAGCTTCAGCCTGCCCTTACAGTAGGACTCTAGTGCCATTGCTGCCCTTGGATTCTTTGGAGGTTTAACAACCCAATATATCTCTTTTTTACGCTGGTTTTGCAAATGTAAGAAAAAATCAGGAGTTTTGTGTTGGTTTTACTATGTTTATTAAGCATGTGAAATGTGTGCTTTGGCTGTTTTCATAATATTTGTAAGGAAATGAGCCCCAGAAATATGAAAGCAAGGTTGGTGAATATGGTTTCTTAATTATCATCAGTTGCGTTCATATATATGTCTCTTGACTTCAGCAGGATCAAATACATTTTAACTGTGGGTACTGAGCAAGTTTAGTTTCTCTTTTGGAAAGATGGGAGTTGTCTAACAGGAGGAGAATGCTGCTTAATTCAGCAGTTGCAAAATAACATTTTACCATAAAAGAAAAGGGTAGCATGATAAGGGTTGTCATAATAAATTGCCTTATGGATAAAGAGGGCAATAGTCTGTTTCCTGGGAGATTAAAAAGAAAATCTAAGTATTTATGGTGTAATTGTATTGTCCACACTTTAATTGAACAGTGAATTAATTGAGATTGCTTCATTATAACCTAAGAATGCTCCTGAAGGAACTCAGGCTCCATTGTGCCCATGCCTTGCTCTTTAGATATGAAAACCTTCTGTATAAGAAAAATCTTAAGCACAGGTCCACCCTGGTACTTAACAAAAAAATAACTAATTTTTGAGTGTTGTCGTCCACAAGTAGCTCAGGAAACTAAATAGAGAGAGAGGCATTGTTGATCCAATTAGATAATAGGAGTACTTTGGTTCTCATTATTCTGATGAGAGGGTACACATTTGCTCTTTGAGCTTCTTGATGGTAAACGGTGCTAATGAGGCCTGATGGATTCTCTGCTCCTAACAAGCCTCTCAGCAGTGCGAGTGATTACAATGGAGATAGATTTGATGGGATGCGCTCCCTTTTGTAGTGTCTCAGCTGCTGACACTCTGCGACATAATCAGGTCACAGAGCCGGTCACAGCCATCAGCAAAAGCCATAGCTCTATTCCTCATTATTAAAGTGCATTATTCAGTTCCAGGCCTTCACAATACTGCCAAAGGCCTTTTTTTCCTCTCCTTTTTTTGTTAAGCATCAGTTCTCAAATACAAGAGTTAATAAAATCATCAGCTAAAGAACTAGTAAATTAAAGAAATGGAAATAAAGTGCTCCCTTTCAAATTCATTGAAGGATCACAATTAAATAAGCAGAGAATTTCTCATCACCACACACTGTACAGTACAATGTAATATGTCATGTGCAATAACAACAGGGATAGGATTTTAAAAAATAACGTTGTCCTCATTTTGGACTGGCTTGGAAAGTGCTAAAGTATCTTTTACGGTGAAAGAAATTTCTGTCTTCTCAAATATTACATGTGTACATGTAGGTACTATTATTTTCACTGTGTTCTGTAACTACTTTTTTTCTGAAGTGAGAACAGTTATTTGCAAACTAAGTTTATGATTCTAAGCAGAACAGCTGTCTTGTCTAAGTTTAAGCGGCCAAGGCCATAATCTGGAAAATATACAATAGGCCACAGTACTAGGACCTCTTTGTTCCCATAGACAAGGCCATTACCTTCTTTTGGAGAGTGAGGTAATTATAAAATGGTGTGGAAAGAGGTGTTTGTAGCATTTTCTTTCTATTCTGATGATGTTCAGTTGGGGCTATCCCCATTCCAAAAGAAAATACACTTTTAAAATCTAAGGCAGATTTTAATGCAGTTTACTTAAACATGTGAGAAAAAAATAGTGGAAAGCCTGAATTTATTAGTTAGTTAGTTAGTTATTAACTTTTTGTTTCAGTTTTGTTTCACTAAATAGAAATAAGATAGTCTAATACTGAAATGTATGCCTTTACAGGGATTTAAACCATTTCTGTTAAATCCCTTTAGTATGTATTAAGTGACAACAGTATAATTTTGTGCATAGATAAAATCAAAGAGACTAATGCATTGTGGGGTGAGGGGGTTGTTGGTGTTCGGGGGTTTTTTGTTTGGTTTTTTGGGGTGTTTGGGGGTTCTTTTGCTGTTGGTCTTGTTCAACTCCACAATTTTTCCTCCTTTTTCTTTCTGGTAGAGTATGCTATGGTGAGCAAATGAATATGTGTACACAAAATTGCTTATAAGTCTTTCAGTTCTCTAGAACGACAGATGTAAGAACTTTTCAAAATCCACAGGTTAAAGTTCAGAGTTAGTTCTGTGGAATTAGCAGTCATCTCCAAGAAATGTGTAGAGACTGCTATGTGACCTAGTTTTCTTTTTAACACTAGCCAAGAAAATTGGCAGCTACCACTGGGAATGCAAGTTGTGACTCCTCATACGCTTAAAAGAAGGATGTTGATTGTTTGTTGGGGGTTTTTTGCTGTTTACTGTTTTGTAGTTCTTCCAGAAGTTCTAGGAGGCTCAAAATCCTGTAATGTGTAAGGCTAGTGTCCTTCTACATATGTGCAATTCATACTGTTCTTCAGGTGTTCAATGTCCATTAGCCTTATCTCATGACTTACTTTTCTCTTCCTTGTTATCATTTCTACATCTCTTTCAGCTATGCAGCTTTAATACACGGTAACCACTAATATTTTAGCCCTCACAACATCAAAATGTTCACAAAATTCTTAACAATAATTGCTTAAGTAGTGACTGCTAACAATATCTTCCTAGGGCTGAGACCTACAGAAATCTGAGTTGGTGGTATCAGAATGGCATGTATTAAGGCTATTTCATTAAAAGCATGAAAAATTAAGAGACACATTTTGAGGGAGAGGCTAGAGCAAGGGATTGTAACAGTCTAATAATACTAGTGTTTAAGAACATTCCTTGGAAAACCCTTTACCAAGAGAGTCTGCTTTGACCGGCCTTCATATTAATATATTGAATTTCTGCCGGGTGGAGTCTGACTCTCTGTTTTCCCCCTCGAAATTTCACTGTGCTGGACACATGCAGTTTTGCCGTTTGCAGGAAGAAAAGGGAAAACAGAAAAGACCAGTTGTAAGGGAAGCTTTTTTTTTCCATTGGTTTCCCTCCCCACAGCTATACATGGAGGAGGGTGTTTGTCTAATTACCTCCCCTGTGAATTTGAATCAAAAGACAAATAATTCTTCTAACATATTTTTGCTGACTGTGTCTTTATTTTGCTGCACTATTTATCTAATATCAGTTGTATCCACAGTGGCATAAATGTAAAAATGCATGGACCAAGCTGTCCAGTCATGCAAATTGGTAGTTTCATGAAGCGGAAATGGACTGAGGCAGAGTGAGTCTAACTTAAACCAAGAGCTGACTAGCCTGTTTTGTCTATTTTAGGCAGTGATCACTGCAAAATTGAAAGGATAATTGTGTAATGAAGCTTCTATCAGGCTTGGAAATGATCCACATCTATCCAGAAAAGCCACTGAAATGTCTTTTATCTAACTTGCAGCAAATCTTACTTTTGGTACTAAACTTCACACTTCAGATTGTAGCCTCTTGCCTGGGTTTCTGCCTAAGGTACTGTGTCTTGGACATAGATCTTTTCAGAGGTGCCCAAGTCTTATTTTCAAAAGCAACTTTCATACCTGTAAAAACCTGCGTTTCCTTCAATCAGAGTTACGAGCCTGAGTGCTTGAAGGCATGTCTATGCACTGTAACAGAGCATTGCAAGCAAATTGCCAGAGACGGTTCATTTATATGTCTCAGTGCTGTACTAGCACAGATTGCTGAAGCCAAAACTCTCGGTAGTATGCTGTTATGGCTGGACTAATTAATTCTGCTTCTCAACAAGGTGACACAGGATCTAGTTCATTAGTTATTAGCTCTGGGGTCTTGCTAACACACTGTATTATGTGGAGTAAATATACTTTGAAGAGACCCTTAAAAGCCTGAAGCATTTAGACACTTTTGAAAATGTTACTAGTCCACATTAATTATTTCAAGTCAAAAGTACTGGACATATCTGTCCTTTTGTCATTGCCTTCTTAATTACTTTCGCATGGAGGAGAAAACCAAACTTATGACTGGTTCAACCTTAATACCATTTTCATGAAAGCTAACCAATAACAAAAAGAAGAACCTACCACTCCTATAATCTGTTCATTTTAGCATCATGAGGTGGTTATAAGCATGAAAAATTTTCGTTGTTATCACCAGTGACATACATCACAGTCAATGAAATCTTTCTGCTCTACAGAGGTTCTTACACTGCTCTCCTTATCATCATATCTTATCACCTTCCAGTAAAGCATTAAGAAACATGACTAGTGATAGTCACAAATTGGTCTTCCTCTCAGCAGAAACTTTGTAGAATAGCTCATTGCATGTTTGATAAGGGCATTTGGCTTTGTCTGTCTTGTTACAAATTTTTTTGTTTGTTTGACTTTTAAAGTTTTGATTTTGTTTGGATTTTAAAATCTTTATGAAGGGGTTTCTTAGAAATGCATATTGCTTATATTTGCATGAGAGAAAGGCAGACAACAGAAACATATTAGCTTTTGCAGCAGAATGTGGTTAAACTAAAGATGATAAACCCACAAATGTTCCTCAATTGCTGTTGGAATCCATTCCAAGTCCTTGACCTTCCCCTTAAAGCAAACTTTGCTATGCACAGAGAAGGTTTGACTGTTGTTATCCTGGAAGACTGAATTTGGTAATTATAGATTTCATTCACAAGCTTTAGCTAGCCATTTAGATTCCTGGGAAGCAAACCACAGAAGAACTTGAAGGCAAAGACTGACGTTTTCCTAAGTACATTGAAAATTCTTTAAGATGACATAAGCAAAGCAGTGGAGAGAGTTGATGCATTTAGGTGGTACAAAAAAAAGGGCTTTCTATATTACTGATATTTCCCGAACAGTGGAAATGTCATGCTCAGGAATATTGCATCACTTCAGGAGTTGACAAAGTTGAGAAAAATTTGAGGCCACGTCATTGTCTGAACAGAGATGATGGAAATCTGCCTGTATGAGACTTGCATCAGAGTGGAATCTAAGAGTATTCTTAATTTTGGACTTCTTCTTATGAGGGAATGCTATGCATAGTGGATTATAGAGAGGCTGTAGGAAAGCAGAGGCAATAGTGGACCAAATCTGAGAATTTGTTATCTTTCTAAATGTGCCTCATAATTTCTGAAAAAACTCAGATCATAGTTCTTTGTGTAACATGGTGCTTAGTCTTATTTAGATTTTATCTAACTTATCCTGTATATAGTATGTGCTTTATCCTAGTGTCAGAATTTTACAATCTGCTCAATTGGCATTGATTATCAAAATAAACAAAACCAAAAGTGCTTGTTTGGGCAAAGGAGAAAAGAAGCCAGATCGCTCCATCAAAAGTGCAATTTAATGTAAAATGCTAAATATTTTTGGTCTTTGATTCACTGATAGAGCACTACTGCTATTTTGGTGAGGTTTGGAATTTCTTAAAAGTTACAAGTCTTCATGCATAAGTGAAGGCCATTGTCTTTCTTACTGAGCTGCAGTCTCGACATCTGTATGTGTATGTCTTAGAGATACAGGTGAGGAAAGATTTGGTATTCCCATGTTTGCAGTGCGATCAGTATTTGTTTGAAATCTGAAAGGAGGAGTCCAGATATTTTAACAATATCTTCTGAAGAATTTGAAAATGAAGAAATATATCTTCCCCAAGCAGTGGTCACATAATGAGGAGAAAATTGCAGGAGTACTTGGTTGACTCATTTGGTAGTAAGCCATCCACTTATGTTCATTCAGCATTCATAGTAGTAACCAGCCAGATGAAGACCCATTGCTTCTGCATGCAGATCCACAAGCTTCCAAATAGCACACTGAACTGGAATTGTCCTGTGAGAGGAAGGATTCTCTGTCTTCTGATTTGAATCTAGAGTATTGCAAAGAATTGTGTTGTGTCTTCTCCTGTGTGTTGATCTGTGAACAGTGACAGCGAAAGTTCAAGCAGAAAAAAATCACAGTCTTAACCATGCATGGACACTTGATCTATTTTTCCCAAAGTATATCTCAGTTTGTCATTTTTTTCAGACGCTGCCAGTGGTAGGCTTCAGTGTGTATGTATGCAAATGGCCCAGATATCAAAAAGAAAAAAAGGACTTTGAAATATCTATGCCAATGTATTAAATATATATGATTTTAAAAGTACCTTTTCCACTTAAACTTCCTTCTTTGCACATTAATTAAATATTATCTCTAGGATAAGTATCTCTCATAGAAGATTAATGTATTATTGTCACATAATAATGGAAGAGAATGACAGAATCTCTTTCCTTAAGCGCAAAGATGAATTTATTAATATAAAGAAAACACTCATAGCCCTAGAGCAACTCTGTTTCTGCTTCATAGAGAACCTCCGCTAGACTCCCGTCATGTCTAGCTTCGTGCTAGAGATTCAAGGAAGCAATACATATATCCTGCCAGTTTAAAAATCAATCCTCTTTTCAGGGGATAATTTAATATCAAGACATGATGTACCCAATATCCAAATATACATTCATTTTCATGTTTGACGCATCAAATGCTCTGACATAGCCAAGTTTCAAAATAAATGGTTTGTTTTAGAGGTTGGATATGTCATATTAGCATTCACCCAGCAGATAGAGAGATAGATCAGAGAGTGATCAGGACATCAGGGAGACAGTTTAGAGAGAGATGAGAGAGGCCAGGTACACCTTGTAATGTTAAAAAAAGCTAGCTAGCTAGCAAGAAAGAAATTGTATAAATAGGTCACTGCAGCCCAACTGAAAAAAAAGTGTAATTTTAACTTGTTAGTCATCATCTCCAGAGGCCTAATCCACTCCCTTCTTTGAGGGCTGTTCATTTAGCTGAGATATGTCTTATTTGATAGCACAAATACACAGCCTCAAAGAAAAAACATGATATCAGACTCATGCAGTGTACTAGCATTAAGGGGAAATCAGCACCACTTGCCATGCTAAAATTTCCCTCTTCTTTCCTTCTCAATTCTTCTTATTAGCCTTAATTTGTTCTCATTTGTTCTGCTTTTGCTCTTTTGGTTTCTTCCATAAGTGGAGGCATAAACCCACATGGAAATGAGTACAGGTGAACAGATATCTGGTGCCAATATCAGTGACACATCCTCAGACACCCCAAGGTGTTCAACTCTCTAGTTTCTGTTCTCCTTCCCCTGTCTCTACCATTTTCATCTCCTGACAGTTGTTCTTTGCCTCACTCTGTATCTGGGATTCAGTTAGTTAAACATAGGTCTTTTTGTCCCATTTCAGATATGGCAAAATACTCCTTTAGGCATCCCATGGCCAATCCAAAAATATTCTTCCCTCTGTGTCTTATTGCCATGTTCTAACAAAATCCTAAAACATTTCAAATACAGGAGATATCCATATTCTTTTCACCTGAATTGCTTCCCACTTACGTGAACACATGCACGTGTGCATATATACACATACTTAGGTGAATGTATGCTTACCTGGAAACTCGTGCTCATCTCCTCAGAAGAGATACAAGTACCCACAGGGAAATGAAATTATAAATACTTTAATTGCCCCTTGAGTCATAATTCTGACTTTGGGGTCAGTTGAATCTTTATTCTGGTGACAAATGAAAATAAACTAAACCTCATATTGGCATGGAAGATGATGTGCTGCTCTGTTTCAGCTCAGATCTGTCTCAAGCATAATTTTAGATGTGTGTAGTCATGACTGTACACAGGCCATAACTGTCTGCATTCTATTAATTTAATCCCCATATTAATATGAGGAATAAAGCAAGTCCATATTTTTCTAGGGGTTTGATTTACCACAAAAAATATAAGTGCTACTGAATGACTGCAAAATGAGAGTTAAAAGATATTGGATGTTAACACGCTACCCTTTCACTACTAGCAGGTACTATGTAGACTGGTACTGTTGCTAGCTCTGCACAAGAGATCAGAGTGAAGTAATTAGAAGTTCAAGAAAATTGAGGTTTGTTAGTAGAATTGAAGGGAAAATATTTCTCAACATGTGCCCACAGGATGGCATGTAGACATGTCTATCATGTTGATGACCACCTCCACAGACCCCTCCGAAGTGCTGGGAGGTGGCTTCCATTTTTAGGTATTTAAATAACATCTTCTGGAATCTGCACTATTGATCTGTTAATTTTAATTGTACAGATACTGATGTATGGGTTTTGTATTTAGAGTCTCTTACAATTATTAGCAACTAGAGTGCACCACTGTTTATGTTTAAACCCATATGTTGCTCTCCTGGATAGTCTATTTATACCCAGGAGAATGTCTCTCATTTCTCTGATGCACCAAAATGTCCCAGCTGTCATACCTATTGTTCAGGTACAGACACCTGTAGGAGACAGTCACCTATCTTTGATGTCAAGTAGACACACGAATTCGAAAACAGTTGTTGTTTATGTTTATTGTTGAAAGATACCCCTTTAGCTAAAGCAGAAAGTTTAAGAAACAATGCACACAGAGGTTAGATAAATCATAAAGTCATCACCTTTGAATAAGGTTAGCATGTGATTGATACTAGCAAAAAGCACCACATTCTTCTCTACCACAGCTGAGAATTTTTGCCGCAACAGCCAAGACAAAAATCTGCCCAGAGACTGAGATTAAATATTTAATGACTGCTTAGAAAAGATAAGATTTTGAATTTAAATTTCTGTTCATGAAGGTCCAAAGAGAACAAAACTACCTGATTCTCAGTTCACCAAATACAAAAAGGCATAGGAAGCCCTGATTCTCATCTGTGAAGCCTAAGAGCTGATTGAATATGTTCTGAAATTGCAATCACAAACTATGTTTTTATAAGAGTATAAAGGGGATGTTGGAAACGAGTACAGTACAAAATCTTGACAAGATTTTGCCAGCTTCTCAGGGTAATTATTTAAAATCTTTACATTAGACTACTGACCTATACATATTGTTAGTAATATACAGAAGCATTTGTCTGTTCAGATACGTTCATGCTTTTGTATATACAATGATGGATACTTAGAGCTTTGCTTACATGGAAGTCCTTAAACAACAATGTATTACACCCTGTATATTGAGAACAAAATGTCACAAGTAAATATGCTTCAAAAAAAGACTTCTTTTCTGAATACAAATAAGAATATATATGTTAAATATTACTGAGTCGAGCTCAAATTCTTATAACCTGATCCATCAATGGAAAGGACCCCTCCTAAGGAGCACTTACTGAGGCAACTTGTACCCTTGGCTCTCTCTTGCCTTTTATTTCTCCTTAAAATCGTATGCAGTGAAAAGAGGGAACAAACATGAATGATGCATTCCTGATTCACTAAATCACTGTGGTCTCTGGCAACAGCACAAATGTAGAAATGTTTAAATCGGCCTCATACTAGCCAACAAATGATGCAAAAGGAGACCTCAAAGAACACAGAGTGAGGGGAGATAAATGAGTACCATGTCAAGAAAGCAATTTCTCACTGAGTTTGCACAGAATGGAAATTTTACTTCCAAGGGATGTTTAGGGAATCTTTCTAATAAATCTTCAGTCCATAGTCATTGCTGTGTCCTTTTTTTAAACTTACTTTTTAAGAGCTGTGTAAGTTATACCCTCTCCAGTGAAACACGTCAAGATATTACCAGTCAAGTTGAAGGAATTTAAGTGAATCATCTCTATCTCTGTGTTTATATTTGTAATAGACAAGGATGGTCAAAGAGATTTCATTTTGTGCATGTGTTGAACATCTTTTCAAACAGTGAGGTCTTCTCTAAGCCTTGTCTTATTTTAATAGTAACTCACAAAAGAAAAAATAAAGAAAAGTTGTGTGTCATTCCCAGAAAAAGCCTCTGTGATTTTATTTTAATTTTTAGGGTGTTTTCAAAATTATTTTACCCTCCTTTTATGTACCACTGAAATTTAGATGGTCAGTAAAAAGGCAACTTGTTTTCCAAATGACCTAGAGACTGTAGGTCAATATTAGAATTGACTGCTCAGCAGAGTCCTACATATCTTTAAACTCCTGATTTGAATTCCTTTTCCCTAATTTTAACCACATGTAAGGCAACTTAGGCTGCATCCAATCCAATCTAAGCTAGTTGTTACTGTTTTCTGTCATCAATGAAACAAATAGACACTCTCAGAAAATAAAACATAGGACTGATCTAAGGCAGGCATTTTAAGCTTCGATGAATTATCTTGCAGAGATTTTTCACTCTCTACATTGAATAGAGAGTCTTGAATGGCAGTCTATGACTGGATTTCTAATGCTAGGTGTCTAACATTAAATTAAATCAATTCCATGCTTACAATACCACACAGTGGTTATTTTTAATGATACTTGAGTCCTTTCGGTAATATTGTCCTTAAGTTCACCATGGCAGTCACAGTAGTTTTAACTCAGTTCCTGGTAGCAGCTGAGGATGGACATGCAGAACTTAGCACTGGCTGACCTGCCTTATTTTTTGAATGAGTCTAGAGGCATTCTTCATTTTTTTTGGTGAAAATTGTGTTCCTGTTTTGCTTGCTTGCTTCTGTGTGTTTCCCAAATAAATAAAGACCAAGGTAATGGTATCTATCTGAATTATTTAAAGTGTACTTAACTTTACTGATACTTCAACTAAGTGATGGTTTGCAATGTGAAGGGAAGGGTCTTTCTGTTGAGTGTCTTTTCTTTCAAGTAAGATTAAGTACTCCATCTGCAGGATGATGTTATTTAAAAATCACTTGTGCATAAATGAAGACTTTACATCTCTGAGGTTCTCCTGGTTTAAAAAAACCCTTTGAACCTGTAGAAGGGGGAAAGATGTCTCTCCTTTTGACAGATTGCTTTTTACTGGCCATTTACCCTGATGTTTCAGTTAGAACAGAAAAGGCATACACTAAGCCTTCAGACCACAGATCAACATAAATGTATTTCCAGCACAGCTCCAACCATCAGATGTCACAAATATCATGAAAGAGTCTTATCATGCAGGATTTTCTGTCCTAAAATGTAATCTAAACTACATCATCATAATTATTGTCACTTTTACCAAATATTTGTTTTTACTCCTAGATATTATGTATGCTTAGAAGGGGAGGCATATCTTCTAATTTGATTTCAAATGTTCTGCATTTGTTTAGAAATGCAACTTGAATGTTGTTCGTGGAATTCTCCTGATTTCTTACCATCAAAGAGTGTGCCTTATTCTATATGGGGGATGGGGTCATACAATCAAAGAAACCCCATAAGAAACAGATGTCCTTTCTACCCGGGGCTTGACCCACTGCACTTCAACATCTCCCACAGGATTTGCACTGAGCCTATGGGATACAATATAAGTTTTTCTCTACAATAGTTAATAGCAACTCAGAGAAAGAAGTTGCCATCTTCACTTTCCACCTCTCCAGCCACTGTTTTGCATGACAACTGTAGCATCTTGTCAGTTAACTCTCTTAATTGGTTTCTGTTTCATCTCTAACTATGACCTTTTGGCCTTGCCTGCTGCACAGCATTGTTGATTCAAAGCATTTGGTTTATATGAACTTTCTATGAAAATCATCCCCTTCCTTGGAAGGGAAGATATGTGATAAGGAGTTTCAATACTTCTGCTTTTTTTTTTCTTTGTTATCTCTTGTGGCTCACAGTAGAACCTGAATCATCATAAAATTGCACCATAAGTTTGTGTTTTGTATGATGAACTTCTTTAAAAGAAGAAAAAAAAGACAGACCACTGTCAGATACCTGACTGTTTCTTAAAAAAAAGAAAACAAACAAAAAAAACCCCAACAACCCAAAACCCATGATTATCATGGATAAGAACAAACTGTTCATCTCTTAAAAAAAAAAGGTGGTGCAAAATTTTAGGTATAAACTCATCAACATAATTCTAAAGCATTATGGTCTTTGTTGTTAGAAATGAGAAATCCCGTGGTCTCCCCCTAAAGAACATTAAAAAAACATTACTGACAGGAAATTGAAAAAGTAATATATGTCTGAATGAATATGACAACTTTTTTCTGATAGAGCAGATAGATAAATGTCACATACAAGTTTCAAAATACATTTAATTTTGCCACCACAATGGATATTCTCTTCATAAAATGTATATGAATAAGGTTTGAATCATAAAACTTGACTGTGATAAACAAATGCATATTTGATAACTTTCTTCTTTTCTTTTTTTTTTTTTTTTTTTGAGATGCTAATTCCTTTTTTGAGGTTATTTGTTGTTTACACATCTTTACATTTTCATTTCTGAGTGAAGCAGCCTGGGTGACAAATCTTGCGCACACTTAGCAGGGATAAACTTTCTTTTTAATCTGAGAAACGGATTTTGGGTTTGGTTTTTTTTTGTTTTGTTTGGGAGGGGGGAATGGGATTTGTTTGGTTGGGTTTGGGTTTTTTGGTGTGGGGTGGGTTTTTTTTGTTTTGGTTGGTTTTTTGTTGTTGTGATTTGTTTTGTTTTGATTTGGTTTTTTTGTGAGGTGATGGCAGAGGGGTGGAAATGAGGGAAAAAAGAGAAGCTGGTAGACTCACCAACTCAACTATCATCACAGAATCAGAGAATAGGCTGAGTTGGATGGGACCCACAAGGATCATCAAGTCCTGGCACTGTACAGGACAGCTCCGAGACTCACACCATGTGCCCAAAAGCAGTGTCCAAATGCTTCTTGAACCCTGCCAGGCTTGGTCCTGTGACCGCTTCCCTGGGCAGCCTGTCCCAGTGCCCAACCACCCTCTGGGGAAGAACCTTTTTCTAATATCCAACCCAAACTCCCCTGACACAACTCCAGGCCATTCCCTCGAGTCCTGTCACTGATCACCACAGAGAAGAGACCAGTGCCTGCCCCTCCTCATGAGGAAGTTGTAACTGCAGTGAGGTCTCCCCTCAGTCTCCTCCAGGCTGAACAGACAGGGTGACCTCACCCACTCCTCGTATGGCTTCCCCTCCAGCCCCTTCACCATCTTGGTTGCCCTTCTTTGGACATTCTCTAACAGCTTTGTATCTTTCTTCTATTGTGGCACCCAAACTGCACACAGGACTTGAGGTGAGGCCGCCCCAGTGCAGAGCAGAGTGGGACAATCCCCTCCCTTGCCCATCTGGCAATGCTGTGCCTGATGCACCCCAGGACATGCTTGGCCCTCCTGGCTGTGCGGGCACTGCTGACTCATATCCAACTTGCCACTGACCAGGAACCTCAGGTCCCTTTCCATGGCACTGCTTTCCAGCCTCTCATTTCCAAGTATCATGCCAGACATCACTGAGGGTTTTGAGTATCATTCAGGATAAGGTGATGAATGAGAAATGCGTGCAAGTCTTTTCAGAACATGGACTGGAGGAAGAATGACAGTAGACAGGGCACTGTCTTTTACATTTTCCCCTACTCTGCAGCAACTCAACCTAGAGGCCAGATTGTCCATGTCCCAAGACATTAAAAAAGGCTTCCTGTTAAAAGCTACAGAATAAATGGAAGTTTTATGCTTTCAACAAATGTATAAAGTTTGGGGGGAGAGAGAGTTAAGAAAGGAGTGTTCGCTTCCATTCTTTTTTTCAGGTACACATTCACTGGGGATGCAGGACTTTTTTCTGTCTCATTGGAATATGACAGCACATTACCTGTCCTGACAGCAAAAGGGCTTTCTCTGCCTTTTAAAAACAGGGTCTAATTTGACCTTTACTTTCTCCAGTACCTAGCACATCAGGTTTCAACCCCATAGCTGAGCTCCTGGAGCCTGCCCTAGTGCAAGTGCTCTTGGAGAACTTATCAGCAGTGAAATCAGTGAGCTTTGAGGAAATCTATTATGTATCTAGAACCACCCCTTAGAATTCTAGTGTGGCATTCAAATTTATGTTAAAGACTGAATTATAATTACATTTTACTACCTCATTTAACAATCTTTTACTATATACTCCTGCAGCACTATGAGTGGAACTGAATGACATTTTTTTATCACTGACTTCTGATGGAAAAATGGCATTGAATCTAAATATAAAATGTGTCATTTTGACAAATTTTGTTCAGTAAAAATTTAAAGTACAGTGTCTGGATAAGATTTAAGCGTGTTATTTTTACATTTTCTGTTTGACAATTTAGTGGTGCTTTTTTCTGGTTTAACCTAGAAAGGTTAAAAAGAATATTAAAGATTTCAGATTGGAGCAGAATGGCTCCATCTACCCTGAACATTTTTTTCAGACTTGTATTTAATTTTAAATTGAAATTTAGTTTAAGTACCATTTTGAAGTGAAAACGAAATTGGACATAATTTCCTGCTTTCTTTTCAGAATTACTCATGTGTCATCCACTTGGTGTGCTTGGGGCTCCACTGGGCAAAAATGGATTCTATATGAACAGTGAAAAGGAGGAAGGATCCCTACAGTTTTCTAGTTTCAGCTGAAGCCAAAGCCTGAGATAACCAGTCACAGCCAGGCCTAGGCTGCTCAGGGTACAAGTTAGCCTGACACAATTCATAATTTTAAAAGAACTACAGGCTTCTTCTAGACCCAGACACCGGTCTGTGCCATGTTTAAGTCCTGGGAGCCATTGCATTCAGATCAGTAGATTACTTTTGATTTTTATTTGCAAAAGTCAAGTCGGAGACTGATAGTGTTATGCAAACATAGCTCCAAACTAAAATGGAGTCCAGACGTAATTGGCATCATTAATAAATAAGAAGTCAAGAGATTAAATCTTCCTAGAAAATATTACCTGGCATTGGCAGCAGAGCCATGGCAAACCGTTGAGCGCAGCCAAACCACTGGACTATTGAAAGAAACTCAATGGCTCTTGTAAATGACTTCTGGGATTCCAGTTA
The DNA here is from genome assembly GCA_014706295.1 of Lycocorax pyrrhopterus obiensis. Lineage (NCBI taxonomy): Eukaryota > Metazoa > Chordata > Aves > Passeriformes > Paradisaeidae > Lycocorax > Lycocorax pyrrhopterus. The sequence continues at coordinate 54,711,407 of JACSVZ010000002.1, read as the reverse complement.
TTCAGTCTGCTCCTGGCTCATAAGATCTACACTGAGATATAATCTCAGACACTTTTCTTTCCCTAATATTGGGGGCTAAAAAGATAGACGTATTGTATATGTCGAGATCAAATATGTTTTCATACTAATGATTTCACCAGAATGAAGTGGAGAAAAAAGGGGGTAGAACTATGAACAATAAGTATTGCTGTAGTCCTTAGTACACTCAGTGCCACTATTTTGGGATATTGTGCTGTCTTGGCAAACAATATTTCTTTTCTGTCTAGCCTCTTATTCAAAACGTATTGGCGCTGTTCTGGTATCTTTAAGCATACAAAAGGATCAAAGAGCTTTCATCTTTTGGTGCATTTTACTATGCTGTGCTCTGCACAGGAAGAAATATGGATATTGTTTCAAGGGCAGTTAATATACTCAATTCTGTCTCAGACATGAGCACAATACCTTGACTTATAAATTTGAAAATCTGCCATTACCTGCAATTAAAATATTCCATATATGAATTATACTATGGCATTTGCACTTCACTCTTCTCTTCATTCTTCTGCTGTAATTCCCATACGACAGGAAATCTTCTCCACTATTGCTCCAAGATTAAATAAGAAGTGCTTTTGGAGGTTTCATATTACTGAGACTGAGTTGGTTTTTTAAAAAATGTATTACAAGAACATTTGTAACTACAATATCCATGTTGACAATATTTAAAACTAAATTTCATTTTGCAGTTGCTTTTTTCTCCCGTTCACATCTGCTTTGGTCTCCTTATAGAAGATTCCACCATTTTTGGTTCTATTTAATATCTTTCTCTTTGGATTGCTAACAGGGAGACTACTTAAATTAAGGTAAAGCCTGAGTGAAGGAAGCAACATGTGATGATCCTTACACTTTCATATGCTAAACATATCTGTGGTTAGATTATCTGGTTCTTGAAAACACTGAGTATAGTACATCACTCCATGAGGAAATCTTCTTGTTCCATTTCAATCTTTTCCACACATAATTACATTACAATACCAGGAGACAGAGGCTGAATTAGGCTGGTGGACTTGGCAGTGTTAGGTTTATGGCTGGATTTGATGATCTCAAAGGTCTTTTCCAACCAGCGTGATTCTGTGACTTTAAGTGTGGATTGGCAAAGCTGAGCTGTGCAAGTGCTCTGAATGATCCTGTGGAGGAACATCTGGGGTTCCTACAAGAGGGCTGTAGCTGTAGCTGTAACTGTGAATGATGTCTTCTGAACTTGGTAAGGACCTCTTTATTCAGTGCAAGTCATTGAGGTCCACTGACACCCCAGCTGCCACAGCCACAAGAGGGATGTGGAAAACAATAGCTCTGGGAAACTTTTAAAATAAATTGTAAGCGTAAGAGTCAGTTCTAGACTATCACTGCATTTTTTTCCCAGCTTTTGGCTATGATTTTCAACATATTACACCACGTTTAAAATGGCGTTAATGTATTTTTCTTTGGTAAAGGAAACATTTCAGTACCGATGAAGGTAAAGTAGCACCCCCTTTGTTCTTCCCTCAGGAACCTGTAAAGCAGTAAAAATTATCAGAAAGTGCAGCAGTAGCATCCCACTTGAAAGTCTTGATAGAGTGCATCACACTCTTCAGTCATCTTAACTAAGGAAATGTGAGACTATTACATAATATAACAATTTAATTCTTTAATGAAAAATAGGATTGTTGTTATTTATTTTTAATGGCACCCCCATAATCATTAATGGAATACATAATCACAGTGGAACACAGTGCTAAGGTCTTATTCTAACATATCAAAAAAACCAATGGCCTGCCCAAAATAACTGAAAATGTAAGTGTAAGACAAGTGACAACTATGCAGACAGAGAAGGGATTCTGGAAACAGCTGATTTTCTGCCCTTATCATTCCCTTTCTTTAGAGTCAAAAAAGTAAAGGAGCCCCTCACCTTTGGTGCTCTGCAGATCACAGTTGAAAAAGAAATCCTTTTAGGACTGCTACAGAGACAACATGCAAGAATAGAACATTGTCTGTGATCTGCCTTCCACAGAACCGACCTCAGGGATATGGGCTCTGCTGACAGCAGAGTAGTTTGAATAAAGTAGTTTGAATTCATATAAAAATACATAAACAAATTTCAGTTTGCCTGTCTGTATCAGGAACATGTTGCTTCCACACAGTGGCAATGTAGATGTTGAAGACGGGATTACCTCAGGGCCACTGCTGCTTTTAATAAGAAAATCATAGTTATTTAACTCCCTTAAGCAGACCTATGGACCAGGCCTGAATGAAACTGGTGATTAAGCTGCATGTTCTCCTCACAGGTTCATAAACACAGTCTCTTCCTATGTCTTCCCTAAATTTGAGAATCATTTTGTTAGATTTGACTGTCATTTTTAAGTATTTGTTTCAGTAGGAACATCTTGAATGTACAAAAATTAGTTGGTAGCCCTGAGAAGGACTCAAATGGCCAATGGAAAGGGAGCAATGACTGAATGCTGGACATTCATCTCCAGACCCACAGGCAGCTACCTCCTGAGTTAAGTGCCATTGCATCAGGAGAATGTTTTGTTCTGAGAGAGATGTTAAGACTAGTCATTCGTGGTAGATGCTAAGTTCTGTATTACAGAACTTACAATCATAATTCCTATAGAGTGGTGTTGAAAGTGGACAAATTTAAGCCAAGATGTAAGATGTGAGCAGAGCAGCTTTCTATCCCTTTTGTCTGTCAGGTCAGGTGAAGTACATTAATGATTCATTTGATAATATGAGCGAATGTAGTTACTATGCTTTCAAGCACTGAAGCACATGGTCCCTCTACTAATATTCAAGAAGAAAACCAGATGAGTGTATTTTCACTTTCGACATAAAAATACCCTACATTTTTTGATATCTCCATAACTCTTGGGTAGCCTTACAAAAATTACTTAATGCTTATAGGATTACTGGCGGGGAGGTAAATAGTATTTATACAATACATATTACAGGTGATTGAATGGAGGCCTGTAATTTAACAAACTTTTCAAAGGTTAACTGATTGGCAGAGCAGTGTGCTGAACCAGGAGCCAGAACAAATTTCACAAGGTAAGAAGGACTAAGGTCTGGCTTGTATTTGGTTGGCAAATGTTCATTGGTACTTAAAAGAGTAATCACCTCTATGATGAATGTGTGACAAAAGGAAGTTATATGTGATCTCAGGAAGGATTTTTATTCCTAGACATTCAGATCTAGAAACTTGGAGTCATGACTATTTTCCATTCAAGAATTTACATGCGATCTATCTAAGTTTCTTCAACTTCTTTCAGTGAAATCAGTTTTTTCATCTTGTCTTTAACTCCCACATAATTGTGGTGCATTATAGCAAAATTCCACTTTATAGGCTGGAATATCTGTTTCCACAGTGATATCCACTATAGTAGAGAGATAATCCAGGATGGTTTGTTCCACCATAGTCACGCTGTGATAAGCACTGTGCCTTGTTCTCAGTAGTCAGAAAGTCACTTGTGGAAGAAATGCATGTCCTGCAAAACTGTAAAGTGTTTCAGTCGTGCACTTGTGTACTACTGCACAGTTACTCATCTCAGCCTTGCCCTGAGCTTTCGTACACTCTCACAGTAAAAGTTACAACTCTTAATTAGTAAGACCAACAGTTTTATATTTTATTTAGCTAAAGTCTAGATCATCTAAAATTGTAGAAACATTATCTGAAGTAGGGCATGACTTTGTATTTAGACAAATGTTGTCTTGTACAGTGCTATGTTGAAGTTATGGGTTGAGAAACAACTACCATATCATCCAGAGTCATGGCATCTGTGCAGCAAGCTCAAGATTTATAACAGTATTTGGAGAAATGTGATTGTCTAACAACAATGCTGAGTATCATTGCTACTGGTTGATTACAATATCTATTAACCTTCTGACAGTGAATTTTGGCTAAATCTGAAATGATTGAATGAATCAGCATATGCAATTAATTTCACCCTTAAGAATAACAGACTGAGAAATCTCGTGATCTCTGATAAATATTTTATATAGTGTAGGTAATTTGATAGTCAGAAGATGAGAGTAGATTATTCAAGAATATATTGATGGCCTAGAAATTCTTTGACCTGTAATCTAATTAAAGAACTCTGGTCCTAAAGATTACATCTGAAGATTATTTGATGGTTAGTGATTTCAGTCCAGTTTCTCATGGAGTACCTAAGAAAACATCCATTGGTATTCTAAGCAGACAAGTCAAGGATAGAATAAAACATCATTAAGCTTTCCAAGGAACTTTCCCAAAATATACTTCTGTTTCCTCAGAAAATTTCATCAATGAAAATTAAAAAGAAATCTAAGTCTTTGAGGTTTCCAAATTTAGCATACATTTGCAAGACCATAACACTTCTAGTAGAATAACTTTTCAGGAATGGCATCACAAGATAAATCAGTGACAGTGGTGACTACCCGCTGAAGGCAGTGAAGAGCATGCCATCTGCTTAAGTGTCTATGCAAAACAAGTTGAAAGGAACAATCAAGGGAAGGAAATAAAAATATAACACCAGAAATAATCCTGCTCATCCAGACACAGACATTGCCAGTAGTGTGCCACATCCCTTTTAAAAAAGGGTAATAATACGTTTTGAAAAATTAAACCCACGCTATTTCAGTGAGAACTGTTTGGCAGTAGAGGATGTTATCTTGTTCATATCTGTGCAAGGCTATGTCTCAACAGCAGCTCTTATTTAAAAACCACAGGATCACAGAGCAATCACTAAACCCTGCCTCGCTCTGGCTCCTCACCTCTCCATAGCATCTCTGTAGCAGGCCAGTACAGTGCAATACAGCACCAAGTAGCAAAGGTAGCTCCATACCAGATGATAATGTCACCATAGCATGGAAGCAACCTAATCACATTGGCACACATTGTGCTGGGCCTAGCTAGGCTTGCTGAGAAAGGGGAATCTGTTCCCCAAGCTATCCTTGAATGGCTCAGCATGGCACATATTACACATTGTAGGGATGCCTACATTTTCTTGTGCTGTGTGTCCAGTATGTTAGATTCTGATATGGCTGGAAGCAAGTCCACTTTTTATGCTCTGAGAGAGAAGTAGCAGGAAATAATGTTATCACTCAAAAGAGACAATCCTTGTTCTAAAGGAATCTAAATCCAATTTTTAATCTAAAGACACAAATTAATGTTTGTGTTAGCAGTTGCAGCCCAGATACGAAGCTTGAAAAGTTGAGAAATTTTTTTTCAGAGCAGAGATTTCTTGTCTCTCTGACTTTGATACTTAGTTGATATTGAAATCTTCAGAGAAGCCAAACAGCAATGATACTTCTGTAGGCAGCTATGAAAATCACAGCCAGCATGAAAAGAAAGTAGGGATGAATGAATATTTACCAAAATATTTTCATTGTAATTTATTCTAGAAATTCACACTGCTGGCCCAGGTGCTGTGCATTTAATTCCTGAGAAAATGAATACCATTACTTTTTGTCAAGAGGACTTACCAAAAAAAACCCAAAAACCACACATACAAAAGTGTGTTTGCTTGTACACACCCTAGAAGGATCTGCACAGCAGTCAGAAAAGCTGTTTGTGGCTTGAGAGACAAGCAGTAAAATGCTAAACACAGTTAGTTTTGAAATCTTTTTGTGATAATCAAATATTATTAGAAATTATGGCTGTTTTGTCATAACAAATATGATAGTATTGGCTGTTCTGTCATAACAAACAAAAATATTGCTAAAATATTTTATACTATACATCCATCAAATAACTTTAAATAATAAATATTTTCATAAGAATCTCACTAGCTGATTTTCAGAAATGCTTAGGACTTGCAAATCTAATTAAAATCAACATCTGCTTTGCTATACTCAGAAAACTATGACCTCTAAGGATACTGATGCCTGATTTAATTCTTGTTTTTAAAAGGAAGTTAAATCTGATAAGCAGATTGCTTAGAAGGAACAATTCAGCAGACACTCAACATAATTTTTAATCTTTAATTTGATAATTATATATCTTTAGATTTTTCTAATGAGAAAATGTTTTGTTATTCAGAATGTTTGATAAAAAAGAGATCCTTATTTATGACAGTACACATGCTCCTACTACCAGAACATGAGTATTTGCTTACAAAATTTCACCACGTAGTTCCTAAAGTGATGACAAATAAACTCCTGTATATTTTGATGTTAATATACAAACATTATTTTCTAAAAAATAAAGCACTGAGAGAATCAGGCAGAATGTTGGACTCAATATTCCATTATGATACTTACAAACAATAATCTATCCAATACATTGAACAATATATGAACAATACTTAACCTTGAAAATTGCAATTCCTTACATAAAATGGTGACCCAGGAGTACAGTTTCATAGGTGCCTGTTTCTAGTATCACTATTTGATACCTTTTTCTCATAATAGCATTTTGTTGTGCCATTTTTTTGAGTTGTCATTAGGAAATACAATGCAGCAAAGGAAATTTGCAAGCCTTGCATGAATTAATACCACTTCTAATTTGAAAGACACAGTCAGCCTTACTCTCATCCTGTATGGGGTTCAACAATCATATTGTCATTACTCCAAAGAATGAGATGAAATAGCATTTTTTTCAAAAGAAGTCTGCAAATGTATTCCTTATATACATGATTCCAATTTTTCAGTGTGTAGATTGGCAGCAGATTGCATATGTGCAGTATGGTGCATATAATTAGCTGGGTTTATTGATATTGGTAGATAATAAATCATATGTATTTTTAAAAATATCTGTGTCTATGTGTTTATAATTTATATAGATACTGTGTGTATATATATATATATATATATATACACACACATGCATGTATGTGATTAAGAAAGGGGCAGAGAGATCTGCACGGAGGCTAAAGGATCCTGTGCAGATTCACATTAGTATATCTTTTCCTCAGTCATTTTCTCCTTATATTGTCTCCTTAAAGTAACTCATGCTGATAAAGTGACCATGCAACATCTCTCTGAACAAAAGCAGCTTCTGAATGAAGTTTGCAAAACTGTAGAAAATCATAGAATCATAGCATGATTTAGGTTGGAAGAGACCTTAAAGATATCTAGTTCCAACCCCCTACCATGGCAGAGTCAGCTCTCAGTAGACCAGGTTGCTCAAAGCCCCATTCAGCTGGCCTTGAACACTTGGAGGGATGGGGCATCCACAGCTTCCCTGGGCAACTTATTTTCACCACCCTCACAGTGAAAAATTTCTTCCTAACATCTCATCTAAACCTCCCCTCCCTAGTTTGAAGCCATTACCACTTGTCCTATCATGGATCCCTAGTCCTACGTGCCCTTGTAAAACAGTCCCTGGCCAGTGTTTAGGCCACCTTTATGTACTGGGAGGCTGCTGTAAATTGTCCCCAGAACCTTCTGTTCCCAAGACTGAACAGCCGCAACTCTATCAGCCTGCCTTCATAGGAGAGATGCTCCAGCCCTCTGATCACCTTTGTGGCCTCCTCTGGACCTGCTAGGTCCCTGTCTTTCTTGTGCTGAAGACTACAGAGCTGGAGGCAGCACTCCATGTGGGCTTGATGACAGCAGAGTAGAGGGAGACAAACACTTCCCCCAAACTCTTCTCACACAGCCCAGTATGCAGTTGGCCTTCGGGGCTACAAGAACATGTTGCCAGGTCATCTTCTTATCTACCAACACCCTCCTTTGTCTATGTGTATGTGATGGTTTGTCTCATTTGGCTGAACAATTTTTCTGTTGCTTCTTTCATTATTCCCGTTTTTCTGTTTTCTTTTTATGTTGTTCTTCTGTTGTTCAAAACTGAATAATTAACCTTCAATATTTAAAGAGTTGTAACATTGATCAAATTGAAGAGATGTTCATTTTGATGATAGTACTAAAAATATTTAATATTTCCTTTTTATAGTTAAAGACATATTTCAGATGAAATGTCACCATTTGCTTTATGTCAGCCCTGGCTGACAGTGGAAACAACCTAGTGTAGTTGGTCTTTGATTTTACTTACACTTCAGAGCAGAAACAAAGGCAGCTGTTGAACCATCCATTTGGCTACAGTTTGTAATATTCCTTTATTTGTGCTAGGAAAACAATGAAGCAGGGCACCATCCCTGTTTCTGATGAGTGGAGAGGGAGAAGAACTTACTAAAAAACAATTGTATGCTTCATTGTAGAGTATGATGGTAACTTCACCTAATGTCAACACACAATAGGTTTATTAGGAGCCACGAGGAAAGACTCACTACTGGGAAATCATCTGTTAGTCTGTCGCAGAGTTATGCAAAATCTGGTTTTGTATCTGCAGTGCTGCAGTTAGACATTTATCCCCGGAAGTTATGAGAAATCACTCAGCTTTTGTCCATGGTTTCAGCCTGTGTGTTACAGCAAAGTAAACCACAAAGGCAATTAAATATGAAGGAAGGATAAAAATTGCTTTTTTTTATGTTATTCATTCTTAAGAATAATTTGTTCAAAGGATCAGATTTTTAAGACATCAGATGTTTCTATTTCATTTTAAGAAGAAATCTTTACTGAGCAAGGCCGAAATCTGTTTAAAGGAACAATACTGACTAAACTGCAGTTAATCAGTGTTAGGACATTACTCTGCCATTGGGAGTAATATTCACAGAAATTATTGATATGATGAGGATTTGGGGGTTTTCCCCTCCATAGTCAGCTCCATTGCTTGGGGTTTTACCTTCACTTTAGTTGTGTGCTATTCTTTCATTGCAGATAAATTTACAGTTTGCAGGACTATGTAGGCAAAGACCACTGAGCCCACACGTGATACATAAGTGTAGGTCGACAAATTAATTTCATGTGCAAGCCAAGCCTTACAACTTTATTGCAGACGTCATCTTGGCAATGGTAGGTTCAAGTTGTAAGAACTGAGAGATCTGATGTCAGATATCTTGAAACCCGAGGGTGCTAAAATCACACTAATAGATTAATCAGTAGAAAATATTCAGATGCTGTTAAAAATCACCCCAAATTTCTTTTGAAGTTAGAAACAAACAACTGACTTTTAAAATTTAGTTAAAATTGGGAAGCAGAAAAATACTAAATTAATTTCTGTATAAACTGCTCTCTAAGCAGCTCAATACAATTGATGTATCTATTTATCCATGAACAAAAAGGAAAGAAACATACTGAATACTTGAAGTGATAATCTGAGTCCACCAAGGGTTCTGGCAACACTCTGTCACTTGAACAGGGCCAGAATTGCAGTCTTTATTTGTGCTTAGTAGAGGAGGACCAAAGCCCTGTCTCTATAAAGAAAGTTGAAGTCTGAATTTACATTAAATATCTCAGCACAGTTTCCACCTGCACTGCATTTTGTACCTGTATGAGGAACCTGTACCTCAGATAGATACAACCTGGTGTAATTTATTTTAATCAACAGTGCTATGCAGATTGCTGTGCCTGACTCTCTTAGTGAAGCATTGACAAGTGAGTCCCTTGAGTTAATCCTTGGACTTTCAAAACTGTCTGGTTGTTATTTTGCATACAACACCTGTTTTGCAGCTCCTTTTGAACGGTGCTTGCTTTCTGTTGTATGCTGTATAAAAGGACTTGCAAAAGACACACAGAAACCCCCAGAACTTTTAAAATTGTATTTTTGTAGCACGAGAACTTTTAGCGATTTGGGGGCTTTTTTCCTCAAAATCTTTGACAAGAAGGATTGTTTAGGAATTTGAGTCCAAACACTAACAGAGTAAGAAGCCTATTCTGCTGTGTCTCAGAGAAGACATAGCATTGTGGATGTCTCACTGTGGAAGTGTTCAAGGCCAGGTTGGATGGGGCTTTAAGCAATGTGGTCTAGCGAAATATATCACTGCTCATGGCTGAGGAGTTGAACTAGATGGTCTTTAAGAGGCCCTTTCCAACTCAAACCATTCTGTACGACTCTGTAAGTATTTTGTGGGATGAGTCCCTGTCACATGTTATTCCTGAACCATCTTTGAATATAATCTGAAGTAGCAGCATTTCCTAGAAAGGAGCAATGCCTCCCGACTGGGGAAATCACTGGCAATTAAATAGTCTGTACTGTGGCACGCCAGTGCCGCAAGCCTGTGGCATGGCCTTGTTTTATTTCTTGGCAAAATTCAAATGTATCAAACCCATAAATTGTCTTCAAATTTTACAATAATTTAAGAGGACAGATTAGCAACGCCCAGGGTGAAATTTCATACCAAAATTAGAAGAAAGAGGGATCTAGCTCAGCATCACGACAGTCACACGAGGTTTAAGGAAGGAATCCAGTTGTAGCACTTCTTATGTGTGAATCAGTGAGCAATTAGGATATTTAGCAGAGGGTACTTGGACAAGGGGGAACTTGAAAGGGGAAACCTGATTCTGATTTTAGCCATATCAAAGCTGCATGCAATAAAGAGTAGCCTTGTTGTTTAAGTAGAGACAAGTGGATATTTTCTTAACCAGACAGGAATTTATTTTGGTAAAAAAGGAAATAAAATCTTCTGAAATCTCCGTAAGTTTCTGTTTCCCATTAAGATTTACCCTTGGGTCCTATGGTAACACCCCTCAGGGCATTTGTTCATTTGTCCTTCTGGAACACTCCTCCCATCTGTGTTTTCCCTGCTCCATTTCTGGCTGTGTGCATGTACAGCACGCCATGTACAGTATGGTGTGTGACACACATTAATACATATAGATAGCCTTCTGCTTCTGACCTTACAAACTGTCCACTTCAGCATTGTCATTCTATGAAATGTCCAACTGCAGTTGAAGAAATGCATTTTAAATGTGAATGCAAACATTTCTATTACTGATAACACCAACACAGCATTTTTTGCTTTGCTGGGATTAGGACCTTGATAGTTAAAGTTACATTGGAGTAATGACAGTCCAAGGTTGTGTCCTTTACAGATATGGCAAAGGAAGGGGAGGCCTTTGATATGTCTCTGCTGATAAAATTAAGAAGGATTATTTCTTGTGTTTGGTGAGATTATATTAAAAGTGAAAGAATATATTTGTTAGCCATAAATCTGTTAGGTCCCAGAAACTGGGAGATATTTACGTGTTGCACTGCATTGCGGTTGTATTTCATTCATGTTGAAAGTCTGATTTTAGAAAACAATTTGAAATCTGATAATGATGAAAGTAAATGCCTGTCTCCTTGGTGAACAGCCATCTTCTCACATGAACAGGAAAGCAGTTGCCATTCAGCTAGGGATACCTTAAAAAAACCCAAAAAATAAAAGCGTGGTCTGCAAAGAGAACCTCTCAGGAAATTTCAGCTTAGAAGGCTAACTCTGAATATGCTTCACCGTGCTTCACTTTCATGCTCCGTAAAACGGGGGTAATAATCTTTATTGATCTGTCTACCTTTTAGCAATGCATTAAGAACTTAGATTGTATCTTTACAGTCTTTTGAATAGTCTTGATATATGCAGCTCTTACAATACAGCTTAGTAGCTGGGCTTGCCTTTTTATCAGGTTCTCCCACAGGAGAGCTGTCCTGCTTTCCTTTACAGTTCTCTGGTCTTCCCATGCTAAGTCCTTCTAACTGGGCGAGTTTGGTAAATCAGTGATGACTTCAGCACCTACCACTTGTTACCTGAGCTGCTATAGCTAACCAAGTGCACTCTTCTTGCTCCAGGAGTCAGTTTAGGTTGTCACCCAGTACTTCATGGCTGAGCCTACCTCGAGGCATATCACTGGGTGTGACTGCTGAAGGAGCAGTCGCTCATTAGGACCCTGTCACTCAATGGAGTCATATCTTAGCCTAATAATGGAGAGGGTGATGAGAGCTGTCTGCCCCTCCAGCTATGCCTGAATTATTTGGATATCTTTGCATGATGCTTTTTTAAGAATGAATTTTCTGGGGTTGTTGTGTATCACCTCTGATGATTTCAGTAGGCAGACGTCTTCACATATCTCTGTTACTCTTCACCACACACTTCACACCTGTGTTCATTTTACATCCATAGCAAGAGATTCAGTGTTGTTCTACTTTGCATTCACACAAAGCAACTTAGTGGCCTGCCCAAAAAGCTAACTGATGTTTTCACTAAACAGCTATTTTAGAGCTAATTTTACACTGTGTTGTACAGGTTCCATTGATATAATATAAATTAATTGTTGAAATCAATAGGAATGTTATATGTTTTGTTTTATATGTTTGTTTGGGGAACAAACTTGCTTTTGAGTTTCATTAGGAACACTTCAGCCTATTTTCATGAGGAAACTAGTCTGTGACTAGTGCTATGTATACTTCTCTTTCTCTTTCCATCCATTCAGCTCTCCATACCTACTTAATGTCTTTGAATCAGCTGATTAATTTCTATAAAATTTTTCAGAAACAAAGAGGTCTAAAAAAATAACTCAGCTCCTAAATGGAATGAGAACCAGCAGACAGACTGAGGAAAACTACCCTGTTTCTATCTCCACCGAGGAAAAAGAAGGAAAACTCAGTCATAATCCACCCTCTTTATCAGCAGCCCAGTAGGTCAATATGTGGTCAGGTACACAGGACAATTGGGATCATACTAGTGGGAGTCAAAAAGGACAATGCATTGTGGTAAATGCTGACGATAAAGAGGAAGAAGCAAGGTTTCTGGAAAGGGGTAGATATTTTCTGGGAGGCTATGATAAACAGAGGGGAGATATGGTGAAGGAAATAGAGATGTGCTATGCTTTTTTTTATTTTTATTTTTATTTTTCCTGTTGCAACAATCCTATGACTCCAGCTTCGTATGTTGCTGTTTGGAAAAAAAGGAAAAAGTTTGGGTTTAGGCCCAAGTTTCATCAGAAGTTTATTTCAGATTCTCTAATACTCGTAAAAAGAATTTTGCAACAGCATAACTTTTTTCAGCCTAGCAGCTTATTGACTGACAAGCTTTCTTACGACATCTGTTTGACATCTCATCCTAATATTAGTTTTACAGGCACATTCACATTTTAGGAAATCACTGTATTCTCAAGTCTGAGATGTCACAAGTGTCTCTTTCTGAAACTACTTGCCCCAGAAATGTTAGCTAACACATTTTATCTAACATCAGCCCCCCTGTTGTGTCGTACTTCATAGTTGTCATCCAAAACCAGCTGCATTTTTATGGATGTATCTTAATAAGACATTCCCTGAAAGGTACCAGTATCCCTTTGTATCTTCCTGAGATCACATGGGAGTAATAGGTGGTCATCTAGAGTACTGGGTATCAGAAAATCAAGTAAAATTACACAAGCACCCCTAGTAACATTATATATGGATGATGTAGAAATCAAGACAAAAAGACTAATACTTTTATCTATTTCACACTATGTTAAAATGAATAGTGGAAACAAACCATGATCCAGGGCCCAGAGTGTGGCCCAGCATTTGTTTCATACACTCTTAAGCCACAGCGGATTTGTTGCAGATGACAGTGGACAGTGGTAAAATGTACAGGTGATATGTGACGTGGCAAATGAATTGGAAAGTCCCCATCACCCCAGTAAAGGAATTACTGTTTCCCACCCTCAGCCTGTCTTACCAGTCTCTCTATGCTTTTTTCACCTAAGTTTGATTCACCATGCAGAATATAAGGAGTTACGTGTGACAAGTATATGTGGCATGCGTGCATTCTCCCTGTGTTGTTTCTTCCAGATTATTGGAACAATCCCACTGATGCCTAATCCAGTCCCGTCCAACCAGGCGGCAGGTGGAGCTCAGGGACTTCAGGTGCAGCCGATCACTCCACAGTTATTGACCAATGCCCAGGGTCAGATCATCGCCACTGTCATCGGCAACCAGATACTCCCAGTGATCAATACCCAGGGAATAACACTATCGCCGCTCAAACCAGGCCAGCAGGTAAAGTGTCTGTAGCCTGAATGATTATCAAAACAGACACACAGAAATTTTCTGCTCCTCACGGACACTCTCATGGCCTCTCTAAAAACCCCCACTTCTTTACCATTTTTAGTAACAAAAATTTACTCAGTCCTGCCTAGTGTATTACTGCATACAATATATGTAGTAATTAATAATCTCATATTACATAATTTATTTATACATTCAAGGATTATCCAGTTTTTCTTTTCTTTTCTTTTCAAGGTCAATATAAGACCAACTGAGATGTTTTCTGCAGTGAAAATGCAATAGGAATATGAGCCAGAGGAGACCCATCTGGCCTATGTTCAGTCCCTTAGTGGTCACCTAGTGAACTGGGGCTTGAAATTATTTGGATCATGCAGGAAAACAAGGAAAAATAGAAAATCTCATTAGATTTCCTCACTGGAAAATCAGATATAGTTGTGTATAATTGGGTAGACAGAAGGTATTCTGGGGAAATTATTACTCAGTGTAAGGTAGCAGGTAGCTGACAGACTTAAGGATGGATCCAGTGACCACACTGAGGTCCAAAAACACTTCTGTAGTTCTTCTTATACTACTCTAGAGCCAAATCCATTAGTTTTGCCTGCATCTGTAGAGCAAGGAACTGTAGTCCCACCTTTTTTCTCTGAAAGAGGGGAAACTGAGGACACAAAATACATCAAATGTAATTACCAAAGAGGTACTTACAAAAATGTCCCTCACTTAAATATTCAGCTTAGCATTCCTACTGCTGGTAGTGTTTGTTTGACATTCCTGCTGACACCTCCAGGCACAGGGAGCAGCTTCTTGTATGCTGCTGAGAATCCCAGGCCACCTGAACTCGAAACCAATGATTTTATCTTTTTTTTTTTTTTTTCTAGTTTGGAGGTAGAGAACCAATGGATCTCTAAGCTCACTTTTTTGTTTGTTCTGAAAACATTTCACATGCCATTGGTTACCTGCTTTTTTCCCATCCTATCCTCTGTGGTATCTAGCACAGGCATTTTCCAAAGCACTTGTCATTTATCCAACTCTTATTTTCTTTATTGGGAGTGTACTTGCACTACTGGCAAATGCTTTTGCAATGGTTGCATAAATGTGGTTTCAAACAAAGCTGAATGGATCTGAGGGCAGGCTCCATGTTCTCCACCACAGGAAATGGTATATGAAACTCAGCAGTTTACATTTGGTTTCCTGGGGGTGTGTGGGATGGGGTATTTTTTGTGCCAGTCCCCTGGATTGGACCTTTTCCTCCATTATGGGGGAAGCACTCAAAAATCATAGCAATCCTGAGATCCCATTTGAAACTCACGAAATTTAGGCGTAAAGAGGATGATAAGGGACCTGTATTATTGCCTGAGACATTCTCACATGCAGAGCAACTCACCTTCTGAGTTCAGAGCAACCTCTTCCAGGCAATGTCTGCCAGTAGTGTCAGTGGGCAGAGAGGGAACAGAGGTGTAACATTTTCTGCACAGCTCGTGGCACTGGGGTCACGTAAAGGGACAAACTCTGAAAGCTGCAGCTTGCTGAATGAGCAGGGGTGCAAGGCAGAAAGCACTGTTTAGCCACATCTTACTTGTTCACCCAACCTCTGTGCCCATGTGCAGGGATCAGCTGGCAGAAATACCAGTCTGCAGAGAACTGGTTACGTCCAAGAGCCAAAGATGCACCTCATTAAGCTGGTCTGCCCAGCAGTGCTATGGAGGTAGAAAACATTATTTTGCCAATACTATTTTGCCCGGGGTTCAGCTTCTGCCTCTTTCTTACACAGAATCCGGAGGTCCCAGGGGTTGCAAGAAGGGCCACCAAACAAGACAGTCTCCTTACCTTGGATCAGCCTTTCTTAAAGTTTAATCAAGACAGTATTTTTGGTCGGGGAGGGGAAAAATGTAGTGCAAATACTATATGAAAAAATAGTACAGGTTATCATTTTTATAGGAACCACAGAAAATTATTTCTATGTATTTGTGCTCCCTCTAGTGGCTTTTCTGGTTTTACTGAAAGAAGTCAGAGAAAATTTTGCCATGAATTTCAGTGGGAGTACTAAAGATATAGGAGACCTAGATTCTTCATCGGAATAATGCTGATAGACAGTGAAAAACAATTGAGCTAGTACTACACAAACTGTTGTATCATTTGAAAAGTGAGAAGATTTGCTCGAAGTTTAAGGAGATCCTGGGTTTATTTTATTGCCTGGGTAGAGACTTAGACTAACTGTAGCATTTGGCTAATGATAGCATATTAAGTCATAAGGTTTAAAATATAATTTTCAACAGAAATGAGTGAGTGCTTCAAATCAGAGGGCTCAGCAGGAATTCAAAATGTTTTTTTAAAATAGTGTCACACAGCATTTGGTGTCTTATAACTTGATGAAAGAAGCTTCAGCAGGGGGAAAGATTACAACACAAGTTTGGGGAAAGTTTTTAGCATGACATGAAGAAATAAATGCAGGAAATAAATAATGTAGCAAAAATGTTCCAGTTACAGATAATCCTAGTTTGACTTTCAACTTGTCACTTCCTTGGAAACTAAGTACTTCAGGAGTAAAAGAGGTGATTACAAGCAACGACAGAGAGCTGCTGCTTGTTAGCTGAGTCACAATAATTGAACCTTTGTAAACTGTTCCAGTTGCTAAGTAATGCATGAGAGTGCTTACTTTTTCCCTGATGACTGAAGACTTAAATGCCTCAGATATTGTTTTTAGTCAGCTTTACTTACATAGACTACATGCGTTATTTATTCATACAACTTTTTCAGATTTGGCAGACTAAAACCTCAATGTCTCCTCATGGAAATGAGTTCATGAAATACTTACACATAGTGTAACGCAGTGTTTCTTTTTCTGCTCTTTGCAATGTACACAAGTGAGTCTGATGTAGTCCTGTTCTTCCTGTATTTAAGTATAAATAGATGGGGTTTTTGTGTTCTTTAAACTACCCACACTAGGCATTATTCCTCTTCAAATTACACCAAGTAGGTAAAACTTCAGGTATTTTACTATTTTCCAAGATTTTGCTAATCTAAGCAGCATATGTGCACACACCAAGAATTCTCCCAGAAATTGCAGTGGCTTTCTAAAGCAGGCAGCTGTTTGCACTCCTGTTTTTGTCTGTGTCCATTTTATCTCTGTTCATACACAAGTTTTTCTTTGCCTTTAATAACTTTTGCCATTCATCTCCCAGCCATTTCCACACTAATCTCTTCAAGATTTTTTGATCAGAACTGAATGCCATGGTCATAGTGAGGATGCGTCCCTGTTTTACATAACATTATAATATTTTCAGCATTATTTTCTTTCTTTATCTCAATACAGCCAACGTCCTGCTTTTTTCTATCTCTGTTCATTGAACAGTTTTCTTAATAAGCAGATGTATCCAGCATAATACATCTTTGCTTCCCTGATTATTATCATGTGTGTCACTAAAATGATTCCTTTTGATGTGAATCACTTTGCACTGATCTACTACCTCTCATAATGCTCCCCTGGCATGTTCTAAACAGGATTTGTAAGTTTTTAATGCTATTCTGTACTAACTGAAGAAATTCATGTGTTCTTTCTGCAGATTCCACTTTTCCATTATTCACCCTATTTCCTTGCTGGTTGCTAAAATCAGTCAAAAATTTGGTATAAATCCTTTGTTCTCTACCTGTAGTCTCTTTTCTTGAAAAAGAAATAATAAAATTGTTCTCTAATTTTGTGTTTCTTGCTTTATAAGCTCTTTCTGTTCCATAATAGAAGAGTACCTTGTGACTTTAACTTCTGCACTTCCTCCATGCCTCTCAAGAGGAATTTTGTCAAAATGTAGGTTGCATGGCTAAAGGCACATTGTTTTTGAGAACAGATGAATTTGTTGTAAAAACTTGTTAGCATTGTCATTTACAATCAGATTTGAAAAATTTGTTTCAAGGTGTTCTTTCATATCACTAACAACACAACCTTAACACCAGCACAGCTGACAGAAGAACTTGAGCCATGAACTGCAGTCTTATGAAATCTGGGAAAGAGTTCACCTTGCTTAAATTAGTCATAGAGGAGTTAAGTATCTGGTATCACAGAGGAGCTAGTTAACTGGATTTCCTGTATAGACATAGACAAGGACACATAGGCGTGTCCAGTGGAAAACTCAAGATGTCAAAATAGAAAAATTTTTGGATAGGTTGATCTCTAATAGGTATCTTAACATATCTACCGTTTCCATTGACATGAGAGAGGGCTAGGATAGCTATTTTAGAATTGTCAATTTGTTCTAAGGTGAGCAAAATTGACTAAGAAGAATCCAGCTGCCAGTGATAACTGGGGTTCAAACACATTCTTCTTTATGAACTCCCTAAACAGCTTTCCTAATAATTGGTGTTTTCATAACTATTTTCTTGTCCGTACAGAAGCTACTTCTGGACATTCTGTTGTTCTCTGGTGTATCTCATAAAGCAGGTTCCCTTCTCACTCTTTTCTGGCTCTTTCTTTCTACATACTAGCTTCATTAAATCAGGACTGTAGTCCCAGTTGTCCTTAGTCTTGTTTTATCTGCAATGCCTGCCAGAACTTTTCATACTTCATCGTGTCGTAGAGCACGACTAGCTTTGGGCTTCTGCCAATTCTAACACAGTAAAATGAGCTACTAGGCAGCATTTTACTACATTTTCTGTTCCCCATCTTTGTTGTCATTGGCTATCATGCTCCAGATTAACTGTTGAAAAGACATAGCTCTCAGATGGGTCTGTGGTGATTCTTGTACGTCTGCTTGCCAAATTTCATGTTAGATGTTCTCTTTCTGCAATCTCAACCTGCCACAAACACCCTACCATCTTGTTATCACAACTCCCTTGTTATTCTCTCCCATTAAAATCTAACCAGCTCTCAATCATTTCCTCTCTCCAGTACTCCTACAGCTTTGATGCTGTCCTGCTTTATGAGAAATGCACTCTTCTTTCTCTGTGTTTCAATCTAGTCACTAAACTGTGTTGTCTCAATCTGACTTTGTTTTTCTTTTGCTTTTTATATGATTTTCAGTGATGAGGGTGACAATTTTTCTTGCTTCTTTCTCTTTTCCTTTATCATCATCACTGCATAATTCTATTTCATCTATGGATAAATTACTAGATTTTTGAAAGTCAAGATTACTAGAGAATTTACTAGTACAAGGGACTACATCAGACTTTCCATGCCACAGCACAACACTTGACTTGTAACTTCTGTCTCTTCCTGACCAGTTTTCTTTGTGGCATCAGCACTTGTAGGAGAAGGATATCTCAAAAAAAGTTCATATAACTGCACCAAACCTTTGGGAATAGGAAGATGTCACTACATTACCTGTGTCATTCTAAGCAATTGAGGCATAGAAAGCGTAAATTTCTGTTCACTGTAGGAATATGAGGAATATTATGCACTTATACATTTAAAACTGTTACTATAATACTATTGTAATATTTACATTATTAATTAACATTATTAATTGATAAATAATTTATAATTAGTGATTAATGTATTGTCAATAATATTGTTTTTATATTGACATTATATCTTTCCTGATGGGGGTAAAAAAATTACTTCTGCACCTGACTTGCATATAAAATTATATCTTTTACATACGTCCAGCTATATTCTCAACCTTATTTAGCAAGCTGAAAGACCTTCAACTATAGTGTGCTTTGAAAGTAGTTGTGGTTCAATAGAAAGGCTTTGAAAGAACTTCAGCAGATGCTGTCAAAGTCCTGCCCCCAGTTATGCCCACAGCACAGTCTTCATTTTGGGTGGAGTATGTGCACAGCCAGTGTGAATCTAAGGACCTTTTATATTAGTTTCCAAATGTACCTATTCTGTCAGTCTAAGCAGTGTGTATAGACACATTTTATACTATATGTACTATACTATATTGCACTATACTGAGAAAGAGGATGCTTATTAAGTATCAAATACCTTTCATATTCAGATTCATATATGCACTTCCTTGAATTTATTTGAGTAATCTATATTAGGGTGATGGGATGCAGTATTCGTGAAATACTCTGGCAGAGGTGACTGTGAAAGGGATTTGGCATGAAGGATGGGGATATGTGTATTAACTTGTTCTTTCCGTTTGTTAGAAGATTTAAGGAAACCTCTTCGAAGCCCATGCCTGCTTGTGCAGTATGAGTAGGTTTGAAAACGGACTTCATCTGCCATGGTGCTCTTGAATCCTGCAGTGTCCTCAGCACACCATTACTCTTTCTCAAAATCAAATGTATTCTAGGAAACATTTTAGGAAATGTATATAGAGCAGAGGACTCCATTCGCAGGAAAAATAGAAGAATGAAACACTTAAACTACTACTACTGCAAGGCATTATCATGGAATTTCAAAGTCTTTTTATATCAAGATATTTGTTTTTCAGACCTTCCATGGACTTTAGTCTTTACTAGAGTTAATGTCCATATTTCCCAGGATGAACTAGCTGACATCAGAAAAAATTGAAAATCTTTATTTATAACATAAAGGTCATTGCTTAAAATGTATTTCTTGCTCTTTGTACCGTTCCTCTTAGTTTCATCTCTTCTGCCCTTTTTGTTATACTTGTCTTTTTCACCTCTGTCTTCTCTAATTTGTTGTGTTTCCTCATTTCTCAGATTTCCTTTTCACTGAATCATAGAAAAATAGGACTGGAAAGGACCTGAAGAGGTCATGTAGTCCATCTCCTCCCCCTAGGCAGGATCAGCTGTCCCTGTATCATTCTTGACAGATGTTTGTCTAGCTTGTTCTTAAAAATCTTCCGTGATGGAGGTTCCCTGACATCCCTAGGCAGCCTAGGCCCCTTTCCTTAGCATTCAAAAGGTCTTCCTGATGCCTGACCCTAGCTTCCCTTACTGCAATTTAAGCTCATTATTTTCTTCTCCTTTCCATTAAGTCCATATTTTGCCCTTGCTGTTTGTCCAGACTCTCTGTAAAATGAAGTAGCATCTCTGTTATGACACAGGGCAATATTCTGTCAAAAGTTTTCTAGATTTCCACTTAGTTTCTTTCTCTTCCCTATTTTATGCAAAATACCTTGTTACACTATCACAAACATGCAGCTTTCTGGATGCAGAGAACAACATCTCTGATCTCATAAGGCCTTTAATACAGAACTCCGGTCAACCATCCCAGTCATAGGAATATCCATAATTTAAGAAGAAAATTCAGTCTTGCAGACCTAATTCATTCTTTACCTCTGCAATTATCAGTCAATACTACCTTCACTATTGACAGCAACATGTAAATCTCATGCAAAAGAAATATGAATAAGGCCCTTTGCAGTTTTCAGTTTATTCTTATAAAGTATTATGATGCACTTTCCACTTCTCATGTTCGCTTCATTCCTCTAGCTGCAGCGTGCATACATGTATTGCTGCCAGATACTGATCACTGTTGCATAGAGTCATCATTCTGGCATGTCTACTATATCCACCTACACAGAATGGCACTTACAGCAACTGCTTCTGTAATTTCTGTGCCTCCTTCTGTCTTTGGGTGGAAAATGCACAACAGTCATAAATATAATTCATATCATATATACGTGTCCAAAATTGAGAAAAGTCTGCTATTGCAAGTTCAAATTGATTCTGTCATCTAGAATCTAATTCATAATCTAATCGTTGCCTCTTCTTAAGGCTATTTCTGGAGTGGAAATTATAGTGGATGAAAAGAGAGAGTATTTTAATGCAATTTCATGCCACAGATAACTATCATTGTCTTTTAAGCAGGACATTTACAGCTCAACCATCATGTCTGTAAAGCAGAGGTGGTGCTGGAAATTATGTAGGGAGTTAAAGATGGAATCCTCCCTCAGTCTCTGGTCAGGCCTTAAGGTGATTCTTCTGCCTCTTCAACCCCATTGCTCGGTTCTCCCTCACAAGCAGCGAGTTAGAAACCAACCTGTAAATATCCCTTATATATTGCTGTTACACCTAGGGCTACTGTGAATCCAAACTTCACTAGCCATATTCGTTTCGCCCAGCAAAATTTTGAGAATTTCTTATATTTGTTTAAATATTTCAACAACAAAGTTTCCAAGCTTCTGGGTATTCCAGTTATTTTTAAAATACATGCATTGTGCAAAACATGTGCAGAGACTCAAACACTTCCTAGATCCAACCATCATATTGTGCATGTGCTACATAGTGACTCTGACTGAGTGCATGCCTTGCATGCAGAGCTGAAAAATGCAGAGTGCCCTCTCATTCTAGAGCTTCCTGGAGGCTTCAGATTTATTGTGCACGTGCTCAGTAGCTGAACTGTTCAGTGACTGTATGTGTAACATAGCTGGAAAATATTGGATTTGCTATCTCCCTGAGAAATACTGGTGGGAAATGGTGTAGAATCATAAAAAAATTATGTGTGGAAGGCCAAGGTTCAAGAGATTATCCAGATTAACCTGTTGGAGTAGCTATTCCAGTTTTTAGCTAATTTGGTTCTAACCACTGCCATAGAAACCCACAGATTCCACCAGTAATCTATGCCAGTGTTTCACTGCCATGTTAGATAGCTTTTCCCAACATCTAATTTGAACCTTCCAGATAACTAGGCCTCATTCTCTCCATTATAAAATGTAAGATAAAATAATTATCTCCTTTTTTCATTAGCTATGCCTGTATTCAAAGCAGGCATCACATGCCTCTTGGTCTTCCCTCCTTTAGATTAAACATGACTGGTTCATTACAGTTGTCTCCATAAGCCTCAGTTAACTTCCAGGCCTTCAGCCATTCTAATTATTTAACTCTACTTAGTCCAGGTTTTTCTGAAGTCTGGAACCTAGCTGCGGACATGGCATCCCCCTCTGCAGAGGTCTTTCCAGGCCTCAGTAGAAAAGAAGACGCACTTCACATGCACTGCAGACATCACTCCCACTCAAATGGCTTGGTATGGAAACTGCCTTTACTTCACTTTTGCAACACCACAGGATTGCAGCCAGTATGTTCAAATGCACAGAAGCATTTTGATTCCTAATCCTGTAGTCCAGCCTGTCAAAATTTCCTCCCAGCATGTCATCAGCATGTAAATTTAGTAAAGATATTCTCTGCTCGATCATCCAGGTCTTTAAGAAAATATTGAGTAGTGCAGAATGAGGACAGACTTCCGTGAAGCACCATGCATGCACACTTCTGTTTCCACAGATATCTCATCCTCAGTTTTGTTTTCCAAATACTTTGGCATTCATTCTGCAGCAATTTCACCTAAACTATGCTTCCTTAGGTTATAAAGAATGTCACATGAGGGAGTGTCGAGACACTTGTAAAGTCAAACCACCTACTGCTTTTTCCCTGTCCGCAAGGCCAATTACCCTGTCTTAGAGGGAGATCAGATTGGTTTGACACAGTTTGTTCCTAACAATCCATGTTGTCTGTCGCTACCTTGTTTTCTTGCGGGTGCTTACAAATTGTTTGATTATTTTCTTCAGTACTTTTCCACGGTTGAAGTTCAGTTGACTGGACTATAATTTTGCAGATCTTTCTCTTTAAAGATAGCTGCTGTATTTACTCCTCCATCCTCACAGATAAGCACTAACATCTCTTAGACTGTTCCACATAGGGTGAAAGCATCTAACTCATCTAAATACAGTACTTATCTTCCCTTGCCTGTGCTGAACTCTTTAGTTTTGCCAGAGATTTCCTCAGAAAACAGACCCAGACCCCAAACACCTGCCTGTTTCCGAAAGCTGCAGTCTGGATGTGATGTGGGTATAATGGATGGGCAGGCAGTCCACTTCTGCAGTGCTCAGAAGAGGCCAGCCATCATAGTGGGATGTTTCCCTAGGAGAAGATATTATAAAAGTAGACATTCTGGGTTGGGAATTCTCTGTCGATAAAATCCAGCCCTTGGAGAATTTTTTTAAAGATTCTCACTGCTTGCATGAGTCTGAAAACTGGAAGCCTTTTAATCAGCTTCTTGACTGTTATCCCCTTGATAAAGTGGCATGTTGCATTTTTTCAAATGTACTTGATAAAAAAAATCCTTGATATAAAAAGATGCTTTTTTTTATTAATCCACAAGGAAGTCAGAATACACTAAAAGTGGTCAGATAAATAATTATCATTATTATTAAAGGTTAAATTAAAGTTTCTTCCTTCATTTTCTGTTCTATTGTGCCATGTAGAAGGTAGAAAAAGAAGCTGAAATTTTTTCCATTCTTAAACAGGCTCTAAAAGGAATATGGTCATTAAAATAGTTCATACATATTCCACAGAAAGTGTCATCTTGAATGTGAACAGATACCTTTACCTACAGTGTCATACAATTTGTTGTCTACTTAGCACCAGACATTTCTATGTGTGCTGGGAGGATAATACATATAATTTGAGTGTTACTGATGAATGTAGCTCCTTTTCTAAAGTTGTTTTTTCAGTTAGATATCAAAAGACAAAAACTCATACTCTTTAGCATTCAAGAAATAGATTTTAATTACTGACTTCAAGCAAGGCCAAATAGGCCTTTATCTTTTCCCCTTGTAGAAGATGCAGATAACAGCTGCGGTGAGGTGAAGCCTTTTTAGAATATTTTTACTATCTTTTTTGATCAATATCAAGAATCAACATAAAATAAAGGTATAATAAGCAGCAGTCACCAGAGTGTATCAGTACTGTATTACTGTATTCTTATGCTCTGAAAAGGCTGTACTGGACTACTAGAACCCAATTCAAAACTGTGAAGTCCATTGTGAGCCTTCATTCTGTAGAGAGACTGCCCTTCGAATTTTCTGGGAGTTTTATGTGAAAATCAGTACCAGAGAATGTTCCTAGATTTCAACCCCACATGAAATCATACCATAGGCAGAATGGATTCATGGTGCTTTCCATTCCCCTAGTGAACAAAGAATACACTCTTGTAGTATTTGTTTAAAAAAAATTTAGAAAGTCAGATTCGTGTATCACAGTGTCTCATTTGCATCTACCATACTCACTAGACTTTTTAGACGTGTCTTACTGGGTACAATCCTGATGTGAATGGGGCTCAGAAGTTTCCCTGTGTGTTTTAGTCACAGACGACTTATCCATTTCCATGATTTTTGTTTGTTTGCTAGATCTGATGTCATAAAACAAATCATTGCTTCCTGTAGGAAAGGAATTTTGGCTCGGTTTATGTCCTTTTCCCCATTCCCACTCTTCTTGGCCCTGGTCCTGCAGTATGAAATGACCTCTGTGAAACAATCCTGATTTCTATGAGAATCCATGTAGGGAATAAAAGCCTGGTTTCATGAGTCAGAAAACAGGTAAGGATATGTATTTAATAAATTAGAATCCTGCTGTGAATGTCATAGGCCTCTTATCACCCGTTTCAAAAAAAGTATTTAGCTTCTAATTAGATTAAGTATCCAGTTAAACTGAGTAAAACTGGAAAGACAATATTTAAAACAGCTCAGATTTCTCATGCTGTTACACTGTCACCTGAACAAAGCCCATGGTGTTTAATGCTCCCATGTGATTTGTTCCCCAGAAGTAGATGGGTGAGACGGTGCATTGCAAGATTTCTATTACTGCTTCACTTTCTAAATACCTATTTTTACATTTTAACATATAGCTCCATCAGCCCTCCCAGACGCAAGTGGGACAAGCAGCCTCACAATCCAATCTCCTGCATTTGGCTCACAGTCAAGCATCTATGTCTCAAAGCCCAGTGCGTCAGGCTTCCTCTTCTTCCTCCTCATCCTCCTCCTCTTCAGCTTTGAGTGTTGGCCAGTTAGTCAGCAGTAAGTATTGCTCCCTGGCTCTCCTTAATTCTCCCCTCTGTTTGTTCTCCTCACTGCTGAGTTTCCCAATCTGCTCTCCCTCCTTTTGTTTTTTTGTATATGGTAGACTGTATATTGCTAAACAGACTGACTCTCATCAGTGAGAATTACTAAGTGCTGTCATGGATGGGGCTTAAGGTAAACATGCCTTTAGAAATTTTAATCAATACTGAAAATGGTCATAAAAATGGAAGCAGCCATTAATTGACTCATGAGGGCAATTGTTACAGCTGAAATGTAGTTTACATTTTTTGGAAATTAGACATTTTTGAATCAGTCAATATAATGAATTACATTTCTCAGAATTTGGTGGGCAAACAGGTACTCCTACTTTTGGTTAAGCTGCTTGTTTGTTTGCTTGGTTGATACAGCTAACCATTTTACAAACCCTAATACTACACAAATCTAGAGTGAGAGACTTTTCTTGCCAGAAAAAGCTTGCAACATTTAAACAAGAATGAACTGGAACATGTAGGGGAGAAGAGAGAAGCGCACTGCAGTGAAATAACTGAGTTCCAGTGTTAGGATTATAACAGCTGACCTGAACAGCCCTTTCTTCCAGCTCTCACTGTTCAGTCTTTGCTATTTACCTTTTCAGCGTTAACTTGGTCTTCACATAGTAAAAACCACGGGTTGACAGTATACATAAGAAGCATTAACAATTTTTGCACATCTGCAAAAATCCAAGTGATTTGGATGATCTTGTTCTATGATACTCCATGTACGTATTCTAAGTAAACAAACACTATAGCTTATGCCATATTGGTAATGTAAAATATGCAACTGATACAAGCTTATGAAGGGCTTGGAGAAACTGTCATGCAAGGAGAGATGTGAAAAAATCTTGGTTAGTTTATTTCAGAGATCTTTTACATGGGGAAATTACTAGTAGAGCTATAGTGGTAAAATTACGCTGATATAACTCCCAGTGGGAATACTTTTATTCTGGAATGAAAATATCTGCATATAGATACAGATATAATTATAGTGATATAAATATACTGCTATTGCTCTGTCAGTAGTAAATTTTCTCATGTAGACATGCTTGTAGGAGGAAGACAAATAAGAGGTTTTACATTACAAATACATAAAATTTATCCTAGTCCATGTGGGAAAACTAGGTAACATAGCTGGTGCAGAATAAGTTATTTTTCAATGGCTAGTCCAGAACAGCTCCTCTCATGGACATTCTAATTTAAAATAAATGCAACATAGAAGAAGCCCTTTTAAGTTTACAGGATAAATCCATCAAAAGTTAGAAGATGCTCGAAAAATAGTTGTTTGTTCAACTGTATGCAATTTCTATTAGAACATGTATTTCATTATAACAATTTATTGTTGTGTGTAAAATCAAGCAATCATGATTTTTTTTGCTCATCCTTCTTTCAGTGCATTCCCAGTGGAATTGTCCTAGGGATGTATCAGCATTACTAATGCAACAGGTGGGCTGTTGTCCCAGGGTTTATCTGATTCACTAATCTGTTCCCCAGTTTGCATAACATTTGAGGTGGGAAGCTGTAGAGTGAAGGATGGTCTTGCCTGAGGCAGTAGAGGACTGAGGAGCTGAAGCCTTCTGTCTGCTATATAATTCCAGTGCAATGGCAGGCAAATCACTTAAAAGAGATTTTTCACAAGTGCTCCCTCAATATCCAGCTTGAGACTCTGTACTTTAATTTACAAAAGAACCTGGTAGTCACAGTTGCAATTTTAAGTGCACTTTCATTGTGGAACTGTATCAAGAACCATTTAAAGACACAGTCTAAAAAATCATTTCCTACTTGACCTAGACTGGGTAACCCAAAACTGCTTCTTCCCTTAATATCTATCTACTTCTCTGTGAATGAGAAGGGGAAGACCCTCATCTTGTAGAAACACAAGAAAATAAATGAAGATTTTAAAAAAACCAGAAGAGCTCAAGAGAAGATGTCTTTAGTGAAGAACTTTAATAGAGGTCTGGGGCCACACAGTGAACAAGTAAAAAGGCAATACATCAATCAGTTCATCTGCAATGAAGGACAGTTCATCCTGTGCACTGAACAAGGCACATGAAAAAGAAATGATAATCTGCGGCTCAAAGACTATGCTACACTGTGTTGTGGGCTGCTGTAATTCCAGCATTTTGTAGCTTCTGAGTGTTAATTTGTGCAGCTCTAAGGATGTTCTTTTACCTTCACTTTCTGCTTGGATAAATTTCAAGGTTGTTACAAAAGCAGAATAGTAACGTACCTCAGTCATATGGTGAGATAATCTATGTTCGTAGCTGGAAATAGGATATGTGTTGAATGGATGGAAAAGCTGATAGTTCTGTTATCATCTTGTTGGTTCTGTTCTAAAATAAGCATGCTGTGCTTATGGATTTGGCTGAGAGCAGAGGAGTATGAGGCACAGGAATATCAATTTGGGCACAACTGGGAGATACATTAATGAACATAGAACTTTTACTTGATCCTCTCAGGCTTGACTCCATCCACTACTTGTCTTGTTCTAGTGCCATTAATTCTTCACACTGTTCTCCACACAATCCGCTCTCCCTTTGCCTCCATGCTTTTGGTACTCTAGTTTTCTCCCTGCGGTCCTTTCCTCACAGTCCATCATTACCCAACTTCTCTTTCCATTTCAGTTCCCACTCAGTCACTATCTCCAGACCATATCTGTACCCTTTTACCAGCCTTTTTATTAGGTAGTTTCTATCCTCCTTTATCTTGTTTTATCACTAGTGCCACCTCTTTTTCCCTATTTTCTTTCCTCTACCACAGAGAGTGATACTACTCTGCACAGTCAGGCCCTCTCTCCCTCCACTCCAAACTCTAATCCGTGCTCTTTAGTAGTCTTCAAGTTTGGTTTTTTCCTTCTATCATATCTTTTTCTTTAGACTCAAGATTAATTTTGCCCCCTCTGCATCCAAATCCTGCTGACGCCACTCCCACCCTCCCCAGAAGCCATCAGAGGAGTGTGAAAAATGATCACAAAGAAGAGTGTCAAGTCAGTCTCCCTGTCCTTACTGCGGTTCTATCATAAAGCAGGCCAGAGTTACAGGCAGAGGAAACTTTTCATACAGTCAGACCGACAAAGGAGGTGCACTTGGAAATTAACTCACTGGAATTCAGATCTTAAGAGCATTCCAAAGGAAAATGTTATTGATAGGGTTTTCCTGGAAAAAAATTACATGTTAAACATAGTTACACATAAATAAAAACTTGTGGAGCTGTTTTGAGTTTATGCTTCCAGCTTCATCCAGTCTCTGCTATTCAAGACTAACAGAATAAGTAGCGTGAGGAGCAGATTCTGCCATTTATATGGCAACCTTACACGGATAGAAGCAAACCAGTCATCTCAATTATCCTTAAAGGTTGCCCAGCACGCTCCTGAGAGCATGTAGCTAACCACAAACTGAAGCTAACACTGCATGCCTAAGCCTGCTTGAGCTGCCACATCAGGGGCGACATTGCAGGGCACAAGAGAGCTACCTACTGTTTTCTAGTAATGCGGAAAGAGCCTACAAGAAAGAGGAAAATATGGGCAGTTCAGTAAGGAAAGATCAAACCACCTGTGTAATGAAACATGAAAATCAGATGGGATCCTTTATAGCTTTTCCTTCTCGGTGATACTGTTTGATCAAATAGTATTAAATGACCTTCATGGGTTTGACAATTGTTTCATGTGACTGAAAAGCCATTTGCACAAAACTGTGGCTGCACATGAGGATATAGACAGAAAGTCATTCTTGTTTTGCTTCTTTATAGAATCTGTTCAGTTTCTAGATGCAGATCTCTGCAGGGCAGGAGCACATGTTTGTCAAGCCTGTGGCCTTCTTAACATCCTAGCTCCCACACTGGCTGCAGAGCTTTGTATGAAAGGCCTACAGTTGAAATCCAGTGTCTGAAAGTCCATTTAAAGTCTTTTAGTGGGATGAGGCGGGCAATGGGTCAGTGTTTCTGAGAGAAATCCTTAGGCATGAGGGCAGCAAGAAACAACTTGTGGCCTCCTGAACCTGTCTTGGATTTCTTTATGCCTCCTGAGGTAGGAATATTGTTTCCTTTTCCTCATTCCTTACAAAGTTGTAGTCCAGACCTCTGGCAGAGGTTCTGGAGTTGAGTACCTTGGCAGAGATTTGCTATATTCCAGAAATAGTTGCTAAATATAGCAAAGTTCATGTAAAACTAGTCACACTAAGCCACTTGTTCAGTTAATCAAATTGCATAGAGCATTCTAATTTCAGCAAAAAATTATTTGGGGCAAGCTTCTGCACACTGACTGTAAAGAAAGTAACTCTTTTACAAGATGTTGCCTCACATCAGAGAAATTATTAAAGTACAATGAGAAAGTCACAGGAACTCTTTTTATCAACTTTAGTGTTCCATGTTCCTTGGGTTTATTCCTTTTACTTTTCATTCTAGTAATATTTTCTGTATGATTTTGCTTTTTTTTCTTTAACATGTTTCTTAATTTCAAAAAAGTGCATTTCCTTACTTTTTAATTTCTCTTTCTTTTTTTATTTCTTCTCCTTTTTTTTCCTTTAGGTTATTGTCTTTATAGCTTTTCCCTTTTCTCTCATCATCATCACCCCTTCATCCCTCACCAGCAACAAGTGCTAATTATTTTAAAGGCAAAATGTAACAGTTATTTCCCAATAAAAGATATTTTAAAGTAAGTTCTGTCTAAGCAGGGACTGCAAGATTCATCTCTACTCTTCCTGTCCCTTCTGTATGATTCCTTTGTATTGTCCAATCCTATTTGTATTCTCTTTTGTCTTCTTTGTTGTCTCTTCATTCAATTCTACATCATTATTCCTCCCTTTTTCCATTTCATTTTCCTCTTCTGAAATGCATCCCTCTGCTCATTTCTTTAACTTTTCCGCCATATGTTCTCTTTGTGGAAATCACTGGTTTCCCCTTGTGCTCTGAGACTTGTGTCCCCATGAAGTTCCTTTCTTCCTTCCAAACTCATTTTACTGTCATCTGTTACTATAAAATTAAAATGCCTCCCATAAACAAATTATTCTTCTTTTTTTTTTCCCCCTGAGCTCCACTCCATTTTCCATTATCAATGTTTTGTCCTGCCTTTCTTATCCAATTTACTTTCCATTGGACCTCCTCAGCCAGCTATTTCTCCTCCTGTCTGACTGGGGAAATCATCCCCCTGTAATCCCTCCTGTGGCAGAACTCTGTGCAACAGAAATTTGGTTTCTCCTTCAGGGTGCACTGATTTCTCTGTAGCAGCTCTTTCCCCTAACTATTAAAATCACAGCATATTTTCACTCAACAACAAACTCACACAGGATTTTCAGAAGAATTCAAAAGTGAAAGAAGTATTCCCTTCAGTAGGAAAAAAACAGATTTCAATGCAGGACAGCCTGTGGATTCAATTTCTTCCACACTGCTCATCTACCTTCAACATCCACCAGGACAGCTGGTGGAATTTTAGCTGTCTTCCTTTTTGTTATATGTACCCATATTGTCTGAAATGGTCCCAGACAACCTTCTTACCTTTCTCCAGCACCCAGTAGTTCCATAGACATAGTAGTTTCATAGTCAGCCATTGTTTTCTCATGCAATAATGTAAACTTGGAGTCTTGAAATGCTGTTACTGTAGATCCCAAATACTCAATGGGTTTGGTATTCTCTATTTTCCTGTTTGCACTGGGCAGCCTTCCCTGGGATAGCCACTTAATTTTAAAAGCACCAGCTTATTTACTGTCTTCAATAAGGTACTCTTCCTAAAATGTGAAATGCACTATATGTTCAACTGTTCTGAGAGCCCAGAACTTGTTAAAACAAAGCCCATAATCTCTTTGGATATGTTTATGTATGTGCATATATTAGACCACACAGTCTAAGACTGTACTGATGGCATTTTAATGCAGTAGAGTAAAACAGACCAATGATGATATCCATAGAGTTGTCTTCATAGCACTATTTGTGTTTTAGGGAGGTGACAAAAGACAAGATCTGTGGATTTCAAAGGGCTTTGAATCACACCCAAAGTAGAAGTGGTTCCAATCTTGTACAAATGCTATTTTCCCTAGAGTTCAAGATAAGACACATCAGTGTTTCAGTCCATCTGTTAGTACTTTCCTGTTGCCAACGATGCTATGAAAGAATGAAGCCTTTTTCTCAACAGATATTCCACCATATACTACATTCTACTCCCATATTACTGAAGGGCATCACAGTTTTATTCTCATCTCAAGTAGAGCTCAGCCTAATATTTCCCTCATCCAAGTGCCACAGGCAGGAAAGGTCTTTCCATGATGTTCGCTGTTGCAACAGTGCCAGATCATTCTAGATCCAGCAGAACTTGGCAGAATTTCTCTATAATCTCTCTAAGTTCTCTACAATTAGTTTTCTCATTTCTCTTTTTATTCCTAACAGGAGTTGGGGAGGATTCCAGGTGCCATAGTTTGCTACTTTGTGAGTTCTCTAGGAACCCCTGAATTGTCCTTTGTCACATTCCTAACAGCCTTAGTCAGAGGCCTTAAAGTAACAGAAGGAAAGAGCTGAGGAAGGCCATCATTTTAGTGTACTTTACTCAGGGGATTTTTTGAGGCCAGTATCATTTATGATATTTAGTACAGAGACCTAAAGAGTAGATAAGTCTTCAGCTCCCTTCTGTGTCTCTGAAATTCAGAATTGGTATGCTAGATAGACATAACCAGGAAAGTTACATGCTTCTAAAGGCAATTACTGTGGCCACTGTCATAGCACTTACTCCTAAAGCAAACAATATGCACCCTAGCTTTGTACTGGATGAGTGAGTAGGTGTGTAGATGACCACAAGTACAGCAGTGAGAACAGCAGAGATGATTCTGAGTGTGGAGTGCTGTTGAAACAAGGTTCAGCCTATGTGCATGTTTATCTGTGCATAGTTCATGTGGTCCCTGGTTGCATACACAGAAATTTGGTTTCTCCTTCAGGGTGCACTGATTTCTCTGTAGCAGCTCTTTCCCCTAACTATTAAAATCACAGCATATTTTCACTCAACAACAAACTCACACAGGATTTTCAGAAGAATTCAAAAGTGGAAGAAGTATTCCCTTCAGTAGGAAAAAAACAGATTTCAATGCAGGACAGCCTGCATATATATAATAAAAACATTATTGCCATATGTGCTTCCTACACTTAAGCAA
The DNA here is from genome assembly GCA_014706295.1 of Lycocorax pyrrhopterus obiensis. NCBI lineage: Eukaryota > Metazoa > Chordata > Aves > Passeriformes > Paradisaeidae > Lycocorax > Lycocorax pyrrhopterus. Next base: position 54,678,754 of record JACSVZ010000002.1, on the reverse strand, counting down.
CAGATAGATATAGGCTAAATTTATATATCAGAAAACCCTTTTTCCTCTGTCTATTATCAGACAAAAAGATTTTTTTCATAGGAATTTTCCATCATAAGGAAATTTTACTCCAGGCTTATAAACCCCTGAAAATAAACGCTTTGTTACTGTAATGCTGATAAGCCCTCACTAGAGCCATACTAGTAGGAGCCATTCTCATATAGGGTTCAGAATGGTAATGTAGTCTAGCACTGTCCCTGGACAACTGCTTGTATTTACAGAAACTGAGGGGTTATTGTGCTGCAAACTTTTCACCTTGGTGTCTGAGGAATGAGGTGAAGAACAATAGAGATGTCTCACTGGGAGAATGGCTTCACTACATGCAGGATTGCACAACACTTTGAAATCTTCTACCATCCCAGTCCCATGCTGTCTCTGACTTGGCAAACACTTTCATTTAGTCAGGGATCAGTAGCTTGGGAGGGGGGGAAAGTTCCATTCTCCAGCTGTTGTGTCATTTCCCTTGATAAGTCCTAAATTGACCGAGTTATCCAGCTCCAAAGGAGCTTTTCTGTGGTAGACATGCTTTATTATGTGCCCTTTCAGGGACAAAGGCTTCTGTGTCCGTAAACTGCTATAGAGAGGAAGGACAGATTTATTCTCACAGCATCATAAGCATTATCTTCTGAGAGGTTAATGTAGAAGTAAAAAGACTGCTCAGCATTACCATCCAAAACCAGTGTTGTTGCTCCTTGATTATCAACCTGATGGGAGGCAGAATAAAAAGCCTGAAAGGCTGCTTCTCAGAAGGGAATATTTTAAAAGAGTATTTTTAAATTAAGGAGGTTTTAAAGGCAGAATTTTGTTTAGGCTTGTTCATTTGCTGCGTTGTTTTGGACATTCATGTGGCAGTTTAGGCTGGGTATTGCGTAAAAGGGAAGAAATAGTTGTGAATCTCCTTATTTGGCATTAAATTTAGATAAAGCAGAAAGACTTGATTTCAAGCTAAAAATCCAAGCAGCTCATACATATATATAGCCCTCCCCACAGACCGGAAACAAATATATTAACACCAACCTTCTTTCGCTATGTGGTAAGAAGGGAAAACAGGGAACATGACTCCTCAACCCAGAGAAGACTTTGCAAGGCATAAATGGCAGTGAGGAGCCCAGGCACACCCTCCCTCTGAGGTGAGCTGGCCTTTTTCAGGAGTTCAGCAACGGCATATCTTTGAAAATCTTCCACCAGCACCTGCAAACAACTGCAGCCCAGTCAGCATCTTAGCAATCTGAACGTGCTTCATAACACACCTGACAAGGCAAGTCTGTTTCTGTATGGGGAAGAAGAGAAAGGGGTCAGTATTAAAAAATTGAACTTGAAAGTCTTGACACTGAAAACAGCTATAAGCCTGTCCCACCGATATGTGATGCAAAGAACTGACATGATTAAAAAATATCTCAACAGATCCTCAGACAGCCACTGGAGAGGTGGATGGGGTAAATCTGGAAGAAATAAGAGAATTTGCCAAAGCTTTTAAAATCCGGCGCCTGTCCCTTGGCCTGACACAGACTCAAGTTGGCCAAGCCCTAAGCGCCACCGAAGGCCCAGCCTATAGCCAGTCTGCCATCTGCAGGTAACAAGTTACATCATAAACTCTCCTCTTCTCTCTTTGTTCTTCATAATGATCCAGCTTGTTGTGATGAGCATGCTTGTGTTTGAGTCTCATGACTTTAGAGTGTATTATTTAACCTGATATTTAAATTAGCCAATAATGTTGTTATCTAACATATAAATTGTTCTTATTGTATATCTTTAGAGTGATTTTGGTCTTTTTTTTTCTCCTCCTTTTTTAAACAAGTGAGAAACAATGTTCCTGGCATAGAGATTTAATTCCACAGACGAGTGGGAGTTCCTGCTGATGCTGGATAAGCACCAGCTGACCCTCTTCATACTGTGCCATTTTCTACAGATAGGGTTACTGAACAAATATTTCATGGCTGCATCCCTGCTAAGTTAAAACCTGTATTACTGTGGTTAGCACTTCACATAGAGGATGTTAATGATGATTTACCTAGGCAACACAGAAGGGAAAAAAATAGCCTTCCTGCTATCTTGCAAACCAGCAGGTATTCATCCTTTATCACCCAAATATTTACTGAAAAAACAGACAAACCCATGTATTCAAAGCAGAAGCAGAAATCTGTCCTAATCATAAGAAATAATAATACAGTCTTGACAGAGTTAAAGTAGAAGCAAACGCCTTATATGCATGTATATGTGTTACAGTAATCCCATGTTTATGCATGAGGTAACAAACACACTTAGGTAACAGCTTTTTCCTCTTGGGCAATGCCTTATAGTCCTTCTCCATCAGTGAAAGCCAAGAAACCAGCTCTAAGCTCATTTAAGTGGATTTTGTTCTTGGTGATCCATGAAATGCTATGTCTTTTTATCTGCTCTTTATACTTTTAATGTATTCCCCATAGAACGGAAGTGTACTTTTCCTGCAGTTAAAGACTAAGGTTATAAATAACATCAGTATGGGGTAGTGTGCTTGCAGCTCACATTTTGCTCAATGATTTTCCATAAAACCCATTGATTGTTGTTAAATACAAAAAGCTCCATAGGATCCTCTCACTTCTATGGTCTCCCCTACTGTTTTTTCTTATAAGATACCTCCCTGTAGAAAATAACCTTTATTCAGTCTATACAAGGATACTACTGCTGGGAAATTTGTTTCAAGACTTGTATGTTGTTATACCAAACATGTCCTGCAGAAACAACACTAACAAGCAATGCCAATGATATGAATGCTATTGCTCCCTATTGCTAAGGATTAATTTTGATTTTGTATTTTTTTTTTATTTCTTTGTGGTCAGTTGGCAAAGAATGCCTAAAATGGGTGGAGTTTTTAGCAACTGACAATTTTTTGTAGCCTTAAGTGGCTGTTTACCATATTATACTTTAAAGGGACACATTGCAGTTTCCTTTACTTTTGTCCAGTTTGCTATCTTCTCATTACCTCCATCTTCCTCACACTTTGAGAAAGCACTGGGGATGGTGAGACCTTTTACAGAGGGCTCCTTGGAGGGGCAAATTGCTCAGAACATGAGATTGGGTGCAAGAGCTGGTCCCAAATACTTGCAAGGTTACAGTTTTTTTAGTTTTCTTTGCCCACCTCAGATGGTTACCATTTTGGGGTGTAATTACATGCTATGACTGTGAATTTTTTGTTAAGCACCAAGACAAGCTGCTTCAGTGGCAGCATGTGTTCCTCAGAAATAGTAGATTTAATTTTTTTTTATTGTAACAAAGGAGTTTCAACATGAACTCCAGGTCAAAGGAAGGGGCAGTAAGGCAACCAACTTGAAGACAAATGTAGAATCTTCTGGTGGCCTACGCAGGTCATATGAGCAATATACCACTGTGATATGTTCTGCATGCAAATAGCAGCATTTTCATTAACTTGAGACAGTACATTCTAAAATATATCCTTCAGCCTGAAATATCACTGGGCACCAAGGAATGACACCTTGCAGTCAATACCACATTAAGATGTCAGGCACCAGTTACAAATTCTTTGGAGTATTATTATCTGAAACGATTCTATGTCATATTCTTTGTTTGTGAGAAGTGCTTTGTTTCTTGCTGGAATATTTTTGCTGCCTCCACGTGCTGAATAGAGACACTAAAAATGGCCAGCTACAGTCACCAAATTTCTTTGCATAAAAGCATTGATTCAGTCGGTCTTATCTCCAGAGCACTCTGTGATTAGTGGTGGTGGTGGTGCTTCAGCACCCCTTGGGCTGGAGAGCATAGCAGCGACATCCAATAATTGTTGCCTTTCTGCAGCATTAACTACCACAACATGCAGAGTGGACAGAGCAAAGTGGGAAAATACAAATGGGTAGCACCAGAGGAATTGGGTTAAGACTTTTTAATGTGTAACAAAAGAGGATGAACTCAGTAAATGAAAAAAGCAATTACTTACAAAACTTGAAACGTGAACTCAGCTCTTCTGCTCATTTTTGAAAGGATTAAAGCTTTGTGTGGCTGCTTTTCCAGATGTTTTATAATACTTGTAAAATCTGGTTTGCCAAAAGATTTTTGATGGCAAAATGATATATAGAAGACCTCATTTACAGGAAATGATATCATTCTGGTACAGTTTACAGAAATCCCACAATAAACTCAGCTTGGTGCCACAGCATATTAGTAGACTGTTATGCTGGTTTTCATCTGGAAAACATGAGTCTGTCTTTGCACATTGTGGGGACAGCAAGATAATTGCAAAGCGTCCAGCTGTTTCAGCTGAACACCACCGTGGCTATGGGAATTTTTTTTCCAACCCAGAAAAGGGATATAGCATTAACTTACAAACAGCGAAAATTGCTGAAAAATGGAAAGGAAACCTGATATTCAGAGGCTAGTGTTTGCCATTGGTTTTTATTATTAAAGCTGTGGTGTTTGGATAACATGGATTGGGAGGGATAACAAAAGGATTAAGCACAAAGACGAGATGATAAAAGCAATTGCCTTTGATATCATTTCCTGTAATTAGACTTAGTCTCAAGTGTTTTGAAGATCATCAGAAATATGAAAATGTGATTCTTAACCTGTATTATTTAGTGTACTTAGAATTTTGTTGTAGTGCTCATTTTGTGTTAGCTTAAATATCTAGCTATATATAAATATATATATATCTATATCTATGTATAGATATAGATATACCTATCTGACAGTTTTCGTAATCTATTGTAAATTATCTCTGCCAGTCAATTAGTCAGGCAGGCAGGAAGTCCCACCCTGGCAGAGCATCAGTGTAAGACTCTTCTTTCTCAATTTTCCCTCAGACACACCATCCTGAGAAGCCACTTTTTCCTACCACAGGAAGCCCAAGAGAACACTATAGCTAGCAGTCTGACAGCCAAACTGAACCCTGGCCTTTTGTATCCTGCCAGGTTTGAAAAGCTGGACATCACCCCTAAAAGTGCCCAGAAGATAAAGCCGGTGCTTGAGCGGTGGATGGCTGAGGCTGAGGCCCGCCATCGAGCAGGGATGCAGAACCTTACCGAGTTTATTGGGAGCGAACCATCCAAAAAGCGCAAGAGGCGTACCTCATTCACGCCACAAGCCCTTGAAATCTTGAATGCCCACTTTGAGAAGAACACGCATCCCTCTGGGCAAGAAATGACAGAGATTGCAGAGAAACTGAACTATGACCGGGAAGTAGTTAGAGTTTGGTTCTGCAATAAGAGGCAAGCACTGAAGAACACAATTAAACGTTTGAAACAACACGAGCCCGCGACGGCAGTTCCTATGGAGCCTTTAACAGACTCTCTGGAAGAAAACTCCTAAAAACAAAACAAAACCAAACCAAACCACACAGAAAAAAACCCCACACCAACCGAAACGTGTCCATTTGAACTCTGTGAAAATACCTATTCATCACCCTTGTAAGTAAAAGACTGAGAAAACTACAAGAAGGACAGAACAGTTTATAAATGTCCGTAGGTTTTCCTATTAAAAAAAAAAAAAACAAAAAACCAAACAAAACAAAAAAAATACACAACACTTAGAGTGTGTGTGGTAGAATTAGTTCCCAATAAAACCTGAAAAAGCCAGTTTTTTTAAATGGACTTAAAGTAAACCAAATAACTGCTTAATTTTTTTCTGTATATTATGAAAATATGAACACATTTTAAGGAAAAACAAAACAAACAAAAAAAAGAAAGAAAAAAAGAAAAAAACTTTTATCTGTTTGAAAGAGAATACAAGCCTGCCACCTGGAGGAGTGATTGTAGCCTTTCAGGTATCAAGTGCTGATTCACTATGAAAACTATTAACCAAAGTCAGAAACATGGCATTGCAAACTAGATTGTTAGTCTACTCTTTTATGAGTGTAAAATTGTGTTACGAATTTTTACATTTGTATTTTGCAAAGAGGAAAACAACAGGATTAATTTCTCTCATCCTTGTTTGTACCCCCTGCAGGTGTGTACAAAGTCATTCCGTAGCTGTCACCTCATTTTCTTTTCTTTTAGTCAACAGTTTTGCAATCTCCTAGCGTTTGGGTGCCAAAAATAATTACTTTTTATTGTGATTTGTGGGGTTTGTTATTTCTCTTCTAAGCGTGTATGTCTTGGTTTGCGTTTCTTTTTCTGGTTTTTTTTTCTGATTCTATTTGCTGCCTCCTCCCTTCCAGCTCATTCTCCATCCCTTCCCCAAGCCCCCCAAACCCAGTACTGTTTAAAGAATTTTAAAAAGAAAAGTGAAATCTTTTATATTGATATGTTGAAATACAATAGAGGACAAAGAAGGATTAGGATTATGTCTGATGGACTCTCAAGCCCACACTGAACATTGTGCTTTTTGTCAAATGTGTAGCTTGAGATTTCTCTGTCCTTTGGCCGTGAACCTGGCGAGGTTACCAAAACTCATTTTGCAGTATAAATATAAACTGCACACTTGGTACAGCACTGCATCTATATTTTGGTTCCATTTGAAGCAATTTCTCTCCAAAGTCTGCTAGCCAAAGAAATTTCTTGAGGTTTTGATGAAAACAAACGGACAGGCTGAGAAGTTATGAGGATGTTTTGATCATTACATCACTATGGATGATTTTGATGGTAGCGCTTTGTTCCTTCTGGCTTTTTTTGTGTCATATTGATGCTTGTCCTGTTGACTTCTTCAGTAGGAGGATGTGCTTCTGCAGGTGTTTGCTGCGGCCACTGGCTAGACTAAGCGATTGGGACATAGGGAAAACCACTGAATATCCCTTGATTATATAAGGTGGGTCACCTGCATTATGATTCAGGTGAACTGCTTTTTCTTTAAAGACAGTTTATCTCTGTGGCTTCCTTTCTGATTGGACAAGCATCTGCTAAAATACTATGGTCGTTGGACCTACAAGCATACCAAGGCTCAGAGGGAAAGAAAGGTGTTGCAGGTTCTTGATGGGGTGTGGGCTGACTTGTGAAGGTCATCTGCAATCTTCATGTTCTGCTCAGTTATGCTCAAGCGTTTGGGATTCTGCTCACTATTAGGGTAGAAGCTGCATCTTGATCAGGTCTTCCCAAAAGATAATATCAGATATTTGGTTCAGCTCACTGTACAGATGGTAGAGTAAAATTCTGCTGGTGTAACTCCTGATTGCATGCCTTGACCTAAGAATAGTTGTGCTGGATTTTTGGTGATCTACTCAGGATGTGGAAGAAAGTTCCTAAAGTGCTGGAGTCTTCAAACAACACCTCTTTTATTAAAGAGTTTTCAAGAGCTCCAAGCTATATCCGAAACTTAGTGAAAGAAACGGACTTTCATTGATTTCACTAGGCTTTGAATCTGGCCCTCAGTATTTTATTAATGGGATTTGCCTTGTAAAGTGGGGTATTTATTGCACGGTTAGTGGAACTTTAAGATTTCAGAGACCATCATCTGGGCCAGAAGCTGCTTCTAAATGTGAGCACTCTCAAAGGTCAGTGTTGGAGCACGCTGAGGATCCAGTACTCCAGGATGGGCTCGTTTCCAGCAAATGCATTTTAGACTAAGCTTCAGCAGGGTATGTTTAAGGATATTTTCAGTATTGCTTTTATGAGGAGGAGAGTGACAATTGTTATTGACTCTTTTTCAGCTGTTGATATATAAATAACTGCTGATGGGAACAAACACCTCAGTAACCATCGGCAAATTGTGAGGGACAAAAAAGATGCTTTATCCAAGCCGAGCATGTAAAGTAGGGAGTCTCACAGCAACATCTGCCCCTCTGGGTTTTCTTTTTACCCTCTCTCTCCAGAGACACCTATATCCACAGAAATATCTATGTTGTCTATAACAAACAGCCCTAAACTGTGTGGCCACAGTTCAGTGTACATAATGATCAGACCACCATCCAGAAGCCAAGAGGAAAGCAGGGATGAGCAAACCATATTTGGAAGCAGTCACTCCTGAAATCCTACCCATGTCTCCAGAACACTCCTAATTGCCCAGTCATTAATGCCACATACACAATTACATGTTCAGTCATCCTTAAGGCCATACCCTCCCCCACTCCATCCCCACCATCAACAGCCTGGGAACAAAACCATCAACCATTCTTTGCCTAAAAACTAAATTTCCAAGTCTCCCAGGGACTGCTCTAAATTCTGTGAAGAAAAATCCCCTAAGAAGAAAAGTTAACTAAACACTGTATGAAAGATACTAAATGTTTAAAAATATGCTGGCAGCAGTTATATAAGCTCTTTTCTGTTCCAAGTACATATCAGAAGGATATAACTAGGACAGTGAAAATGTAAAATAAATATAAATTGCCAGCATGGAAGAAAAAATAATGTTCATCCCACAGTCTTAAAATCATTCATGTGCAGTGATTTTTTTTACAGTTTTCTAATTTTGTATTATGTTTTGTAAATTATTTATAAAGTGTTGTAATGCTTCTCATATTAATTTTTTTATACACAAATTTTTGCTATGAGGCATAAATCGTGCCTGAACAGATTCTTAGGAAGACAAATTATGTGTAAGTCATACATCTTTGGGGGGGCCATAAATATTTTGTTTTATTTTGTTACTGGCAACATTTCTGGTTCCCATTTGTAAACAATTTTCATGTATTGATAACATTTGAATACCTTTTAATTTTGCATGTGACTAAAAGATAGATTGCTACCAGCAAATGAAACAAAAGTCTCTTCGGTCATATGTGAAGGTTTAATGGTTTTCCAATTTGTTGATAATTGATTTTTTTTTAATATATATATATATAAAATATTATTTGAATAATGAACCAAGGGTTCACTTACTGTTCTGATTTTGTCTTTTTATGTTTTTCACTAAAAAACTATTTTGGACAGTTGAAAAAATCAAATGAATTCAAATGGTTCCAATTTCTTTACATTATTACTGAAAAAAAGAAAAAAAAAGCCAAAAAAAAAAAGAAAAAAAGAAAAAAAAGAGGGAGAACAAGGAAGCAAAAAGGAGCTAGGAAGGAACAAGTAGAGGCGTATCAAAGAACTCAAGCTATAACCAAAAAGAAATACGTAAAATGCCTTTGCTCGTCTTCTCAATGCTGGACCAAAGCTCAATGTATGTAGGTATATGCACATTGTATAGATATGGCTAAATGTTGCTGACAATCTCGCAATACTAAACTGTTACTATTAAAAAAAAATACAAAAATAAAACTGTTCATCAGTGTTTTACCTCAGCACTCTACTTGTACCCAGTTATTGACCAACATTCAAATAAGAAGATAAGAGAGGAAATTGATTTCCATGTCAATGTTTGACTGTAAAATCTGTTTGGAAAACATTTTGTAATGAGCTTTTTGTCACGTGGTTTGCTTGTTTCCAACTTGAGACTATGTGGGGCACATTTGTTTATTTATTGTTAAAAAGTGATATTATTACTATTATTATTATTATTAATTATTATTATTACTATTATTATTATTATTTTTGTCCTATGTGCTATAATCTACAGAATGGTCACCAGGGTCACTTATGAAGCACTGCAAAGAGATCTGTTTTTCCATGCATGGAGCATGCAGGGGGAAAGATGGCAGTACAAAATGGACTGTATTGTGTTGTTAAAAAATATGAATAAATAAAAAAGGAGTGGATATGGTGGACTTGTGACCAAGAAAACAAACTGGATATTTAAAAGCTCCTTACTACTCTGACTTTGAAACCAAAGCTGATTTATCTGCACAGGTTGCTTAACATGAAAAAAATAAAAAATAAAAAAACTGACAAAAACTGTACTTAATCTAGAGCAATATCTGTATGGTCAGTAAAGCTGCACTTTGTGTATTTCTTAACAGCTTCAGATCTGTCACTTTTAATTTGTACCATAAAAAATAAAGAATTGTTTGACATGAAAAATAAGCTCCTTTCATGTGTTTGTCTTAAATCTCATGCATTATTCACATTATCCAAGTTCATGTAATTTCACATCGGTTCAATACAAAAATAGTTAAATGCTTGAAAAAAGGAAGAGAGAAAATCCATTTGCACAGTGGAGCATAACTTTATCTGCAAAACTAAACACTGTTTCTGTATCCAGAGTGGGTGCATGCATTGGCGATGTCTTATTTTCTCTACAGGTATTGCAGAGTAGAGGATCTCCCTCAGGAGTACTCTGGAAGCCCCCCAGGTGAGTGTGTGTTGTCCCCCAGGCCAGATGGAGCAAAGCACAGATGGACACGAAGGCCAGTGTATCCCCCCATGCTTCCATCCACAGTCCCATAACAAAGCTGTGGTAAGTGATAGAAGAGGAGTGTGTTAGAGAGGCTGGGTCAGCCATTTAAATTATTTCTCTTGCATTTTTGCAGAGCTCATGGGGCTCATTATTCAATTCTTCCTGTAATTATGATATTAGGTCACAGAAATGCCTGTTTTTCAGGCCACTTCTCTTGAGTCATATTGAGTTCTGTCAAAATACAGGATTCTGAAATATCAGCATATTTTAGAAATGAATTAGTTGTATTATAAAGGTTTTTTTGGAAAAAAAACAGCCTAGAAATAAAAGCTCTGACAATCTTAGAATACTGTGTTTAAGACTTGGGAGCAAAATTTTTACGAATATCTTTTTCTTTGATTTTGTTTAATATTGTTTTACTTTTCCAGTATCATGTGTTAAATAATCAAAACTAAAACAATTTATTTGCATGGAAAAACAGAGAGCATTTGGAATATTTATTTATTTATTGTGAATTTTTTCCAGATCAGAATTTCCCTTTTATATGCAATTTTTTCTGTATTTTGTGAGGTACATAAGAAAGAGAACAAAAAAGGTAGCTTTTTTGTAGACATAATGATAGAAGCTTCATAAACAAGGCAAAGATTGCATCAGGTCCTCTAGGCATCATGTCTCCATACCATGGTCTAACAGCCGCTTCACGCACATGTCATTCATCTACTTATACAATACAAGGGTGTGGAGAATGACCCTTTGTGCTTTCTTATCAACTACTAAAAGCTGAAAACATATTTTTTCATTCCATTGTGATAAAGCTGCAAGAAAACATTGATTAGTCTTTTTCCCCAAGTCTATTTAAAAATGCAAAACTTCCTCTTTTCATCATGCTATAGGTATTTTAGCTGCCTCATAGGCACATGACCCTACCTAGCCATTACAGATCCAAATAACCTGGATCTATCAAGTTGCAAGAAATGGTGACTTTGCAAATTGAATCAATTAAGTTCCTATTGATCACTGAAATCTCAAAATAGATCCTACCTTAGAGCTACTGAATACTGACTACAAGACTTCACACTCCTTACTGACTGCTTAAAAATCAAATTTCTACAAATTGACAATGACAGGACTTTAGAGCTCCTTAAGTGCACCATAAAGGACAAGGACTTTTAGAAGCACATTGCTTTCCATGCCTCTCTTTTGTACTTCCAGAAAAAAAAAAGGAAAAAAAACCAACAAAACCCCTAAAACACAAAAACCCAGACATATTTGCGATACTCTTCATAAACAATGAACTCGGTCTGTGTCCTGTCCTTCCCTTAAGACAGGTATCATGGGAGGAAAGCTGGCATTAAGGTCAGAGAACTATGCAGAAGTTGTAGAATACATGTTTTTATATGGTCTCTTCTCCTGTGTAGCTGCTTTAGGACTGATCACTGCCTAAATCTGTAAGTGTTAAAAAAACCTTTCAGTACTAGCAGAGCTTTGATAAGCAAAGATTCTCTTCTACTGGCTTAAATTTCAATCAAACAAGCACTCAGGAAGCAAAATAGACTTATCAAGAGGGAAGGTTCCAAGAGGGTTTGTTTTTTAATCTGAGAATCCAGATTTAATATTAATCAGTTCCATACGAGATCGTGAAGTTCTTGAAAATATTTGATAACTAAAGACTTGACAGATTTTTTTTTTCCTTCTCTCTCCATCTGCTCTACAGACCTGTAGGTTTGGTTTTTATTTCACTCACAGTCCTTTATGCTGCATTTTGCCATACTATGGACAGACAACAGTGGTCAGGACTGAGAAAAATCACCACATAGCCCACCAGCCCATTACTGTCGTTTTCAATCCAGACCCCAATTGCCCTGGTTTTTCTAAAATGCCAGCAACAGCCTTGTATAATCCACCACAGCAGCTGCAGGGAGGGCATGTAGCAGCTCAAGTAATAAAGAGCTTTTCATTTTATTGGACACTGAACTTCTTCTATAATCAGTGGCCTCATGTCAAAACATTTCTCAGCCCAAGAGCTGCGTGTGTGGCCACAGGCACACTCAGTGTGGGTGGGTTGTGGGTCAGGCCACAAACTCATACACAAATCAAGGGACAGCAAAAAATGGCTTTGGTGGTAATAAAACTGTGGTAGGGACTACATGAGTGGGCCAGTCCTAAAAGAGCACAAGATTCTGGTTTTGTGGTGTAGCTTAAAATCCAGCCTCCACCATCACAGCATCAACCAGCTTGTCAGGGATGGAGTCACTCCCTTCTTTTCAGACGTCACATAATGTTGGTGTTCAGCTAATCAGATCCTGGCTTTCAATGAAGAAAAATCCATGCTCCATCCAATTTATCCATCAGTACCACCAACAGGAAGATATCCCACCCTGTATGTTCTCTGTCATTGATAGCCCCAGAAAAGTTCCTCAAATGGTCCCAGAATACTGGAGGTCTTAGAAGACAGTAAGATGGTGACATTCACAAATCTGGATTGTGTGGCAATTTGCAATTGATCCTTGCAGAGCCAGAATTGTCCCAGAAGCATGGATTTCCTGGAGGCAGTGTGTAACCTCTGCCTCGCTTATTTTTAAAATTCACTGAAGAACTTGTGCTTACATTCAGTCATTTTGGTTAGCTTTTAGTCATAGAATCATAGAACGGTTTGGGTCAGAAGAGACCTTAAAGATCATCTAGTTCCAACCCCTTGCCATGGGAAGGATACCCTCCACTAGACCAGATTGCTCAGAGCCTCATCCAGCCTGGGTCTTGTACACTTCCAGGGATGTGGCATCCACAGCTTCTCCAGGCTGTTTGTTCCAGTGCCTCACCACCTTCACAATAAAGAGTTTCTTCCTAAGATCTAATCTAACCCTACTCTCTTTCAATTTAAATTCATTCTCCCCCATCCTGTCACCACATGCTCGTGTAAGAGGTCCCTCTCCATCTCTCTTTTAGGCTCACTTCAAGTACTGGAAGGGAGCAATTAAGTCACTCAAAAGCCCTCTCTTCTCCAGGCTAAACAATCCCAGTTCTCGCAGCCTTTCTCCATAGGAGAGGTCCTCCAACCCTCTGACCAACTTGCTGGCCTCCTCTGGACTTCCTTCAACAGGCTGATGTCCTTCCTGTGCTGGGGACCCCAGAGCTGGACTCAGCACTCCAGGTGGGGTCTCACCAGAGAGGACCAGAGGGGCAGAACTGCCTCCCTTGACCTGCTGGCCATGCTGCTTTTCATCGTTGGCTCTCTGGGCTGTGAGTGCACATGGCTGAGTCATGTCCAGCCTCTCATCCACCAGCACCCCCAAGTCCTTCTGGGCAGGGCTGCTCTCGATCTGCTCATCCCCCAGCCTGTGCTGATACTGGGGGTTGTCCCAACCCAGGTACAGCACCTTGCACTTGGTCTTGTTAAACCTTATAAGATTCCCATGGGCCCACCTGAGCTTGCCCAGGTCCCTCTGGATGGCATCCCATCCTTCAGGTGTGGCAGCCGCACCACTCAGCTTGGTGTCATCTGCAAATCTGCTGAGGGTGCATTTGATCCCATTGTCTGTGTCATTAATGAAGATATCAAATAACACAGGTCCCGATGCCTGCTGAAGGCCACCACCTGTCACTGATGTCCATTGGGACTCTGAGCCATTGACCATTACCCTCTGGATGTGACCATCCGAGCAATTTCTTATTCATATAATAGTCCATTCATCAAAGCATCTTTCTCCAATTTAGAGAGAAGGATGTTGTGGCAGTGTCAAAGGCTTTATAGAAGTCCAGACAGATGACATCTGTCCACTAATGCAATCACTCCATCATAGAACGTCACTAAGTTGGTCAGGCAGGATTTGCCCTTGGTGAAGCCATGCTGGCTGTCCTGAATCACCTCCCTGTCCTCCATGTGCCTTAACACAGCTTCCAGGAGGATGTATTCCATGATCTTCCCAGGCACAGAGGTGCAGTTACCAGTGTTATCCTTTCTAACCTTTTTAAAGATGGGTGCAATGTTTCCTCTTTTCTAGTCACCTGGGACTTCACCTGACTGCCATCACTTTTCAAATATCATGGAGAATGGCTTGGGAACTACATCAGCCAGTTCCAAGTAATGCTATTAATTTTTAACACCTCGTGTCCTCATGAACTGTTGATACTTTTCTCTAAAACATATTAACTTGTCTTTTAACTATTAACTGAAATGAAAAGAACACAAAACTCTGAAGATCCTTTAATTTATTTTTGCAAAGAAGGCACTATGGTGTTTTTTACCATTTTGCCTCTGTCCTTTTGACATTTTCAGCTCAATTATGTGTTCTTAAACAGAGGAGCCTGAAAACTTTCTCCAGAATTACCCTTCAATTCATTCAGGTTGAAAGCAGCTGAAGAGAAGTGGCTATCTCTTGAACAGCAGCAGCTATTTTCAGTTACAAGTTGAGGAGTCGGAAGAGACTCATCTTGTGAGTTCATAATGCGCATAACTTTGTTTGCCCAGCTAATGTTACAGATACTTTGATGCTACCTTCATAGATACATTTAGTGACATGTGTAAGTCTTCACAGGATTGGACCTACCCTCGGCATTTGTGAATCAATGCTCTTATTTATCACTTTTTCTGGCTCATTCATCAGTAAATCTTGATGTGCCCTTTATTATTTTGGGCACATATTCATTATTCTCTGAGTTGAGATACAACTCATAAGGGACTGTATCTCAACAGGAAAGGTATGTGCATGTTTCTTCTAAAATTAACACATCTGTTTCTGGCTCAGCAATTGACTGCCAAAAACACTGTTGAAGATAATCTGGAGGGGAACACTGAGGGAAACATTGAGGGGAACATTGAGAGGAATAAGTGCAAGAGAATGAGTCATTAGTTATTTTTTAAATACTCTCTATTGTTTCACTTCATTTAAGATCCTTCTGTAGGTACCCTAAGAAATTTCCATACTGACCATTAATAAGGAGAAACAGCAGCACAATTTTGTATCTGTGGTATAACTAATCCTAAGCATGTGCATCAGCAGCCTAACCCTCAGACTTATCGACTCATCTAGAGATCAAAACTCACCAGGTGGTCTATACATCCAGAGAGAGGAACACAAAGAGCAGGGATCCAAAATCCACATTGGCATATGCACTTTTCAGGTCATGATACCTTCAAAGAAATTATTCAACAGGCAATATGTAATAAAGACCCCATCTGAAAAGGAAAAAACACTAATTCATTTGTTAAAAAAAAAGGAAAGAAAAAAAGGCAGAACTGACAGTCCATGTCTCTTCCTAAGATGTGTTGGAACAGCCATACACAGCAGTAAAAGCCTATCAATCGCTTGGTATCAGCTGAGCATACACTCACTGTACATCAAGGTTCTGAGAAGTCTGTATTATTTACAGCACACTTTCCTCTGCTGTGGCTAAAGGTGTGATATCAAAAGCAGATGTGTGGCCCTAGATAGCAGGTGAAGATCAGAATATGACAAGTTACATTTATGTCTGGAAATGGGTTGAATTTCACACTAAAATTGAAACCTGAGTGTTCTAAACAAGTTAACACTTTTTAAAAGATAAATATTGAGATGTTTTACTGGAGTAACAGGAATAATTTCCTTAAAGCTAATTTAAATATTATTTTATATGCAATCATTAATGGTTTTTAGAGGGCAGGAAGGTAATGTCCATTTTCAAAGAATCACATCAGGTAGTTCTTTATTGTTTGCGCGCAGATTTGGTTTTTTTGTATTTTAATTACATGTAATTATTTAATACATAAAAATGAATGTGCCTATATGCAAAGCCAGCATCTCCTGTTTAGTCCAATCATGTCTCAGGTAAGCAAGCCTGAGTATTTAAATGTATTTAAATGTTTACATAGCCATGTTAGTTTTGTATCATAAAGAAACAACTCATTGCATGCTTCTTTCTTTACCTACTTAGATTTCACACAATTTTAACCTCAGTGCTTTAAAAGATTGGCCAGTTTCAAACAAATCTGACATAAGGGAAATAGATAACTACAGGTTTAATGAAAATAGCCTAGAGAAAAAAGAGGTAGATCAGACTCCCAGGTGAGAAAAAGGCTGCAGTAAGTACTTACAAGTAAGTTCCTCTCCAGATTATCTTCAACAGTGTTTTTGGCAGTCAATTGCTGAGCCAGAAACAGATGTGTTAATTTTAGAAGAAACACGCACATGCCTTTCCTGTTGAGATACAGCCCCTTATGAGTTGTTTGTGTTTCCAAAATAATAAAGGGCACATCAAGATTTACTGATGAATGAGCCAGAAAAAGTGATAAATAAGAGTATTGATTCACAAATGCCGAGGGTAGGTCTAATCCTGTCCTTACACATGTTGGCTTAAATCCTGTGGCTGGATAGGACTCCCTGCAATGCACGCACCTGAAGCACATGGTGCCTGGTTCCTGAGGCCTAAGGACATTTCGGGATGCCACCATGGGAGTAATGAATAAGGAAGCAAAATCAGCCACAGACACTGAGGAGCTGGAAAGTGCTGCAGAGGTGACCTACCAGTCTTACACATGTCACTAAATGTATCCATGAAGGTAGCATCAAAGTATCTGTAACACTAGCTGGGCAAACAAACCTATGCACATTACGAACTTGACTAAGTAACTGACTCAACACCAGAGAGAATCGACTTGGACAAGCAGAAAGATAGTCCTTCTAAAAACCCCAGCTGTGGGAAGAAATATCACTGAGCTCACTAGCCACCAGGAGATGCATATCCTGGGAAACCAGATTTCATTTGTCTTGGTGCTCAAAGTTCTTCATAATTTTCATATGATTCACAAGACCAGACACTGACGTCTTGGAACAGGCATATCAGAAAGGACCAGTGTTGGTCTCACATCCTTTCTTCCACAAAGCCCACTCCTAAATTTTTCAGAGAAGTTAACTTTGCAGGGGTGCATTTAAATTACAATAAATGGTACAAAGCTTTTCCCAGCACAACAGGCCTTGACTTCCTGTAAAACTGTTCCTTACTGTGGAGGGGTACTGTCTTTAAAAGAAAGCAGCCTGTCACTTCAATTTCATATACAACAGATATTATTATTCATATACAGATATAGTATTATAATTTAGGATGAAGAAAATCTCTAGCCGAAAAAAGCCCTCCATTCCTCTTGCACTGGGAAGATGATTAAAAGGAAAGGGGAGAGGAAAAGAGCATCTCTGTAGATACTGGACATGAAGTATTGTATTAGAAACTCTATTTTTGTGGTTCAGGGTTTAACACAATAAAATAGGCTACTTTTGAACACAGGAGAGAAATAAACACACGTTTTCACTCATTACTCTAACAAAATCTGTAGCAGGTTTAAGGCTATTTGTGCTTGCCACTGTCATCAAGCCACCTATTTAAACCGGGGGAGATGTGCAAGTGTACAAGAGTATAGGTTTACCTTAAGTTGCTTTGTTGCTTGCTTGCTGGAGTGTTGATTCCAGAAGTGTAAAGGATTTGGACATTTTTTTTCGAAGTTTTCTGCTTTTTCAAATGCTTATCTGCTTTCAAAGAAGCTCTGAGGCTCACTACACCACTTGTGCCATAAAATGGGTTAGAGGAGTCCAGAAAAGTCTATATCCAGTTCAGTTTGTTGGAATGAAGGTTGATAGTGCTTGGCAATGAGGCTTATTTCTCTCTGAAAACGCCCCCCCAAAGAGAAAAAGTCATGTCCTACTACATAGCCCTGTGCAAGCCAGACGTTCTGCAAGGCTAAACCACACCAAGCTTAGAGTCATCTCTCTGCACTGGGGGTCCACTTCAGGGCCTGTCTGGTGTTAAATCCTGTGGCTGGATAGGACTCCCTGCAATGCATGCACCTGAAAGACGTGGTGCCTGGTTCCTGAGGCCTAAGGACATTTCGGGATGCCCCTGGGAGATATGAATAAGGAAGCAAAATCAGCCACAGACACCGAGGAGCTGGAAAGTGCTGCAGAGGTGACCTACCACTCTCCAAAATGGAAAATCTGACGAAAGAGAGGTTTTAGCAATACAGCTAATTGGGCAAAAACGTAATCCTGAAGACCTTTTCTTACATAAAGCAATTTTTAAGTATAGTCCAGATAATCAACATGTATTTTTTTTCCCCTTTCTTTAGTCAGTCCTAGTGACTTTTCTTCAGGCTCTCTGGTATTTCAACCATTGCTTTTCTTTGCCTTTGATGTTTACAGCACAATCTGAACAGAGTCAAAGACTATAAATATAACTGTCAGGTGCAATTTACAGTCTTCCCCAAAATCCTCATATCCAGATCCACTAGGCAGCAGATTTCAGAAGATGATCATCCATAATTTTCTCTTGGCATAGGCAAATGTGCTCTGCAAACAGCAGGATGGCCTGCTATGCCCCTTTCTCGTCCCCACCAACTGTCTCTTCATATCTTCCAGCAGATAATCTCTTCTTATAATTCATTATCTCATTATAGTTGGGACAACCTCAAGAAACACTTAGTTTTCAAACTTTTTAAGCCAACTCACTTCTCCATGACTGCAACTGGTTAAAATGCAATCATACAAGCTGCTCCAATGGCAAAGGTGCAAGAAGAATGGAATAAGGAAAAGACTGAGCACAGAAATATTGTGCAGGAGCACAGGTGTATCTAAAACCCCACCCCATCCACATCCACAAAAAGCAGGTAACTTTTCACTGCCTCAGAATTTCATCAGGTCATTTAGAGAGACTCACACCACCTTACGATTGTGCTTTGAATTTTCCGCCTGCTCACATTATCCCAGTAATATTTAATCTTTTTTTTCCTCCTTTAGCAACATGAAGAATATACTGTATCTGTTCGGAAGGAAAACTACTTGTTTGAGGACTGACTTGCCGGAAATATCTGTATTTTTGTTAATGAACCTCAGAGAATTTCCCTAAAATAAGGAATTGTGTGAGGAAAAAGGAACTGAAATGTGCTCTTTTCTTCATATCAGTATTGAAGTAGTTTAGGCTTTTTCTTTGTTATTTTTTTAACATTATGACATGATCAAATCCCTTCTTTGCGTCTCAATCTCTTAAATTCCAATTTAAGCTGCTGCTGTGATTAAGGAGAAAAATTAAAATTAATTATTCTTATTTCATAATGTAAGGTGGTCCTAGACATAAGCATGCCTAAGTAAAGAACCAAGTGCTGACTTCCTAGTATACTCCCTGCTACCATGCTGGGAAGAGGTTTATTGCATGTGAGAAGTATCAGGCTGGTGGAAAAACCTAGACCCATCTTTCTCATTGATGCAGTATAGCACATACAACAAGAGAGAAAAAAAAAAACCAATCAAGTTCTATACCCCTACATAGACCTTGTCCTTCCTCTTGAGACTCCTGACAGTCAGGACAGAGTGCAAGCTACTACTGATGTAACAACAATTTTCCTGTTAGAGATACCACTCTGCTTTGAGCCGGATTCATCATCAACAATTCACCTCACATAGGACACCAAATGGCGTCTCTCATGTGCAAACAACTTGTAAACTAATAATAAGAGGAACAGATATTTAATAATTGATAATGAAATGGAGTAAAATCAGTGACCTTGGCAGGAAACATTCTATGTCTTATTAGCAATTGCCAGAGCCAGTCATCCATCCCCCTTAAATCCATTTCCTGAATGTATTGCATCTCTTGAATTTATACTGCTCTGGCATGAAACCATGAACATCACATTTCTGCAGTTCACTGTCTTGCAGTCTAAACCCAGCAGATTTTGCTCCTCCTACCAACAACAGCCTCTTTGTCTATTTTTCCTGCATATAGATATATATGCTTCTCTAACTTTTCACAGAACTATAGCTGTAGAAATATTTGTGGGTTCAATGATTTTATTGATCTTGGTAGCCTCAGGTTGCACAGTGCCTTAGCACAACTGGAGTTTATGGACTACTGGCATGAGGTATATATTTCAGAGTTCTCCTTAGAAGCTTCAGAAAAAATGAGGGCCATATTATTCCTTCTACAGGTTTTATGGTAGAAAAAAGTGCATTGTAGACAATGATTACACAGTACATTGTGCAAAAATCATTGCCAGGCACCAAAAAATCACCCCCTATACAGTGTTGTTGGCAGCACAACAAACATTCTACACCAGGCTTTTTATAAGCAATATTAATCTTTCCTGCTGGAGTTACCCACTGTTAATGCACTGTCATAGTAAGGTTGTATGTTTAAGTCATTCAGAAGTCCTCACATTTTAAATAAACTATTTTTCAAGTATATTCTGACCAAACACAATGCAAGTACATCTTCTTTCTGCATCTTCTAGAGCCTTCTTCAGCCTTTTGGAAGCGATTCAAGATTAACCACATTTTACCATGTATGTTCACACGATTACACAGTCACACAAATGCAAATGTTTATGTGATACATGTATTTCTGTATTTATATATGCACACACAAACGTGCCGTAGATATGGATACAGATGCATAAAACATTTCAGCTGTGGCTATTGTAGACACATTTGAAGCCATTGCTGAATGAATGGTTGACCGATTTAATCTTTGTCTAAAGAAATGCCTTGCTATGTTATTTTTGGCTTCCGTTGCGTTTTAAAGCACTCACTCCTAAATTAGGACTGGAGAGGTTTCAGGCTTCAGAAAAAGGCTAGCATTTACTTGTCTCCAGAACAAGAGCAGGCTGTTCCTGAAAATAAACCTTCGTAACTATTTTTAATGTGTCTGGGTATTTTAAGGGCTCAGCAGCAGCAGTAGCAGCAACAGCAGCAGCAGCAGCAGCAGCAGGGGAAAAAGTCAAGTATTTTTGATGATTCCATTCCTTATACCACACAGCTAATTATTTTGGAAGAGGTTTTTTCTTTTCATCTTTTCATTCTGCACGAATATGGATTGATTTTTTTTTCTCCTGCCATTGCCTGCAGCAAAGTGAAATGCACACATAAAATAACCATATAAAAGTCTAACAACCTTTTTCAAAGTGTTTTCTTACACATCCTCCTGGAAGAAAAATCACAGAGATTTGTTGTCAGGGGTGTGCGGGATGTTGAAAGAGGAGAGGAGATAGGATATTTGTACATCTGCCTAGATTCAGAAGAGTTTTAAATTAATAAAACTTCTTATATTCTGTGAGAGTAGATTATAAGTAGATTCAATTGTAGGAAACAATGAGTAGGACTTGAATGAAAACTACGAAAAAATATTTCTTCGCATATGTGTTGGAACTCATTAGTGAATTTTGTTTAGTGACCTTTCTATGTTTGCTTTCTAAAGACATTTGGGGATTTTTGATGCAGTGCCATCTTTATTATCCAAGTCTAAAACTCAATCACTTACACTAAGTCTTCAGTGGCAGATGCACTATCTTCACTAGCTATTTGGAGTATGATGTTACAAAAAGCACAAATAAGATAATTAGTGGAAGCATCTTTCTGGGATGTAAAAGAAGCCAGCTGCATATTCAGACTTTGAATTCAGGAGGGGTCTGGGTTCCTTTCAGATGTAGTGTGGAAGAGTCCAGTTCAGTAGTGAACTGCAAGTTATGGTATGAAATGGATAAAATTCGAACATAAATTATCCTGTCAAGACAGTCTGTAACTACTGGAAACTACTCAAAGAAATCTGCACTGGTTCTGAATGATACAGACCGATGGCTATTCTCCGCTACCCAATGCAATCTAAAATAATAGAGCTTTTTACATGAAAGTATATAAATTACTTAGCTCTAGGAACACTGACATTTTTCATCATTTGGAAGGTTGTACAGAAGCATTAAAACTCTTTCTGTTTGCATTTTGGCAGGGTACCCCTGGAGATAAGCCCATGTACCTGCTCTGCCTTTGCTTCCCAGAAGGGCAGATTGCCCTGTTATCCTTCCTTGAAAGCCTTTACAACAGCTTCCTTGCCACCTCTCTGAACAGGCCAGTACAGGGCACACCTCTGCAGCACTCGCACACCAACCTCCACCCAGAGCACCAGCGACTGCAGCCCCCTCAGATCATCTTGAGGCATTTACAGTTTCCCCCCTCTCTTCCCAAGGGCAGAAGTCACTATAATCTTGGGCCAGATAGCTCCTCTTGGCACCATGAATAACATTCATATGAACACAAAGTGAGCTGGAACAGGTCTTCAGGGGCTGAACGTCTGACAAACCAAAGCATGCATCTACTGATTGTCTTTGTCAGCTCTCAGTAGACAATGTTTTAACATTTACAGGTAACTGAACGCTGCCATTTCCAATACATTTACAGCAAGAATCTCTCTCATCATTAATTCTACAGGCTTCTATAGATGTTAAAATGGTGCTGACATTTAAAGCATGACAACTCTAATATATGCAACCAACATAGATGTCTACATAGTAGAAAATTAAGTTCCACACTGCTGACAATTAACTCCGGTATCTTGCAATTAGCATTTGCCTTGGTAAGTAACACGTATGTGTGCACACAGAAAACTGAAGAACCAATTTTAAAGTCACTTTGCTGCAATTTCTGAGTAACAAAGAGTTTTGAAAACCAGTAGCTGTCTCAAGACGCATATGTGGAGCAAGGATGGACCACCCTGGAGAAAATCTATAGGCCTGTCAAAATGGCAGGTGGGGTTTAGGCATCACTGGCCTTTCTCCCTTTGAGGGGGAAAAATTCTGGGCAGCATTTTCAGGGTTTATCAGTTTGATTTGGGGGTTATTTTCTCAAGGATGTGGACTTGTGCAAAGACCAGTATGGTTAATGCCCCAACGGCACCAACAGACCTTACCATCCCCTCCCCTGCCTTCAAGAAGTTCATTTCAGCCCAGCTTGGACCATCAGTCCCTGTCTCAGGAGTGCTGACATCCAGCTCCCCACAGTCCTGCCCTGGCACTGAGCTGGCCAATGTCCTGGCATGGCCTCTTATCTCTTATTATCATGAACCTGCCAGGCAGTCTGGTATGAACCCAACTTCCCAGCCTCCCTAAGCCCACCCTGCTCACACCTCCCAGGGATGGTGGGACCAGTTCCTGGCCAGCAAATTCCCCTTCCAGTCTCTTAAGAACCTGCTATGGCTGGCCCCTGACAGGTGCTATGCAATGTCAGCTTTGCTTTGGGAGCTTTGGTTTTTCTCTCCCTTGGAGAGAAGCAGTCTTCAAATGTTTCACCTGGATCTTGGAGACTGGAACAACCTGAATGCTCTGAGGTACTCATTCTACAGTAAGAACAAGAAAACTTTGCTTTCACAGGCTTGCCATGGCTGTATACTCAGAAATACTTGTATTTTTATACCCAGAAACAGGCTTAATAATGCACCACACGCTGACTAATGCCGTCCTGCCTGGCTCCGTGAATGCACAGGCAGGTTCAGTATTAAGTCAGTAGCAAAGAGATGGGAAGGGAATTTGCTTTTCCTTCATTCCGAGAGTTTATTACATCTTTACCCTCGAAGGGCAGGCCAGCAAATACCAGGAACACTGGCTCACTGAGGGTTTTTCCCAGGGCCGGGGGAAAGGCAGGATTAGGGAACGGGGACCAATGGGAGAGCCCTGGGGGAGTGACGAGGCTGAAAGCCAACCGGGGAATTCAAACCGGGACAGAACATACCAAAGGGCAATGAACCCCGGGGGGAGCCCACTCTGGTCACCCCAACACAAAGGCATGTTCACTGGCTCCCACGGCTGACAAGGGTAACTTTGGAGTACATATTCCCAGTCTACGCAAATATGAAATCAAGATGAGTAGCACAGCCCTCTCTTGTGGAGGTCATGGGCAGACCCCCAGCAGAAAGAATTGCAGCAGCTTAAGATCTTGATTGCCCAAGAGCTGATTCACACCACCTTTTTGCTCCCTTTCTCTCTTGTGTTGCACCCACCATACCACCACCAAAGGAAAGAAGAAAGTGTTTCAGCAGTCAAATAGCCCATGACTCTCGGTAAGGCAATAGAAGCTGAGCAGCTCTGAAAGCTTACAACTTATAAAAAGGGCTCACTTCTGCTCCCACCTCTGCTGCCTCCAGTACCTTTCCCTGGATGTTCAGTCCTTCACTCTGTTACCAGCTCTGATGCTCCTCTAACTGCACTCCAAACTCACCCAGCTCATTGATCCAGAGAAAATACAATGGATCAAGGATACCTCAGTCAGTTTTCTGCTGAATTAGTAAATTTAATTTGGCTAACCATGCTACCAGAGAACTATCACAGGCAAAACAAAGCCCAGGGGAAATGGGACTAGTCTCTTTTTGTAACTTCTAGATAAGCTGCTATGCATTGTCTAATTACACATAAAGGTGCCAGACCTACCACTGGTATGACTAAGGCATAGGTTCATATTATATACTTGTAAGAGCCTTCAGCATAGGAGATGGAAAATAGGCAGCTTGGTGCAATTAACTATTAAAATACCTTATCTAGCTTCACAGGATTTTAGTGTACTCTGACCTTTCAATCATGCTAGGATGAAGCTCTTGTGTTTTATTCCACCTTTGCTACGAAGTCGATGCCAGGCCCAAGCCAGCAGTGCTGATGACATACAAGGATTTGTACCTGCATTCCTGAGCCCACAGCTGTGGCGTATTGAGTAATGAAAAACAATAGTTCTTACTCTGCAGAAAGGAGTCCTCAAGACAAAGGTATGACAGTGGGCTGGGTAAATAAAAGAATGAAATGTGAGGTAAAAAGAGAATAGCAGGAGATGTGAGAAGGGAGAGTAAACATTTGTAGCTATTTGGCAGCATATTTTTGAAATTCTTTGTTTTGCTTACACTGTGAGGACTTAACTTACAGATTAGTAATGTTAATTAGCAACCAGAGTTACTAATAAGTTATCTTGAATTACTGGAGTATGTATGAGTTAGGATAAATTGTAAGGTAATTGTAGACTTATGCCACTCCACACCTTTACTAAACTGGCCATGACCACTTCATCTTTCCACAATATTTTCTTTACATGTCAATAATTATTCCATTGTGACTATTTCTTTCAGATATGATGACATGCCACAATACTTCAGCAATACTAGAACACCACAGTGCAATTCAGACTGCTTTTTAGCTGCAAGTTGACCTAAACTCATTAAATAGATATTTTTCTAAATAAACTACTCACCTTCAGTGTGACGCAAAGCAAGAAAAGAAAATTGAAAGCATGCACACAAAAAAGTGTACATTATTTTTTTATCTTTTCTTTTCCCTAACTGCCTACTGCATGGGATATGCCACATGGTATATCTTATGCTCTTTGTATCCTTATGTAGAAGTGATTGATAATAAATTAATAATATAGTTTATCAAGTAGATCATCTGAAATTAAGCTCTGAAGTCCAAATGCAGATGTCTTACTGTGGCTTCTATGTGAAAGTGGAAAACACTTGGTCCTTCACTACTCATTTCAAAAGGAATTTTGGGGGACTCAACCTGCTTTTAAAATTACTTTCAAGCAAGGGTCCTAAATGTGATTTAATTTTTTAGCAACACCTTGCTCCCTTTATCATAAAATTGGTGCCAGTTGAACATTCTAGGTGCTGTGCGCAATACCCTGAATAAACACATGGCTGCTTGAGGTAAAGAATATTACACTACTGAATCTGAGGTGTCAGAATTTTTTCCAAAGTGTCTGTACTCTGCACAGATACAGTTCTACTTTTAGATCTGAAAACAAGTAAGAACTCTTCACATAATACCTAATCATGCCCACTCTTCAAAGTGCAGCAGCAGGAGGCTAAGAAATTTACAGAGCTAGTCATTCTGCTGAACAAGAAATATACTTTTCCTGTTAAGCTCGATTTCAAAGAGTTAGAGAAGATTTTCCTTTCTAACTATTGATGGTATAGAGGTCAAGGAATTAGTAGTAGTCATATTTTAAGAATTGGGAGACTTCAGGTTTTGATATTAGCTCTGCCTAAAGCTGCAGCTTCTCTTCTCTGTCAGCGACATAGACCCTCATACTGTTGCTTCCAAGTTTATGTGGAGGAGAATTTGTCCACATGGAAGCATCATACACCATCAAGGCCATAGTACAGGCCTACTGTGGAAATTATGTCAGGGGCCCATGTATAACGTGTTACTCTATGAAGGCTTCCAGCACTATTGCTACCCTTGTCAGTCAAAGCAAGACAATAACTAGTATGTGCTGGTACCACACGGCTGGAGTCCTGACACAGGCCTCTAGGCAAATGATAATACAAATAAATAATAGTGGATAGGCAGCTTCTGAAAAAGCAGACTCACCCTTTCAGGGACAAGAAACCTGTAGAAAACAGGACGTCAAGTCCTGGACAGATATTTAAAATTCTATTAGTATTGTTATGGTTGGGGATATGATTGATTTTTGATTTTATTTGTCCTCTTTCCATTAGCTTTTTATCAAAATGAAATCTAATCACAGTCAGTTACCAGAGCTTGGCTGACAGATGGTAACTTGTTAAGGCATGGTTGTGTGATTGTGTTTATCATTTGCCCCAGTCTGTACCAGAGCCAGTAGCCCTCATCTGGTCTCAAAAGCTTTATTAATGTAACTCAATTTGTCTCAGAAATCACCCTGGCCACTTCTTTACTCCCACTACAAGACATCATCTTCTTTCAGGTTAAGTTAATAACTGACCAACTAAATATAGGACACTCCTCAAGCCATTTAAGTTTTGTCTTGAAGGATGAAAGATAAATTAGTTTAGAAATAGTTTTGTTACACTGACACTAAGCAAATCACTACACTTTTCTGTGTATATAAAGTTTAAGTACACTTGAAGAACTGTCAAGTTACAGTGGTTCAAAATTGTGTTGTCCTTCAATCAAGCAACAGCAACAGGCTGAGTGCATGCTCCTGTAAAGTAAAACACAACAGCTTAAATCTCCCTTTGCTACTTAACCTACAGATTAAACTGTTTCATTAAAATGTA
Source organism: Lycocorax pyrrhopterus obiensis (assembly GCA_014706295.1). NCBI lineage: Eukaryota > Metazoa > Chordata > Aves > Passeriformes > Paradisaeidae > Lycocorax > Lycocorax pyrrhopterus. The sequence continues at coordinate 54,651,778 of JACSVZ010000002.1, read as the reverse complement.
AACCACTATGTGTTACCTTCAAGTCAGACTGACCTAAGACTGACTGCGGTCAGTTGGCACTTCTTAGCTGATGGGGATAATTGGTTAAACCCCTCACTATTTCAAAGTGGCTTCACATGCTAAGTGCATTAACCATTTCCATATTTTAACCACTTGAAGGTTGAAAGGCATTTCAATTTGAAAATTTCTCATGGCTCTAATAAGCTTGATTCTTTTGCAGTCTGTCTAAAAGCACTAGAATTCACCCTTTGGAACAGATGCACAAATGGATGTGTCTTTGATGTGTTTAGAGCTACAAAAGTTTGATGTTTTCAATTAAAACAAGTGCTATTTACTTCTATACTTATGGGTAATAGAGCACTTTTGACTTTTACAAAGTGCATGTTATTAAAGCACTTTGCTAATGTACAAAGGCACTTTCATAAAACAAGGAAGAAAAGACGCAGTCCTCTTTCAAAACGTCTCTGGAAAATGAGAAGAAAGTAGAAAAAAAACTTGCAAGAAAAGAGTTCTTTAACAATGAAAGAGCGATCTTCAACTGTTCCTGTGTATGATTTCAGTCATCATCTTTATGCCTAGAAGCACTTTTACAAACATTTGTAACAATTTAAACATATTCTATCACTGAAAACTTTTCACACAAGGGTTCTTCACCCTAACCTTTTTGATGAGGCCAGAAAACACTTATCTTGTGGTTTCCAAGGTATTCCTGAAATAGTACAATGGAGAAATAATATGTTATTGTTAGTGTTCAGGAACAACTATTACTGATTTACTACTTAATGTCATTATTGAAACTATATGTGGAGCTCTTATTTCTGTGTACCTCCATTTATTTATTTTCAGCAAACATTTCCTGTATTATCCTCTGGAATTCCAGTTTTCAGGAATTTAGCTCCCGATTCAGCCAGGCACAGTCTCTTCTAAAGACATATTCCTCTTCTACACTTTTTGTCCTCTTTTGAATTTAGAACTGACAATGACAGAGATCCATCAATCATAAATTTGCACAGTCAGATCTGCAACAGATTACTATCTGGAATGAAAAGTCTAAAAATGCAATTATTATATTATGGTATTGGTAGCCAAACTGAAGGAAGTGTGTTTTTTCCAAACGTTTTCCCGTTAGGCCAAGAAAGGTTTTTATATTTCTTCTATTCAAAGTAAAGCTGAAAAGCTATTTTATAGAGGGGAAAACATAATTTCCAACAAAATACCTCTGAAATTGTGATTGTCTCTGAAATGGCAAAGAATAAAAAAGTATTATTCTTCAGGTCATATAGTAATGTTTTCAGTAATGAAGCATTTCTAATAGAGAAATCATCAGCAGAGATGTTGTTATTTTTCTCTAAAGATCTTTGTGCAAGATGCTTAAAATCTCTCCCATTTCAGTTTCAGAATAAGGCAAAAGAATGGGCACCTTACCCACTATCTCTTAAATATATGTATTGCTTCTCATCTCAAAGAAGTTTTAGCCTGGGAACAATGATTACACTGCATTATTTCACTTCTGCAGTGGTACCTTCAAAAACAAAAATGGCCTATCTTAGTTTTCTGTTAAAAAACAGAATCTTATGGCTTCTTCACCTCTTGTCCATCAATCCTCCTGTCTCTAAATGATTTCTCACTTTTCATTGGGTTGTGTATTATTGTTTCATAATGATAGATTTTTCGTTTTTTCTTGTTGGTGTAAGTAGTCAAATAAATAGAACAAACAGCTAGAACAGAGTTTAGTACAGAGCATTTAGAGAAGCAGTTACAAAGAAGTTTGTCTTGTAGGAGAACTAAACACCAAAGCTTAGCTATTGGCAGCTGGATTTCTGAGGCCAGAGTCAAAAAACACCTTTTTAGTAAAGGATGCTTTTTTGCGATTCTATGTGTGCAAGCTTTTTTTTTTTTTTTTTTTTTTTTTGTAGAGTAAAATGTCAGCTCATAAAAGCATCAGGTGCAACGAGAGATGCTATTATAGTTTTTGTGTTATTAGCATCCAAGAGTGCTGGGGGTGAGAAAAAGGTGCAAGAACAGCAGGGGACTGTTGCTATAAACAGAATTTCACAGAGTCATGCGTCTTTCAGAGACATCTCCACTTACATTACTTCTAAAGTTAGCATTATTTCTCCATTTGAAATAATCAGAAATAAAACATCAGACAGTAAACACTCCCCCAGTGACTAACTGTGTTGTTTGAGTCTTTTCTTTCCCCCACTCCTCACTCCCCCCACCCTCCACTACTTTGCAGAAAGAAAAGACACTAAAAGTTCCTTCTGTGAGTTGCCAAGGTGCTCCCAGCCCATTGTGCAGAATCATTGTCAGGTTAAATTAGGGAGTACAGACTCCATGAGTGTAAAAAAATCAATACGTGATGGAAGATTGCTCCCCGGAAAATCTGTTTTGATTCCAGGATTAATTCGCGACCAAAGGCTTCTGCAAAATGACATGCCATTAGTCAGAAAATGAACACATTCTACCCTTGAAATTGGATGGAAATATGTCAGGTGATTGACCTATTCATTCTCTTCGCTCTCTGGGCAGAGAGAGTAGGTGTGGTAGCTGTGAATTAGGCCTCCGAACCAGGTCCATTTTCCAAGCAGTAAAAAAAAAAAGAGAAAAAATAGTCCAATGTGAATTGCAAGTATTCTCTAGGCCATTGTTGTAAAGCTATTGCAAATGCATTCCGTCAAGGTAAATGCATTTGTCTGGAAGTCCTGACTCTCTTGTGTTTTCTAAATCTCAGAATAAACCATACTAAAAATCTTAAAATAAAGCTGGGATTTTTTTTTTCTGAATAAAAGGTTTGCAATATTAATGACAGTGTAAATTGTTTGCCATATAGAAAGTAACATTCCATCCCCCTTCTTTTGCTTACCAGTTTCTTCCACAAAAACTTTCATGAGGCAAACCCAGTGCTTGAGCCACGCTGGCTGGTCTGTGTTCAGGCCTCTTTAACAGTCCCAGTGGCAATCGCAGCATTCAGCCAGGAGCCATGGAAGTGGCCCCTGTGCTGGCTTCCTGGTGCTGTGCAGCCAGTGTGCTTCCTTGTCTCACAAGGTGCCACACTCTAGGACAAAAGGGCATTTTAATCTTTGTATTTATACATTCTAAGCCTGAACTATGTCTGCATATACTGTTGAAACATGCTGAATATGTGGAACAGAAAAGTCATGACATGAGATATTTGTATTTATTTATCTGGTGTGGAATTGCCAAGGTGAATCTAACCTCTTGATAGACAGGAGGTTTCCAGTGGAGAGAGAAGTTATGGGTAGCATCATTAGACCTTGTACTTGGTGCGTGGCGGGGTGCTGTTTCACTTTTGGTGACATGACTGGAGTACACTGAGATTGGAGAATTTGCTCCCAAACACATTAATGAATGCAGAATTGCCATGGAGATGCAGCTGTTTCAGAAAGAAGTCACCACCAAAGTTTTATTTTTGTAACCACTCCAAAAAACATTATCAGCATGTACATTGTACTAGGATTCAAGTGATCTGGAGCTTTGCTTGAAAATCTGGAAAACCATTTATCAGGAGAAGATGCGTGCCGGGGTAGAATGGAAGCAACAAACAAAATCACCAAAAGATATGTTATCACTGACTGAATATTCATTAGCAGCCTAATCCATCAAACTTTCAATTGCTGACATACCAGAGAACTCATTCTCTAAAATATGGACCCTCTTTGTCTGTAATACCGCACCAAAAATGGCTCTAAAGTAATTTTTGAGAATTTTTGACTTGAAATTCTGCACCTACTATCTTCCATTTCAATTGTGAATCAGTATCTCTTGACTTTCTCGTAAAGATCTCACAATAAGGGTTGAACTTACAAAAAGCTGTAATTTTTCTGTCCAGTTCTGGTGTTTCTTTCATTCAAACCTTGAATGTAACATATGTTATGTGTAAATAGTAAGACGCTGATGGTCCATGTGTGATTACCCAGGCTGGAGTTAGTGAGTAGGTAATTCTTCTACATGAGGCCAATCTAAGCTTTTCAACATAACCATTAATATCTACAGGGGAAAAAACTCCTTTCCAAGCAGCATCGCAGGAGTGGCTAGGGATGATGATACCTGGAATGCCCAACTAATCCTTATTTCTCTAATGATTTCACAGTCTAAGCATCTTCCAAGAAAACCATTTAGAATGCCAACACTGAGTTTAAAATCAGCAGGAGACATTTCTCTCCCCAGATTACCACGATTCTCACTGACAACTGCCACATTTCTATTATAAATGTGCACCAGACCAATACTGTAACCTTCTGGTCAAGCATAGAGGATCCTGTCAGGCATGTTACACAGAACTAAGTTATTTCTACTTGGAGGGAACTCTGGAGGTCTAAAAACATCAAAACAGCAAAAGAGAATGATGTCTTATGTTAATATTATAGAATAAGACCAATTGTTTCCTCCAGAATCTGTGTCCCAACCACACAAGCAGTCATGTCTTTAATCCAAAAGTCAATGCAGACACCACTTCATTTGAAGAAATAATAGAATCTGTTTCTTCTGCCTTTTTCTCATTTAAAAGCAAGGTGTCATGCTTCCTTGTCTCAGAGAGATGGTAACTTCGCTGAAAGAGTCATACCATGCTAAGACAGGAATGATGAACTGTTCTCCAAAGTTCCCGTCTTCTGCCTATTAGTTTCAGGAGGGATCTTATAAGATTATCTTAGACCAGATGCCAAAGGGTTAATATTAGATAAAATTAATCCCATTCTTCAAGCCCATATCCACACATCTGCAGCAGAAATATAAAAATTACCATCTCTCAGACAAGACATTGAGAGGTTTTCCTAACTAAAGACAAGTGTCCTGTTCTCAGACATAAGAAAAAATGAAAGAGAGTCAAAAGAGCCAAAACTCTGATTTCAGTGGAAACAGGAGTGATCCATGAAATGCTTTGAGCCCAGTAGATGTTAAACATGATGCAGGTTAAAAATGCCTCCGAGGAAATTTGGTCACAGGCTTAACCTGCAGCAAACAGATTAGATTGGATGTTCTGGGAAAAAAACTTACAGGGCAAAGCATGTGGACATCCGTACATAAGAGCCTACCTAAGCAATCAGGAATGATTTCAATGCATATGATTTTGTTTCCAAACAAGAACTGAATTTTTATAATTGTCACAGTTTTGATACTCTCTCTCGTTCAATGTGGGAGTGGGGGTGTCATCTAGAAATTTATCGTTGCAGAAGACATATCATTACAGGCATAGAAGGCGTGCAAGATGACTATGAGTTTAAGTAGCACAAGCTGTCAGATGTTACGAAGGTATCATAACTTTTGGGATGTTACTACATTGTGGGTGCACGTTTCCAAACATCTGCTTATACTCCAGGCTCTTAATTACTGTGCTCTTCTTCTCTCTAAAGCCGTTTTTGCTTTCTCACTCATTTCCAGCTCTCAGTTCTCTCATCTGTGTTGCCTGAATGTTTTACCCATTTGGTATTTTGGATGCTTTGGGCATCTAGTCTCAACTCTAAGGACATCTGATATAGGCTGATAATCAACTGGTCTTCGTGAACTATTATGTGAATAAAAGGTTGCAGGAATGAGAGGCTTTGCCCAAACATTTTCAAGTTCTTTTGAACTATTCTTCAGTGGACAAAACATAATTTGAGTCCAATGAGCTAAGGTTTTCATTTTTTCTTATGAGAAGGGGACCATGCCTAGGTTGTATATGAAATAAAAATGGAATAAAAGATTTTCATATGCAGTTCTGTGTCTGCCTGTATTCATCTCCCGTGTTAATGTGTCAGTAGAGCAGCTCCTCCTATTTTCAACAGTTGTTAGCCAAGTTTCACACTTACTGGATCTAGAACTTGAGATAAATTGACAAATTATTCTAAGACTGTTGGTGGAGTTTGTCCTTCAAACTAAAAATAAAAATTGCTCCTGACATCATGGAAAAACACATTCAAATTATGAGTCTAAACTGGCCTTGATTGACTATTTAATTAATACAGCAAATTCTGTAAATAAAGCCCTGTAGGTCTCCTAGACCTACAATATTTAAGTACGTACTCTAAAGAGCTCTGCACTACCTCATTTTCCTGTGCACCCTAAATTTTGGTAATGGCTTGTGGTCCGTCTTTTGATCATTCCTATATATGGCCACAGCTATATACTCATAAGTGTGGTCATCAACCCAAATTTTGTGATGTACTGTCATGCTTTAGGAATGGTACTCCCCAATTTAGTGCTCATACTGAGACTCTTCAAACTCACTTCCCTTCCGTCCCTTGCTGAGGGCTGGAGAGGAGGATTGGAGGCACAAGAGTTGAAAAATGATGGACTGAGATAAGAATAGTTTACTGGAAACAGCACCACTCCACCACTCCCTCCACCAAGCTACCCCAACCAGAAGGAAACCCTTCTCCCTGGAAGAGACTCCCTTCCTCCCACCCTGGCAATGACACAAGGTTGTATAGAATAACCTTTGTGTCCTAGCCAGGCCTGTCCTGGCTATTGCAAAAATTAATCCTGTCCTGGCCAGAACCAAGATATGTACAAATTCAAAGAAGCACTCCTGTTCTTCCACTGTGAACACCTTTGCTTTTTCTTCTCATCTGGATCTGGCATCTTTTCCATAACACAGGAATAACCTTCCCTTAGGACAATTCCTGTCCATATTAGAGATGTGGTAACCTCCTGCGTTTAGTCCAAAATACAAACTCGTCCCCACCAGGCACTATGAGCAGCCCTTCCATCTTCTTCAGCCCATGTGTCTGCCTTGTGCCTGATCATGAAGTCTTGACTTCTCTGGACAACTACAGGTGTATATATGACACAATGATACATCAATCACAGGAAATTTACAGGGAAAAAATTAAACTTTTCTAATGAATATTACTAAAAATGGAGGTAAAGTTTGACTGAGCCTGTCTAGGTATCACCTTATTAAAATACTGTTAAAGATGCAGACATTTCTTCCAAAAGACTGAAAATAGACCTTGATTCCAGTGATCAGCAGAAGAGCAAAAATCCTGTAAAGCCAGAAAATTGACTGTATGGTGCAATCAAGTTTCTTTGTGAAGTTCTAAATGCTTTCTTAGAAAAACCCCTATATATTAGTGACTTTACAAGAAAACCTAGAGGAAGGTGAACTCTTGGTATGGCTTCCAATCACAGTTTGCACATGTAGTTCATAACAGTTAATGACATTTTTCTTCTCTTCAATTTCACATAAGATGATAAAAAGGAAAACTGTGAGAATTTGTCTATAGCATGATGACTGTGGTCAATATCTTGCTATTTGCTCTGTCAATGCCATCAAAATATTGTTTAATAATTTAGAAGCAACCATGTAATTTTCTTCCCCAGTAGTAGCAAATTAGGCACTTACTAAATAATTGACAAAAATACTTAATTCTAGGGATGCTTTGAGGAACATACTATTAGCTGACAGTTTTTAAAACTTTTCCTTGCATTAGTAATTATATTTTTAAATTATTTTCATGTCAATTCTTACCAGTGTAGGAAACAGCAGAGCTGGATAATTCAGCCTTCTCATTTTTAATCACTAACAACATCCACTGACAAAAACAGAGAGGGAATCATGCAGAGGATTAATGACATGGGGGTAGAATTCACACAGGTGGGGGTAATGCACTCTCAGGCTTCATATCATAACATATTAAGTTTATATGTCTATTTCTATGAAGATATTGCAAAAATTAGAATTTCAACGAGAAATTACAACAGTTTAAAATAACAAGTACAGTTTTCCAAGCAGCTTGAAAAAGACACTTTTAAATAATGCAGCAAATGGTACTTTTAAAAATCTTTATAAGAAAAGCATGTCCATAGCTTCATAGAGCTGCCTTCTTCAGACAAAGAAGCTGAAATACTGGTATCAATATGCATTAAAAACAACTGTAACATGGAAATGTAAATTCCACATTTTCAAAAAACCAAAGGAGGAATTCCATTATGAAGCAATATCTGATAAGTGAGAGTGGTTCATGTGGTTCATGTCTTCTTTCAGGAAGGAAAAACATAACATTTAGCTGAATTCAGCTGTGTCCCACCAACAATACTGAAGGATTACCACCCACTTCCCATTCAGGTGACTGCATTCTGAGCGAACAGCAAGGGAAACTGTATACCATTGTCTAATTGCACCAATGGTAGGACATTTCAGTGAAAAGACTTGTGTAAATGAGTTAGGAAGAATTGCTCAGAAGTAGAAGGCTCATCAGTTATGTTGGACAAATGTTTGATATTTTGCCCTTACTTATTTTTGCAAAAACCTCTAAGAAGACAGCTGGAGTAGAGCCTATGAACACTTTAACCAAGGTCTCTGTAACTGAGCTGATGATTCCCAGTAAGTCTATATTTCTTCCTCCAGGGAAAGAGATGTTGCTGAAGTATTTATTATATGGGCTCCAAGGACTGCCAAGAAGAGCAGCTGCGGTGCTGGCACAATCTGCAATGAAACACTCTAGTGTGGTGCACAGTTTGGGCAGCTTCCCAAACTGGGGAAAACTCAAGAGAAGTTGAGAGAGCTACCAGGAGCCCACAGCTTGCATGACAGCAACAGAAATTACTGGAGTGGGGCCAGGAGCAATGGCAGCCAAGCCTCCACACAGCTAAACCAGGGAGCCCTGCTATCCACCCAGCAGAAAGCCATGGTCTCGCTAAGCTCAGCACCCACCACAGCTGACCCAGCTTCCCAGACAGACCTCAGTGAGAACACGCTGCCACCCAGGTGTAGCTGCTCTGACAGCAGTACTGGCCAGTAGCAGTGAGAACCTCTGTGGGAGGTGCACCCGGGTAGAGGGACTCCTTTGCTTAGTGCAAGAGCTCTGAGAGGAAGTCAGTAAGTTGAGGAGTACCCGGGAATGACAGAGAGACAGACCACTGGAATCACACCCTACCTTCCCTGAGACAGGCTTGACAGCAGACAGGATGCGTGACAGAGAGGATTCCCTGTCCTCTTTCCACCCGGCCAAACACACTGACTAAAGCTATAGGGGCAATGGCAAGAAGCTCCTGCCCAGCACAGCAGGCGCATCTCCTCTGACTGCCCTGCCATCCCAGGTGCCCTGGCATTACAAGCAAGAAGCTCTGCAAGTGCAACCAAACAATAACGAGGACAATGATTCACCTGGCATGGAGGTGTTGCTGAGGTTAAACTGGACTACATCCTGCATCAAGCTTGTTTCTGTAAAGAAAGATAGCTGGGTCATAGTCACAGAAGACTCCTTCTGAAGGGAAGAGAACGCCCAACATGCAGAGCAGACTCACTTCTTAGGGGAGTCTGTTGCCTTCCCAGGGACCCAGGGTTAAAGATGAAAAGAGAAAGTTCCCCACTTCGGTACGGCACTCAGGTCATTATTCATTATTGACTTTTCAGATAGGCAGCAATGAAATTGAAACAAGAAGCCCAAGGGAAATCAAGAGAGGCTTCAGATGCCTTGGGACACCTGGTTAAGGGATCAGGAGCACAGGTAACATTCTCAGTTTCAGGGTATGATGAGGGAAGGAATAAGATGATCCAGCAGATCAGTGCCTGTCTCTGAGCCTGGTGTCTCCGACAGAATTCTGGGGTTTTAGATCATGGGTCAGTCTACACAACACCAGGGCCTGCTTATGACAGATGGATCTCAATGGGCAAATGCATCTTTGTGGAGGAGTTAGCAGAGCTCACTGAAAGAGCTTTTAACTGGATCTGAAGGGGGAAAGGGATAAACCCAGGCTCACTAGAGATAAGCCTGGGGGCAGCACACCAAAGTTTGAGGGACAGTATTCTAGCAAGGTCCTTCAGTCTGCTGTCTCAGTGGAGGTAGGATATGGTGATTCATGTAATAGCAAAGTCACAAGGGTCACCGATGTATTCAAAACCACAGAAATACATGATAATTGCCACATGGGAATTAGAGTTTCTCCCACAAGAAAGGCAGCTAGCTCAATAGCCCAAATGGACTGTATCTACAACAATGCATGGAGCATGGGCAAAAACCAGGAGCTGGAAGTGCAGCAGGAAAACTATGCAGAGAAGTGATTGATTCACCATCCCTGGAGGTATTTAAAAGATGTGTGTGTGGGATGCTTAGAGACATGTTTTAGTGGTGGACTTGGCAGTGCTGGGTTAATGGCTGGACCCCATGATCTTAAAGGTTTTGTCCAACCTAAATGATTCTATGATTCTATAACTGAACTATTCACTTGGAAATTATTCATTTTCATTCTCATCATTCCATATCTTCTGTTTCATTTTGTTTAGTACATGTAAAATATTTTTTTCTGGTCAATGAATATGTTTTATTAGAAACTGGTCAATAGATGAGAAATCAATGTCATAGCTAAAGCCTTCCAGTCTCTAGCTTCAAGTTCAAACACTGAAAAATATTTGAGGCAACTTTCTTCATAAAATTTGGCATCCAAGTGTCTTTGAGAATCTTGACTGGGTACACTAATTATTTTTCCTAGTGATTATTTCTAAGCAATCTCTGAAAAGAACTCGTTATCTACTCTGCAGGGACACTGGTAGGAAACCCAAAGAATTATTGCTTGCTCAGAGTGGGAAAAAACAGAGCAAGAACTCAGTTCCTTCCTGCTCTCAATTTCACCAGATATTTTTCCAGTGTAATGCGACTGATTTTAATTCCACAGTGTTGTGGTTTAACTCCAGCCAGCAGCCAAGCTCCACACTGCCACTCACTCACTTCCCACCATTAGGATAAGGGAGAGAATTGGAAGAGTAAAAGCTGGAAAACTCATGAGTTGAGGTAAAGACAGTTTAATAGGGAAATCAAAAGCCATGCACACAAAGTGAAACAAGGAATTAATTCACTGCAGGCAGGTGTTCAGTCATCTCCAGGAGAGCAGGATTCCATCACATGCAACAGCAACTTTGGAAGACAAATGCAATCACTCCAAAGATTCCTCCTTCTTCCTTCTTCCTCCCAGTTTATATACTGAGCACGATGTCATATGGTCTGGAATATCCCTTTAGTTATTTGTGGTCACCTGTCCTGGCTGTGTCTCTTCCCAGCCTCCTATAGACCCCCAACTTCCTCGCCAGTGTGGCAGTAAGAGAAGCAGAAAAGGCCATGGCTCTGTGTAAGCCCTGCCCAGCAATAACAAAAACATCTCTGTATTATCAACCTTGTGTTCAGCACAAATCCAAAACACAGTGTCACACTAGCCACTGTGAAGAAAATTAACTCTACCCCAGCCCCAACCAGTACACACAGTACTGAAATTACTTTTCTACTGATGTCACAGAGCTGAGAGTCCTGCCTTACACACTGTATGAAACCCAGCTAACCTATGAAGCTCTATTGTTGAAAGCTCAGATATTTGTATTTCTTCTGTTCATGGCTTTAGCTGTTCTGACCAACTGTCATAGAAGTGAAGATGTGTTAGCTGTTACTATGGGTTTTTAAAAGAAATTCCCTAGGCTTAAAAACAATAGTATCTAAGTGGTACAAATTACCAGCCTTGCCATTCACACCTTACCGAGGTAATGAAGTGGAACCAGGGTAAGTTGCCTTCTGTTTGGCTCTAGACAGTTTTCTGCAAGACTAAGTTAACTGGTCAGCAGCACATCTGTTTTTCTTGTGATCTGTGATGCCTGTAATTGCCCACTGCAAAAATATAAAAGCATTATTTTAAGATGACAATTGAGAATTTGCAGCCGATTACTGGAGTCAGTGAAAGCTGGGAGGTCATCTCTGAGACAACAATTTCCAAGGCTTTCTTAGATTCCACTTCTGGCTGGTATCTTGGAAGAACTGAGTGTCCATGTTTCAGTAAGACATTGTGGTCTCAGCCTTATAGGCTGGAGAAAGAAAATTTGTAGTGATTCTACAGCTTAACAGGGATAAGATAGAGGTAGTATTTCTCAGGTTTGTGGTTTTCCAATAGGCTAATTAAAGTGTTGATGTTTGTCACAGCAGAGTTCAGTTTTAGCAGTGAGTTAATAGCAACTCATTATCATAAAACACTCTCAGGAAGAAGTCAGCACTATTTCTAAGATTCAGAAATCTAAGCAGAGCCAGAAGAAATTTTAATTCATCTGCTTTTAATGTTTTTTTTAAGAAAAGGCTGTACCTTATTAATAAGGCGTATTTTCATGTAATGTTTCAAAACCCATCCCTGCTGTAAAAAATTTCTGTGGTTATAATAGGGAATTCGTTTTGATATGGAATAGGGTTTGGGGGGAATATTTACTTTTGTTTGCTTGTTTTGCCAGTATGGATCCTGGCAGGGGGAAAATACAGAAAATGAGAGGTTTAAAGTAGTGAATTTGCAGGGGTTTATGAGGTCCTCCTAGAGGAAAAGTATTACCTTTCACGCTTACAGAATTTTTTTTCTCTTCAAAGACAAAATGTATTTCCAGGAATCTCAGCAATGGCCTCATATGAACAGGTAAAGCTGAAACTATGAGAAAATTTATACACATTGACAGCACAACTTTGCCCTTGTCATCTACATATGTTAGGCATCCACTTTTAGCAAAAAAAAAGTTGGACAAAAGCTGAGAATGAATTATTTCCATATGGCTGTGTTACTAAAGAAAACATCATATAATGAATAAAATATTTGGTGTTACTGCAAAAAGTATATGCTATATTATACAGGTATCTGTGACTAATCCCCCTCTCTCAGACAAATATATAGGCAATGTTTGTCTTATTCACTGCAACAACTGAGAACCAAGTAAGTTTGAAAATGGAAATAACTATAACCATTCCCTTAGATGTGTTTCTTGTAGGAAAGTAAAATGGGTAGCATATAAGTTTGACTTTCATGTACATGCATGAAAATTGCTAGGGGAAGTTAAACCGAGGGGATCAAACCGCAGTCATTTTTTATATCTGCTTTAGACTGATTTTCACAGGATAGATCCAGTTGAGGTGTAAATTTCATGTCTCATAACTGGTGGAAATCAGAAATGACAGATCATTGTCAGTCTAGGAAGCAGTAGGTCTGTGAGGAAGCCTTGCTTAGAACTCTGGGTTGAATAAGAAGGTAAAGCATGTGCTAAGGAAAATTTTCTCAGTCAAATAAATTATTTAAGAAACTAGTAAAACACTTTTAAAAGACTTTCAATTAAAGTGCCAGTGAAAAGACTTTTCTAAAAAAGTGGGTTTCTTTTGACTTTTTAGAACAATAGCATACCTTTGGAAGGAGGTAATCTGGTTCAAACACCCTGCACATCCCCAAAGCCAGGACAGTTTCTAACTTTAAGAAGCAAAATATACACCATTTTGTGGCATTTTTAGAAGTACATACATGTTGGGGAATAATTTTTCTCTGTAATTTATTATTGCACTGTCTGGTTCTCTTTTTGTCTCCATCCTCCTGACTTCAGTAGTGAAAAAAAAAAATACAGAAAAGGAAAATCGAAGACTCTTCGCATTATAGTAACTGAAAAATTATACTTTTATTATTGTAGCATATACTTTTTCGTATTTTTGTTTTCCTCTGACTTTCTCTGTCCCAAAGTTTTGTAGATAACTGAGATAGTGGTGGTTTCAGCTGTTACAGTGCATGGGCTGTAGGTCAAATTATATTGACCATATTGTCACTCCTTGTTTCCGTCACCACATTCTCTCACCCCAAAAAATGGAAATAAACAAGATAGAAAAAATTAAGTCTCCAACCTTTTAGGAATATAGCATATAGCTTGTTAATTGCAGGGAAGTTATTTCAGAACAGAAGGCCTCAGAAGTTCTTCTTGATAATAAATCCAGGAAAAGATAAGACCAGTGGCAAAGTCTTCGGGGACAGTTGTAACAGATAAGAGAGATGTAGCAGACGGCAAGAGAGACCTTACAAGTATGGTGGAAATAGCTAGATGAATATTAGGACAGACCAGAAGAAAACCCCAGTACTCCCTACCAAAAGCAGCCAAAATATTTTAGAGGAAAAGGTAGACAAAAAGTTTTGGGATTTGGCCACGAGGAAGACCTGAGTGACTGTTAGCAAGAACTAGCTCCTCTTGGGTGCTGGGCTCACAATTTAAAAGACAGCAGTGAGATGAAAAACAGGAAAAATATCAAGGATTTAAGTGACTGATTAAAGAGGAAGGGTTGTCTGAACAAGGCTTGCAAAAACATTGTATACTTTTAGGACGGTAAAACCATGCATTTGTGAGATAGTTTCTGTACCAGAGTTGCCAAACCAGCAGTCTTATTTTCCAGCACGAGCTTCTATGGCTCAATGAAAGTAGAGCTTGCAGGACAGGAATTGAATAGAAACCACTAGTTAAAGCAGATGTTAAATGACAAGGGAACAAAAAACTTCCGAGGATTATTTTAAACTTATGTAGAACATACACTGTATCATGCATTTTGCAAATAGGCTTGCATGAATACCACAGAAGGATTTGTTTGACCACAAAAAGGAGAAACAGCACACCTAATTTCCAAGCAGACATTGGTAGCATCAGAAGCCACACAGAGTACATCATCTCGTTATAATATAAATCTTTGCCCCCCACCCACTGATGCTCCTTGTTCCAGTAATCATTTGTAGTGAAATTCCAGGGAGAACAACTAATAGAGTCACAGCAGTACACCTGCATTATAACAGGAGGGGACTGTGATTGCTGGAGGAGAATTTAAACAACTCAGGATTATGTGATGCCCTAGCTGTTCTAGTTCACAGAAAGACCTCAATGGACTTAGGTAATTCTTTCAAAATCACCCACCACCCACAGCATTCTTCAGTTCTCTGTGTAGAATAATGCACTGTTGGCTCATAAAAAAAAGGAAAATGACTGGTACTGTCCCAATTAGAGGGTCTCGCTGTCAGTTTTGCCATCCGCTGATATCCAGTATGACAAGAATATCAATATGACTTCAATTGAACTATCACACTGTGTATCTGGGCAGATTAAGCAGTAATAAGAAGCAGACTGGATGACATCAGGTGGGGTTTGTTCTGCCTATGCTTTGCAATATTGGAAGGGGGCAGCTGTTCAATCAATACTTGTTCTTTGCAGAACCTGTTGATTGGGAAAGTTGCAAGGGGGATTTACAAAGATATAAAATGTAGGCGCACAAGTGTCTACGCTTGCTACTCTTATTGCCATGTTATCCATAGTTAAAGTTGGACTACTAGTGCTGCATATAAATGGATGTTTCCACCTCTTCTCATGAATGTAAACATAGGCTATCTCAGTAGGCTACAACTAAAAATTTCCCTTTTCACCTCTTAAAAAAAAAACACCAAACACCTCATCAGAATAGAAGATGAGTTGACTAATGTACCTGACATGAAGACAGATATTAATAGGAATGTTCTCAGTACACTTCCCACAAGATCTGTTGCAATTTTTGTGAAAAACAGAAAATTAAAACAATATTGCAGATATTCTTTTGAACTGAAACACTATCACCTGCTAATATGAGGTAAAATTGACATATTTATACTCTTGGCTGATTTTCAGCTTTATTCTTGAGTTCTTGAATGTATATTAGTGGAAAGATCATGACCTAATTCTGATCAATATATATAAAAATTGGTTCATGTCTAATGTAAGTCTAGTGCAGTCTAAAACTCAAAGTTGGAGGGCAAAAGAAGTTTTTTTAGGGGCAGAATGCAGAAGTTTATATTTGTCATAGATAGAGCAAAGTTGTTTGAAAAATGTACCTATAAAGCAATGCGGGCATAAAAATGAGATAGAATTCAGAACAGACAATACAAGCATACCTTTACTTTCCTTTTAAATTTGATATTGAAATGAATGTACAGCATAATAAGCAAATTCTTGTCATGGCTGACTAGATATACAGCTGTGCCATGCAAACTTTCCTACCAAGTTCTTATCCTGAGTAAGGCAACGCTGGATTTCTGACTGCTCATTTGGTAGCCATGAAAGGCCTTGACAGATTCCAGTTCCTTCTGAGGCAGTTTTCTGCCAAAAAACTGACAAAGGAAACAAAAGCCAACGGATCCAACTCGCCAAGCCTCATAATTTCTCCATACATGTAAGACTTTCCAACTTAATGGCTTTATAATTTCTACAATGTCAAGGACATATCAGAACACTGTCTATACCCTGGCATTTTCTTCCTCCCCAGTAGCCTATCAAGACCTACTGAAAGATCATGAACCATTTCTGTGTAGAGCTAAGAATAAAACATGTATATAGAGGTGCCATGGCTTTCCAAATTCTCCAATCTTTCTGCAGGGCTGTCAGATGAAAGGAGATTTGAAATCACTCCCCTTTAGATCCTTTTCAAAACATACTTACTGTTATTACTGAATTCTTAGAGATTTCCTGCCATTCCCAAAATTTAACACTGTAGTTCCTTAAGCAATACTGTTTTCAGCAGAGATTTGGACCCAAAGGAAAACAGAAGCAAAAATAATACCAATGTTTTCTTCAGGTCAGTCTACTCCTAGATGATCAAAGGAAATTATTATGTGATAAACAAGCAGACAAGCCACCATGCAAGAAGAGACTCTTTGGCAGCTCAGGACTGAACTAGATGTTTATGGTTTTACAGAGGTTGATAAAAACCATCCTGGAACTGTTCCCTAGCCATTTTCTCCTTTCTCCTTTGTTTCTGTTTATGAAGCTATGTGATAGCATTACACATTAAATGTGCTTTAGTTTGCCATTGACATGATGACAACTGAGAGCTCTTTTCTGATTAGCAAGATGGATTGGAAATGCACTCATGTGGCTGCTCTGTGCTGAGTCACAATCTCATCTTGCAAGATCTATTTCTGAGCTGCTGCTGACTTAACTTTTCCAACCCCTACTTAGGGCTCTATGTGTATCTTGCAGATTAGAGGCAATTCTCCCTCCATAATTCAGCATTTCAAGGAATCTTTGTACCTTCTTATTTATCTTTCAGAGAGATGTTAGTGATACCTTCAGCTTCATTGTGATCTACATGCACATTTCTTCCACTATCCAGTATTTAAGTTTTCTTTAGTTTAGTTCTGATTCTCTCTGTGCCTCCAGCTATGTTCAGCTAGTGCTTTTCCCAGATCAAAACGTCATTCCATTAAACCTTCATGCCTTCCATCCCATCAAAATATTGATGAATTTTCCCAGAAAACACCCTAGGAGCCGAATACATGCCAGTTCTGCTTGCTGTTTTTGCTGGACTGAAACTTTGAGCTCTGCATGACTTTCTGCCTCAGGTGGCTCTTAGTGGTTTGAATTTTCTCATGTCTTCAAGTTCAGAGCACTGACCATCCTCCATAGTATTATTGTGGACTGGCTGATTTTCTTTGCCTGGTGAACTCAAAATGTTTCATGAGGATTTAATTCTGATTTTTTCTGTAGTAGCTCCTAGAATTTTTTATTCT
Source organism: Lycocorax pyrrhopterus obiensis (assembly GCA_014706295.1). Lineage (NCBI taxonomy): Eukaryota > Metazoa > Chordata > Aves > Passeriformes > Paradisaeidae > Lycocorax > Lycocorax pyrrhopterus. The sequence goes on along the minus strand of JACSVZ010000002.1, from coordinate 54,634,492 downwards.
GCTCACAGACTCACCTCCTGCTGGGAACATATCTAGTCCTTAAAAATTGCTCTTAGGTCTCAGTTCTGTCACAGACTACTCTCTGGTTTCATCTTCAGTTTGTATTTTTCATTGTTTGCAGCTATATGGTTACCATACTCTTCAAATTTCCTTATAACAGTTGTAGCATTTCTTTCCTTTTGTCTGAATTACATCGAAATTATTAGGCACATAGAGCACTTCAAAGACAACTATTCTAGAAATAGGGCAACCTTCTAAATTATTTCCTCTGTTGCTGGCATCCTAATACAGACGCTTGCAAGCACAGCGTGACAGGCTATTTAAAACTTCCTGTGAGTTTTCCAAATCTCCAGAGAGTTTTGACTCCAATGAAGCTTTTAGTTACTTTATTCTTTCACTCCCGCTCTTTTCTTGTTCCATTTTACAAAGACCAGGAGGTGATCAGCAATCATCCAGAGCCTACCATTCCCACTAGAGTGCTGCTTTATTTGATTGTTCTTGCCGGCTGCTTTGTGCACAGTCAGAGGGAGCAAAGAAGCAAGGACTCTTACCATATGCCATGAAGGAACACACAACTGCTGGCATGAAGGAAGAGGTGACAAAAGTTACTGCGAACTCTGAAGGGAAGCAAGAAAGGAATGGCAGCTCCCAGTGGGCGATGGAGAGGGCAGGTACTCAGCCCTGGCTCTGACACGTGCCCTCAAATCACTAAAGCACACAGATCTTGGTGTCTCTTGTTTCACGTACATCAGATCATTCCTTATCTGAAAGACACAAGATTTGCAGTTCATGCTCTCGTCAATCCCAAAAGAGACAGACATTCAGCTGGCACCATCAGGGTCCTGTGGGCTCTAATAGCACTGATCAGCCACTCCCCACACCCTTTGACCACTGGTCCAGAAGCCTTAGTTCAGTTCAGCTCAGCACACCCACTTCTTGCTTAGGTTGAGTCACAGGAGTGCCTGTCTCTACTCTTGGGTCTGGCTTTGTTTCCTGGATGAAGCTAGGATGTGTGTTGTGGGTAGCTGCCATCTAGCCCCACGTTCTGGATGGACCTGGGACCCTCAGTGCAGCTTTGTTTACAGCCCTATCTCCAGTCAGACCCTGGACATGGCTGGTTTCCTCACTATCCCAGAGGCTGTTGATAGACCCTGTTTCAAACCTCCAGCTTTGCTCCTTTAGCTTGAGCCCCGTGGGACGGTACCTTGTCAGTGAGATGCTGCCCTGCTCTGGGGTCAGCCATTGCTCCTGGCTTGGCTGCTGTCATGGTGTAGCCCTGTTCATGTTGTTCCCCGACAGCTACAATCTCTTCTCTCCCTGCAAAGAAGAGGAACCTTACAACATGAAGGCTCCTGATGAAACAGGCATAAGTTGTACAGGTAAGTCAATGCAAGGAGTTTTATCTCTTATTACATGACTTTATTTATCCTGGATCTATGCAGGTGCCATATCATGCAAATTTTCATCTGTGCTTTTTCAATAAAAAGATCTAAACTTGCCACATTAAGTGACCCAGAGCCAGACTGGCTGCTCTGTACTTTTCCACAATTATATTGGAGGGGAATATGTTCTAAACATGTTCAGCACAAACACTTCCCAGATGATGCATACTGAGCTGAGATACAACAAAAACCAAATTAGCAGAGGGCTTATTCAAGGGAATCAGGAAGGCAGGAGAAATTCTGTGACAACTTTCTCAAATCCAAAACTTTATTCTGAAGTCCCTAGAGAGGACTGTCAAATCTCACTCCACAATCACAGAAAGGGAAGAAAGCAAGCTGCTGTCCCTAATGTAACAGCATCTGCAGAAGCCATGCTAACAGGTGAGAACAGTTGAGAGGAAAGACACAAAATATGTAATAGGTTCTTCTAAATGTAGTGGGGAATGACTGTAGTCTGTATAGTTGCAGTATACAGGCTTCACCTATAACAGGGTCCTGCATAAGGCTCCTGCTGGGATGGATGTTTGCCCAGAAGTCACAAGCAGTTAAAGAGCTGTGCAAGAAAGCAAGAAAATTATACTTCTCATTTCAAATATCACATCTGAACATTTAGTTACAGAGCTACCAGAAATAACAGCACACATAGTAGCAGTGGAATTCTGCATTTAAACACATAATTTTCTGCTAATAGGGGTCTACAAGGAAATTTCCTATGACATGTAATTAAAAGCAGTCAGCCAGATAGACTGCTCTTCCAATTAAGAAATCTTACATGAGGTTTACCTCAAAGCCATGTGAAAAACTTCAATGAATGCCAAAGGAATTCATAAAGATTTTCCAGTTTCTAATGTAGGAATGTGTTTGACTGATTACCTACAATATTGTTGCATCAACATAGGGCATACGAATTTTCATTTGATGATAAAATCTGTTAATATCTCTCCAAATCATTGGTTGATTCAGCCTTCTAGCATAAACAACAAAACTTGATCAAAGAATGATATTGGTAGGTTTTGTTTGTGATATTTCCCTGTGTGTTTGTTCTCTAGTTGAGAAGTTTATGAAATTCAAACTTTTCTGTTTCCTCTCTAAGATAATACTCACCTGAAAGAAATTTTTAATTCTGAGTTTGGAAAATAGACATTGAAATTTCTGTGCGTGATTTCATTTAAGAACAGAATTATAAACAGTCCTGTCTTAGGGCAAAAGCAGTGAAAATTTTGCTGTACCTCTGTTTTTATTCACTTTTTCAATACAGATAAAAACAGACAAAAAACCACCCCAACCACCACTAAAATAACCTATGGATTACTTTTGTTGGAGTCTAGAGATATTAAATAACTGTTATCTATTAACACTGTTAATAGATGGGTCTGTGTTTTACAGTTCTGTTCTTATAGGGAAATAAATAGAAGATAAAGCAGTGTAACTGTTGCACTAACTGAATGCATTTCTGAATTATTCAAGTTGAGTGTGAGGTTTCATGCCTTTCCTTGTCACTGCCTATGTCAATGATCTATTGGGTGCTACTAGCAAAAGAGGAAAACTATTGACTTTTAATAGATTTATTTATTAAAAGTTACTACAAAATAGCATTGGCCGATTGGGTGGTTTTGTCCCCTCCACTGCTTGTCTTCATAAAGACTCTCATCCTAATATTTTGGATATAAATACACCAATTTTAGTATATAAAAATATTTTTATGCATGTCTACATGGCATTACATCTTTGGCAGTTACTAAAAGCTGCATTTTTTGTTACTGAGGTTTTTCTACACTGTAGTCCACAGAAATAGTCTCTGCCTCTTAAAATATAACACAACATTATTTCACTCCATGTAAAGGCTGAGGGCTAGCTTCATTCCATGGGAACTCAGTGAGGAGCTCAACATAGGGTCCTCTGAAATGCAAATTAAAACCTGATTTTTAATGTGGTCACACAAATAAAAAATCAAAGTATTATATTGCTTTGTGAAACTGAGTAAAGTGCAAAACTACATTTTGTATTACACTGGAAATCAGGAGCCTGAAGAGAGAGCAAATACGTTTCGTGCTAACAGTGGTGAAACAGCAATACTTTTTATGACTGATTTGTTATTCTCCTATGTACCATGGATATAGACAGAAGAACATAAGAGTGCAGGAGACAGGGAGATCAAAATTTCCATTTGCTTTACACCAGATTTTAAGGCAAGAAACCTCTCATTCTTGTCCACTTCTTTAAGTTTCAATTTCCTAAGTAGAGTTCAGTGATATTTTTGTTTGCTTGTTTGTTTTGTTCCTTTTTTTTGCAGGTAAAAATTCACCTTGCGACTGAGATTACTATTAGCCTCAGAATATCTCCCAGATGAAATTTTAACACAAGCCCAAAGCCAGGAAACAGAGGGACCTTCTCTGAATTGGTATGACCCTGCCACCACATTTTTAGGGGGTATTAAACAGACACATAAATTACTGGTTTAAAACAGCTTAGTATTTCTTCTGGTTTCTGAGTGCAACCATTTCAGTCATAGTCTCTCTATAATCTGAAATTATACACCTTTCTTATGGAGATAAGAAGAAAAGCTCAGCATGTTTTCCTCACTCTTCAGCAGCAATTGTAGAGAACTGGAGTCAGGAGAGAGCTTAATCCCAAGTCCTACAGCATCACCTGCTGTTCAAAAAATATATATCAAAAAAATAAATTCTGTTTAGTTTAGCAGGGGAAAAAAAGCCCATAGTCAAGGCCTGTATGAACAGGAGCCTGCATTATTGAGAGGCTGGAGTGCAGAAAGTTCGACACTTTTGATAGTCCAGGGTTTTGTTCCTTAGGCCAGCCTTTCAGCCATGGCTTGGGTAAGGCTAATGCACTGTGTAAACAAAAGCTCTTCATCCCTGAGCTGAAGGAACTGTAGCATCTGGTCTGTTCTCTGCCTCCTCCATCATGTCATTGTGAGGGATGATCACTCTGGGATCTTTCTGTCTATGAAGAAGTATTCAGTGGGACAAGCACTAGTCTAAGTATCAAAGTCTTGAGGTGGATTCTACTTGCTGTGGCTGACTGTCCTCTTGATCTAGACAAAAATCTTTGTTTCTTTTCATGTTAATTCTTTCCTCTGTAAAATGCAAAGCAGGCAATGTTTGGACTTGGAAGATCTACAGTTCCTAGCTCCAATAGTTACCAGCTGCTTAATTTTGGGAACTGTCTAGTTCCCCAGTTTCCCTACCTGTAAGACATGACCAACAGCTCCTAGTTTGCTAAGAATAATTCAGCTATGCCTTGACCCTTTGCGGGTCTAGAAGATCTAGAAGATCTGAGATGTCAAAAAGACTGAGATGGTCAGGTCCTGGAGAAATCTACCTGCATTTGATAGAAGAATCTATACAGTTGGATACCTTTCAGCTTTGTCACTGCAGAAAGCCCTCCCTACGCCCAGGATACATGAAAGGCCTCAGACTACGTTATGATCAGTGGCAGTCAAGGACAATGAACCCATGAGATGGGTGGGAAAAATCTGACCTAATGAACGCTGTTATATGTCACTATCGAGATTCTGTGAAAAATATCAAATGCAACGGTTCTTATAATGTAATGAATTAATGTGCGTACTTAAGTGAATTTTCTCTTTTTAAGAGACATATAGGATAGATTTAGACAAATAAGAAATGCTATTTTTCTTCTTTCAAAGGCTTTCGTTGCACCATGTTACATGAATTGTTGTATTTCATTAGGTTTCATTTCTTCATGGCATATTGTCAATGAGATCTTCCCATTAGTATCCCCTGTTCAGTGTTTTTTAAAAAGAAAATAAGAGTCTTTGCATTTGTTGTTGTTGTTATGCCACTAACTAGCGGTTAAACTACAAAATTAAATATTCTTGCTGGATCCTGCAAGTTAGTATCAAAAGGCCTTAATGTTTTTAGTCTGTAGGTGCTACCTGATGTCAATACTCTATAGTCAATGCCCTTGAACAGTTGTACAGAATCAAAATGATTATGTCATCCATTTTCTTATGATGTCAGCAGTCCTGCTATTAACTACAGTAAGAACTGCTGGAAGGATCTTTGTGTAAGAAAGAAACTGTGAAGTCACTGTCTCTAATATGGCATACTTTCATTTTATAACAGTGTTGGAGGTCAGGTAAATGGTTGCAGAACAACATACTGCATTACTGATTTGAGGAGGTGGGACCAAGGCAACCTAAGCTACCAAACATTAGGCCTCTATGGGGCATAAAAAACAGATTAACCAATGATAGAGTAAAGCATCTTATTTATCTTGGTGACCTTTATTTCTGAAGCAGTATTCTGCTTCATGAACACTGAAGGTATCGAATAAGACTATAATTTAGTCATGGCTACTTTAGTCAAAGGGGATTCACTTGAAAAGCTTCCTTGCATTGCTTTTTCTTAAGACCAGTTTATGAAATCCTACTATTGGGTTGTTTGGGGTTTTTTTTGTTGACCCCTTAAATTTTCACCTTAATACTGCATTTGCTACCATACAAATACAGTTATGTAAATCTTTTCTTGAGTCTCTAAGTCCTGCATGGTACACTTGCATAGCCAAAGAGCTTAGCACTCTGTCATTGTCCCAAGTCCTTGTTTCTTGATCATCCTTAGTGCACTTGTGTTACATTGTTAAAACACAGGGCAGTCACTACTTCAGGTATACTGAAGGGGTGGGGAAAAAGAAAAATTTTTTTTAAAAATCTTACTGCAAATATATTGGGGCTCGTGACAAACACTATGTATTGTGGCTGTTCTGCTGGGAAAAGGGACCCCTTGAGTAATGTTGATTCAGGCCACTCTCCTCTGCATGGCAGGCCAGGGATAGACCCCTGAGGCCAGGGCCCTGGGCAATGTAAAGCCGAAGAGCTGCAGGTCCCTCTAGGCTACATGGATGAGTCCCATTTAGATCCTCTGGGGAGATTGAATTCCTGCCATTTGGTGACCTGCAACCAGAGGTCAGCCATTGCCTTAATGTCAATCTAAGTCCATTTTAGTGAGATTTAACCTGAACCATGAGAACACACTTCATTTCTTGCAGCTTCACAGGCTCCCTGGCATTGTGTCCATGTACCTATTACTATTTTCTAAGTCATTAAAACAATCTTTGTTTCCTAAATGACAGCAGAAGACTTTGATTCTCTCCTTCCACCTGTGCACATAACAGAACACAAAACAGGCATGATTCTCTTCCTCTCTTGAAAATCATTATCTACAGACAATCACTCTTCAGTCATTCCCCACTCTTAATACAGCACTTGTCTTTATACAATTCAGCACCTGATCCCCAGCAGTACAGGATGCAATTTCATATTCCACACAGCTTTCTTCCACTCTGCAAGTACATGTGCAGCACACAGTGGCTCACTGTGTTTTCGCATCAGGAATCTTCTCTTTTTTCAGCAGAAATGGGTTCAAGCAAGCTCCCAGATCCAAAAAACACAAGGTTCTCCTTTTGTCCTCAAGAATTTCACCTAGTGTGTTGTTGCTTGGAACTTGAATAAAGAAACAGAGAAAACAGAGCCACACACCACCATACTTAAAACAGGCCTGTCCTTTAGCACCTAAAGCAACAAAACTTTATTAGGAATCTGTCAGATATAGACAGACAGATTCAGGAGATTACAGCTTCATAGGTCAGCAGGAGGGAGCAGCATTAATAAAAAAGACAGATGACCTGTGGTACTCCTGATAGTCGCTGCTATATCAACAGAGGTGCAAGTGTTTGTACCACATCTGGACAGCTGATACCATTGTTCTGAAGGCATTGCCTGAATGATGAGTGACATCACCCTAGACAATGCACTGTGGGGCATAGGTGGGGACAAATGTCCCCCACAAAGTCTCTCTGTAATACACAGTGCTGCCTCATCCTTTGTGGTCCAGCAGGGACCTTTTTGCTGCTATAACACTACATGTAAAAAAATGTGTTACAGCAAACAATATGCAGTCACTTACTGGTAAGACTGGTCTCTTTCATGCTCAGTTAGAACATTTTTGTTATGCCAAGAGTTCTGAGAGACACACTGTAATCAAAGAGACTTGCAGGAAACTTCTCCTTTAATAATGATCTTGTTTCCTTTTTTCTGCTCTCCTACAATGAAAGAAGTGACATTTTTCCCTAATAAGAAGGACTGGAAGCAGTGAACACCACAGTATGCTGCTGCTGTTTCAGTGTAAGCTTTGTCTCATTGACAGTTGCTGTCACAAGCATCAATAATTTAAAGCCACAGACACAGTGAAGTTGTAAATAATTTAAATAATGTAATTCATGTCCATTTTTATTGCTGCAGCTCAGTCAAGATCCAAATATTTTTATACCTATATTTATACTAAGGAGCACACACAATAGCCAGCTTGCAGCAGCTCCCTCAAAACAGCTCCTATTTTTATTTCGTTAACATCAGAACACTATATACTTGAGAGCAGAGGCTCTGACATACCGTAGCACATTGAAACAGCAGGTTCCCCAGAAGAATGGGAATATCACTAACTCACAGAAAACCCTTAAATAAATAATAATTTTACATACACATGCCAAAACCCCCACAATAAAAGTAAGCAAGAAAACAAACACAAAACCAAACCTAGAGTTCTCATTGCTTGCCAGAATGTTATACAAAAATATACCAAGTCAAAGGATGATTGAGATGTGCTGCACCTAATAATTCTTCCACAAAGAAACAGTAAAATAAACAAAACCTAGCAAAACTACCCAAAAAACCCCAACCCACAAACAACAACAACAAAAATAATTCTAAAGTTACCTGGGACTTAAAAGAGCTATACAGGCTTTTTTTCTTCTTCATAGAATTAAGAAATGTTGGTTGCAAAGACACTTTGTAAAATTTTGGTTCAGGAAAACTTCCTGACAAGGACTCTTTTGAACAAATTCAGATTCCTTTCCTGATTTGAAGCATTCATAAATTAGATTTGAATTACTTATCAGAGTTAAAAGTGATGGGGTTAGGCAAGTCTAAGTGACATGTGCCCCTGAACCACAGGCATTAAAGTATTATCGAGATATATTGAGGGGATATTTCTTATTTGTAAAAGGAAACATCAGGAATAAGTGCAGTTATACTCACGAGAATATTCCTGTCACCAATGTAATTTATATGCATTAATATTTTTGCCCATACAGGTGAAGTTACTGAGTAAGGTTATGAACTTGTTCCTGATACATTTTTTTCTGATGAAGATGATGGAAGTCTTATAAATGAGAGCCTCATACAGGGTTTGGGAAAGGTTTTTCTTGTTTATTTTTTGTTTATTGTTTTCCTCATCTTTCATAAAAGGAAGAAAAAGTTGTGAATTTGTCTAAACATTGATAATATTGCTTTAATAAACTATCCTGGGGGCTGGGAAACCTTGTCTCTGGTGGAAAGTCTTTGGTGCATCTCTTTTTAGTTGTGACAGTTAAGTTTCTGTGTCTGCAAAAGAAAAAGTGACTTGTGTGCTGACTAGCTATAAAAAAGGTAAACTAAAACAGTTACAAGGGCACAAGAAATCCCTAGATTCAGAAAGAAAGAAAAAAAATCTTCAAGGTTTCTAAAGAAGAAAAAACACATTCAAGCTTTATTTTCTACAAACTTTTTCCAAGCTCTTTTCATTCCACTCATTCTCCCAGTACCTTGTGAAGAAAGCTTTCCCTTTTCACCAGTAACATCTCAATCCTAAAGAAGAGTTTCCCTAAACCAAACTTAGTAGGATCTAATTAGATGATGGGGATGTTTTTCATCCTGATATAACTGATTGGTTTTGTTACATTTTTTAAGTAATCTGTCCTTGGTTGCTCTTACTGCAATTTAATCCGTTACCTGGCCTACTCTAACCAGGCTGTTGTAATCCTTGCAGAAGTCAGTTATATTTTTAAGTACACAAACATACAGTAAGTTTCCCATTGTCCAACTTAATTTTTTTATGCATTCAGACTTCCCTGAAGTAACTGTTCCTAGTTATTTCATTGCTTGTGCTCAGACTTTTCTGTTCAGTTTATGTGAGCAAACGCAGGTTTACCTGTGAGTTAATAGTCTTGAGCACCTCTAGAGTCATGGAGGAAAAACAGACACAATTTTGAGACAAATGTCTGTGTCAAAAATCATGCCTTTAAATTGTCTTATTTATACCCAATATCTATAAGGGGAGCAAAGTATGACTTCTTCAGGTGTGTAAATATCTATGCAGAAGAAATATAAAGTTGTATGAAGTGAGCCATATCGTGTCCCTGTCACTCTGAAAAACATGGAGATCTTCCAAGGGGCAGAATAACATGCCTTAGATGTAGCCTTCAAACATAGGCAGAGCACACGATGATTCCTAATGCCACTCACACTTCTAGTTTAGCCAGAGTGAAACTTTGCATAACAAAGTCAAACACACTTCTACAGCAGATGGACAGGCAGGACCTCTTTATTCAGCCAATATTAGTTTGAGCAATAAGAAAAATAAAACTCTCTACAGAACTCAGACTTGTGTATATCAGAACAATTTGCCAGCTTTGTGGGTGCATCCAGAACTGACCCCAGATTTCCAAAACTTAAACTAATATTCTTTCCATTGTAAATTATGAGTAGTAGCCTTATGTCCCGCCCTTTTACAACTAAAAAGCTGACTTTGAGCAGCTTTTTCTTCAACAGCAATTCAAGCATGGTTCCAGTGGCAAGGTACACAGTAAGTTTCAGCACCACTTTCTTACCGGACTGCCTACCAACAGACTGAAATAAGAAACCACAAGGCAACCCCCCTTCCAGTTTCCTCCTAATAGCATATAGTGTCTGGCAGACACATGTCTAGGATGGAGGTGTCTTAGAAAACAGGCAAAACTCTCTTAATCTCCCAGCACATGGTGCTCTATGTGTTACAGCTGATTAATGGGTAACAGTCAGGAGTAAAGTGCATGGTGAAGTGGGGTCCCATGAGGGGAGAGTGGAGGGGGACAATCACCTACCTTGATTTGCTGGCCACCCCTCTTTTGATAATGCCCAGGATACCACTGGCCTTCTGGGCTGCAAGTGAATTCTCTTGGCTTGCGTCCAGCTTTTCATCCACCAGAACCTCCAAGTCCTTCTCAGCAGGGTTGCTCTCAGCAAGTTCTTCTCCCAGTCTAGACTCATGTCTGGAATTGCCCCGACCCAGGTGCAGCACTTTGTACCTAGATTCGTTGAACTTAATGGGATTCCTATGGGCCCACTTCTCAAGTTTGTCCATGTCCCATGGATGGCATCCCATCTTTCTATTGTGCCAACTGCACTACTCAGCTTCACGGATCTGTAAAGTTGCTGAGGGTGCACTCGATCTCACTATTTCATTGATAAAGAGCACCATCCCAAGACAGAGCCCTGAGGGACACCACTCATCACTGACCTCTACCTGGACACAGAGCCATTGACCACAACTTTCTGGCTATGTCCATCCAGCCAATTTCTTATCCACTGGAGAGTCCATCCATCAAATCCATGTCCCTCCAATTTGGAGATAAGGATGTCTTGTGGCACCATGTCAAAGGCCTTACAGAAGGCCTTGATAGATGATATCTGTTGGTCTTCCATTGTTCACTGTTGCCATCACTCCATCATAGAATTGGTCCTGACCACCGTACTGGCCAGGCAACTTTCCCTAGCATTCACTGGTGCTTCATCCTGTGGCTTTATTACACCTACAGTCCAACACTACTCCTTGCATAGGAACATGCTGCTCTTTAATATTTTCAGTCACTTCTCTGGGTCTTATCTGAGTTAGATATTAAGAAGTAAGGGTGAAAGGAAAAATGGACAAAGAGCGGGATCAAGACAGGCAAGTCCAGAGCTGGAGGCATCAGGTTAAGAATTTTGAAAAAAATGGTTTTTTACCTGAGAAACATGAGAAGCTTCATCTTCATAGATAGAGAATGTGCAGTGAAATCCATTATATTGTCTACATACTTGCCTACATACTAGAGTCATTTCTCCACTTAGAAAGTTTCAATAAATAACAGTACTTACCTAACAAGAACATTGCTTTTCAGAAAGTCATTTCATGTAAGTAGACTAATATTTATCTATTTCATCCATATTCTGACTATGACACCTACAGGCCAGAGGAGAGCTGTGCAAAAGAGTGAACATTATTTTTAGGAGAAAAAAAACTGTTGCCCACTCCAACACAAGAAAAGATATTTATGACGAAGTATATACCACTCCTGTTATTGACCTAATAACAGTGCTGAATTCACATCCTCTTCTTGATTTCTTTTAATTTGAAGTGGAGCAAACAATTGCTTTCCTAAATCTCTCCAAGGATACCTTTAATAGCAGAGCTGTAGATTAGTGAGAAAGAACTTTACAAAAGGATTGTGTAATTCCTGAAAAGTCTACATTGTTCCATATAAGAAAGCACAGAACTTTAAATATAGTGCTTTTCACCAATGGCTATTGAAAAGTTACTGCCTGAAGAGAACTGTGACAGTTTTTATCTTCTTCAAATTGAAAGAGGTCAGGAAAAAAGGAGTGTTTGCAACAGGGTCAGGGATGCTGTAATTTATGTTTGCCACTGGGTCCCACGAAAACAATGAATTTGAGTGGCCTTGGGCTGGTGAGGCATGGTGTTCAACCCAACTGTGATTACAGCTTTGGTAGTGACTCTACAAAACGAAAATTTGTTCAGGAGAACTTGACCACATAGGGAGAGAGGCAAGGTGTCAATACAGAATAAAGAAATAGAAAAGGCATGGTAAAATTTTTATCTGCTGAAGGACAGAAAGGTCACTAGTCTTTTTTTTTCCTGTGATCTCCTTAAACATGTGTCACATTATTGGGAAAACTACTTGAATAACACATTACATGCAAAAGATCAACTTAACATCGGTCACTAATACATGGTTATCAGCTCTTTATAATGTACAGTATAGACATACAACAGCCTTAATCAGGCATCAGAGCTGCTGCCCAACCCTTTTGCTCTTTTTGTTGTGCATGGCAAATATCTGGTGTCTGTTTTCAGGGTTTCCACATCTTCCAGTCTTTGCTTTGTCCTCTCATCTTCCTTTCATAGAACAATTTCTGATTCTTCTTCGGTACCCCTAAATGCTTCCCAATGGTAAGAACCATATTCTGGGTGAGAAAATAAGAAGTTTATTTCAATCTACTCTGTGAAAGAAGTGGAGACTACAGTCAAAATTCTATTTATTACAGTGAGAGACTTCTAACCATGACTGCTGTTAATATTGCCATTACCAAAAGACAGATTTAACTATTGGATATCTTTCACCACCAACTTCATCTACCATCTTCTCTGGTCACTCTGGATTTAACTTGGATTACCAGAAAACAATTTTCCTCTTCTAGTCTACACCAAGTAATTGGTACCACAGCCTCCTTTTATTCACTGTTAAACTTTAACAAGTTGCGATGTATATAGATATAACTAAATCCTGTTTGTATTGTCTTTTTGAGACAATGGCCTACGGTCTCAATTTATTTTAGCTTTCCTTCAGCATCTTGTCTTGAGATTTACTGATTCACAGTTGAAGGAAAATATTTCAGTTAGTTTTAAGACAGAAACAAAGGACTTTCAGAGCTTGTATTTTTGTGTCCCGGGTTTATCTAAGGCTATTATTTGCTTTTATGCGCACTATATATATTTATGGAACCGTGTTAATTATATTTGGTGGACTTTGCATGAAGAGCATATCTCTGACTATTAGCTGAATTTTGCAAGATTAACAGACCCAGGAGTTTTTCATGCCTGTTTCTATGTCTGTACATGGAAGGATTATCACTTCTAGCAAGGTGTCCTTTTGCTGGAAATTTGCCAAAAGCTCTTCCAGTATCCTCTGTGAGAAAAATCTTTTTGAGGACGTATGACCTAGCTTCTGTTCATAAAGCTTCAGCCATTAAAGACTGGAAAAGACTATTCCATTATCTGAAATGATGAAAGATTTCTCATGGATTCCAAAATTTTTGTGTGCCTTTCCTGTTTCAGGAAGGGATTGGGAAAGGAAGGGGGAGGGGGTGGGAGGAAAGATCAATATTGCCAAAGGAAACCATACTATAGACATCAGTGTCCCCTCCTGTAAAGGAAGGGGTGAAATCTGTTTCCCATACAAGATGCCACCTTGTTTCAGCCAGTCCTCACCTCAACAGTGAGCGCTGAACCTTGGCTCAGTGGATCAAATACAAACCAGTCTACTCTCCTGAGGTGGAGAGACTGAAAGACTTAGGCAGGTATTGGTTCTTATACAGCTCCTGTATTATGCTTATAATCCAGTGTTAGGCACGTAGGGCTTCTCTGTGTAAATGTCTCGGGCAATGAGATTTTAAAGGCTTGTGAAGAAGAAAAGAAGTCATGCTACTAAAAAAAAATCTTAGAAAAGGATCTACTTTAGCTTCTTTCCTAACTTTAAATCCCCAAATTCAACACTAGGAACACACTAAGATACACATTTTGCTTGAGACTCTTATCCCTAGAGCCAAAATACAGATCAGTTCAGGCTTTTCTCTTACACTATTATTTGCAATCATAATGTACTTTCTTTACCCTTAGCAATCCCTTGTCTGTGATGTCTAATACTGCTCAGTTTCTTCTTTCACATCTTCATCATGCAAACACTCAAATCTGAGCTAGAAAAAAAAATTCTGAGAAATACTATGACAAATAAAGACCATCTGGTAGGCATAAACATAAATGAGATGCAAACCAAAAATCTCAATAAACATTGAATCAATCCAATATACATGCAAAGTCTCAAAACAACAGGATTATTTTGCAGTGAGTAATGTGTATCAGTGGGATACTATGCACAGTGTGATTAATTTTCACAGTCTAATGAATTCCCCCACCAAAAAAAAAAGCCAGTCCAAATTTATTTTGCAGTATCAGTCTTAAATTTCATTCATTCATTTATTCGAAAGTATATTTGTTGTGATTTTTATTAATGACACTATACTGGGAAACATGTTTCGTAAGCCTAAACATATTCTCATTATTTTAGCTTCAGAATCAGAGTGGGAAAATACATACATCAAGAAGACAGTGACGTATTTAAGGTCAGGCCACTACTTCTGACCCAGCAAAGGAGTAACACATCAATTACCCACAAATATTTGACAGAAGGTTCTTTTTGTTGCAGACATAAAATGCTACTGAACAACCCCCACCTTAACATCAAGGACTACCCCATGCCCAGCACTTGACTGGGTCACATGGGTTGAAATCCTGCCTACTGAGTCAATTGTTCAATCAATGTCAGCAAAGTTGCATCCAAGGCCCATGTCTCACTACTACACCTTGCAGCTCAAAAACAGGGCAGGAGAGCTAGTGAAGGGCTGACTGGACTTTTTGTAAGTCTGCTAACAGCTAGGTGAAGAGAGGACCTCAAGTCACCCTCATGTGTACTCGTCTCTCAGAAATAAGATTTAGAAACCAGCAGCTAATCTGTCAAAGAAAGGGTTTATTCTCACTTTAAAGAATCTTTCTGGTTTCCATTCCCGATAGTCATGCCAAATTACAGTCCATCCACTGATCTTCCATTTTCTCTTAAAGTTAATCAGCGCAAAGAAAAATTTTTAAATCAAGAGTTTAAACCAAAGAAAGCCCATAAAACTCCCCTTACAGGTGCATACAAAAAGAAAAAACACCAAACAAAAAACAGGGGAATGGATATAATTTCAGGAGCATGTCAAATTACAGAAAACTTTAAATTATTCATTGGTACTTAATGAATGAGTGATACACACTATTACATAATTTAGTAGCAGAGTGTTCTTTTGCACGGCTTTAGATTTTGTAGATATTTTCACATAGTACCTCTGCTTTACCCCCTGCGCGCCACCCCCCCCCCCCCCCAAATACTTAGGAAATGTCCACTGAATGGAGTAGAAACAGAACATCTATGATCTCCCTCACTTTTTTGATTGGGTTCAGCTACTTTGAATCTACTGACTTCCAGCCATATGGCAACATGGGATCCAAGTCCACAGTGGTTATTGAGACTGTTTTTCCTCTCAGCCAGTGGTAATGTGGGGAATTAGGTGCTCTCACCAGAAGTCCCCATGCTCTGTAGCATCTGTCAAAGCCACATCATATGTGGCATCTGCTGTGAAAACCCACTGACAGAATCCCCTAGCTTTTACCACGTCTTTGATGCATTTTAGAAATGTGGTAAGCTGCAACTGTGGAATAAATTACTGGTTTCTTAGTGTTTATCCTAGAGCTCATAATCATCTTATTCCACAATACCATCCCTACCTCAGCTGAGCTCTAAGGCTGCGTGGTCCCACAAGTAACAATTACAATCTTATAAATACCACAGATAGCTAAAGAAGAGGATGTGTCCTGTGAACAGGAGAGAGATACCAAAATGCCAGGTTTTGGGGGACCATTTTCCCACACAGTCTGCACTATGCTAAAAAGAGCATTCAGCTGTGTATTCAGTATTAAAAAATACTGCCTGTACCACAGAAAAATGTTACCACATCCTTCTCCTAACAGTTTTCCCTGTAAAATTGCATTTATCTGGTGGCTACATCCCATTTAATTCTTCGTATTCTCTACAGGTAATATTTGCTTTTATTTCCCCAAGTGAAGCAAGATTTTTCCCAATCTGCCCTCTTTCTCTCTTTATTTTATGCCACACCAGTTCTTCTGTACTAATTTCAAACACTTTTTGGTCCCCATTCTTATGGAAGGACCAGTGGGGACCAGTGGCCCTTCATCATTTTCCTCTAATTGTTTCCCAGTCTCTGGTTAGAGCTCATTGCATCATTCTTGCAAATTATGCATTACAGGAATTCTCATCCTTTAGTACTAAAATAAATTATTCATGTTCTCTATAAAAAGAGCATTTTTATTCCTGCTGATTAAATAATATGCCAAAAATACATAGTTTGTAGTATTTTTTGCCCATCAATCATTCCATGAATTATTAAGAAATACTTATATTAGGGTGTCTCTGGCACTGGTTCTTTGGAGTCAGAGAAATAGATAAATATCTTCTTAACATAGAGTCTTGGACTGGGAGCTGTGGGAGATGGTGCTGGTTGCTCGCGCCAAGTATTACAGGAAATATCTAAGAGATGAAAAAAAGGAAAAGATGCTTTTCTTGTAATTACAGGGTGATTTCTTCTTTGCCCTTCCTTACAGAGAGGGAAGGTGCTGCAGATCAGCAATGAATTTGTTGTACACTGAATCCAGACTGAATCTCCAGGAGAGGGAGACAATGAATAGGCCAGTAGAAAGGATTGAATGCTGATGTCAATTACACCGAAACCATGAAATAAATGAGGGGCTTCAGTAGTTGCTCTTCATAGCCACTTCAGTTTAGTATGCAAGGGAATGCTTCTGTTTTATTGCAATAGTAAATTTCAGAGCCCAGAGAAAGAGAGAATATTGGCGTTTCAATCAGGGCAGCTTCACACACACGCAGCCCACTCAACTCAGTGTTGAAAGCTTTATGAAGGCAAGCCTGTAGGACATCCAAGAGATTACTTACAAGATTCTAAAGGATGGATTTTTACGAAATCCTTATAACACTGCCTGGTGCCCTTGTTGAAGTGAATTTGAAATACACTTGTGAGCTCCTCAGAGTCTGCTGATATCAGTGTGTACATGCCTACCTACATTTAATACAACAAACAGACAAATGCTTGTTTCAAATACAAAGATAAGGTGTCAATATTTGAGGGGTTGTTTTAAAAATCAATGGTGTTTGTAAGGGCTACTAATAATTTTCATTACCCCATCAGTCAATCAGGAAGCAAGCTTTGTCTCTATTGTTTTAGCTTCTGAAAGGAAGCTGGAAGCATTGCACAGGAATATGGGAGTAGGAATGACAAACAAGACAAGGCTTTATGGTCTCAAGCAATCACAGACCACACCATCTTATGTCTTAATACATTCTGAGAACTTTCTTGAGAAGCTCATATTGCATGAGGATAGAATGTAACTCTCAGCACTATATACTCTTTCTTGCTAGGAAGAAAAAGGGAACTATTCCACCTGTGCTAAGATGATTCTCAGAGGACCTGTAGATTTTCCTTGGCCAAATTATTAAATAATAATTCAATAAACTTGAAATTACTTTGCCAAGCATTGTGATAAAGGGTGCTTCTCAATGGAATCCAATAATACACAGGAAAAAAAGTTTTAATTAGTAACTTTATTCAGAAAAATATTCTAAATGTGCAATTTTTATAGAGTTCTGGGAACAGAACTGACAGTTAATTTAGTTTATACCATGTTTATAAATAACAGGAAAGGACCTTGATATTAATATTTCATAGACAGGTAATATTTTAAAGCCTTACAATATACAGTGTGATCAGTTTGCAATTGCTACATAATTAAAATTATAACACAGTTCCCATTTTGAGATGTATTTTTCACCTGAGTTGACGTATCTGAACAAAGCTTCTCAGAGAAATTGATGTCTGTATGTGAGTTAGAAAGAGAAATGACTGGAATCTGGGTTGAGGAAGAAATAAAATGAAGTAACCCATTTCTATAGAGAGCTTTTTGCCATCTCTGTGCACAAATTGTCTCAAATCAGTTTCCCTTACGTTTCATCTCCTGTAACTTGGAGTTCCTGTCGTGTTACCATGGAATTTGATTCCTTGCCTTCATGTGGTGCTGAATTCATTCTGGTTTTGCTTATGTAATGGCTGCATTACTTGTAAAATTGTTTAGTTGCAATTAGTCAGCTGATGCATTGAGTCAGTAGTAAAATATAATACATAGTTTTGCAGATGTGACCTCATTTATTTCACAAAAGGCAAGTATAGTTCATAATTCTTTTTTCTAGTTCTTTGAAGAACTGTGAAGCTCTTTATTGCTATTTAAAATGCAATCCAAGCCTGCGTGGCGTGCCTCACTGAGCCACTCATTGCTGCTTTTGGATGAGCAAAAAAAAGGCAGCTTCACGCTTTGAATGTATCATTCATTTACTCTAAACTTGGGCCTGAGCTTGCAACGTGAGCACTGACATTTCAGTTTTCTTAAAGAGCTAGCAAGTCTGCTGCTAGCTGTGTATTTGATGAGAAAGTTCATGTTCTCTGTGATTCTGCACAGTAAGAACTGTGTTACCCTGAGTGCAAACCCACAGAAATCAGCAACTACCTCCCTAGCCTCAATAGTTCTTCTCAGTGTAAGTCAGGGTGACAGATAGTGACAACAACAATTCAATGAAAAAAAGTACCTAATGTTACTTGTTTACATGGCAGTTGATTGTTGGGTCAAATTAACTGCACTTGTTTGTTCCTGAGCAAGATAGTGTGGCAACATTTAGGCAGATAACTGCATGTAAATTTATATAGTTAAGTCCTGTGAAATAAATTTGGAGTAGCAGTGAGAAGCCTCGCTCAGTCTCTTCCAGATTAGCGAGTAATGTTCAAGACACGCTCATGCAAGATTTCATCTTGTTTAATGACAAAGTCCCTGTCCAGTTGGCTGCATGGCACCTGCACTTGCTCTTCAAGATAGCACCTTCCACTAACACCAACGATAATTCTAAAAGAGGAGCATACCTGTACTTGCAGGTCTGAGAAAATAACCCACAGAAGTGGTAAAATCACATTGAAGGGAAGGCAGAAGAGTAAATCTCTGACTGTTTAGCTACTATCTGAATGCTATCACCTTCAGGTAGTTGAGCATAACTCAGAGCCATAAGCATACTTGCTCTTCCAGCATTGGTTAAGAGGATAGGACTAAGAATGAGAGAAGAAAAGGAGCTAGGAGAAGGGAAAATCACTGCCCAGCTGCCGTGCCAGGGATGGTGCAGTAATGTCTAACATGGCACTTGGCTGCTGCAGCAGTTTTAAGGTAAAAATGGGCAAAAGGGGCATAAACATTTTTCCATGCCCAGCATTATACTGTCCTGGACAATTGTTGTGTCTCAGCTAGCAGGGCCACCCTCTGGGAGATTAGGTAGCCATTTACAGGTGACAATGGCTCTGAAGAAGGCTGTAGCTTCCTGTGGAAGGGAGTCCCAAGAGGGCCAGCAATGCCAGCTCCCTTTTTTCCTCAGCTGAGAATGAGTTGCCCAGCAGCCTTTGTGCAAGCACAGTCAGCTAACCAATTATACGCTGCAGATATGGCATACATGCTGTACTGGAATTGTTCACAATCCACATGTAACTCAAAAGCCACCATTTAACCACCTTTGTCATAACCTCAACCTTCCTGAAACTGTGCATTGCCACTGAAACAATTGTTTTCTCTTGGCTTCAGGTGCCAAGAAAATCAGTGCACTCCACAAGTTTTATGCCTTCTAGCAGTTCTATTCACTTCAGACAATTGGATCAGCATTGTACAGCTGCTATTCCCACAGTTTGTCAGCATTTGCCTGAGTTTATATGAGGGATAACACAGAGAGAGCAATTCGTCTCTTTGCCAAAAGAAAAAAGCTGGCATTTCTCTCCTGTGGAAGAAATGCAAGTGTGACAAAAAGTCTGTGTAATTTGAATAGAGATGCAATTCACTGGGGAAATCCATAAGCAGAATACAGCATTTTCCTTGGATCAATTTCATTTACAGTAAACATTTGCATATTATGATCAAGTATTACACAAAAAAAAAGGCAGCCCTGCATCAAAAAAATCTTATTTAAGGATATCTGAGTCAGAAAGCTTTGGAGTCCTGATTTATTGATGATACAAACCCAGTGAGATTCATCTCTAATATTACAATTTCAGTAGACACATAATTCAGTTACACAACTAAAATGTAGAACTTATTTCATTTTCTTGCCCTTATTGACAAAACCTCTTTTTGTTCACACGGAATTTCACACTGTAAAAAGCTCATTGTCAACAGATTGAAGACAATCAGGAATATTCCTTCCTTGTTTCTCTGTTGTATATTCTAAAAATAATAGTGTAGTCCCATACTACATTCTGTTCTGTCAACATTAATTTTGAGCTGGGATGTGTATGCAGCTCACTTTGATCTCAGCCATACCATCTTTTTTGTAATGTTAGAGTTGTTATCAAAGCTCCAGAATGAAAATATGGGTTACTTCTAGGGACAACAAATCTTTCTTATTTGAGGAGCAAACTAAGGAAAATGACAGAAGAGAATTGTTTTGGTGTTAATAAAGTGTATCTTTTGCTCTGCTTAGTATGCAGCAGTGTAGAGTACAGTTTTCCAGACTGCAAGCCCTGAGGACATTCAAAGAAAGCCCGAGGAAAGCTAGGGGGAACAAAAAATATTATTCCTTTGCTTAGCCACTTCCACTCACAATTCAGTTTAAGCCCAACTGCTGGCAGTTCATGAAATAGACAGGAAAGATTTCTTTGCCAGGATCTGAAATTGTAATGATTCTGCAAATAAGAAAACTGTCCTGTTGTAATATCTAACTATCAAAGTTCTGTGCTTTGGTTATACAGGTAAAAGAAGAGGCAAAAAAGTATCCTCTCCCTTGAAAACACTTGGGTAAGAAGTAATGGCAAAAGGGCTATTAAGACTCCTGTGGTGCTTGGAAGTGAATGTTAGACATTTACCCTTAATATAATCATAAATTTCTAGCTCTTTTTCATATACTTCCATTTTCTTCTCACATTAAATGCGACATTTTGACCCAAAGAGTTGTTGTTGCAATATTATTGTATGTTATTAAAGAAGAGAGAAGTGAATTCACAAAAGCAGGGAAGTAATTCATATGTATCAGTTCCCTTCATCAGAAGAGGGTGACAGGGCTTCACTAGTAAATTGTCTTAATACCCTGTATGAGAGATATTATCGGAAAATACAGAAATGTATGTTTATTACCATGCCCTGGTAATAATCATTGATCCTAGAAGTTTATTTTAACTCTCTTGTTCAATTTAGGGTCATTATAATCTCCTATGCTGTGAGCTGCAATATTTAAAACCTCATTAAGCCTATGAACTTGCACTTAACCTGTTTGCTCACTGTTTGCTTCTCTGTGGTAGCAAAGGATTTATGTGCTGGAGGTCACTGTATTATTAGTGACATTCAGCCAGCAGTGCACAACCCCACCAACCTGTGCGTGAGGAAAAGATGCACAGATTGAAGATCAGGACAGAGACGTCGACTGCACGTGAGTATGTCTTTCCTGATGCTGTTGTAGGCAGTCCTAGCAATGCCCTGTTATTCATGATATTCACAGAAAACAGCCTGGAATCTGACCAGGCAGTAGGGCCACATGTCTTGAAAAGACTACAGACCTGACCACAGAATATGTACACATTTTGGGAGAGACTATGGTTTAAGGCTCTTTGGAAACATTGCACAATGTTTGGTGACAATGCATATACCATCTTAATTAAACACTGATGGTTTCCGTTCTCCTCACATTTTGATAGCTTGCTCTTTTTCATTATGTTTTTCTCGTTTATTATAAGAGACAAGTAAACAGTGATTTAAATGTTGTTGAAATTCATCTAAATACCATTTAAGAGCTGTGATTTCTTAAAAGGATTATATTACTCCCCAAGCTGGAATCAATGAAACACGGTTCTGTCAGTTCATAAGCATTGCATGACTGGAGAACAACTTACAGTGTAAATAGTCCTCTGCCCTGGGTCTTTCACAAGGCTTAATTCACCTCTGCCAGAGACAACAGCACACAGCAACAGAAATTGCTGTAGTGAGAATGAAAGGAACCTGCCCCACAGAGTGGCCCATATACAAGTCCTGGCCATGGTAATCAATCACCCTTCAAAAAAGCTTGAAATCTTGAAGTGTCTGCATTATGACAAAGTCCATTGGATGCTCCCATCCATTTTTGTTTGAGAGACAAAGTTGAGTTATAATGATCTGAATAGGAGCAATGCTTTATCTGAAGCATTATATGCAGTAAAAATGGAGCAAACACCCTATGACACTATGCTCATACTCACTTTTGGAGATCACTCATGGCTGATTGCTTAATGGCAAACCTTACTGCTAAGATGAAGCTGACAGAATTCCTTTGTAATGATCTCCCAAAACCTCTTGGTAGTATTAAGCTCTGACTGTGTACTGACCCATCTAGAACCTCTCTCCAGTACACCAGGAAAGCAGGGAGCAGCTGCTGAGATATGCACGTTCATGTTCCAGAAGTACCTTTGGTATATCAGATACCCTAAGCCTAAAATTAGCCCAGTTTTAAACTTAGATATGGCATTGGCAAACTTTACAATGGGTCGCAAGTCAACTACTTTGTTTTTAACAATTTCAGGTAACTTTATTGTGCAAAAATACCAGAACAGTTTTTTAGCCAGTGAAATATTGCTCTCCTGCTTTGATCTTCTGGTATGTATCTTGACAGAGTGTCACCGTAATACACAGACACTGCCCCATTTAGAACACACATAAGTGTGGAAAACATCCACACCCTGAGGCACCACACCTCACACTCAATCCCAGCACTCCTGTCCAGGCCATCAACACAGAATCAACTTGTCTTCAAGTTGCCACTGTACTTCATACTCCAACAATGTTGCTCTATGTATACAATATGATTCACCTAATTATCCACCCACAACTAAAAAGAGAAAGGGGTGGGAATGTAAGATTTCTTCATTTTTTTCTCATGATTATAAGGACTCATTCTTAAGCATCTGTGTGGGACGATCAACTTTGTTAAATTTAAGACATTTAAACTAAGATAGTATGAATTCGGGAAACTCACAGCTTCCCTGAGCCACAACTTGTGTATCTTTTCCAGAAGAGCAAGAGGCTGAGGAGACAGAGTGGAAGATGATAAGCAAAGGGTTAACCCAAGTTTAATAGTGTTGTTGCCAGATGAAGAATTGTTGGCACCTGGTGAATTCTTGCTAAGTGTCATTATGACCAGTTAAATTTTCAGAAGGGTTTTTCATGACTCTGCATTTGTGCATGAGGGCTACAGTCAGTATTGTTACCAGTTTTTTAAAAATGGCAGAGCTAGATTCTGCCAGACAGGAGTTGGAAGTGACAGAAGTGGGCTAGGAAATCAGCAGTCATTGACATGTATAGTAACTGCTGAGGAACAGATATGCAGTTGTGGCCATCCAGAGGCACCAGTGTCATTTTGACCCCTGACACACGCATTTCTAGACAGATTTGGGTTACCTGGCTACTTGTACCTCGGCATTCAACCATCAGCGAGAATCCAAGACGGGCCAGAAACAGGATAGGCTGTCTGCAGAGCAGAAGGGAGGAGGGAAAGGGAGCACAGTGGCTGCACAGTTTGCAGCACACACTCGTTCATCTCCTGGTACCTGCAGAGTACGGACAGGCCCTGCTGCTGCCCGTGCAGTGTCCCAAGCCCTGCTGTGAGGAATGTCACCAGCCACCCCTGGTACAGGAGACGGGACACCCGGCAGAGGCTGAGGGGAGTGCTGTCCCACGGGGGATCGGCCCCTGGGGTGTTCCGGCTGCCAGGGGCCCGCGGGGCACTCATCACACGGGGGCGTTCGCTGTACAGGCTCTGGCGATTCGGAGACACGTGCAGCTTGAATTCAAGCTTGATGCATTGTGTGTTCATGAAGATTAATCAGCTTTAAATTTATGCTCATAAGCTAAATGCAGCATGCACCAACACTGTTGTATTTATGTCAGCAGGATATTCCTGTTTTCTCTAGTCAAAGTCGGCAATGAAACACTTGACTCCCGCTGGCACCTTTCATATTAAAAAGGATTTATCATTGTAATACCTGGGTCTTGTAGAGGATAGCTTAAGGGCACGCTTCACATAAAGTGCTTGACGATTCTGAAGTCAACAAGGCAGAATTTTTTTTTAAATTCCACCGTTTATGACTGAAAAGAAGATGAAACCTTCGTCCCCCGAGGAACGCGTTTTCCCTGGGGTTGTCCTGAGGTCACCGTGTGAACCTGAGGCAGCCACATTCCGCTGCCTCCGGCGAAAGGTGGAGGGGACGATGGGATGAGGGGATCAGGACTGCGGCAGCGGCTCCGGCCCCATTGGCGCCCGGTGTCCCCAGGGCCGCCCCGCCCCGCCCCGCCCCGCCCCCCAGCCCCGCCCCGCCCCGCCCCGCCCCGCCCCGCCCCGCCCCTGGAGGGGGCTGCGCCCTCACTCAAGATGGCGCCTGCAGTGTCTCCGACGGGCTCTGATGTCAGAGCGCTGCTGGCCAAGATGGCGGCTGCTCACCTGCGGCCTCCGCGGAACTTGCCCTTGTCCAACATGGCCGTTGTTTCCCAAGTACTTCCGCCGGAAGCGGCGTCTGTTTGCCCTCAGTGAAGATGGCCGAGCGCAGCGCGGAGAGGGCGCGGAGTGCCGGTGTCTGCGGTGAGGGTCAGTGTGCGGGGCCGGGCTGGCGGCGGGGCTGTGCGAGCAGCGCGGAAAGGCGAGGCGAAGGGAGGCTGCGGCTGTCGCCGGGCGGGGGGGAAGGCAGAGCCCTTCTGGGGAGCTGGGCACGTGCGCGGCCGTGTCATGGCGGGTCGCGGCCTGGCCGCTGCCTGCGGCCCGGGCCGGCTGTGGGGCCGGGGGATGCCCCGCTTGCCCGCCGCATTCTGCAGTTTGCGTCCTAGCACCCTGGGTTCCCGAGAACCGCCGGTGCCTCGGCAAGGAACAGTGTGTGGGGGTTCTAACAGTTTACAGTGATGTAAATGAATTAGTTGTGAGACGCTTCTCAAAGTTTTCGTCATAGGAAAAGATTAAATAATCCGAAAATTTCTCCTTTCCACTGCAGCAGCACTTGTAATACTTTATTCAAAATATGAAAGACTGTTTCTGTTGTATAAGATTGTTAAGTATTTGGCATAACCGGAAAATTGGAAGTCACAGGTGAAAGTACTTTCCAGTAGTTAACTCTGCAGGTGTTAACCTGTGTGTAGTAAATTGTGTATATACAAATATACAAAATTGTGTGTATACATATAAGCTGTGTGTATAACTTAGGGCACCGCATGGGACTATTTGTCAGCTGCTTTTGGAATCAAGTCATAAAGTTGTTTCTGCCAGCTGTCCTTGTACAAGCAGTATTCAGAAATGCTGCGTTGGCGTCCATATGTGTGTCAGTGCCATAAGATGGGAAAGACCTATCATAAATTGCCCTGATATATCTCAGAAGTTACTATGTGAATGATGATCTGACTACCTTTTCTTGACAGATGCACCCCAATGGCAAACAGCACCGAGTTCCCATGTACAGCTTGAATAATTGGCTCCATACCTGGCTTCTCTTCGGAACTCATGGTTTTTGCCAATACTGCTAATCTGACACTTCACCAGAGAAGAGTTTGAGAGTGTCTCAGTGTTTTTTTACCACATAAACAGGGGTCATAGGGCACTGCTGTTATGTCCTGGGTACAGGTTGCAGTCAGCCAATCCAATGAGGATATATTTGATGAAGATGCAGATGAGATGTATCTACTACAGAAGGAATGGAACAGCACCATGAAAAAGAGATTGAAGGTATTTCTATAAAAATGATTTAATAGTCTTTTTAGCCATTTTAGATTTGCTGATGCATAGCTTGATATACATGTGAATGATTTAAAGGGAAAAGTAAAAGTAGCTGCTTAAAAGTTATTGTGGCATACTTTCTTCTGAATATCAGGAAAATGTGGCAGAAATTTACATAAACATTTCTTAGTAGTCACCAGAGCAAACTACTGTTTTACCAAAAGACATTGGCTCCTTCTGCACAACCATGTGCATTTATAAAAGGTAGTGCTGAGTTGTGATGCAAGCTGCTTGCTATGTACTTGTAGGTATACCCCTAGTAAATGTAGGGCAACAGAGGTGAACACTGCTATTAAAGAAATGTGAGATGTTTGGGGTTTTGAGTAGAGTTAATAATCAGTCAGATTGTAAGATGTGTGACTGAATGTGCAACCACAACTGGGCGTTGTGGTCTGTGTAGGTCTTTGGTTGATTTATTCTCCTAGTGAAAAATAGATTTTATGAAAGCTGCTTTCCGCAGCCTTTGCCTCTCTGCAGTTCTTCAGGGAACAAAACAAGTTCATAAACAGGTTAGTTTGACAGATACCATGTCATTCAGAGTGGGGTCAGTAGGGCTTCTCTGCTTACAGTTGAGCAGCTTTTGGCTGAAGAATGTGAATGGAAACTGATGTATAGGCAGTTGATGAGGAAGGGTATTGCACCAGACCTGGTGTAGTGTCCTTCATCTGAGTTCCGTGAGAGGACGGGTTTTGTTAAGGAACTGTTTAGTGTTCTTACAAAAATCCCTCTGATATTTATGAGTAGGTACTGCAAAATCATTAAGTTATTGTTATTGAAGTTAGAGTTGTATGTCGGGCAAAATAAATATTTGTGTTCCAGACTATTTTTCTAGCAAGGCCGCCCTGAGCAAATAGGAGTTTTCACTTTAACAACTTGCAATTTTGGTGTCAAAAAAGTTAAGAATTATTCTATGTAATCTTGTAATGTGATTATAATACAAAGAAAGTAATTTGCATTACAATCATTAGCTGTTTCTTAAAGAAAGCAGCCCCAATATTAAGTGTATTTATATGTGACTCAGTCAATCACTGTCTCTTTTTCTGGTATAACTCTTAAATGGAGTGAGGCCCAGCAAATAAAGGAGGAATGCTCAGCAGTTGGTTTTGTGAAAATAAAAGGATTCCATGTAGATGGATTACAGATAGGAGAGTACCTCTCCTAAAGGGGAAGCTTGGCTGCCTGCATATCTTTTTAGATAGAAATAAGAAGTCTATATGTGGTATTCCTAAATCCATTTCTCACAAAGGAGTTGGTAATCATTAAAGGAAACACGCTTTCCTGTGGATTTGTCTTACTTTTTTTGATCTTTCTAAAAGTAGTTTCCCTATTTTCTGACTTTCTGAGGATCCTTTTGGGAAAAGTAAAAAAACTGCATCTTACAGGTCAGTAAATCATAATACACTGCAACAGGCATGTTTCGGTTTGGCAGTGGGGGTGTAGCTGTGAAGGATATTCAGATATAGAAGCTGTAACTTAAGAGATTGAATACTTGTGATACTTGTTTAAACTTCCTTTTTCATTGTTGTTATGCATTTGTCATAGGGTCCACTTTGTCATTCTGTGAACAAGCTGTTTCACTGCTCTTGTTACAGGAAGGCTATAGGGATGGAATTGAGGCTGGGAAAGAACTTGCACTCCAGACAGGCTTTAATCAAGGTTACAGACATGGTGCCGAGCTGATGATTACATGTGGCCAGTTCAAAGGAACCCTGAAGTAGGTTACAAACTCCTTAAGGTCAAGTGTATGTGGAGGGTGCGTAACAAGGGAACATGCATGCAGTTTTTTGTTTGTTTTAATTAAAAAACCAACCAACAAAAAAAAACCAACCAAAAAACAAAACAACCGAAAAAACCAAACCTCACATTGTAAAACTGTACAAAGTGAGCAACCTGAGAATTCCCAGATCTTGAAAACAGGGAATGTCTATGTGGGTGTAGAAGTTTAGAAAAGTTGCTCTTCCAAAATTGTCTGAATCTACATCTTTAAGCTTAATATTTAGTTCTACTGCCTGAATTTTCCATAAAACATGAATGATACATAAATGTGTTTATGATTCATAGGTACCTTGTCACATTGCTATCTACCTCTACCAACTGGAGATGTAGATGCATATAATCACTTTTGTTGTTGTTCGCTTTTCAGTGCTCTCTTATCCTGGTGTCATTTTAATGGACATGATTCTGCTTTAAGTACGATAAATAATCTTCTTGATGTGGTTGGAAAGCATGAAGATGATGTGCTTAAGTATCTGAATTCTACTGAAGAACAGCCACATCTTGGACGCATTTTAGACTCTGTTCAGGACATGGACCTTAATCACACAGCTGGGACAGAGTACAAGGAAGTTAAAGATGGAAAACATGAAGACTCTGGCACCTCCAGTGAAAACATTTGTAGGAATAATGGTGAGGTTGGTTCCTTGCAGTCTGAGTGCAGCAAGGCAAACCTCTGCACAGATCCTGAAAAGTCAACCCTCGCTTGGGTTAAAAAGCAGACTATTTGGTTAGTAGAGCAACTGGGTTTATCACTGGATATACTCTATCATGTCCAGCAACTGGAACATTAGTTTTCTGTCTCATGGTGCTTAAAACTATCACAGCTGGTTTTGATTCTTAGTTTGTGGGCCATGTACAGGCTGATGCATCACTTTTCTTTTAGGAAAATCTGATTTTGATGCTTTACAGGAGAAGTAATTTTTGTAACTCTTCACCATGATTTTGGCATGTGGCAAAACCCCTCACTTTCGGTCTTAAAGGTAAGATTCACAGAAAGGGGCAATGACTAAAGCTCTACAAAGAGTTACTAAACATGTTTCTGTTTTGTGTCAGGAGCTCCCATTTCACCCTCACTTTTTTCTTGGCAGCAGTTTGGAAATGAAGCGGGTCCCTCTAAATTGGTCCTGTCTAAAGAATAAATGCTCAGTGCTATGGAAATGGTCAGTGTTTTTGCAGAATAAGCTGCTGTTAATGATATGCTGTGTGCAAAATAGAACATGATTTGCTCCTGATTCCTAGAGTGCTGTGACTCTACTCACCTTTGTCAGATTCTTCATCTTTTGTAACCATGATGCAATGCACTTTCACTGTTAAAAACTATTTTTTGCGTCCTTATATAGTTCTATTTGTCACTTTTGCTGAAAACACAAAATTTTCCTCAAATGCAGAATTGCTGACCATTCCATTGGTTTACTTTTAGACATCTACTCTTACCATGTCAGACCACACTAGACATGCTTCCAGTCTAATGAACATCCTTGTGTTATTTTTGTACTTATTTTGGCAGTCCCTCTAGCCTGATCTCCTTCCCACATTCCAATAATGTTTTTCTCAAACTCTTCAAGTAAGCCAAGCTTATTCACCACCTCTTAGAAACACATCAGCCACACATGCCTATCTATTTCTGATTACTTCGTATTCCTGTGCCAATATTCTATATTTCACTTGTTTTCCTGTTGCTTCCCTTAACTATAGCTGTAAATTGCTTTGTTCACAAAGTTTGTTCTTTGTAAGTGCCTCTGTTTTACATTAATTAAACTGATTTATAGTAAGTTAGCAGTTCACTTGTTTGAAGTTTCTTATAATTCCTTTATATTGGAGACAAAGGGAGTCTAGACATAGGCAAACTAAGATTTTGAACAGTCAACTATAATTTAAAAAAAAAAATCACAAAACCTTTTCATCCTTTGAGGCCAGAAAAAATCTAAGGCAAAAATTCCATGTTTTTCAGAGCCCAAGTTTACCACATTCTTACTAAGGACTCTGTTATCCTGTCAGAGTTGGCAGACTGTAAGTTTGGTTTCCTTTCAGTAGCATTTCTGCTTTAGGAGTAAGCAGAACTGCAGTTCAGAGTCTTGCATTGAACATATTTATGAAATAGTGGACAAAGAGGGATGTCTGCATTAATTGTGTATATACAAAAATCATTCAAGGAACTTTTCTCAATTTAGTTAGTAAAATGTTAATATGGATAAACAATAATTTTCTTCAAATGTCTGTGTTCTGTTATAGACTGTATCATGTATGTTAGACACAGATTTCCTCCATATGCTGGTAGAACATGGGGCAGACAGTGTTGGAAGTCATTTAACTTTCCTAACTAATTATTAATTAGTTGTTTTAACTAATTGTAAGCAGTGCCCACTTTTAGCCAACACTAGTTAAGTTTCTTCACAGACTTACTTTGATCATTAAATCACTGAAACCTTAAGTTTGTTAAAATTAAGCCTGACAATCTTTAATAAACAAAGCCAAAGGGATTTGAAGATTGGGCGTCTGGGATCTTAAATTTATGGCCCTTCAAGGACACTGGAGTAACCAGAAGATATAGAGGAGATTAAGGCCTGGAAAGTTGGAGACTCTCTGTCTGAGAAAAAGATTAAAAAAGGAATAAAGGATGTGGACCAGATTAGCATGAAGAGAAAGAAGTCAGTAATGAAAAGGGGATCGAATACTAATTAATGAAGAGAATTATGTAACTTAAAACCAATGAACATGAATTTCTTTGTGTGCTAAAACTGCATAAATAAGTGAAAAAGTTCTGTATTGGGGTCAGCGTTGAGGCTGGAACATTGTCAGCCACACACATCTCTTGAACAAGAATAAAGTAATGCCTTACCTTCTAACAATAAAAAGGCAGTGTTAGAGGGAATCTCATTTGCCACGATGATTTTGGTGGTTTTCAGTAACAAGACGAAATAAAGGTTAATAGAACACTGTTAGACTTTCCAGATTTGGATGTTTAAAAATGCAGATTCAAGTGAATTACTTTTCCATATTTAAAAGTTTGCAAAGAGGAGACACCATTCACAAATTACTAAGTAGACTTTATTTTTGCTTATAAAATCATCAGGTTTTTTGTCTATCATATCAGCTTCTATACTAGCTATGGAATTGTCTTCCTCCACAAAGTTCCGGTGCATAGTGAGGGGTTACTTTTTTTCCCTGTTATCACCCAGAGTTTCCAGTTTGGCTGTAGAGAGATTTTCTTTTGTGCTGTCTGTATTATTTGGCTCATCTGTCACTACCGAGTCTTGCTGACCAGCCCCAGAAAGGCTTTCTTTGAGAGTATTAGAATCTGTAGTTTGCTCCAGTTGTGGTTCAGGTTGTTGTTCCATGTCCATGTCTTGTGTTTCACTGTCAGCTTTCACCTTGGCAGCATTCCTGAAAACAGCTCTCATGACAACTGGGACTGACATGCAACTGAAGAAGGAAATGACGCATTAGTCACTACTACAGACTTTATCCATTCTTTAAAGTACTTCTGTTTTTTGAACTGTGGCTGACACCTGAATGAAAACCAGAATTACCGCGTTATGTTTTTGTCTGGTACAACCTGGTGTTACATTGTAACCACAATATAAACTACATGTCCTGTACCAGAAACATACATTGATACACTGAAATGTAGTGCTGAATCTTGAACTTGGGTGTGCAAAGAAGCTTTGACTGAAAGTGTGGGAGGGTCTGGTCAAAAAAGAAAAGTCATAAGGGTGCTTCTAGTGAAAACCAAAACTGAGAATATTGAAATATATTCATTCTTGTTGAGTTTTATAATTTTAACCTTCATGTTTTGTATAACACAGGTACAGAGCATATCTTTTCTAAAACTATCTATACTGGAGGAGTTTTTTTCCCACTCTTAACCTGGTTCCAAAAATAGTACCTAGTTTGAAATCAGGTTCAAAATCCAACCTCCGTTGATTTTGTTGTCCTCAAACAGCTAATAGTTGTATAATAGCTTATATCAAACCAATTAGTGCTCCCAGACTATGTTCTGAATCAGTTTGTCTAGCCTATGTTCATGTATCACAACAACTTGCTCTCTTGGAATTTGTTCAGAAAACAAGCCAGAGACAGTTTTGGAGACATGCTATATACACCTCACTTTCTGAAGAGAAGCACTGATTGCTATTAGGCAGATGTGTTAAAAGACCTTTCCATGCTATTCTAAGTTATGCTAGACATGAGACTGTCATCAGCTAGAGTCTTCAGAAAAGCATCTTTTATAAAAGGTAAAACTCTTCATTCAGTAGGTCTTTCCCTGCTTCCACATGCTTTCTACTAGAAACTCTTCATCACGATTAATGTTTAAAATTTTTGAAAGATACTAAAACACTGAAGTAACTTACTCCCACTATTGTATTACAGCATTTTACTAGGATGAAGTTTTCCAGTTGCTGAGTTTAGGGAATTATGAATGCACATGATATTTCCATTAAATGGACATCTGATGTTTATTCCAACTGTTATAAAATAAAACTACTTACCGTTTCACAGCTCTTGATATGAAGTCATCACTAGAATTTAGAGTTGGATCTTGAGGATTTAAATGAAGGTGACATTGGACTTCTCTAGAGGTTATAACATCAATTACCACTAAGAAGGAACAGAATAGAAAAATGTTTGTTTTGAAATACTTACGAACATTGAAAACCATCCTTTAATTTTAATGCTTGAAGAGATGTAAAACTGAAGTCAGTGGAAAGAGGTTTGCAGCAATATATTTGCATGACTTGGTTTTCCTTAATATACTTAAATCAGAAATAGTAGAAGTTACAATTTATTAATTAAATGCAGGGCAAGACAAAACAGGACTTGAATATTTGCATTTGCTTTCTGTATTATTCTGAGTACAGAACACCTTTTAGTAAGTAGTCTGTACACAATTGTTACTTTAGTGTTTTTCATGAGTGGCATGCTGTTGAGTGGCCCTTAGAATGTTTGTAACTGAGAAGCATAGTGCAAGAGCCTAGACAGAACCAAGTCCCTTGTCAGCTCAGTAACGAGGACAGTAGCAATTATTCCACACATACCACAGGCTAAATTCTCTTTCACAGGATGAAGGAAAAAGACAGAAAAGCTGCTGTTCTTGTGTGGTACCACTTCAAAGTAAAGCAGTTCAGAATCATCTAGAAATAAAATAACTGTTTAGTGATATCCACCATTGAAGTTGGACTCTGGCTGAATTACATGCCAGAATTTTAAAAATACTGATACAATAGTCTAATTATTCATTGCTTTGACAACTTAGTTTATGCTTATAGGTGCCAGGCCTAGGAGATGTTAAAAAAAATTCAATACAGTGTTAAGAATCTTTTATCATACTCCACAAGTGATGACAGTTTTGGCAAGGGAGCAATAAAATCTGTTAACACCCAACTTAAAAACTAGTTTGTCTCTAATACTCTGCCATCACTTCCAACCACACAATTTACCTTCATTTATATGCTTCTCAGAGACACAGCTGCTAATAAGAGTGTTATATGCCACTTGATGTCGAAGAATCTCTATAATGTCAGGCACACACTTTGGATGGCTAAATGGGATTTTACTGACCAAGGCTCCTGCTAAATCTGATTTTTCTGAGCCCTTGTTTATGAAGTAACAGTGCTTTGGGCAATCTGGAAGAGACTGAGCAACAAATATGGTGATATTTCAAGGACTGAAAACAGGAAAGTAAAGATTGATGTTATCAGGCAATTGTACAATCTGACAACAAAAATAATTTTGAAAGATACATTTCTAGCATGTCTATCATATCTCTGCATTTCTAGTAGAAACATAATCCTTAGAGGAAGGTAAATGAGATCCACTCTCCCTCCCAAATGCATCCAAATTAGGCAAATATACCCAGAGCCAAGTGGTCAGGAGTTCAAGTATCACCAATTCTTCAAAATACTTTTAAGAGCCCTACAGGCTATAGAAATGTTAGTGACCAAGATAATAATATCATAGTAATGCTGCATGATAGCTGCACAAACAGGATAGCAGTTTTGCCAGAAATCTCTTCTGGACATCAGATGTTTTCCAACCTCCATCACTACTACTTTCTTTGGAGAGGTATGTTTGGCTGGAATATCTCCTGATGATTCACTTGAGGAGGAAACAGTAAGAAAAATTTACCACCTGTCCATGTTGACAGTGATTCTGTGACAAAATTAGAAGTGCACTATTGTGTTATCTACTTCAGGATGCCAAATGGGAACTATCCCCTTAAGAACAGGGCAGGGCAGTTAATTAGGAGGGTCTACATTAACAAAAGCTGAATATCTTTTCCTTGTGTGTTCATGGACCAAAAGGATTTTCTCTACACTCATTTGAAGGTTAGAATGCAATTTAGTAATTCTAGAAGTAAAATCTTTAAACTCAGAAGTAAAACTTTCTCCCACCAAGTACAAATATTTTAGGGAATAGTTGAAAAGTTACAGAGCCTTTCATGTGCATCTAATAGAACTGACAGATTAATCCATTTTACAGCAGAGAAGAGCTTTGCCAAACATTATTTTAGCATGGTCTTAATTTACTACTACCTTCTGTACCACCACCTCAAGGTCCAAGAACTAAGCAGGCAATGGGCTCTATGAACACTGCTAGTAGAACAGAAGAAAAGTGCCCTGTTCTTTTGCTGCCATGAATTGCAAAATTAATGTTTCCTAGCAAAAAAAAAGTAGATCTTTGAAGCTTGTCTTGTAGTTGCCCTGTACATAAGTCTGGCAGAAAGCATCTTAGCCACAATTTTGTATTCTAAAACTTTACATCTAATGCAGGCTAAGTAACTGTATTTCAATAATGTAGTTATTAAAAGGAAAGCCTTCTTCAGTTAAACAACCTTGTCTCTAGATAGCAATTGGCATCACTGTTGTAACACTTTATATTTTTCTTCCTGCCAGTCCCTTTGAAAGGAATCAATAGTCTCAGTTATCTAATTAAGAAATCTCTTTTGTTAAAACAGTGTGACATGCAGCATGATAAAGATCTTCAAAAATCTAGGTAAGTACCTTCTTGGAACTTGCTCCTCACACCAGTCATTAAGTTTCCTTCTTTTTGAGGCATTAATAATAAAGTTCTGAGCAGTTTTTAGAAGAGTAAATATTTGGGTTACATACCAACCAATTAGTATGACAGCAGCCAAGCACACAGTGTTTCATTAATGAGGATGAGAAGCTCACTTACTTGAAAGGATCTAATACTGCTTCGTAAATTGAACTATTTCCTAAAGAGCACTTAAACATTGTTGGGATTCTGGGAAACCTACATTGCTTATGGGGAAATGGTAATTCAGTATATATATCTTGTGCAACAGCACAGTGTGTGTCAAATGCGCACTATACTTACCACAAGGAAACAAGATTTATTTGTAGACAAGTCTTCATTGCATTTTTCTTTAAGAGTAGACTGAACAATTAGCTCATATAGTGGAGCTAATTTCAAGCCAGAAATCTGAATTCCTGAAACCAGGTCATTATTTTTATTAGCAATTAGGTTATGATAGTAGGTTATGAAAGCTACTATTAAAATCAAACCAAATGTTTTGAAAAGACAAAAATACTGATTTTCTTTCTTATTCCCCCTTTTTGCTATTGGGAATTTGAGGTAGAGTGTTTAACTTTGCCTATAATTGTCATATCTTTCTTAGAACTTTTCTGTTTTGCACTGGTTGTTAAAATGTTACACTTGGACTGATAGAATAGAATATGTTCTGCCCTAGAAACAACTTTTTCCTCTTGCAACGTTAACACTGGGAGGTAAAAAGCAAATAAGCAATGCATAATCACAGAAGTACTTAGTCTTAAAAAACAATTAGAACATGCCTGTGAGCCTCTGTATCTCTTCAATACTGGATAAGGACATTGGAACAGGCTTATGAAACTTCAGAACAAAAAGAGCTGGCAAATCCATGCTGAGTTCATCAGTCAATTGCAAAAAAACAGGGTTGCTAGGGAAAAAAAATTGTCAGAATGAAACCTTTTTACAGAAATTGCCATAACAAGGACTCAGTGCAAGGCCACTATCAGGTCCCTAGCAGTTTATGATGTTCCATACATTTTCTGACTTGAGAAATGTTTTGCTTTACAAATGCAACTTTAACAGTTTAAAACATGGTTAATGTGAAAACTAACAGAAAGGAAAAGTGAGACACAGAAACTGAGTGACATTTTTTACAAATAATTCTAAAGTATTTTATTTTGGAAAGTTACTTCAGGCTTTCCCTCCAGACAGCACTGAGGTAGAGAGAGATGAGGTGCCAGTACCCATACTAGGATGACAAACTATTTTGTGTATTTTAGGTGTAATATCTTTCAGTATATGCTTTCTTTACAGTGAATCTATGACGGACTTGTTTGTTGAATACTAGAAAGTTAAGTAATATTGTTCCGGTAGCTCTTTCTGGCTTCAAATCTATGAATAAATTCATAGTTCAATGCAACTGACACAGTTAAATATGAAAACAGTACCTTTGAAGTCCATTTGGGAAAAACATAAAAGCCAGAGATTATAGAGGGTGTAGCTATGGAGCATAAAGGCATAAATAAAACAGAGCTTCCTGTTTCAGCAGAGGCTAAATGTAAGTTATGCTGAAGTCAGTGCCAGTGTTTTGTAAATCCATTTCTGTATTGACAAAGTGTCCAGAGCCTCACCTGTCCTCTCCAGCTTGAGGATCTACAATTAATGGAGAAAGAGGGAGTTTGTGGAGTGTATCTGTGCTTTCAATAGTTACAACTGTTTTTGTTCCACATACCTGGGAACCTGAGGGAGAATGAGAACGGCATTATTTTCCTTGTTTTAGTGTATATTAATCCTATGCATGCAAAACATACAACGGTAAGGACTTGGAAGGTCAGGTCCAACTGACAGCCACAGTGGTGTGGGCAGAGAGGAGAAGCTTGCACTGACCACACCCAAAATGCCAAAGTTGCCCAAAGGTGATAGCCACAATAGCTGAGTCAACAACCAAGAAATGGAAAGTAGTTTCCTGATGGACATTAAAACTGTGCTAAAGTGCATCACATAAACTGTTCTACTAAACTAGAATTTTAAATTTTATTTCTGAGCTTTCATTCATTAACTTTGCTTAATGAAATGGGTACTATTGAAAAACTTTCCATGTTAGCTATTTCTGCTGAAATAGCAGAATAGCTGAAATAGCTTTACCGTGATTTAGTTCTGCTTCCAAAACTTGATAGGGAGAAATGTAAAATTCAATGTTCATTGGCGTGCCTGAGGAATGAAAAGATAATGGTTACTACACAGGTCAATAGAGGAAGTATGTTGGGTACCTTGACACAAAGG
Organism: Lycocorax pyrrhopterus obiensis; assembly: GCA_014706295.1. Lineage (NCBI taxonomy): Eukaryota > Metazoa > Chordata > Aves > Passeriformes > Paradisaeidae > Lycocorax > Lycocorax pyrrhopterus. The sequence goes on along the minus strand of JACSVZ010000002.1, from coordinate 54,597,608 downwards.
TGAAAAAACCAACACTGTAGATGTTGGGCAGAGGGGACTCCTTGTAAGAGTACATCTCTACTTACAATATATGTTCAATATATGTTCTGTATGTCTCTACGTTATCTGAGAATACAGGCATAGTAAGTCCCTACAGCAGGTTTTATTTATAGTAGAGGATCTTTCCTGTACACAAAGATCAACTCAGTAGTGTTTTTTGATTACAATTCTTTGAATTCAGAAAAGGGAAAAGAAAAAAAAGGGAGAAAAAGAAAAAAAATCACCTCCAGTTCTTGGCACCAGGTGTCCTACTTTTCCATTAAGTACTTCAGTAACTCTGTTTAGATCCTGTGTTCTAGTTCAAAACACATCTTAATTAGTGTTTCCTGCATTGCAGTGCTAGCTAGGCTAATGTAATTTGTAATTTGTATCCTTGCTCAAAAGGAGATAATGCTTTGTTGGAAGTAGATTGTATGTCCAGTTTCCAAAACACCACAACTCCACACATGCATTACTCCTAGGACTTGGGTTTCCACTTTCCCTGTATCTGAGCTGTTTCATATCGCATTTTGGTGCACTATTTACCAGAAATGAAGGGGGTCAAAAATATCAGAGTGGCAACCAGTTGAGCAAAGAATGAGGACGTAACCTGGATAAACTAACTCAAACAGAACCAGTCTCTGACCTCAAATGTGTTCATATAGCTGATTACATACAGCCATACATTTAAATAGCTGTGCACTAACTCTGCAGTGCATTAACTTACAGCATAGATGGGACAAATAATCTATTTAACTCATAAATAATATTTACTGATATATCAGTGACCAGCAAGGATACAGCATATTAGTTCATAGTGTTATTATGCTTCATAAGGGAAAACTGCAAAAATAATCCAAGAGTGTGTTTCAAGTTACAGAAGGCCATACCTGCCAAGATATGTGTATGTAACTTAATAGGCAAGATATCAGAGAAGATATTTCAAAAATCCAGAAGGAAAGCACTACCCTCCATTCTGATTTTCTGAAAATAATGAAAATCCTTGTACAATTACCAGAAGGTTTAGGAAACTCTGTTCCCCATCTATCTGTAATCCTACTTTTTGAAAGGAGAAATGAGAAAAGGAAGGAGGAAAGCTGGCATCCACTACTCCTGATGTAAAACTTGAGGACAAAATGAGATACCTGAACAACAGAACCCCAAAAGGTCTATTTTACTTCTGCCACAGGGAGATCTAAACATGACTGCTGACTTTCAGATGCACTGTTTGCTCCCAGTGGGTAGTCACGTGCACACACTCCCAAGCTCTCTAACCAACCAGTTTCCCAGGAAGTCCCTTAGATAAAGAACAGGAGGTCAGCAGATCATCTCGTTTGGCATGTCTGGGGTTGACAAAGGCTTCAAGCTTTCAAGTGGGAGAAAACTCATTAGCCTTCCACATCCTGCTCTATAATTAGATCAGTTAACTTGTTTTTTAGTGAAATGAAGGGGTGTGGGTAGAGGTAAAGGGACAAAGATATAGACTATAAGTTACCTGTCTAGAAGAGACATTGAATAAAGGTCTTTTTCAAGGGCCTGCAAAGCAAGATATCCCTTAGCTTTCATTTCGCTGGGAGAGAAAAGAGACAATTTGTTATTTTTTTAAGTAAACGAAAGTTAGGCTATGGATTTCAAAAGTTTTTGAGCAAAAAATAACTGCAACCTGTTTCCTGGAATTTGATACATATTTGACAGGTCTTCTAGAATCTTTCCAAAGGCATCATAGTTCTTCATCCTGACAAAAAGAAATAATGACTATCAGACTACTAAATGAGATGGAAAATAACTCTTTTATATGTAACTTGCTAGAAAAGGCACCATTTCAGAGTGACAGAGGCCCCCTCCTTATCAGATCAAGTAGCAGTACTGACTTTAAATTTTCTTAGAAGATACCAGAAAATGTGAACCTTTGGTTTTGTTTCAAGAAGCACTGTAATTATAGCTGAAACTGGCACTGAAGTAGGCACTACTGAAAGCAATAAATGTACATGAAACACAAATTTGACAGCTCATCAGCTGCAAAACGCTTTTCCTGATGTTCCAATAAAGCTAGTCATGTAGTACTACTTCCCTAATACCATCCATGTGTACATTGCTCTTTTCATTCAAATATCAAAACTGTATTAATGCTGCACTTCACAGCACCATGTGAGAGAGACAGACGTTAAATACAACTGATAGATACATCAATTAAAAAAAAAAAAAGAATGGGACAAGTGGCTTGGTTTGTAAAGGAATGGTTCAGACTGCTCAAACCCCAGAATTCTTGCAGATTCTGACTTGCTGTGACAGCCTGGAGCTCTGTTCAGACTAACCCACCAGGAATTTACTCACCTGCTTAAGTAGATTTTACATGAGGTTTACAAGTGTTACTAGACTCTGTGGTGCGGCAGTCACACAGACAAGACCTTCCTGCCCTTCCTATGCAGATGTGGCTGCAATGTGGATCAGCAGAGACAAAATAAGCCTGCCTGGGCTTTGACATTGGGACAAACTCTTTCGAAACTGGAACGTAAACAAGTCACTCAGCTCTCCACTGTCTCTTTCCAGCTAGACTAGTGGAGAAGCAGGGAAAAAGGAGGGAAGCAGGCATGGGTGGTGCAGGAACAGACACAGCACCAGCCTATGCATTAGCTGGCTGGTTCATCTCGATTTTATAGTTACTTTGAGACTCATGGGAAACATTACACATATAACAAACTGCCTTACAACCAAATAAAATACTACATCAAGAGGTGCAGAAGGTATACTTGTGCTTTGTGACAAATCTTAACAAAACCAGAAAGGCAGAGAAGTAGCACCCACAGTACCAATGGTAACTATATGCCAATGTTCAGAGTCAAACTGCTGGCACTAACATCACTGAAGTCAAAAATCTAGGAAAATACAAGTTCAAGCTTTAAGACATAGATGTTTACACCCATAAAGCTAATATAACTCCCTTTCTGAGGAAAAAGAGGGCTGGAAAAACTGATGATCAATAATATAAAAGAGAGATGAAACACTCAAGGTCAATGATTATTCTTTCTCTTTTTACCTTCCCTTTCTTCTATTTTGCCACAGTATTTAAATAAGAATCCAATTTCCTAAATAAACTCATTACTATTAAAACCTGGAACCTTGATCATATTCACTGAAGAACTTCTAAATAGACTTTTAAAGTGATGGCCTGACCTGGAACAGCAACTATTCAGACAGAACAAAATGTGGTAATAAATAAATAAATAAATAAATAAGTGCCCTACTGCTACATGAGAAAATTGGGGTCACATCTCCCCCTATGCATCTGCAAAGAAACTCAGGCCATGTGATACCACCTTGCTTTCGCTGCTGTGAGAGAAGCCTGAAGGACGTAGTTGAAGTATTTGCATAAGGACAATACAAAGACTGTTTAGTATTTGATGGAACAAGGAGAGGAGAAGTAATACCTAGTTCATATCTGTAAATCTGCCAGTTCTGAATTGTCATCATCAGTCCATTACCAAAACTACGGGTCCAAGTAGTTCTATAATTCTTGCAATCAAGACGAAGGCCAGTATTCCAAGGCTGTGTTTGATCGGCAACTAGAGCCAGTGTATTGGGGATTACTCTCTACCATTGCTCCACTGAAGCAGATGCATTCAGTGGAATGACCTGAGAAATAAATAATGCCTGGACTATCTTTTCAAAATTATATTTGCTACAGTTTTAGCCTTGAATTTACAACTTGGAAGCAGGTAATAATAGTTACAACTTCCCACATACAACGGAATTCAAAATGGTGTCAGTTCTTCTGTTTTCTGGATTCATATTATTGTTTCCTGATTCTCTTTCCTTTTTTATTTTTTTCCCCTCTTCAGTTTTTACACTGGAATGGTTCTAGCATCAGGAATTCCTTTCCATTCAACATGAAACCCTACACATGATTCTTTACCTTAGAAGCTGCACCAAGTCATCACAAACCTACAGGAATGAGAGAAAGAAGTTTCATCTTTCTTGCCATCCTTTGTGACACATCTTTTATAAGCATTTCATTAGCTTGATAAGCTTGATCCCCATTACTTTTAAGTAGCTGAATCGTTAGCATAAAAAAACTCCCCAACACTCAAAAACAAGACTAACAGTGCAATAGTTAAAAAAAAATACTGTAATAATTGGAAGAACAAAGGCTTTGTGAAAGAGGATAAAATTAACAGAAATAGTTTGTTTTACAACAATAACAATATAAAATAACAGAAATAGTCTTTCCAGGAAAAAAAATTTCATCTTGGCCAGTTTTTCTTCTGTTGGTAGTGGTAGAATTCTCTGAAAATGCATTTCCATTATAATGATATTGTCCAGCACTCACTGATCAACAGACCTGTGCTGGTTAGATGAACAATTTGAAATTCCAGGGCTGACTTCAACTAAAAATAATGGACAAAATTAACTCCAAGGTAATGTAATAATTTGGATACTTACTGATAAAAACCATAGTTTATGTTCCCCAACCCCCCACAACAGCTTGTTGTTATATCTTTGATCTGAAGGATTGTCTGTAACCCTGTAACAACTGCAGAACATGATATGTGAACTTCAGGGTGATATTCTGTAAATAATTTAATATAAATTTTGCTAGAAAAACATCCCCACTAGTAGAAATACATATACTCCTAAAGAAGTCAGAAAAAAAACCAGAATAGCTCCAAGGCATCCATTGAGAATATATATTGCACAACACCTTGGTAGGAAAATATTTTAAGCCCCTGTAATTTACTATATACTGGTAATATTGAAGTATGAAAATAAAAATACCACATGATGCATGATACCACAACATTCTTGGAAGGTGGGCCTGTCAGCTGACTTTTACTGTAATACTTAGCACGAGAGTATTTAGTATCTGTAACTGAGTTGTAAGTTTAGGTAGGTGAGAGATTCAGATGCTTGAAGAGGTAGCTAGTGTCATGCACAGGCTTGCAAGTGTGACAAGACCAAAAGGAAGTCAAATCCTTTCTGACATGGCAGCTGGAAGCCAGGTGGGAGACTACAGGGTGGTGAGAGACAGAGAAAAATAATTTTACCACAGGAGCTTCTTCAAAGTGAGCCAACTTTACATCCATCACATCTCCATCCTTCTCCAGCTGAATTTCTACATAAAACATCATTGATGTTATGTAGCAGGCAGTCCCACTGGGGCTAACATGAACAGTGAGTCTGAGGAGAAAAAGGGAAAAAAAAAAGCTTGTATATATAAAAATCCTGTCACTCAAGAAAGGAAATGAGTATAGTTCACTCAGTCGTGGGAAGAAACACCAGGGATGCTTCAAAAATAACTCTTCCTTGGCTCAGATTCTGAACACTATCCAATCAGGCATGTATTTGTGCTCTGCTCTTTGCATTATCATGTTGGTCTGCAAAAAAACTATTAACCTCAGCCTGCAGCTTTGGGATGTAGGCATTTACGCCCTCTCTTTACCCAACCTCCTCCATAGAGGGCTAATCAAAATAGGTGAATACACTCCATTAGAACACTGAGCTAAAAAATAACATTCTTGACAAGCCATCCAGATATTCCTCTCTGGACTTGAAGCCATGCTTGCTCATTTGCATTTATTCATAAACAAACTTACCCTTTTTGTCTGGATAAAAGTTCCAACGTGTTCATCACAGAAAACATGGATTTAGCTGCAAAAACCAGAAATGCAATTTAATCAAACTGAAATGATCAAGAAGTAGACCAGTATTATCTTGCTTTAAAGGATATGATTTACATAATGAGAAAATAGTATCTCTTGAATGACGTCTTATTAATGACAACAATTAGTCTATGATTAATAAGTGCTGTGTTGGGTAGAGAATATTCTCAGGCTTTAAGAATAGCTATAGCCTGAAGGCTTAGCCCAAAGACAAGTCGCAAGTCTCTTGTCTCTTACCCACCTCTGTGTTTGTACATTTGACCTCTTCGTGAAGAACATCAATAGAGAAGGATTGGTACATTCCACAGAATATTAAAAAATATACTTTGAATTATCCAACAGCTCATTACCATTTAATGTCCTCTCTATCTTCTCCATGCAAGAAAGCAATGGACCATCTGGAGCATTAGTGACAGGCCTCCGAAGTGGGTTATCCTAGCACATTTGTGAAAACAAGAGACAGAAAAAGATTCCTTAAATTACCAGCTAAGAGACACAGCACACAGATGCCCTGTACAACAAAACTGGCTATTTCTTTTTGTCAAACACAGAGGTTACCTACGATTGGAGCTATCTCTGAAATGGCAGCACTGAATGGATTTGTGAAGATATTATTGTGCAGTAATTACATACCAGATGCCTTTGGAGCAAGGAGCGGTTTTCCATTGCCTTTCCTTTTGAGCTGATCACTAGATGTGTCAGCTAATTTCATTGTGAAGCTAGAGATAAGCTAATAAAATACTTGTGTTTTTATTTTAGAAAAAGTCTGCCTGAGCAAGTCAATCAGTAAGTGCGGGAGTAACTTGGTTAGATTGGGATACAAGTTTCAGCTGAAGATATTCACTTCAGTAGCAAGCAAACTCTTCCAGTTTCTCTTCATGCTCTTGTCTGAAAACTTCTCATACTTCACACTTCAATTAATAAAGAACACTCACTGCTGAAGAGTTTTCACTTTGTTCAAATTCAGGACATTGTTTTCAGAGTAAGGCTTCAGTTAAGGATTAATAAAAAGAAGCATGGAAACAAATGGGAATTTTTATACTGAACTCACAGCAATTGTGCTAATCTACTCTTTACAAAGATGATTCTTAAATTAGCTACTGGAAGTGCAGGAAGCATAGAATGACTTAAGGTATATCACAGCAGCAGAAAGTCTAGATAGTGGATTTCAGACCAGTTTCTAAAAAACAGTATTTTCTCCCAGTCCTATAGGCAATAAATTGTCTTTACATACCATGAATATGGTAACGATAATGAATGGAAAGTAACCTGAACTAGTAGACAATCAGTACTAACTCCTGAATAGTTAAAATACTGCATGGAACAACCCCTAAAGTGTTAAAATTAGGCAGGAAACTTTTATAATCTATTGTCCTAAGAAAAATGGGGAGCCAGACTACACTAGGCACAAAGTTTTTCTTGGGGTTATATTTTGGTTGGTTTTGGATTGCATAGGGGGTTTTGTTTGGTTGGTTTTGCTTGTTGTTTTTGAAATTCAAACAATTTTTTAACTACCTTGGAAACATACTCTTATACCACATATCCTTCTCTCACCTAACTTATGATTCTTACCATGCAAAAATAAACAAGTTTCAGAGTTTCAGTCCATGGCCTTTGTTGGTATTTTAAACGCAACTGTTCCATTAAAGCATTTGTAGAAATAGCTGTCACAACACCTGAAAAACATGTCAAAATGTTCTAAATATAATGGCAGGTATTTACATTGGCAACTAGAAATGTTGGAACAGGACAAATGTAAAACCTTGCTAAGGTCATAGATGTTATGCTTCAAAGAAGGAAGTAATAAAAAAAAGTTTTACTTGAATTTTGCACATACAAACATCTAATTTTTGTAAGATTTGGACAGAAAAAGGGTAGGGGGAGATTTTTATAGGCAAGTATTCTCAATATTAAATACAGATATGCAGCCCAATCTTCAGTGTGTTAAACAATTAGGCTTTCTTTACCTATGCACAATTTCATATGTGTATTCTTAATACCAAGGCTTTGCCATGGACTTGAGATATCCAGATACACCCACCTAGAGCTCATTAAAGTTCACTTCAGTTAGAGGTAAAAAATTAGAGATAAATTTTTATGATGAGGGTGTTGAGACATTGGAACAAGTTGCTCAAAGAAGTGGTAGATGCCCCATCTCGGCAAACAGTCAAGGACAAGTTCGATAGGGCTCTGAACAACCTGATCTAGTTGAAGATGTCCCTGCTTATTGCAGGAAGGTTGGAGTAGATGGTCTTTAAGGGTCCCTTCCAACCCAAACTATCCTGTGATTTTGCAGAAGATAATCTCAATGCAGAGGTGCAACTTTTTGTTTGGTTGGTTTTTGGTCATTGTGATGGCAAGGAATGAGAATGAGGCTGGGAGAAGGAATATATTCAGTTCATCATCTGTCTCCTTATAAATATTCTTTCTGGCCTTACACAGAATCCAGATGTACAAAGAAAGTTTTTTGCTGAGATATGATACTTCCATAATCATTACTTCCATCAGGAAAAAAACAGGAGTGAATTTCCTAATACATCAGTCTGAGACAGGTAGGAAGACTCCAAAGTTATTTATAAGAAATTGAGTCCTGCAACATGCCATCCACTTTGCTCTGCCCCAGAAGCAGAAGAAATATTACAAAGGGCTTCTTTGACTTAGTGAGCACAACAGCTGCAGAGATTTGTCCCCTTTGAGCCAGAGGCACTGCATGGGGAAACAGACGGACTAGGAGAGGGATGTCTACACCCTTTGCATACACCAAGGAGGTATAGTGAGTAGGAGCTGGCAGCAACTTCCTCCTGCAGGGAGGATGACAGAGCAGCAACCCCAGTCCCCTATAGATCAGGCCACTTCAGCCAGCTGGAGGAAGGGGAAGCAGTGGACCCCAACCAGCTCTTGCAAGCACACTCGCTGGGAACATGCCCCCACTCCCCCATGCCTTCATGCTCATAGAAGGACTGCAACCCACCCTGTATGTCCATTCACACTGCAAGAAACCAAGGCTCCTGTTTGTAGCACCTGCAACACAGCACCCATAGGTGCTGTGCAAGGCAAAAGTCTTGCTCCTTCAAAAAACTGGTCCCCAGGGGTTAGTATTTGAACTTGAGGCACAGCAACATCACCTCTGCTACTTTTTACAAGGGGTACCCTGTTAGCCATGTGCTTCCACATCTAAGTCCTACAGAGAAGGCATAATGTCTATCCCCATCTTTCAGAAGGTGCAGTATTCTCAGAGACTGAATTTAACCGGGGGACAAAGGCAGCAGGAGGTATGATAGCAACAATCACTCAGCAAAATAGGAAAGCACTCCAAAAGGGAGTTTTTAGTCGTGCTTTTTAGTGGAGGGAATTTTAAAAAAGGTATCTATAATGTTTGCATTGTATTTGTGCCTCCTTTTGGGGCCACCTCGGGTTGCAGTCTGCTTGTACATAGGAATCAGTGCACAATGGTAGTGTGAGGTTCAAGGGTTAATCCTGGACCTTTGTACAGGCACTGGCTCGAAATGTGGTTACTGGGGAATGTCAAGGTATACAGCAAGAAGAGCACATCTCCTACATAAACCCTGGGTGGCACTGTTTCAGGATACCTTACAGCAAACTTTCTGCTTTCAGGTGTTATCTGTCATGTTGTAGTACCTGAAATAGTCTCATACCACATAAAATAGATTATTTTTGACTTGTATGTAGAAACCTGAGTAGAAACTAAATAGTTCATTGGCCTCACTAAGATTACAGAAAAAAACTAAGTATGGGCTTAGGAATCCCAGTAGAAGTATATGTCAAGCATACTAGTTAGAGAAAGTCAGTGCAGCCGGGTGAGTTAAATATATTTGCATTTCAGCTTTTACAAAGGAGGTGAAATGTGATCCAGTAAATTGATGATGTAATTCAACACTTGTGGCAGATCACACTTCCGTAAAATTATTAGTTTGGTGTACACTATTAAATATTAATTTGCTTTTTAACCTGACATTAGCAGTGACCATAGCTATAATCATGAGCTTTACCTGTGAATTGGTGCATGAATTTAAAAACATGTTTTCAGCATTTCTAGGGAGTCATTTTAGCTTAGGTTTGTTTTAACAATCTATCAAAATGTTTTCTGCTGAGCAAGAACATGTACTATGGCCCATGTAAAATAGGTTGCCTAAGTCCAGACCATAGGAATGGGTATGTGCAAATGTGACATACCATAGCTTGGTAGTGCTTAGTATTTTTGTGGCATTTTTCACAAATGTTTGTCCAGAGCTCTTTGGAGTCTCTGTGATATTGATACTAACTCCAGTGGTTTGATCATGTCCTGAATAAGCAGAAAAGTAAATTATTTGCTGACTGTCTTGAAGAGAACACTTCCAAAATAATGGAAGGAAACTTGCCACAGCTTACCTTGCCTGCATTATAGCTGTTCTGCAAATAAACAGAGGACTTCAAGTTTAATTAGTCACAGTACAGTATGGCTGATAAGCCTAAAATACACTTTAATTTTTAAACAAAAAAAGCCTTTTCCATTGTGCTCAGACGTATGTATGCTGGCAAATGAATTTGCATCACTTTTCCAGGATAGAGACAGTGCCAAATTTTCATAACAAGACAAATATTCCAAGACAATTATTAGCCTTCATATAAAATTCCGGTATTGGCAAAAATCACATATGAGAAACAGAAGCTAAGCATTGTCAGAAAGTTCCTCAGAATAAGGGGCTGTTCCACTATTCAGAACTGTCGTATCAAGTTACTGCACTCAAGAGAAGAGTTAAGAGTGATGAATAATTTAAAATGTTCTAATTATAGCTTCCCAGGCATATTAAATACACAAATGTTTAACTGGGTCAGTTCATGGGGGAAAAAAACCCAACAAAACAACTGGACATGCATTATCATGAGTATAGAAAATAATCGGAATTACAGCATGAATCCTGTATGCCCATCTGCTCTGGATTACTCTCTCTTTGACTGTTCCCAAAAAATTGCTGATGAAAGAATCTTTCATGTGCACAGTTACTAAATAAGTTGTCCCCAGAGTAAACCCTCTTTGGCTCTCAAATAATTGCAGGTTATCTTATTCCCTTTTAAAGGGCATACTTCTTAAGGCACCTTTTGAGAAATTAATCATTATTACTACTTGGTTTATTTTTGTCACGGTTGTCTGCATCTTGCTAAATTCCTGACTCCGTAATATGCTTCACAATGCATGGCCTGGGCACATTGTTTTTCATATGAAAATAGCATTTTGTAATTTCATAGTTCTAACATTTCTGATGATTTTTCCATTTCATTGAATGGTAATTTGTTTTTCTGAGAAAGAATCAACATATTTCTCATTCATATTATTGCATGAATTCAATTTTTTTTCAGTGAAGATAATCTAGATTTATTATAGAACATAAGAAACCTTGGCTTACTGTTGATACATTTTAGTGACAGCATTTCGGAAAATATTCCGGGTATTTCATGATCAGTGCAACATTGGTGGGGGTTTTTTTGTTTCTGGTTTCTTTTGGCATACTGAGGGCTGCTTTTTTTCTATTAATCATATAGCTAGTCTTGATTCTTTTTCATCTAAAGAATAAAATCAAAATAAATCACCAGCAATATATCTTTACTGGCCTGTATCCAGCACTTTATTGGAATTGCATCTTTCCAGAAGCCCTCAGCTGAACTGCTGACCAGAGAAAACAGTGGCTACATAACAGCCCACAGTAAGTCTAAATACAGAACTGGGGCCTGGGGCAGTCTGTGAAAACCAGTGGTTCCAGTTAGAACTGCAGGATGTGTAAGAGATGTTGCTGTAATTATGAGGTCAGAACTAAAAGTGTGTTCTTTCACAAAGTGCCATGAGATTTTAGAGCGATCAGCAGTGACAGAGCTATAAAATGGGCACGTAACTGGAACATGAATCAGTGTTTACAAAAAATGATGAGCATTCAAACAATTCCTTTATCTATCCTAGGTGCTCTTCCATCTTAAGACAGGATAAACCCAGTGCTGCTTAACTTCTATGACCTATAGCTTAGTCTGATATGGGCTATAGTTTATGGCTTTACAACCCATAAAAACTACAGTATGCTTTGTCATCTTTCCTTCAGCCTCTACATCATGTCCACAGTTACAGAGTGTGAATATTTAGCTCCTGAGAGTAACATCAGAATGTTGGTGGGCGCATTTTATTTCACTACAGCCATATAGACTGAGCCAGTTTTACTTCACGACTTACTGAATAGCACTTCTGGCACTTAGTCTGAGACACTTAGCATTGGCAGGCTTTGACTGTCTCCTACTCCTTCACTGAAAGTGATTAAGATCCTTCAAAGCCAAAGGCAGTATAGACAAACATCAGAAAAATAGGTTCATAGCAAATGACCATGGATGTAGAAACTCATTGACACAGACAGGGCATATCTTTTCCTCATAGTCAAGATATGGCTAACATTTGATTTCTGCTTGACATCAGCATTATAATCTCCAAGCAGTTCTTGTCTAAATCTTTTCCCAAAGGCCCTGGATCCATGCGACCACAGTTTAAATAACCTCATGAACGAACATGTGACGGCTGCCTTCACATGTGTGCATTTTCTCTTTACAGGGTTTCATAGGACACCGTGATTGCTATTCATAACTGAACATCTGTTGCTTTTTCTACATCTCTTATCTTCCTAAGAGTCTTCTGATCATTTTTGTAACTAAAATCAGGTGTTGCACCATCCTTCATGCTCTTTCCTGACATCAGTCAGCATGAAATCAATGGAACCCATCACTTGAGAACTGCCACAGCTCTCCTTCAAGAGAGAGATAAAGTGAATGTAGCTGACACGTGATCTGCACAACATGGCAAAATTAGTAATACCCATAGTATGCTGAAGGCCTACATTGAAAATGTTACTGGTAGAAGATGGGGGGGTGGAGGAGGAGGGAAGGAGAAAAGGGAGCTAAGAATTAGTTGAGGAGCTGAAAATAATGATAAGCACTGAGGAGATCACTGAGGTAGTGAAGAGGTGTAATACAGAAAGAGAATAATTGTGCTTAAAGGAGTTTCCACCTGTATGTCTCCAAGCTAACCACACAGGAGCCAGCTTTATTATCTTGTTTTTTCAGACTGGGATGCAGAGAGATGGGGAGAGAAAGTGACTCCTGAAACACTGGCCACAGAACTAGAAACCAGACTGCCTGACTCTACTCTAGCACATCCCCATTAGAAGTAAGAAGGAAATTAGCAATGAAAGAAAGAGGTGGAGAAAGGGACTAGAAAATCACAAGAAAAAGACATGGAAAAAAACATGATATAAGCATGAAACTGTATCAAGTATGAAAAACAGAAGTAATAGAAAAAGAAGGACATGTAAAGCAAAAAATACATAAAAAGGAAAAGATTAAATAATTATATAGACAACACTAAAATATGAAAATTATACAAAATTTTGTGTTATTTTAATAACAGAAAAATGAGATGAGTTTAGGTCTACTTTGAGCTATTTTAAACCAATATTGGTTTGGAGATGATTGTTCAGCTTAAGTGTTCTGGTTGAATATATATCAGGATATGGATTATATAACATGCAGACTGAAAAAAGAAACAGCACTCAGTGGCAAATACTGATTTCAATAAAATAGCATGTGGAAAGGACACATTTTTCAGGAAAGGCAGTACCATAAATGAGCTCAATCCCAACAAATGCCAGTTAAAGATATTACACCAGTGCCATGCAGACAGGTACTCCACATAAAGTACACATTTTACATCATTCTATGTTGGTTAAACAATTTGACACTGTTTTTCGTATCTTATGTTTTAAAACTGAAGCTAATTTAACTATGAAGACTTGTTATAAATATATGCAATACACATTCAATCATACATTTTAATGCTTTGATACTTTTAGACACTTGGTAATTCCTTAATTATATTCTTAAAAAGTTTAAAATATTCTTAAATCTTTTTGTCCATTCTTTTATATTATGAACAAACTTCGCTGTAATCCTCAACTCTCAGATTTCCAGGTTCCTAGTCACCTACTAGAATGATATAATTTGTCCTAGCTCTATTGAATGACAGGATGAATGACTGCAAACTCATCATTACTCATGAATTCCTTGTTATTCAAGTCACTTAACCTTACTTTCTCTATAGGGATGATGCATTTGGGGACGAATCTTTTCAAATTGGTAAGAAAGCTGTAAGTGTTAAGAACCATGACTAGCTCAGATGGAATACTGAGAATATTGTCATTTGGATAGCTAAAAGAGCGAAGGAAATGCAAGTATCTCATTACTCAACATCTTATTACAGTCATCCCGCTATGGGTTTTTTAGAGTGTACATATTTGCAAGTGTAGGGATACACAGGTGACAGGTTTGCAGGCAGTCACAGATGATGCGAAGCTTCTGGGAAACTGATAGATTAAGATGTCCTTGCACTAAGCAAGAGTAGAAGGAACAACTGTCCACAGAACCTTTGTGTGTGTGTTGATTTGTAGCGTTCAGAATCTGTACTGAATTGCATATTTATCTGTGCACATCACAAAAACATTCCCCAGGTTGTATGTGCTGAAAAAGCATAGAGAAAGAAAGATGGTGCCTACAGAGCTTAACCTCTAATTGTAAAAGACAGATAAAAGCTGGGATCGGAAATGGAGGGACTGGGCAAGATCAGAGCAAATTAGTGACACTGTGAGGTTATTCTGCAGTTTAACCCCAGCTGGCAACTAAGTACCTTGCAGCCCCTCACTCACTCCTTTGCAGTAGGGTGGGGGGGAGGGGGGAAGAACCAGAAGGTGAAAAGGCTCAAGGGTTGAGATAAAGACAGTTTAATAGGGAAAGCAAGAGCCACGCATGCAAGCAAAGGAAAACAAGGAATTAATTCACCATGGGCAGGCAGGTGTTCAGCCACCTCCAGAACAGCAGAGCTCCACCATGTGTTACTTGGGAAGAGAAACGCCATCACTCCAAATGTCCCCACTCTTCCTTTTTCTTCTCCCACTTTTTATTGCTGAGCATGACACTGTATGGTAAGGGTCATACAGCACATCCCTTTGGTCGGTTGCAGCCAGCTGTCCCAGCTGTGTCCCCTCCCAATTTCTTGTGCACCCCCAGTCTCCTCCCTGGTGAGGCAGTGTGAGAAGAGAAAAGGCCTTGAGGCTGTACAAGTGCTGCTCAGCAGTAACTAAAACATCCCTGTGTTATCAACAGTGTTTCCAGCATAAATCCCAAGCATAGCCCCACACTATCTACTGTGAAGAAAATCAACTCCACCCCAGCCAAAACCAGCACAGAGTAGAACTAAGATTACACGAATTCCAATCCAGTAGTCTGTCACCTAAGGCCTGGAGTTGTACTGCCTAACAGCAGGCACCAAAATAAGCTTTGTCACATCAGATTTTCCTGCTAGTTTTCAGAGAGAAACAGGCACACTCAGAGGGAGATCTGACCACCCCCCACCAGTAGACACACCACTGTCTCAAGGCAGCCATCACTCTCAGTTGTGTGAAGTGGGAGCTACGTCCCAAGTCTGCCCTTGGGCATGCCAGTTATATATCTCAAGAGTAGGATGTCCTTAAAACCTGACTGTCCCTTACACAAAAGCACAGAAAAGCACACAAAGTTAAACTCGAGAAGTAGGAGTATGTTAATAATTAGCCAAGTAATTGTTTAACATATTCTTCACTATTACTTATGTTTTCTCACAACTGGTACAAACTGAAGGTGGATAAAAGCTTCTAGCTCTTTCCTTTTATTGAGGGGTGATTCTCCACAGAATACATGTGGATTTGGGCTGGGTAATTTCTTTTCAACTGTCCTGCTACTTAGAAAACTCTATTAAATCACAAATACATTTTATGCATCCTTATGCATTGGTAATAAAATGTTGTCTAATGAGTTTTAATACAGTTGTGCCACCAGCCTAAAAGAGAAGAAATTAACCATAATACCATGAAATCCTACCTCCATGTACCAGTTTCAGTTCAGCAATACTTCACAACACAAAGGCCCACACACCCACAGACCCAGCAGACGGCAGGGTAATCAATTCTGGGCTGAAATAGGAGGGTGCCCTCAAGAACCAGTAAGTGGTTTTGTTCCTTTTCTCTTTTGTCTCTTCGAAAAATTAAATCTGTCTCACCCTGAAACATTTATTGAGCACTTAAAGGAAGAATGGATGTTTTATGCATGATGAGATGGTTTTCCAAATAATGTGGTTCATTTATTCATGTCAACAGAAATCTAAGATAAAATTACAGTGTTAAATTATGCATACTTTAAATATAAATTGTGTGCTACTAAATGTGTGCTAAAGTAAAGGGAACAAGTATTTTTTTGTTCTGTGGGAATGAAAGTTGCACATCAATGTTTTTCCCAAAGATTCGGACATGTTTTGTCTGACATGTCCACTGTATCTTTAGCTTTTTAAAACAAATGAAATCTTTGTCAGTTGATTTCTTAGTTGTATTAAGGTACACAATGCAAGTAGTACTAGCACACAATTAATTACATCTCTGCTTCATTATTCTTCGTAATTTTTCCCTTCAAGTATTTTATGTGCAGAGTTTTACTGGCACATATGTTAATACATAACAAAGGACATTCATCACCTACACCCTTTGTAACCACATTGCAAATGTCTACTACACTGCCTGTGTGGTTTTAGGTACCTGTTGCAGCATTTAAACACCAGAGAGCAATTCAAACCTCTTGCTGCCTTGGGCTATGAACCCTAAGTTCTTATACAGTCAATGGAGTGAAGTAGTTGCTTTCCTCTGACCAGTTGCTCTCTTACACTGAGGAGAGAGAGTCATGCCCTAAAATATTCCAGGTGCTCCAAAGATGCTCTCACTATGGCCACTTGTTAGCAATTGAATAGGAATTATTAATGTAGTGCATTTTCATGGAAATACTTCTTTTAATTTTGGGTTAAAGAGCTCATTTTTTTCCATTTGGTTTAGGTAAGATGCCAGGAGACACATCCAAGAAAAAAATGAACGGTATACTATAAACTGTTTTTTATTGCATTACAACATGCGGTTTGGACCACAAAACGAAAATTCAAAAGAATTTTTTTTTTGTCTTAATATACCACTAAAGAGAGATCAAAAGGACAAAGACCACATTCATTAACAAGCAGCATGGTGCAAAATGGGGATGAAGTCCCTCCCACTGTAAGTGAAGAGCAGGTTCAAGACCATCTGATGAAACTGAATAGCCACAAGTCTGTGGGGCCTGATGAGATGCATCCCAGGGTCCCGAGGCAACTGACCGATGTTGTTGCCAAGCTACTCTACAACATATTTGGAAAACCCTGGCAGTCAGGTGAAGTCTTCAGTGACTAGAAAAAGGGAAACATTATTCCTGTTTTTAAAAAGTGGAGAAAGGAAGACCTAGGGAACTGCATGCCGGAGATCCATGGAACTACATACTAGAGACCTTCCCTTGCCCGGGAAGACTGTGGAGCAGATACTCATGGAAACAATGTTAAGCACATACAAGAGGAGGAGATGATCCAAGACAGCCAGTATGGCTTCACTAAAGGCAAATCATGCCTGACCAATCTGGTGGCCTTCCATGATGCAGTGACAGCAACAGTTGACAAGGGAAGACTAGGAAGTTGACAGATGTCAACTACCTAGACTTCTGTAAGTCCTTCTGTAAGGCGGTCCCACGTGACATCCTTATCTCCAAATTGAAAAGACATGGATTTGATGGATGGACTCTCCAGTGGATAAGGAATTGGCTGGATGGATGTAGCCAGAGTTGTGGTCAGTGCTCTTATGTCCAGGTAGAGGCTGGTGATGAATCCTGTCCCTCAGGGGTCCATCTTGGTACCAGGGCTCTTTAATACCTTCATCAATGACGCTGTCAGTGGGATAGAGTGCACCCTCAACAAGTTTGCAGATCCATGAAGCTGAGTGGTGCAGTTGGCACAACAGAAGGAGGAGATCCTATCCAGGGGGACATGGACAAACTTGAGAAGTGGGCCCATAGGAAACTCAAGTTCAATAAATCCAGGTGTAAAGTGCTGCACCTGGGTTGGAACAATGCCAGACATGAGTCCAGACTGAGAGAAGAACTCGCTGAGAGCAACTGTGCTGAGAAGGACTTGGACAGTTCACCTGCAGCCCAGAAGGCCAATGGTATCCTGGGCTGTATCAAAAAGGGGTGGCCAGCAAATCAAGGTAGGTGATTGTCCCCGTCTACTCTGCCCTCATGAGACCCCACATGGAGTGCTGTGTCCAGGTATGGAGTTCTTAGCATAAGAAAGATGTGGACCTGATAGAGAGAGCCCAGAAGAGGCCACAAAAATGGTCAGAGGACTGAAGCATCTTTGCTATGAAGACAGGCTGAGAGAGCCCAGGTTGTTCAGCCTGGAGAAGAGAAGGTTCTGGCAAGAGGTCATTGAGGCCTTCCAGTACCTAAAGGGTAAAAAGAGCAATGTCTTATATGGGCAGATGAGTGATAGGACAAGGGGAAAATGGTTATAAACTAAAAAATTAGATTTAGATTAGATCTTAGGAAGAAATTATTTATTTTGAAGCTGGTGAGGCACTGGAACAGGTTGCCTGGAGATGTTGTGGATGCCCCATCCCTGAAAGTGTTCAAGGCCAGGTTGGATGGGGCTCTGAGCAACCTGGTCTAGTGGGTGTCATCCTTGCCCATGACAGGGGGGTTGGAACTAGATGATTTTTAAGGTCTCTTCCAACCCAAACCATTCCATGCAAAGGGGCATTTCCATAGAGTGAAAGAGCTGCTACCAACATCCCGGTAAGTACACTGTATGTCTTACAGGGCAAAGGCTATTTTGGATTAGCTCTAGTATTGAAGGAACAAGGAAGTACTAAATGGCTGCAGACATCAGTATTAACAAGACCTTAACTATGGCTCACCCACTCTTGCACCAGAAGGGTTCTGGAATAAGTACTAAAAAGTAATACAGCACAGAGATACTCAAAGGGCTGCAGAAGTTGGGCCAGGATTTCTTGAGGACTCCTGAATCATTATTTGTACAGGATTATGCAAAGACTCTTCCAACATTTTCATGGTCTCATGATAAGTCTAATCAGAGATATCATAAAAACTTTTCCCTGTCATGAAATATCAAAAATGTTTTGTGTTTTATTTTGGACATTTGGTTGACTCAATGTTACTAGCTTTCCTTTCCTCCCCTCCTTTTTTCCCCCCTCACCATTTAACAGAATCCAACATTTCTTTGTGTAAATGGACGTATTTTGATATTTTAATCAGAATGAATTGCATCTGGATTGCAATCAGTTTCTCAGACTCTATGGAATTTGCAAAAATTAGCTCATACAGAAATGTAAGGCCAACAAGATTAAATTCTAGAGGGATATGTACTAAACACTGGCTAAATGATGTCAAAAATGTCAAGATGTCAAAAATTTCAGAAAACAGAGCACAGACAACAACAATGAAAATTTTAAAGTGCACCTGCTTTGCAAGCAAAGTGCAATGGCTCCATGAGGTGAATACCGAGGTCAAAGTTTTCCATCTGAGGTGATAAAATCTGGAATTTGCAGACTTGGAAACTACCTTCAGCCAAGCAATTATGTGGAGGAGGAGATGCTTCAAAACCACTTGTATTGTCTGTGAATGGTTACAGTGTGAAAAACAAAGATGCACACTGAGCAGTCAATTTTGATACTATGCTTAGGTTTCATTACATCACTTACATCATGAGTTTAAATCGTGTTTTGTTTGCACAAAGCTCCCCTTTATGTCCACCATGTAGCAGTAAAAGATACAGTTATTGAGGCACTGTTATTATTATTTGAATGATTGTAATTAACATGGAAACTCTCCTATCTCCCTGTTCTGTTTGGCATCTATAAAATCCTCCATGCATGGAGTGGTCCATTACTATTAAAAAAAAAAAAAAAACCAACAAAACTCTTTAGAGGCTCACTGCTTCATGTGCCCTTCTGCCAGTGATCAT
The DNA here is from genome assembly GCA_014706295.1 of Lycocorax pyrrhopterus obiensis. Taxonomy (NCBI): domain Eukaryota; kingdom Metazoa; phylum Chordata; class Aves; order Passeriformes; family Paradisaeidae; genus Lycocorax; species Lycocorax pyrrhopterus. The sequence goes on along the minus strand of JACSVZ010000002.1, from coordinate 54,577,994 downwards.
TTCCCTTAAACTCAGTATATTAAATGCTTTCTCAGCTTATACTTGTGGCCTGAGGAAAGCTCCACTAAAAATAATAGTGTTTATAAACCTAGCGACAGATGTCGGGAATTTATCTCCTTACCATGCCACGACACGCCTCCTCTATTCTCCAGATCGGGGATTAGCTGGGGGAAAGGAGGGACGGACATCGAGCTACAATGTTTTCTCACTGTCTCCCTTAAGAGTTTTGGCTGAAACAAAGGAGGAGAAGCAGGAAAGGAAAGCAAGTGCCATTTGAGGTTCGGAGTTACGGCGCGGTGGAACAAGCGGGACACGGCTCCACCCGGGGATGACCCACCCGGGGAAGGCGCTGGCCCCGCCCCGCCCGTTACCCGCCCCCGCCGCGCCCCGCCTGGCCCGGCCCCGCACGCGCCTCAGGCGGAAGCAGCCGCCCCCTTCCGGGACCGGGCCCGCCCGCGCGCGCACCGCCGACCCGGGCCCGGCCGCGCCCCGCTCAGCCTCGGCCGGCACTGCGCCTGCGCGCCTCGGCGCCTGACACGGCCCGCCGCCCGCGAGGCGGGGACGGCGGGGCCGCGCCCGGTGACGACGCTCCGGCCCCTGCGGCGGCGCTCCCCGCCCCGCCCCGGCCGGGCCCGCCCTCCGCCCCGGGCCGCGCGCGCGCCGCCGGCCGTGCGCGCGGGGGCGGCGCCAGGGCCTCACCTCGCGCGCCCCGCCCCTCCCCGCGCGCTCTTCGGGCGGGCAGCGGAGCGCGCGCCGCCGGTACCGCCGCCGCAGGTGAGCCTGGGGCGCGCGGGCCGGGCCGGGGTGAAGCCGCGGGGGAGCGCAGGGAACCGGCCTGGCCCGCGCCGGGGGAGCTCTCCGGTGTGGGGGAAGGTGGCGTGCGGGCGGGGGCTTCCGGCGGCTCCGCGCCCGCCGCTCTGCGCCGCCGGGGGGTTGGTGTCGGGGTGCGGCTGCCGCCCCGCCGCCCCCGACCGGCGGTGTGCAGCTGCCCGCCCCACCCCGGGGTGTGGGGGCAAACGGGCGGCGCCCCGAACCTCTTGCGGGGGCCCGGCGGCCGCTCCCTGAAGGTTACGGGTGTCGACCTTGGCGACCTCCGGCCGCAGCCCGCCCGGGCGCGGGGAACAGCGGGGAGGGGGCGGTGGGGCCGCGGCGGGGTCTGGCCGCCTGTTGCGGCGGGGGGCGGGTGCGGGTCCTCGGGGCTGCGGGGCGGTGGCCGGCGCCGCCCGTACCTGCGGAGGGCGGGGCGCAGCAGCGGCGGCACCCCGAACAAAGGGGCCGCGCCCCGGGGCTGGCGGGGAAGGGGTCGGGGCGCTCATCCACCGACTCGGCGGGACCGAGCGGCGGCTGCGGCGGCGACTCCTGTCCCGGCCGGGTGCCGGAGACCCTGTGCGTGTATGTGGGCGCTGCGGTTCTAGGGTGAGTAAGAGCAGGGTTTCTGTAACATTTAATTGCTCCCTGCTTTCCTGTGCTGGGCTTTTCTGTAGTTTAGTGGTAACTGGAGCTTGTGTTTGCTTGTAACGCAAGGGAGAAATACAAAGTATGCTATTAAGTTCCCCAAATAAAAAGAGCCTTTCGATGCTCGCCTATTTGGTTAGGTAAGGGATTTGGTGTTTGCTTTTGGGTTTCTTTTAAATGGAAATTAATAGCTTCAGCACCTTCCCCTTAATTGAGTCTTTAAAATGAAAATCTTAAGTGGGCCGTACGTATCCCAAGAGTCACCTGGAGAGCCATACGTGTGTTTGTTTTGTAGCATCCCCAAACCGTCCTGGCAGAAAGATTGCCAAAACGTATATTTTCAGGCTCAAAATGACCCTGATGTTTTGTTTCATGCTTGCGTTTTCAGTTCTTGTTGGAAAGAGACTTGCATTCTGCACTGCAAAACATTACAATTCCACAAGTATAAGATATGTGCCTCTGCTGGCTTTTCAGTGTCTGGAGATAGTTTTATGGTCTGATCTCTCCATAACCTATCAGTTGTTCTTTGTCTTTTCCACTGAAAGTTAAACTGAAAAGAGAGGAGCTCCTGAGAGAGGGGCTGGACTGGGAGAAGTTACTGCTATTCTGTTAGTTTTCAGGATAATTAATAGTGATTATAACTGGATTCTTAATTAAAATCCTCTTCTTTTCAGCTGACTTATAATAGCATGTGCCTCAACATTTGAGTCCTGGGAAACTGTGATTCCTAATAGAAGGAAGAACAACTGTTTGATATGCCAATATCTAATGTAGATTTAAATCCTTCAGGCTGTGCTTGCGTGGCAGTTTGTCAACCACTTTTGGTGGAAGCCTCCAAATGGTAGAAACTTTAGGGATTGATACTGCTAGTCTTGTTTACCCTTTATTCTTTTCTGTAGAAATAGGAAAATATGATGTAGTGTTGCACAAAAAGATCAAAAAAAGCCTTCAGTCCACTGCATGAGAGGTCAGCTGTGAGGTTAAATAAGCTGTGATGCTGAATAGTGAATGTACTCCTTCACTATTGCAAATTCCTTGATCTCAGTCTTCACTTTTTAGTGCTCTTCTGAATTTGAGGAAGGGAAAGATTACAAACATTTTAAGGCGAAGTATTTTGAGTTGTGTGTTCTTTGACAGTGTTGTAATAATGTTGTCTTTATGTTTTTTGGACCTTAAGGAGAGAATCTTTAGCCATGAAAGTGAAAACTGGAATGTGTCCTAGCTGTGCATTTGTTGTGATCTCTGTCACCTGAGGTCATGTACCCTTTAGATAAATAACCCATAGAAATAGTAGGCTGTTGAGGGGAAGGGATGGGCGTGGGGAAACGGGACAGGGAGAGATGTGACTGTGAGGATAAGGCAGTGCTGGATAAAGGCAACCGAGGAGGAGCACAAGACTGTTAAGTAAGTGTAGTTGGAGTGGTCCATGTGTCTTCTGTATTCAGACTGACGTCCAGTTTCCATAAGAGCAGTTGTGTTCTTAACCTCAGATACTGAGTCACGCACTGGCATCCCTGTATCTACTTTTTCTGAGGGATTACCCTGAAACAGAGGTGTTCCATCTAAGAAATGTTTTTGCTCCTGTTAAATTTCAAGTGTATCTGACTTGGAAGAAGATAATTGGTGAGGCAAAAGATGTTGCTGTCTTCAAAACTGATATATGGCAGTCTCCGATATCAAAGGATGCTGTAGATACAGTGTCTTATGTAAAAACTTGTTTAGGCACTTCATTTCAGCCAACTGGCAACAGCATTATTTTTGCTGCAGTTTTACAACTGAAGAAGAAATAATTATATGAGAAAAATCTTTTGTGATTAGATTTGCTTGCTTTGCCACCCTAGTGAGTGCTGTAGGATATAGTGGTCCTGGGAATCAGTGGTTGATAACATGTCTTCTAGACAGGGAATTCCCCACCCCCTTGAGAGTGCTTATAGCCAGCTTCCAGTAAACTTCTAATGGCTCCAAGCTATTGAAATTACTTTGCATCTAAATTGAAATCTGTTTTATGTGAACAAGGTAGTTTGGTAGGCTAGTGACAGCATTCTTGTGGACATATTGTAGCCTGCCTGCCTCACACACGTGATTACACGACAACTGTGTTAAGCCTCTTTTCTACCTTAAAAAGAATTTATGTGAGGAACCAAGTAAATAGAAAGGTTGGTATTATGTATGTCCACTAAATGTTCTGCAAAATATTTTACATTTTATAAATTGTTAAGTAGGGAAGAAATGGTTATATTTTATTAGTCCATTGCAGTACTTAAAATCAGCTATCAGGATACTTATAAAAAGTTATTTTTAAGTCTTACTGTCTGCAGAATCTGAAATTGGTTATAGTCCTTGTGGATATAAATAACTTAGAGTCACTTTATAGCAAATGTACCTTGCAGACCAGGGGATTATTAAATCCTGTTTTGCTTCTCATTCTGTTTTCTTGACTATAGTGTGTCAGAGTCAACACCTAAGGCCCAAGGATTTATCAGTGGTTACAGCTGCTTGTTGAATGTTGAATTATGGGTTGTTGTGCAACCCATAACCATCAGGTTAGGCTTATACTCTGGACCCTTAGAAACTCTTAACAGAAGAAAAAAAAATTCTGAAATTCCCACAGAAAAAAAAAATATTGGATTGAAAGGTAGGAACAAGTTAGAAAGAAATGTAGTATAGATTAAGTAAAGCTGCCTTAGAATGCACCAATGAGAGAATTCATTGCCTTTGCCCAGAGCGGGGCTTAGTATTTACTACTCATATTCTGTTTAGGGTTCAGTTTGTCTCTGTCAAAATTCCCAACACCTTTGGGACAATAGATTGGTAGCACTGAAGTGTCCAGGTTTTGGACAGAGGGGGAATAATGGAGAAAGGTGTGTTGAAGATGTTAGATGACGTAGACAGTTACTATAGAGAATTCGAAGTAAGCTGTGCTGTAATCAGTTTATAACGGAGAGGAGCTAAGAATGCAGAGAAGGTAGAACAAACAAGAAATGTAGAGTTGGTTGCACAGTAACTCTGCAATTTAGTGGAATTGATGATGCTTATTTTGTGATATTGGCTCCTTGGTTGAAGTAATTATAATGTACATTGTATTCCTACCAGTAAAGTTCATATAATGCATTGTATTTTTCTCTATAACAGTAAGTTTACTACATCATTTGATGCAAGAGTGTGGGAATGTCTGGTGCAGTGGCCCACAAGGTTTTATTAAAAATTGGCGTGTAAATATACTGTATGACCCAACAAGTATTTCTGCAAATTATGGAAAATGCTATTTATGAAGGTGCTTTGCACCTGTGCTTAGTAGGTGGGTAGCCATACATTCAGGCCTTGGTACTTGTTTCATTTTACTCTCTGAAATACTAATTTAATAGCCTTCTGTATTACTGTTAGACTTGATCTCTAACTCTGATCCTTGTTTTGGGAGTCTGAGAATGCTCTACATAAAGCACCCACATACAGGCAGAAATGTTTCTGTCAACATTAAATAGATTGCAGTAAACATGGAAGTCTTGCAAAAATGAAACATCTGTGAAGAAAATAAAAAGCTAACTATGTGTGGTACAGTTCTTCTCTTTGCTAGTACCCCCATTCAAGCCCATCAGACAGTGCAGAGTAAAGGAAGTCTGTAATTTCAAGATGTAGCAGTGCAGTCCTGTTGATATAGCTTGTTGTCTCCTGACAAAGCTTTTAGCACGGAAGTAATTAATACCAGCAACACTTTGCCCAGTGGGATTTATTTCAGACTTCAAAATAAAAGAAATTATGCAGACAGGAAAACAGTGTTAATGTGACAGAAGTCTGCAGGCATGCCGTGTCCGTCACAAAACCCACACTCGATGGGTGAGGTCACACAGTGGAAGATGCTTGAGTAGATGGACCCGAAGGCCCTACTCAAAGCAAGGCTGGTAGCAGCTCAACATTAACCATCTGTCACTGTTGCCCATGGAGATCAAAGGAAGCAAAATCAGATACTGAATCCAAGTGACTGTTGTGTAGAAGAGCTATTTTGGAATGACACCACTAAATCATAAAGTTCTTGCACACTTAAACACCTAAATTAATTTCACCTATGTAGTGTAACATGCAAATAAGCTTCATTCCAATCCTCAGAACACTTGTATTTTAAGAAATAACACTGCACACTCATAAGAACTGATTTTTGTAAGGTCAAAATTTATGTTGTCCAAATTAAGAGTTCACTGCAATGCTTCAGTGACTGATCCAGTAGAGTCATGACTGGTAGCTCAGTGCACCTTATCACAACTTGAATTCTCTGATTTTTAATAAGTTTACATTTTTGAAGTTGATTTGAAAATGAACGTGAAATTTGTTTTACACTGATACAGTTTATGGAAGTCAATGATACAGCACAGGCCTGTATGAGTATGATTTATTAAAGCATCTTTCTTTACTGGTCCAGATTGTGTATTTTTTGTCCGCTGCTGATTAGACCTGATGGCTTTGAGGTTCCAGTTCACTCATATTCAGTGGAAGTAAAGTATATAAGAAACCAGGAAAACTTAACCTAGAAAGAAAACACTGCATTCTGGACTCCTTCTCTATACAGTCCAGCATTGTCATTCAGAATTTAAGGAGCAGATGCATTAGACTAAATACCAGAAACTGCTTTCAGTTCAGCACGTTTGCCATCTAAGATGTTATTAAATGGTTGGTGTTGTAAGGAAGAAAGTATAGCTACAAGTAATGTTCATAATTAATTCCAGGTATTCTCCAACATCTCAAAGTACCCCATAGGAAGAGATCCACTAACTTGAGATGTGTGAAATGCCAATACTTGATTGTTTTTCCCTGTTTAATGAAGACTATGATAAGAACAATAATGAAAATTAAAGTACCGATAAAGAACAAGAAAGTTGTTCTCAACAACTTTCAACAACTGCTCATCTGAATTAATAAATTGGTTTGCATCAGTACTCATTTTAGTGTGTCATAAAGGACTGTTTTTAGAAAAATAACTGAAGAAATATAGATGCATTTGTTTCAGAAATATTAAAGAGGCTTAACCAAGTGTTCTTCTGGTGCAGCATTCTTTCTGTGAAGAACTTGTCTCACGTGTGGTTTTATAATAACGATTAAGCAGGAGCTGTTGCTGCCATTTGGACTTAGAGGAGTTAAGTTCTGAATCTTAATCCAAAATATGTCACTGTTCTCTTTCTCACATCTTGTTTTGATAATAACTTGGATCTTAAGTCATGATTTCAACTTTTTACCCTTCTGCTTTTTAGGGGAAAATATTTTTGACCAATATATATTCCACATCTTAAATGCCTCTGTGCTTGTTAAGAAATCCCATTGCAGGCATTGCCAGCTGGTTTTTGTTGTGTTGAGAGCGCGGGTGGTTATAACTCGTAGATTGATGGGGTTGAAGAGGCCAGTAGCTGATCCACAAAATATTTTGGGAAAGCCTGTATGTGTACACCCATGCAACTGTCTCCCTGTCGATCACTAATTTTGGGCATGTAGTTGATTAGTTTACTGATGGGCTTACAGTTACAATTGCACTTAAAGATGGTATAGTGCAGCTGCTCATGAAAATGCTGGAATTTCTCAGCTTGTCTTTGCCCAAGAACCAGAGTGAGATATGAAATGTTTCGGTTTGGAATAATTCTGAAACTTTAGGAGGTCCTGATTTTTGAGAAACTTCTTTACTGTCATTTCTGTTTGATGTTTTTCATTGGATCTTAATGAGAAAGTTGTTTCTTTTTGGGTAACTTGGTTTAGCACATGTTGAACTTTAGTAGAAGAGCATCTTTTTCTAAACCTTAAGTGAAAGTTAAGCTATATCGGTTGTATTTTCTGTCTTGCACAGGTTGAATTTTATAGCTCTTGCAGTCAAAGCAGATAGAGGAATGAAGTAAACTAACAAAAATATTCTCAGCAAGATGCATGAGTTAAAACTGAGACCATGTTTGTAACATGCAGAGTTTATGAGTTTCTTCAGACTGGAGTATTTTGAAGAGCATTGCAAAAGCAGTTTTAAAATCTAGTGATTTTTAAAGTAGTTTGGAAAATTTGAGGAAAACAGTCTGTTATTTGAGGAGTGAAGTTTTATATTATAATCTTTCTAATAAGTTTTACTTCAATTTTAGGAGAGAAGACTTTTTTTACAAATATGGGGGAAAATGTATTTCTCTGAGGGAAAACTGAAACAGAAACAATCTTGTAGCCAAGTACTAGGATTTCTTTTAAGGTAGTGTGAACAATGAAATACAATATGATAAAATAGCGAAATGGTCATAACTAATCCAGTTAGAATGGCACAGTTAGATGATCAGGGGTTTGAAGGAGATATTCTCAGGAACATAATTCCTGTTTTACAACAAACTAAGACTGGTCATGCTATCATCTATGAGCAACAGGAATGGGTTTTAATAACACTAACTTTTCCAGACTTTATGCAGGACTCTGACTGCATTATGGTAAAAGAAATAAACTCCTCGAGGGCAAAAGCAGTAGAATTAGCTTCTGACTTTGTGGTGAACTGATGCTAACAGAAGTACTGCTACTGAATTGAGAGCTTGCAAGTGACCAGCTGAAAAAGAAAGTGTTTTCCTAAGTCAGAGGTAGTGAAGGTTTCTTAGGCCAGAGAAAACCATGTAACATTGAAAAGGTATTAGGTCACATACTTCTCACTGGAATTTGAAAGGTTGTGGATACAGAAAGGAAAACAGCTCACACTTGGTACTGTTTAGCATTGCAATGTGTGTAGAATTAAATCAGTTAAATGTTGATAAAGATATCGGATTTCACCATAGACGGATTTCTATAGTCGTTTTTCCATGGGGAAACTGGCCTTTAAAATAAACTGAGTTCGGTCTGTGACCACTGCTGGAATGCCTTTAGCTTTTGCATTGCCTGTCAGGTCAGAGGAAGAAAGACACACTTGCGACCCATCTAGTGACGTGTAATAGTACACCATCCTTAATGGTGCCTTTTCCAAGAGTCTTTGCCTTTGGAGTATGATTAAAAAACTAATTTTTAGGTTTTTCATCAGAAGTTTTTGATAGCTGCTTCACTTGGTTCCCCAAATAGTCAGAAATGAATGTTATGCTTGCTTCTGGGTTCTGAAATTGATCTATGATTTTAACATAGGTTGCTTTGTAAAGAATTTTTTTTAGATAGCCTGTTCGGTTAAAACTTGGAACTTACACACGTATATTCTTGTAAAGTCATTTAACAGTTCTGAGTTACTTTGTGCATTGTAGGAGTTGTAAGAATTGAAACAGGAGCAAAAAGCAATTTTTAAAAGTTACTACTTTACAGTTTGAGAACATTCAATTTGAAAATGCCTTCTGTGGTACTGCACGAAAAGTGTGATCAGTATTTTAAGCAGGACAAGATGAAAACCACCTTTCACTGGCACTTAATGTGAAAATTGATAAATTGGTATGAATATTAATAATTTCATATTAATTTAATGAACTGAATGCCCTCTGTTTCTAGCCATTGCAAGTTCAGTGCCCATAATATGTGAAATAGCCATGAAAGTCTATCATGTATCATATGATTGGCAAGCATATATTGAACTAAAAGACAATTCATTGCCCGATTGGGTCTTTTAGGTCTATTAGGTTAACTCTATCAATTTTTCAAATCATATATCTAACAGTTTTAGAATAAATGGCATCTAAAAATTGGGAGGGATCAGCCTAACAGTGTTTCAGCTTTATGAGTGCTGTATTACTATGCAACATCAGGTCTATAACCACTTGTGTTCTTGAATCACCTATTCAAAAGATTTTTGTGTATTTGCAAACCGGTGTCATTATGTGAGACGTGCATATGAAATCCTTGTTCCCTGAATAAAACAGAAAAATTACTATGATTTTAGGAGAAGAAATTCGCACTGTGTAGAATATAAACAGAAGGAGACATTTCCAGAACAAAATATGGCTACAAAAGTAGTGCTCATGCAATACTACTACAAAAAAAGTACTTGTGCATTTCTAATTAGGTGGTGAAACAGATGGCAAAGTCATAAAATGTATGAAGTAACTTACTTTGCCAAGTCAGATTTCACTAAAGAAATTTGCTGCAGCTGCATGATTCCTTAGAGGAATAAAAGGAAATTTTTGAAATGCAAAATCCAACATGCTCGTATTTCATTAGGTTCCATTTGGCTGGTGTAGTGATGCAGTCTGCCTGTGGGGAGAGAGAACACTTGCCTGTATTTGTGAAGAGGAGACTGAGAACTTGGTACCTGCTTCTTGGTGTCTCTTGTTAATGCCCTGCATTCAGTCCTGTGTGCTTGCGTCATCTGTGCTGTGGCCTTTCATGTAAACGTGCTTGCAACTGCTGGAGCACTCGTTTCCTGCATCCTTCATTGTTAGAAGCCGTTTTATTAGCATGAGATGTGAAGGATAATGTATTGTGGTATCCCTATTCTGCTTTTGCTGAAACTTCATGCAGCTAGGCACTGACTTGTGGAAGAAGGCAGTGCCTGCCTCAAAAATGCTTTATTTGAAAGCTTAGACTTTTTCTTTGTCAAGAATTTCATAGGAGTGTTACTCAAACAAGGCTTCTGTGTTCATTCTCTCTGTACTAATACTTGAAAGAATTTAAGGGTGTTCATGTGAGTTTTCACCATAGTACTATTATGACTGGCTAACAGGGAAAAATAGTTGTTTTGAGCAGGATAAATTCCTTGTATCAGCATCAGAACTTGTCTTGGTGTGATGAGAGATCCATGCAAAACAACGAGGCTGCTTCTACCAGGCAGAGCCCTAAGCTATAGAAGAGATGCTGTCTGCATCCCTTCTATAAATTCCATAAGACTGTTGGGTGCAGCCTGCCATGAGCGTGATAACTGTTTTGCTTTGTAGATACCATTTGTTTCTAGATATTTCTCTGTCACAAGTTAACTTTCCTGCCTGTAGAGCTGTGAAACTATCTGGGTGCAGTTTTGGGTTTAGTCAATGTGGATCTTGATTGTCATTCTTTCTGGCTGTAAAAATGACCATGCAAATATTTGTAGTTTCTAGAAAATGCACATCTGACATTCTGAACTTCTAAAGGAAGACTAGGGTTTTTAACAATTCAAAAGGTATCTGTGTTAGAGGAAAACCTATATTTTTTCAAGTATGTCTTTTGGAAGCCACCTTGAGTCTTTTCTCAAAGAATTTACTTCATCAAGCCAAGTCAACATACTTACATTTAAATCTTCCTAAAATTCTGTAGTGTATATTGAAGTGTAAATGTACAGGGGCAAAAAGGACACACTAATGTGGTTGAGATTCCTTTTGAAATATGATTGAGCAAAAAACCCTGAATTTTTGATACTGAATATGCTGTGAACAAGTTTTGAATGCAGTGCTCTTGAACTGCTTTTGAAAGTGCACTACTGAAGCTTATGCTGCAAGCTGTGGCATAGTGCCTTCAAGGGAACTCCATTCTTTTTGCTTTCTAGAACAGCTGGATGCAACAGCCCTGTGCAAGTGTCAGTGAAGCCTAGCTTATTGTCAATCAAAAGTTAGCTTCCAGATGTGCTTTCTTGTACTTGAAACACAGGATAAAAATGGCTGTATTTCGTATGTCTTAGGTGACACTAACTTAAATGTGTTCTTGAAATGTTTCACTGAGTTCTTAGTAGAATAGCACTAGTTGAGACCCTGAGCTGTTGATTCTGCATTACTAAAATTCATCTTTGTAGGCTGTATGTTGGCTCTTACATTTTTGCGGTGATGGGAGTTGGGAGGGTGTCTTTGTTCTATATCAAATGCATCTCCCATGAACGCAGCTTGACTTTTGATTATGGGTAACTGATGTGGGAGGCTCTTCCACAGATGTCCCCCTCATCTGTTTCAGCCTTTCATTAGTTTTGCTTATGGTAGAAAATCAGCTGTAGTACCGTAGTACCTGTTTGTCTGCCTTCCCTCTGAGTCCATGCAAGTCTTTGGATAGCTTTGAGAGGCTAGTGGCATGTAATTGTAATTGTTCATTATTCTATCATGTCTGCTGTGACTGTTAATTCTCTCCTCATGGTGTATAATCTTAAATCAATACAAAATGAATGCCTTCTGTTAATATGCTAGATTACAGGTCTTCATGTTTACAAATTGAATATGAAAGAAGACATGACCCTTACACTTTGTGTTAAAGCACTTCAGCACCATCAGCCTCAGAAAGCTAAGTTCCCTCAATGATTAGAATAGACTGAGAGAGGGCACCAGCCACGTACTGAGCTTGTAGAAGCAGGAACAGTATTCTAGACTCTCACGTAAATGTGTATATTACCAAAATTATTTCACAGTGTGACTTTAGTCTGTTGAACTATGAAAGCAAGCTTTAACCTAGTGTTAACCTTGGTGGTGGGCTTGAGGTGCTGCTCTTCCTGCTGATCTCTGGATCAGTCCAGATAAACCATTGCAAGTGTCTAGAATTCTTACCAATGTTTTGTAATAGCCATTACATAACTTGCAAAAAGTGAGGAATTCAACAGGTGTCAGATTATGGTTGAGGAACCCTAAAACACTTTGCACTGTTTTGCCACAGTGTTTATTGGCTGGAAGTGCTGTAGTTTTGCTTTCCCCATGCTCAGCTATGTGTTGTTCTGGGCTGTCTTTGGTACCAGCAGACTTGTTTAGGTAACTAATCTGTTCAAAAAGCAGTATAGGTTAATTTTTGTCTAGAGCAATTTCTTAAGTGCTTTGCCACCTAGTTGTTGCAAACACCAGTGCTATTGGGAGAAAGGATATGGGAATATCAGTCAGACTGTTGCAGGTTCAGTTTATATCAGCCTTGCAGACACACACAGTTGGGCTCAAGGGTTGTGTGTTTTGTCAGCCATTTATGTGGACAGCGATGTAGCTGCTTTGTTTTCTTTTCAGTACGCTACAGGGTTTGAAATCTTAAGACCTTGATTTTGTTCTAGACTGTTTCTGTTGTTCAGTTTGTCAGGGTTTTCATGTGCTGTTCCATGTGGGTTTCAAGAAATTTCCTCATGGAAGTGCCTCTCCAGAAGTCATCTTGCAGGATGCCAAAGAGGCCTTTTGGTAAGAAAATGCTGAAATGATGACTTAAAACATATGAAATACATGTCTGTTCTTACTTCAGAAGGTGCTGTCTTGTTCATGGCCATGCCCAGAAGTTGGCACTAAGGCATTGTGGAGCTTCTGGGAGACTGCTGGAAGTCTGTGTATTTGTTTCCCATGTTTTAGTGACTTCTTGTTGGAGAGATCTCAATTCTTCTGATGCTGTCTTAAGAGTATAAAGCTGTGGGCATGTGGGAGCCGCTATTCTTTATAACAACACGATGTAATTTATGGGATGGATGGGCCTCTTACTGGATGAAGATTTCACTGCTTGGCTTTTCCAGTTTAAATGCCTAGATATGGTTATGATTTGAAGTACTTGTCTCAAGGAGCTAGGAAATGTAGGTCTTTTGTCTGAGGAGATTTGCTTCTGCTGAGAGATAGAACTGAAGTCAGTCTTCTACCCTTTACTTTTGTTAGTATATGTGTAGTCAGTCACCGTAGCAAATTTGTTTTGTGGGTGTGGGAGGCACAAGCACCTTCTAAGGTGTGCCCTAGAAAGCTTTGGAAAGAAGGGTTCTTACGAAACCTTGAATGTGATTTAACTGCTTGTTAAATTCATGGGAAGCTCCAAATCCTAATTCCTAGTTAAACGTGTTTATCTCAAAGGATTATTTTCTGGACATAGGGAAATACTTGCTGTGAAAATTTCTAACTTGTTATGAGGCTGAGTTTCAGGAGGCCTGTTTCATTACCTAATGAAATTAGTCATTTCTAAGACAGGTTTGAACATTTGGGTTCATTCTTCTCTTTCTCTAGTTTACTACTTAAAGTTTGTAGTGATTATTTAACATTTGAAATACTTGTTCTATCTTAATAAAATACTGATGTTACTTTGTGCAGAATTTGGCAGATGTTGTGTATTTAAACTGTAATAAAACACCAGTCAAACTCGATGACACAACAATAATGCTGATCTAACTTTTAAAACTCCCTTATTCTCTAGTTCTTAAAACAGCTGGTATCATGTCCCATCCTGTATCCTCATGTATCCTATCAATTTCTGGGTCATGGGGTGTTTCTGCTGATCTGGTTTGAATGTTGTAATTGGAACCAGATGATGGGAGGGTTAGATTCTGCTTGCCTGGAGTTGCCTCCCTCCTTTTCCAGGAATGCTTTTACTGCAGAAATATCTGAATAATTCGTGAGGTGTCTTCCAGATATTTGGCACCTAGTATGCTAGTGCTATTTTCAAACAATACATTCCCAAGTATACTTCTGCTCTTGTTAACCAAACTGAAACTATGGGACTCAATAAACAATGAAGTAACTGGTTGAATTTGTGATATTTTCATAACAGATAAGATTAGATTGCTTCATTGTCCTTGGGGATGTGAAATATGTTGCCATTTTTCAAAATTCTTGTTCCTGTGCTTTTTCTTAGAAAATTGAGCTTGTAATTCGTAGGTCATGTGAGGCAACAAAGTTTTTATTCACTTTGGGGAATTATGAAACTTTGGAGAGTTTTTAAGCTCACTTTAGAAAATACTGTCAAATAATTACCATAAATTTTCACTTCAGCATGAAATAAGTTGTGGCTAATGTTTCTGGAGGTGATAGATTATACTATGTGTAAAGTGCAGAGTAGCGCAGGCATTAATTTTTTCAGGTAAGAAAAGGTTATTTGTTTAGAGCAATATGAGTTTCCATTGCTAAATTTTCTTTAATTGTTCAGTAAGTAATTGATAATTTTGCCGCTCTGGGAGTATTTTGGTCAAAGCATACTGACTAGTTCTTGATACTGTGCAGGCAGCTCACATACTGCAGTTTAATTATTCGTGTTCCTTCAAATGTATCAAGTTCTATCTCTGTTAAACAGAGTAAAGGCGGGTGCTGTAATGTATCAGCTAGCAGTTGTAATTGATGCTTATTATATAAAACAGTCTTCAGGGAAGAAAGTTACTCATCATAAAAGTGAGTAGGTAATGAGGTTAGTATGACAGACTTTAAAATCTTTATGTAATGCTCTCCAAAAGGAAAGTAAACAAAAGAACTAGGATTCGGTTTTGATGTATTAGTTTTATGTAGGCTATAAAATTGGCAATAAAAAATTGTTTTGCAGTTGAAGAAAGGTACCCCTATCTCTACTTATTAACTAGAATCAACTATGCTAGCTGTACCAGCTATCTGTAAATACAAAGCTATGTTTAAACTAGTCCCCTTCAAACAAATGTCTGCAGCAAATCAAAGTCCTCCTGTTAAGGACAACTGCATATTCACAAGGCCTGCATTCAGCTTTATGTATAGTAGTGCAGAAGATGCCAGCTGAATTTGTGCCTGTAATGATGTGACTTTGGTGTAATGCTTTTCTTTTCCTGGTTCTCATTTATGTTGCATTTATGAGACTCCAAGGAATTAAAATGGGCGGAATAGCTTCTTGACTTCTTTTGGTCACCTTCTCTAAGAAAATGAGGGGCTGATCATATGCTCTGTTTTTTGTTAGTTTTTGGCCAGTTTTGGGTACATTTTGATAGGGATGGAGATGTCTTGGATATGGCTGTTTCTATAAATTTCTTCAATATTTGCTGCTGCCTAAATATGGGGAAGTCTGTATCCTGTGATCCACAGTGTTCCCTGTGAAGGAAAAGAAGTCATCTAAATTGGGTGTCTCTCGCTCTCTTTGGATGGTACACAGGTATTCTGTTGGCCACTTTTGTGCTCTCTCTTAGTGTATGAACCTTGGGATTATTGCATTGGGGAGGAATGTAGAGGACAAATGGAATGGATGTGTAAGGAAGCATGCTTTGATTGGTTTGGAGCAAGTTACTCTGTAAGAAAAAGCCAACTGAGGAACAGGACAGCTTAAGAAGAGTCAGTTTAATCAGGTGGGGAAGATGAGTGAGGGGATAAAACTCATAAGGTTTTTTTCACCCATAAGCGTGTTTTAATCTCAATTTATTTGGCTGACATAGTAAATAGGAGGACAAAATATAGACTAATAAAGAGAGATCAAAGATTCTTGCTTTTTGTTTTTTTCTTTCCTAACTTGTATTTGCAAAGATTTCTCTCTGGAAATATTGTCCCTGAAGATGAAAACTACTTTTTGTGCTGGCACCTGGTTATCTATCTTACTCTTCTGGATCTGGAGATAACCATTCTGTGTTTCAAGACTTTATGTGGACGTTAACATGATACTTACTGTGTCCAAGTTGTGTTACAGAAACACTGTCCAGCTCACTCCTCTAGTGGGTGGAGTTGCATGTGGTGTGTAAATCCACGGGGGACTAAAGGTAACATTGTATTTTTTGTGCAGAGGACCTGTGCAGGCTGTGATGTATGAACCTTAGGATAAGTTAAGTATTGATACAGGTAGAAGCCAGTCACTCAAGACGAGCAACAGCTTTACAGCTCCAGATAGAAGCTTCATGATGATCTTAATAATGTAAAAGTAACTTAAAAGTTATTTAGCTACCTACTCTTCTTTCATTTGATCAGATTTCTAGACTGTTGGACAAGATGCTATTACTGATGCTAACATGAATTATAATTCCTACCCCTGCAGTTATTATTTAATCTAATTGCTCCCTAGCCTTGCTCAAAAAAAAATGATCCTAGCTCCAACTGGAAGCCTGCCATTAAATGGAGCATAGAATCATGGGTGTGTTTATCTGCAAGCAGGCACTAAAACAGCTGAAGGAGCTTTGAGAACTGCTTACTTTGTCTGAGCAGTCAGGGATTCATTTGTTTGTGTCTTTATCTGCTTAAATATGTTGGAAAAGGGCAGCTTCCTAGGAGTTTATCTGCAGTGGAGGTGAGGACTGATCCATAGCATGGTGGTTAGACAATGCTCTTGCCCTTCTGAGTGAAGATACTGCAGTACATTGCTGAGCCAGTTAAGCTTTTGCTTCCCTTCTAACTTGTTGAACTACATGAAGAACTGTTTAAGAATAAACTTATGTATGTGTCAACAGCTGAATTGATGCGATGGGATTTCCAAATGGTGTGGTAAAAAGCTGACCTGTCTAAATGGATGGTATAGCTATTGACAACACCGTGCTTGGCTCTTTGTGAACATCTTTCTGCTGTAGGTGACGTAGGATTTGACTGTAGGGTAATCCAGTGTTTACCTTGTGACCCGCGAATAATTTTGCACCATGAAGATTAAAATAATAATAAATCCCGTGCTATGCATAATGAGGAAATATGCTTTTTTGAGCTTCATGCGACAGGGTTCTTGTCATAGTCTCTGTCTGTTTTATCATAATTATAAAGTAGGACAGTTCAGTAACTAGATATGACCCAAATTAATACTTCTTATGAAAATAAATCAGGCTGCATAAATTACAGGCAGAAAGACTTTGCATAAAACTTCATCGCAGGTGCTTTACTGTTAAAATTGGAATCTAGGTTCCTCTTTGTTTTTCAAAGCACACTGAAACTAGAATCGTGGCAGTAGCTTAGAACTTATCACTTTAAAGGTCTTTCTTCTCTCTGGCAGAGTATTTGCTCTGAAGCAGTCTCTTTGGATTAAGTGTTGTTTGCACAGTATCATATTGTACTTGCATTGTTAGTAACTTATTTCTCTCTCTTTCCACATTGTCTACTACTCAGCAGGCCTGAGTTTTGCCAGCATTATATCTTTATTGGATTGTGAAGAACTTGGGAGCAAACTGACATCCCTGAGCCGCCCTCCTACTACAAAATGTGCCATAGTGTTTATGACAAGCTTATCTTGAAGATTTGAAGTCTGTGGTAGTATGAAGTTTTGCTGTTTTCAGTATCTTAATGGAATGTTGTTTACTGAAAATTATTTGTCGGGATCAAGTTGGAAGTGGAAATGTGCTGGGTTTTTTATGGGTCAGCTGCTGCAGAGTACAAAAAGTGGCAACTTGTTTGTCACACTGGGACACTACTTGTTGAATTGCAAGTTGAAGTAAAATTTGAATTTTCATATTGCTCGATCTACTTAAAGACTGGAGATTAATTTACAACAAATATTACAGTGAAATATTGCTACTGTGTATTTGAATTTTTTCATATTGTAGTATGGTTAGCCCAAACTCACCTGAGTGAGGTCCTGCTGAATTCATTTGGACTTGTTCCAGTATTGAAGTACTTACAGAAGAATAGTCTGTTTTCTTGCTCAGTAAGCTTAGAGTAGGCCATATCCAGGTAGATATTGTAATCTAAGCTTTGCAAACTGAGCTGTTGTCAGTTGATAATGGAATTCAGATGAATTTTCTTTCTTGCTTGTCTGACATACATACTAAGACGCATGACTTTCAGGATATGTTTTTCCTTTGAAGACAAAAGTGGGCAAGGACAAAACAATGTAGTAGGTTGAAAGCATGCACATGGCTTGGAACTATTTTCATGTTCTCGTACTCCCTCTTGAGTAAAAAGAAAGCAATCGTTCTTTTTAAGCCAAAACAGAAATGTTTGCTCTTTTCCATCTCATTTTTAAAATAACTTGTAGCATGATGTTAGTTGTATTCGTCTGTTATATCTCTGTAATGAGTATAGCAGCTTACTTATGCTTATTTTGCTTAGATAATCTTTCTGGGGAAAATAATTTGACTCAATTTTCAGTTGCATTTTCAGAATTCTTTGACGGCAGAATGGGTAGTGGTGCTGATGTGATCTCAAGAGTTTTTCACATAAGTTGTGGGTTGATCTTGGTTGGCAGCCAAGTACCACTGCTTGCTCGCTCCCCCTGCCACTGGTGGGAGGGGTGAGAGAATTGAAAGGGTAAAAGTAAGAAAAATTGTGGGTCGAGATAATGATAACTCCGTAAGTATTTTTTAAAAACTAAAACAAATCCAAGAAAAGCAATTAAAAGAAAATTTGGTCACTTCTAGCTGACCAATGCCCATCCAGTTCCTGAGCCACGGCAGCGCTGACAAACTTCAAACCTCTCTGCCAACATTTATTGCTAAGCTATGGCATGGTGATACCCCTTTGGTCAGCTGTGTCTCTCCTAGCTGCTTGCTCATCCCCAGCCTGCTTGCTGACATGGCAGTGTGAGAACCTTGATGGCATGTATTTATTTATTTTTACTTCCAGGAAGGATTGGCTTAATCTCCAATGAAACCTTAGTCATCATGCTTTTATACTACCTGCATCACTGCTAACAAAGCCTTAGTGCGTGGCCTCAACTGGAGATTTTGATACAAGTTTTAAGGAAGTTGTCATGTTTCACATTCTGCTTGTTTAAGCTGCACAGAAGGATGATTCGTTATGCAGTAGGGTGTAATTTTAGTGTGACATTGTCAAATAATCATGATGGCTAAAGGTAATGAGGTAATCATGCCAAGTTACTATGCTGTGCTATTACCTGGTAGTTCCGTATATAACTGAGCTGTGCTGCCGTGTGAATGTGCTCTTTTTGAGTTTTCTATTAAAAAAAAATCTGAGTTACATTTGGTTTTTAATTGCTACCACAAATCTTTCTTGTATTTATATATATAATGTAGATGTCATTGTCTCTTTTGGCATTCAGACCTTGTTTTGACCTTAAGTCTCTGGAGGAGAGCACATTCTGTCACTGTACAGGGACTTTCTTGTGTTTTAAGAACTGTGCAAGCACTTACAAGTACAGTTTTATTACTATTGGGATAGGGAGGGAATGAAACAAAGGTGTGGGAAAATAGAGATCCACTAAAACTATAGCACGTGTGATTTTTTTTAAAAGTTAATGGAATTGTTACTTTTTGTGCTTGTGCACACGTACATTAAACTATGTGAATTAGCTGTCATAGAGGCTTTTGGTGTTGGTGAGATGCAGAGATTTGTGTTTAAACAAGCAGTCACAGGACTGTGACAACTACTCCAAATGTACAAAATAATTACATTTCTAGGCAAGTTGAATCTTTCCATTCTGTATAAACTAGATGGTTATTTTGGTTTCTGACTTACTGAGACTGGGTATTTTTAGATTTTAAGTTTGCTTGCTTTTCCTGTAAAAGTACTCTAGCCAATCCTTGCTGCTGTGTCTTAGTGCGTGCCATTTAAACTGAAAATCCCTTCAAAAGTTTGTTTTCTTCCCCTGCAGCTGTCATATCATGTTTTCTTATATAGTGTTGACTCACTGTGGCTTCCTTTTTCAATTCTTGTGTAGTAAACTGTCAAGAAATCGTGACACCTACTGTGCCACTAAAAGAAAATACTGCATACTAAAATGCTGTTTCCAAATGGTGAAGGATTTCTTTGCTTAATTAAAAAAACAGATGAGCTCAATACAATTTGCGGAATGATTTCCAGTGAAAGAGCAGTTAGCTTTCACTAAAGCAGAACTGAAATTAAGTCATTAAATATGTAGAGATTTGAAAAAAATCCATTTTATCGGTTCATTTGGGAGAAGGAAAAGAAAACTAATGAAGAAATATTTTTCTTCTAGATTTTTTCAATTGATATCTGTGAATTTTCTGCAATCCAAAGATGGCAGCAAATAAACCTAAGGGACAGAATTCATTGGCTTTACACAAAGTCATCATGGTGGGAAGCGGCGGTGTAGGAAAATCTGCTTTAACACTACAGTTTATGTATGATGAGGTAAGAGTCTGTAGTAGAAATTATCTCAGGAGCTGCCTGCTACATAGTGTTGTTTAAGTTACATTTGTACAATTATTTTCTGAAAGAGTCTCAAGTGTATGTGATGTGGTATGAAATTCAGCAGTTAAGTGGAACAAAAAAATGTTTTCAGATTACTGATTTTCCCTCTAGAGGTACCTGTGAAGGGAAAATTTGACCTTTTTCAGACTTCTCAGCTGTTAGATACTCTGTCATATTACTGGAATATTTTTTCATTGCTCACTAGACCTATTAGAACTTGGTTATAACTCAAAGCTTCTTCACTTAGTTGAGTTGCATGATGCCTGAAACAATCGGTTCCTTCCATGGGTTTTTTTTGCTGCTGTTGAAGAGAGAAAAGAAAATCAGTTTCTCTTTTCGTTTTTTTTTTTCCAGTGAAAGTCATCCTTTTTTATTAAAAGTCAGAAGTCAAGCATTCAGTGTACTTTAAAAGTTGATACCAAAATATCCAAAGTCAGGACTACCTGATTTCATAATGGAACACAGCCAGATGTTGTGCTTGAACCAGAAGTAGAGGTTTGAGTAGTGCACAGACACTGATGTTTTGAAATTACCTCTACGTTTCCTTATAATGGCTGAGGAAAGCAAAAACCTGAAAACTGTTTGGGCTGATGAACAGTCTGCTTTAACTTCACAGGGCCTAAGTGCATAATGCTTAGTTATTAGTTACAGTACCCATTTAAGATGTTTGCTATATCCTTACGTGCAAACAGAAGCAATTGCCTTGTACAGGCATTTTACATCATGAGAAGGGTTTTTTTTCTAGTTTGTTGAAGACTATGAGCCCACCAAAGCAGATAGCTACAGGAAAAAGGTGGTTCTGGATGGGGAAGAAGTCCAAATTGATATATTGGATACAGCAGGACAGGAGGACTATGCTGCAATTAGAGACAACTACTTCCGAAGTGGAGAAGGTTTTCTTTGCGTCTTCTCTATTACAGAGCTGGAATCCTTTGCAGCAACTGCAGACTTCAGGTAAGTTACAAGGCAAGATAATCATTCTAATTACACTGAGATGATTGAAAGTGGTGTTTTTTGTGTGTGTGTTTTGTAATATCCTTTTGATGGTCCAGATTGGATGGCAGCTCTTACTGTTGTCACGTAATGTTTTGAACAGATGCCTAGCCAGGCCTTTGCTATCTGTACCGCTTCAGATGTCTTAGCTGCTGTGTTTCTGAATACTGGAAAGGCTATTGCCACAGAGCAGATACACAGCAACATTCAGAAGACAGCTGGCTCACCATAGTCTCAATCACAATATGACTGCATCATATTAAAACTCTTACGATAGTAATAGAATATTATACAGGCGGCAGCATATTATAGGTGTTTAATTTCAGTTGAGAGAGAAAACATTTAAATCACTCATTACTGTATTTTAAAAAACTACAAAAGATATCAGAAAACAGTTTTACCAGTTCAAAGTGTAGTGAAATAGGAAAGGCCATAATATTTGAAAGAAAATTAAGGAAACAAATATAAGGAGTTATCTGCATCCCATTGAAATTAGTCTTCTTGGAGATGCTGTCACAGTTCAACTTAAATAGCACTAAGTAGCAGAATATGTTTAATATCTGTAAGGGAGAAGGAAGAGGTATGGAGAGGGGAGAAAGTGAATTTTTCATCTTCTGTTTTTTTTTTTTTTTTAATTTATTTGTGTCTGTCTGTCTGTGTTTATATATTTTGAGAGAGAGAGGAACAGGCCTTGTTTGTTTGCACGCTTATGCTGGGTACTGTCAAATGTGGAGGACAGCTTAGCATAGTTCAGCTCCCCTACAATGCAAAATGACCTATTCAAATCTGTTTAAAATCATGCCATTGCTTCAAAATACATGATCTTTGCCCTTAGAAAAAATCCTACTTTCCAGTAAAGGTGAGAGTTAACAATATACATGTTGATACAGGAAAAATGAAAGAAAAAATCCCTTCAAGTAAAGATAGTAAAATTCTCCCCCATCCAAATATGAAAGTGAACCGTAGAGGACTAAATGCTAAAATGTAACTCAGAAAAATACATTTTTCTGCTCTGTGTAAAAGTAGTCTGTATTGAAGGTACAGAATAAACCTTGAAGGTACAGTTAAAGTACCTTTGTCTCTGTTGAGTAGTCTGAGGGCATACTACTTAAGAACCAAATATTAAAGAAAGTGACGAGAAGAACTTGGATGTTTATTTTCATGGAATTTTGTTCTGCTGGAATGGCAGACCTCCAACAGGAGAGCTTTTTACTGCTATTCAGTGGGTTTCCTGGTATGCTCTGAAATGCCATTGCTCCAAGTAATTTTTTTCAATAGAATACAGACCTGCAATGACTATACTTTTAAATACTTTAAAGGTAGTTTGATAAAATTTGGCCTTGCTTTGAGTAGAATTGGTCTGGCTCTCATGGCGTGGGTTTTTTTAAGGTCTACATTTCAAGCTGGCACATCATTAATTAGATATTTCTTGTTTAGTCTTCAGAAGGGGCTCAAAGAAGAATATGAGTATCATCATCTGGATTGCTGTTAGATTAACTTTTTACATGGTGAAATTGTTTGGCATCTGTGGTGATTTGACCTGGCATTTATCCCAAGTACCCACCAAAGCCCCTGAATCTCTTCCCTCCTCAGCTGGACAGGGAAGAGAAAATACAATGGAAGGCTGAAGAGTTTAGGACAGGAAGAGATCACTTACTGATTACCATCACAGGCAAAACAGACACAACTTGAGGAAATGAATTTAATTTACTGCCAATCAAAATCAGAGCAGGATAATGAGAAGTAAAACTAGCCTTAAAAATACCTTCCACCCCACCCATCCCTCCTTCCAGGGCTCTACCTTCTACCTCCCAGCAGTGCAGAGAGACAAGGAATGGGGGTTACAGTCAGTTCATCATTGTTCCTGCTGTTCCATCTTCCTCAGGGAGATGAGTCCTTCCCCTGCTCCAGTGGGGAGGCCCTCCCATGGGAGACAGTTCTCCATGAACTTTTCCAGTGTGAGTCCTTCCCACAAGCTGCAGCTCACTAACTGCTCCAGCATAGGTCCCTTTCCATGGGCTGCAGTCCTTCAGGAACAGACTGCTCCAGCACAGGTCCCCCACAGGGTCACAATTCCTGCCAGTAAACCTACTTTAGCATGGACCTGTCTCTCCAGGGTCCCACAGTTCCCTGCCAGGAGCATACCCCAGCATGGTTGTCCTCCATGGACTGAAGGGGAATCCCAGCTCTGGTGCCTGGAGCACTTCCTCCCCCTTCTTTACTGACCTTAGTATCTATATAGTTGTTCCTCTCACATATTCTCACTCCTTTCCTTTTTGAGTGCAATTGTATCTGTGCAGCAACTTCTTTTTTTCCCTTTTTAAATAAGTTTGCACAGAGATGTTACTACCATTGGCTTGGCCTTGGCCAGCGGTGGGTCTGTCCCAGAGCCGGCTGGCACTGGCTCTGCCAGTAATGGACATTGGGGAAGCTTCTGGCAGCTTCTCACAGAAGCCACACCTACAGACCCACCACTAACAAAGCCTTGCCACACTAATCCGTTATAGCATTGCCTGGATAACTAGTGTTGAGAACTACTGGTTTTTACCAGAAGTCTTATTTACACAGGTACTTATTTACAGGTACTGCCATGATGCACTGAGTTTTCTTCTGGCCACCTTCCTAATCCCCTGGCTATTCAAACTACTTTTACTCTTTTAAAACATTTGCACTGATATTTGTGTGGAAGAGGAGAAATGTTGCTTTTTAATTATACCTCCTACATAAATGTGGTGTCACTGTCTGCCTCAAGTGTACAGTTTTTAAAAAAATTATGGACCATCTGCAGTTTCTCGGCTCTGTGAGTAGGCTTCCTCCAAAAGACTGCATGCTATTCAGAGCTTTTTATAATGTGAGCATCCTGCCATATACCAAATCAAGGCCCTTTAGAATTTCAATTACTTAACTGTCTTCAGCTTCTCAACTTTATATTTGGTTTCACCTCAGCCAGC
The DNA here is from genome assembly GCA_014706295.1 of Lycocorax pyrrhopterus obiensis. Lineage (NCBI taxonomy): Eukaryota > Metazoa > Chordata > Aves > Passeriformes > Paradisaeidae > Lycocorax > Lycocorax pyrrhopterus. The sequence goes on along the minus strand of JACSVZ010000002.1, from coordinate 54,553,999 downwards.
AAAACAAATCTATTTCTCTGTGCTTTTTGTCAGTCTTTCAGAAATTGCTCCATGATAAAGGGCTACATTTCACAACTAACTTTATTCTCCTTTTTTCATAGACAAAATACAGAATATACCTTTCCGAGACAGCCCTTCTTCCTGATAGTATTAATGCATTTTCAATTAGAAGAAAACTTTCATTATTTTTTTAAGTGTTGAAGACTTACGTACCAAACTGTTTGTAGTATTGAGTTTTATTTATAGTTTTAAACCTTTCATCCTAGGAGTTAATACAGTAGAAGGGTCTGTCCTTAAAAATCTGATGCATATACAGCTTGTGTCTGTACACTGACTTATAATTGAATGAAGATCTCTGCAGAGACTGAATATAATTGACTTAAGAAAGATTCCTGAAAGGAAGAGATTTTCTCTTGATATGCTATGGACCATTTTATCAGCTTTAAATGGCACATTTTGTTAGGAAAGAATCAGCTGTAAAACTGAAGATTAGATAACTTAAAAATGGCCATCAAAATAGTAATGTAAAGACAAAGGTAAATGCTCTCAAGTAACACTGTTAAAAAGAATGAATTATTAATATAAATTCTCACCTAAACCAATCGTGTTCTATTTTTTTCATTTCTTACTGACTCAACTCCTTCCTTCCTGGAGGACTAGTTGTCTGTCTTCATTCTGTATAATGTCATAATTAAGTTTAAGACTTTCCTGTTATATAAACTACATAAAAGGAATAAGTGGCTTTTCACTGTAAGATGTAAAAGTATTTAGTCTGAGTTCTTCTTTCTGTGTTCTAAGAATGGTACTCTATGCAAAGCTTTGTTGTTTTTTTTTTTTTCTTCTCCAGGGAACAAATCTTAAGAGTAAAAGAAGATGAGAATGTTCCTTTTTTGCTAGTTGGTAATAAATCAGATTTGGAAGATAAAAGGCAAGTTTCTGTAGAGGAAGCAAAAAACAGAGCTGATCAGTGGAATGTTAATTATGTGGAAACTTCTGCAAAAACACGAGCTAATGTTGACAAGGTAATAACTGGCCTCTTAAACAATCTGTCCATCAGTTTTTACTTTATCCCTCTTTTTCATGGGTCATACTCCTTATGTTCTTAATTTTAGCAATAATTTTGTGGAATTTTAATCAAATACTTTTTTTCCTTAGCTTGCAAGGAGTACATGACTTGGTGACTCCTTGTAGAACAGTGAAAATGTTAGGCATAACACATTTATTCCATTCTAAACTTCAAGGAATCGTTATTATACAAGACATGATACAAGACCTGATAAAATTTTCTTGGGTCAGCTTTTTTGGCCTGGACTTCATACTGCATTTTCTGTAACTAGAGGACAGTCTGCTTCTGAACAGTGAAGAATACTTTCTGATCCTCAGACAGAATAAATCACCTTATAAAAGCAAATAAGGGAGAGAGTTGAGCCTTCCTTACCCTCGTTTAACCATCTGCTTCTTTGTATGTTGTTTCGTTGAAGAATGGATGAACATAAAAAATCTATGAAAAGCCTAGAAGTGCCCCATGAGTTTTCAGAGATAAGACCTGGTTCAGAAGCTCATAAGATAAAGAGAATATTTGTCTCCAAGAAAAGAAAATGCTGATTAGTTGTAAGTGCTTCCGCAAGAATGCGAGTTCTTGCAATTCAGAATAACTGTTAGCCTGGTAGACTGTAAGAGTAACAGATGTGTGGCAAATGAAATAAGTAGGTTTAGTGCAATGTACCAACCTTTCAGAGCTGTTGACAAAGTTGATCCCACATTGAATCACAGGTTTGAGTTGGAAGAGACCTTAAAGATCATCTAGTTCCAACCCCGCTGCCATAGGCAAGGATACTAACCACTTGATCAGGTTGCTCAGGGCCCCATCCAACCAGGCCTTGAACACATCCAGAGCTGGGGCATCCACAACATCTCTGGAAGGGGCAACCCTTCCAGATACACTGGAAGGGGCAACCATTTCCAGTGCGTCATTGCCCTCACAATAAAGAATTTTTTTACAATTAATCATTTAAATCTCTCCCCTTTTAGTTCAAAATTGTTCCCCCAAGAACAATCACAAGCTGCCCATGTAAAAAGATGTCTTTTTCTGTCTTTTTTTATAAGCCTCCTTTAAAAACTGAAAGGCTGCAATAAGATCTACCTGGAGCATTCTCCTCTTTAATATGAATAACCCTGGCTTTCTTATTTTGGCTTCATAGCAGAGCTGCTCCAGCCCACTGAGCATCTTTGTGGCGTCCTCTGGACCCACTCCAACAGGTCCATGTTTTTTCTTGTGCTGAGGACCCCACACCTGCACAGCAGGTGGGGTCTCATGTGAGCAGGGTAGAAGGGGACAATCACCTACCTTGACCTGTTGGCCAATCTTCTTTTGCTGCAGCTCAGGATACCATCGGCCTTCTGGGCTGTGAGTGCAGACTGCCAGGTCATGTCCAGCTTTTCACACATGAAAGCCCCCAAGTCCTTGTCTACAGGGCTGTTCTCAACAAGTTCATCTCCCAGTCTGTACTCATGTCTGAGGTTGCCCTGATCCAGATGCTGCACCCTGCACTTGCTGAAAGATTTTCTAATGTAAATCCATATGTATGAGTTGTCAATTGCAGTATGAGAGCGGTAATGCAAGTTCTCTTTTGCAGTAACTTAAACTCATCTGTTGATTGAGTCCTGTCAGTCATCTTACTGAAGAAACCGATTGTTCAGTACTATAGTAATTTACCCTAAAGAACAACACTGAGTTCTTAAGTCAATCAAATACAGCAGAACTCATCCTGATTGTTGAATACAGCTCTGATTTTTTGTTGTTACAAGAACTAACACATCTTTTAGTTTTGGTTAGTAATTGCAGTTAACAGCCATCTATTACAGTTGTAAAAATTTCCAGCTCTTCAAATCCACTTCATTATTGTTTAGCAGCTGGGGGAAAAAGTGCATGTAATATATTTGTTCAATAGCTATTGGGTCAATAGCCTTTGCACATACATGGTAAGCTACCAGAAAGCTCCAGGTTTCTTTTTGGAGCTGATGGCATAATGGATCCAGACTAGCATGTGTCATATAGATTTAAGGTTTGACAGCCCATAAATGAGGCCTTGTTGGCACAAGTGAATAGCAGGTATTCTTAGTTATTTGAAGCATATGAAGTTTTGGAGTTTGTTACACAAACTGGGGTTGCCATTGTATAAGAAATCTGGCCTCTCTGAATTCCAGAATAGTGATTTTACTCACTTGAGAAAAACACAGCCATTTGGCTGGTGACCCACTAAGCATTTTCTCAGAAGGTTATGTATCTCAGACCCCTAAATACTGTTGTACCATATCAGTACTTAAGCAAGTTGACAGTTGCATCTTGCCATTAGCACAGATTTAAGTACAAGAAACTTAGCACACAGTTAAAAATCTAGAGGCAAGCTCATTTCTTGATGGAAATGTTTAGTTCCATTGATTTTCTTTGGATTTCATGTGATGAAGGTTGATACTTTTTGTACAGTCAATATGAGATAAGTATCCTAAAAACCTACTGAGCTCTGTAGAGGAGCTTTTCAGCCCCTGCACTGTCCATGTTTCACAGAAATGGATCAAGTCCCTTGACAGAGATGTATTGCTTAGTTCAAATTTCAAAGCATCACAGAATCACAGAATATTCTGAGTTGGAAGGGACCCACAAGGATCATTGAGTCCAACTCTTAAGTGAATGGCCCATATAGGGATCAAACCCATGACCTTGGCGTTCTTAGCACCCCACTCTGACCAACTGAGCTCATCTCAGGGCTCAAAAAAGAAGCCTAAAGGACCTGGTATTCCCAGGGGGTCTCCCATTCAAGTACTAACCAAGCCTGATCCTGCTTAGCTTCTGAGAGACTGGGCATTCTCAGGGTGGTAGGGTATCTAGATACTCTCTCCTGAGAGAGAAGTTTTAGAATTGCTCAGCTGATTTCCTACAGTAAAATTATGAAGATGTATATATATTATTTGCTGTAACCTTCTGTAAGTCAAGTCAAAATCTGCTGTTCAAATTAGTAAAGTAGCTTTAAGCAGTCCAATCATAAAGCCTTAACTGTCAGTAGGATTGTCTCACATAAGTCAGTGGTGTATCTCCAACTTTGTCACATTTGTTTCCTACTAAACCATTTGATGAAAGTGAACTTCATGTGTACTTTAAGATTGTAATATGGCAGCTGCAGCCAAGATTACCTGATGTAAGAAATTGTTTATGTAGTTGTATGGTTGAGAACTCAGCTTTAAAGGAAATGCTGGGGTTTTTTTTTCCCTAGTCACTTTGTGCTTAGACTTGCATCATGCAACATACCACACGTACATTTCAGTGTATGCTACTGCTCCATTAATATGTTTCTAAAATTGGATGTTGCACTTTTTCAACCTTTGCAGTTCATCACTTAAAGTACTCAAAAGGTAAACTGATTTCCTTAAGTCTCCTCAGTAGTATGTACATACAACATCTGAAAATCTTGGCTGGTGATGAGACCCTTGTTTCAATTCTTGTTTAAAATTGTCTGAGAGGATTCATAAGCAAATATCAGAAGACAGGGGAACATTATGGTGCCATGAAACAAGCAGGATGCATCGTATCAACTTAGCCTTCAAAACCAGTGTCAGATTTGTTGGATTAATATTTGTTTGCTCAAACTGATTGCATATAATTGATTCTATTCTAAACAACTGAAGTGGATATCAGTGATAGCTTAAATTAACTCATGTCTGTGATTGTTTTTGCATTTATCTTCTTACATCTTTTTTAGGTGTTTTTCGATTTAATGAGAGAAATTAGAGCCAGAAAAATGGAAGACAGCAAAGAAAAGAATGGGAAGAAGAAAAGAAAAAGCCTAGCTAAGAGGATCAGAGAAAGATGTTGCATTTTATAATCAAAAGCTTGGATTCCTTTCCTACCCTGACCATACTAATAAAAACCATAATTTATAAGCATGCCATTGAAGGCTGAAGTGACTGAAATTACCCTAACGCTGGAAAATGTAATGTACCACTAAAAGCATGATTTGGAGCTGCACTGAAAGTCAAATTCACTGAAAACAAATTATGTGGCTTCAAGAGAAGCAAAGTTGAGTCCATTTCATAATTGCCTACCTTCTCACATTTCTTCTGAATGTAGTGTTTCATAGGTAGTATTTTCTTTAATAGTGAGCAGAGGGGCAAAGTATTACTTTGTGGATTCTTATAAAGCATACTTTTTTATCACTGGTATTTGTCAATTCATCTTGTCTTTTGTTGCCTTGAAAATTACAATTGTGAACATGATACCTAACAAAGCAGTATGCAGCTGTTTTGCCATGGAGTTATGCAAATTAGAAAAGAATAATGTATATGCGAACAGCTATGTTGAGGAAAACTATATGTGGTTCTGCATTACCTGATTAACTTAGAAGAGTGATGTAATCTTTTACATTGAAACATTTGAATATGCCTTAATTTTAAAACCCAAACATAGCAGGTTGCTTAATCAAGGGTGTATTTTCAACTCTGTTGCATGGAGACTGTCCCGGCGCATCAGTGCGAGACTGCCCTCTCTGTGGAGCGCAGTTACGTGGATGATTTCGCTCACTGGCTGTCTGCTAGCAGTGTCTGTTCTTTAAATGTGTGCCATACTCTGGTATTGTGAATAATACAGAGCATATTCTGTCATCTGTAACTTGGTAGACAATATGGTATCTTGAAACTAAAAGGTCAGAACATGCATAAGACTGAAGTCATAAGCCTATGGCACATCTAAGCCTGGAATGGTTGTTTAAAATTTAATGTGCTGGTACCTTGAAACTTCCGTTTTGCGCATAGATTTTTGTCTAGATGTTCCTTGGGTTTTAACTCCCTGGAATTGGGTGGAGTGGGGCTGATCTAGTAGCGCTTATGTGTTTTGAGTTAAGATGTTGTCTGGGAAATTCTGGTTAATTTCTTTAGTGTTCCTAATACTTAGCTATGGGAACATGGTGTGTTATGCTGAAGCTCTTTGCAGGTTTTGTAGTCTATGTTGATTTTCAAATGGGGAACAGTGTAGCTACTTTTTCTAGTTAATGTTGATATCAAACAATCAAATGTGCTTTGCAATACAGAAACCTTTAACATGCACATCCAAAATCCCCAAACAAAACATACTGCCTCAGTTGCTTCAGAACAACAAGAATACCTAGCACATGGTTAGTGTGCTACATCTTAACTGAAAATATACCAGAATGTTTGAGGGTTTTGGACTCCTCTGGGGTGAGACAGGCTAGATCAATTCCACAAACTGTTATACTTTTTATACATGTATAAGCCTATAACTGACAATTTAAAATGTGCTCAAGCAAACTAGGTAACAACTTTCATGCTAACAGACGTTTTAGGGACTCAAGTCTTAGGAGTTATATTTGTCATGTTAAATATTTATCAGTAGGAATTTTGTATGTGCATTTAGTAGACTGCCAAGTGCAGAATAAAAGTTACTCATGTAACTGGCAAATATAAGCCAGTCTTCATCTTACTGTGTACTCATTTGGGTCTATTTAGCCAGGGAGTCTAACCACTAACATCATGACTTTGCTTTGGAACCTGTATACTGGGAACTGAGGTGTTATGAAGCCACTGGACACAAAAAACTTGTCTTGGCTGATGCCTTATCCTGTCCTTTTATTTGCTATTTGAGCCATTAAAAGATGAATAAACTTCCATTTTTCTAAAATACTTGTGCAGTGTTAATTGATAACAGTATTATTCATAAACATTGCCGATGCCAATTGTCTAGCAGTTAAACCTAAGTACTCTGGAAGACTGGTTTGTGTGCATGAAGAAAATTGTACATTAAACCCAATTAGTCTGATAAAAAGCCACTTTGTAAAAGTTGAGACTATGTCTGTGCTACTTTTTAGCCACTGGTAATTTGCTTAGTTCCTACAAGACTACCTGAAAACGGGCAACAAACTGAGGTAAGCTTGTTCCAGAATTACTTTTCCATAACAATGTGAAGTGAGATTTAAAAAACAAACAAACAAGAGCAACAGCTAAAAACCCCAAACCAAAAAAAAGGACAACCTACATCAGTTTTAATAAAATAAAAATACATTCTAAGTAATTTTCTTTTGGCACACTCAAGGAGAACCTAAGTGTGCTTCCTCAACCTGCAGGGCCTATAGCTTGCATCATGTATTATAAGATTTGGGTATATCTTGAGAGAGTCATCCAAAGTGAGTGTTATATTTGCATCACAGAGTGTTTTGGTTAGTTCACTTGAGCATCTGAAATTCCTAGGTCTAGCTGCTCAGAGTGCTTCTGTGCCTGAGGGCACTTTTTATCCCCTGTTTCTTCAAGAAGCTGAAGACATTTCCTTAACTGGCAAGATCAAAGCCTTCCATGGTAGTTCCCTCCAAGTTAGCCTAATGCTGGCAGTTACTGTTGCTCCCTTTTGTGAAATGCAATGTGTGGTAAAGCTGCAGACCCGAGAGAGATGCCTTAATTTGTAAAAAGCTATAAAGTTCAGTCTTCTGTTATGTATTAAACCAGTATTGAATTTCTGTTGAATTTTTATGCTAACTTCATTTTATTCTGCAGCTTTTCATAGCTTTAAAAACTCAGTTGACTTTCAAAAATGTTGGCCAAGAAATCTGTGGTGTATTGGGTAGCCTCCTGGTGAATATACAGTAGCTTATCACTAGTGGTGTCTAGCAGTTCTCTTGGACTATTCCAACAGCATGCCTGGTGTGCAGGAAGTCCTTTCCCATTCATAGAGACCCTGTTAACATCACAGTAGCATGCATAATGACCCTTCTGGCAATGCCAGTGGCAACCATGATGCAGTAAAATACACTCCATATCTGAGACTTATGCTCACTGTATTAATAGGTAGGAGCCAAATATTTAATCTATTTATATGTGAAATGGGCTTGCTGAGTATCCTGGGCTCCATTTTGGGACACCAAAGGTTCACAGTGCCTCTATGAAACTACAGAATCAGAATATCCTCAGTTGGAAAGGACCCACAAGGATCATCGACTCCAACTCCTGGCCCTGCACAGGACAATCCCAGTCACACCATGTGCCTGGGAGCATTGTCCAAATACTTCTTGAACTCTGCTGGGCTTGGTGCTGTGACCATGTCCCTGGGGAGCCTGTTCTAGTGCCCATCCACCTGGGCAGATTCTTCTGGGTGAAGAATCTTTTTCTAATATCCAGCCTATGCCTCCCTGACACAACTTCATGCCATTTCCTCAGGTCCTGTCACTGATCATGAGAGAAGAACCAGTACCTCCCCTCTGCTTTCCCTCGTGAGGATGTTGAACAGTGCAATGAAGTCTTCCTTCAGAGGGGAGGTATGTTCTACTTGATCATAGTTCAATGCAAAATGTGGAGCAGCAGAGCAATGGCCAATATCACGTGAGTGCATACAATACATTTAGCTGTGTCAGAACTGGATCAGAAGGTAAGACTGAGCCTATAATAACTGAGAATTGAGGAGGAAAAACTAATAGCACAGCTTAATTTCTAAACTTTCTCATTGCTGTTAGACATGTTGGCTCTTACAGCCATGTGGATGCACAGTCAGTCATGTGCATAAAATATTTCTATCCAAATTCACTCCTACCAATTTTTGGCTTTAACTAATTTAAATAAATGGGTATGTTTTTAAGAACTGAATCATGAAAGAAACTTCTTGCATATTTTTGTGGTAACTTCAGCTTGTTACTAAAATTGAGTGGTAGGAAATGTGCCAGCGTTGCTATTACTGGAGCATAAGCTAATCTTTGATCTAAATACATTGACCAGACTGAAATATTTTGCTTGAAGCTTCATTGTCAAAGAAATGCTGAAATGCATGCCACTTGAGATCTGCCTAGGATTGGACATATGCCAAGGCTCTTCTAATTTTTGAAAGACCCTGAGTAGATCTAACCATCTGTCTAACTGGTACAATCCATTTTGGATATAATTTGGTTTGTGTGTGCTAAAGTATTTTCTTTTTTTCACCTTGTCCTGGGCAACCCAATAAATGTGTATTGTATTCCATTTTTCCTCTACATCAATCCATGCAGTTTGTGTTAATGTCCCTTTAAGACCTGGGGGCCAGAAGTGGACCCGGAGTGTTTTACCCTGGAGGGGTAGGTTCCCGTGGAGGCAGAAGGTTCAGAGGATCCCTTTAAGAGACAGGGAACAGGCACACAGAGTCATCTTTCTTGTTTCTTGCTGAGATGCCAAGGACGTTGCCGAGCACAGGACTCCAAGAAACTGCCTTTTTTCAATCGAAAACTGTTTCAGAGGGAATTTTGCAGTATGCAGCCACAGTGCTGAGCTGGAGCTGTTGGGGCCAGGGCTGTGGGTTTCGGTGCCCGGCAAGTCGGTTTTCTTTCCCCACAAAGCAGCAGCAACTCAGAACTGCAGTGCCCAAACCAACTGGGTCCAGCCAGCTGAAGAGAAGCAGAGGAACTGACACCGCAGGTTGGGAGCTGCCCCAGGCAGTGCCAGTTCCAGGGAACTGACACTGCAGGGGGAAGGCTGAGCCAAGTGGGGCATCTCTGCCATCTTGTCTTTGTCCCCTGGGCCATGCGGTCTTCTTTGGAGGCTGCCATACTGGGATGGGGCTTCTCCGCCATCTTGTTTTCTTTGTTCCTGGGGAGTCCACAGGATTCAGGACCTTTGTACCTTGTGCTTGTTACTCTCATCTTGGTTGTGGCTATTCTGTTTTTTAGTAAACTGTTATTTTTTCACTTATACCTTCTTGCATTTACCTCTCTTTATTGGTGAAAGGCAAGTGGTTAAAACTAAAGGGGAGGTAGCTCATTTCTCAGGCTCCACCCCGTAATTTATCTTAAACTAAGACACATGCTGTGCAGAATGTTGATTTAAAAATACATATTGATTCACACTTAATGAGCTTGGTAGTAATTACCTTTTTTTCCTAGTCCATTTCTATTTGATTTGGCCATATTTATGGCAGAAGAGCAAGGAGAGGAGGGGGAAGATGATTTCTGCACCACATGAGGGCAAGTGACCATCATCCATGGGCAGCTGTGGAAGCACAGGGTGGGTAAAGGGAGAAATCAGGAAGTGTCCAGAACTCAGAGGAAAGCTCAGTGGGTCTTTACAATGCTTTGGGAGGTAAGATGAGGATCAGGAACTAAAACTCAGCACACCAGGGAGAGGCACACCAGGCATGCTCCTGGTGCCAAAAGCAAGGAGGGACAAACAGCCAGTGAGGCCCATGAGGCTGACAGTGCCAAACTGCAAGCCAGATACATGCTTTCTCTTTGTTTCCTCTTCCTGGCAGCATCAGTACTGATTTTCAGGTATTTTCTTGCTATCTGAGTAACAGGTGAGATAGCACCTGCAGCAATGTTGGACCTACATTTGCTCCACTCCTCTGCTGTCCTCTTCGCAGACCACACTCTCATTCCTCTCTGAAAGGGAGTAGGCAATAAATGGTTACAGAGTGTTAGCCACTGATCTGGTTAATGTCGCTTCCCGTGCTTGTGCTGTGAGCATAGAGTAAAAAGAGGTTGGAGGCAGGTAGGAAGAAGCCTCATCCATAGACCACTGCAGCCATGACCACAGTTGTGACAGCAGTCTTGCACTCTTTTTTCCATGGAAAGTCTGAAGGAGGATCTGGGATTTTGAGGTAGCGTAGTGTTATTCTTCCCTCTGTGCTTCTTATGGGTTGCCCATTTTCCACCCTTTTGTTCTTGATTGGTGCTGTGACAGATTACCGTTTGTCAATATCCTAGGCATGAAAGAGAGGATCTGATAAGATTGAGCTTGTGCTTCATGGATGTCCTGGCTAAGAGTAGAGGCATGATGATATTCAGCAGTTTAAATGCTATATTTTAAACACTGGATGAGGTCCTGAAAGTAATGAGTTGAGGTTTACCTTCAACTGAGCTCAGCATGCTTGGTATGTTTCTGTTAGTTTTGCTGTTTTGCTTCTTTTATGAAGGAAAACTTATGAGATAGGGTTGGGGTTTTTTTAGTGCAACAAAGCAGACCTGTTAGCTAAAATGCTGCCAGACTAATGTGTTAAATATTAGTCATCTCTAAACAATGAGTCTAAAACAGTAATCCTTCTGTTTTATCTGATAACTGCCAAAATGCCTACTGAAATAGACCGGGGAAGTGTCAAAACAGGGGTTAAAAATAATGTACTGTGTCTATGGATAGCACTTTGCTGTGGGTGGTTATAACTCCTGTGAGTGTAAGAGCTGGCTTGAGGAGGTAGCTGCTAGATAGTGTGTAGTTGAGGAGCACATGCTGCATCAGACTGAGGGCTTGATCTTTTAGCATTGATAATGTCAGAGGTGAGGGGGTTTGTTGTCCTGTGGAAACCCAGCGAAACTGGATAAACCCAGCAAAATTTCAAAAAATGCTTTTTGCAAATTAGTGCAGATGGTTCCATTATCTTGAGATGATCCACAGCTCTTCTTCCCCTCAGAAGGTACATGTCTTCTTCCCACAAAGTGACAGAGCCAATGCCTAGGCTTGGAGATGGTTATGGGTATTTAGTGCCTTCTGCTAGTCCAGTGCTGGGAAGAAATGTCATCAGAGGAAATCTCTCCATGTGTACTGGTGTCCAATTTCTTAACATGGTGGCCTTCCAAAAGTTTTCCAAAGAGGACCAGTGGAGCACCAGAAGCAACACATAGAAATTAAAAGACAGAAAATATAAAACACAGAGAAAAGACCCTTTTGTTTTGGTAGACATCACATGCGGGAGCCCAGGAGTCACAGAGGTTCAGCCAGGGACCTACAACGGTAGAGCCAAAAAGCACTGATAAACCCACAAAGGTGGGAATAGGCATGACTTGGATCCCCTTTCTCTGGGAAACACAGTCTACAAGGAATTGTTTATGGCCCAGAAGAGAGAGCTAGTGCTGGCATTGGTGATGAGCTCGCGCTGGTACCTCATCTTGATGCCTTATCAGGCCTCCTAGACACAGAGACTAGACAGAGTAAAGGAACAAAAGTAGGTATTTATTTGAAGGGCCTTCAAGGTACACCCTGGGGAGCCAGAGGCTATTGCCAAGATGGACCTCAAGATGGACGACAGGTCACGAGTTTTCCACACTTTTATAAGTTTGGTTCATTTGCATATCAGGGTCAATTTTCCAATTAAAACCCCAGTTAAATGATGTAATTCCCCTTAGCTACCCCCCCTTTCAGAGACTCCTTGGTTTACACCCCTTGGGCTCAGGATGGTCCAGGTGTCCTTGAAGAGCAGTCCGGAGAGGCTTTGTTGTGTCTAACTAGCATGAGAGAGCAGAAAGTAACAGGCTACAAGAAGCTTCAAAGTTGCATACTAAGCAGTACAGAGTATAAAAAATATAAAAGTTAAAACCTAAGGCATCAATCTCCATGGGGAATAATGCCCGTAGAGACCCAAGCATGTGCACAGAAGAGTGCCCTAGTGCCAAGTGGCAGAACTTGCTGGGGGGGGGGCCTGGGGAGCTGCCACAGAGTTCTTTCTAAACCCTGCACAGCACCATCCCTGGCCATCTCTTGCTATCGAGCTGGACTGATTTAGAACAGTGTTGAGAGTTGGGAAAGATGGGCAAGGTAGACTGGTACCGCCACTTTTGGGGCCCACCCAGGAAGTCTGGGAAGCCTCTTCCCTCCAGATGTGGGCCACAAGGGCCACCTTGTGGAGCATGAGCAGCAGTGCCTGGCCAAAATGGCCCAAAGGAGCCCTGACAACAGGCCATGCTCAGTGCTGTAGAGGAAGGTAAAAAACCACCTGAGGACACTTGATAGTCCACCATGGGGAAAAAAAAAAGCCATTTTCCCCCAAGCTGCAGGGTGTGAGAGGCCATCTTCATGGGGCATGAGCAGCAGGCAGCAACCCAGCCAAAACAGACTGAAGAAGCCCTAAGCAGTGGTCAGGCTCAGTGCAGCAGAGGGAGGTAAAATAACCCTGTGTACCATTACCAATCTGTCCCAGGAGAAAATTCCTTCCTGACCTCAGTGCTGGTGACCAGCTATTCCCTGAGCACTTGAGTAAGACCTTTCACTTCCTTGTCTCATAGGCTAGTAAACCACCCTGGAGATGTCCAAACCATATTCTGGCTCAACACAGAGGCATCTCAGGGGCTTGTGAGACTAGCCACAGGCCCCCAGCCTAATGGACCTTGGAGACAACATTCATTCCTGTGTCTGACAGGACACCAGTGGGTGCTCCAAAGCACTGGAATCCCTTGTGGCATCTCTGCACCCTATATCTCACAGCTGCTGCCCCATCTCTGCAGGGCATGAGAACAGAAAGCTCTGCAGTGCTCCTTCTGAAGGGATCCCCTTGGTCTTGCCAGTGCTCTTCAGCAGATAAGGGCTGGGAGCCTTGGGCACCTTCGGATGTTCTTTGCATCACCGTCAGCCCTGTTCACCGCCCTTCCCCCCTTCCCTTCCCTTCCCTTCCCTTCCCTTCCCTTCCCTTCCCTTCCCTTCCCTTCCCTTCCCTTCCCTTCCCTTCCCTTCCCTTCCCTTCCCTTCCCTTCCCTTCCCTTCCCTTCCCTTCCCTTCCCTTCCCTTCCCTTCCCTTCCCTTCCCTTCCCTTCCCTTCCCTTCCCTTCCCTTCCCTTCCCTTCCCTTCCCTTCCCTTCCCCTCCCCTCCCCTCCCCCAAATCCTGTTACTCCAAGTCTTGTCTCTGGCTCGGATGTCCCTGCTCATTTTCTGTGCCTCCCTGACAGCCTTTCGGGGAGCGAGGGTGCTCTGGCTGACGTCGAGAAAGCAGAGCAGAAAGTGACGGTAGATGGACAGGGAGGAGAACTGGGTGCAGGCTGAGGCCGTCGTTCCTCTGATAAACCAGCGGTCCCTGCTGCCCGCTCCGCCCTCAGCTGCAGCGGGATTTGTTGCAGGAGAAGACGCCGCGGATATGACCTTGCAGCTCCAGAGGCCCATGGCCGTGCCCAAAAGCCCAAAACAACGCAGTTACCACCCACATGGGGGCGTGAGGGGAGAGGGAAAAGACACCAGGAGAAGGGGGAGAAAGCAACCCTCAGAGACTGTGTCAAAAAACCAACAATTTATTTCCTTCTTCTACAAGCAAGGGTTCTTGGCTTGCGCCGCCGCCGGCGGGACGGCCTCTTTGGGGGCTGGGGAGAGTCCTGAGGGCCAGAAGCCCTCCTCTTTACAGGGTGCCGGGGCCCCTCGGGCAAGCAGTCCCTGTCCCGGGCAGGAGCGGACGGGCTGCGGCTGCAGCCCGGGGCAGAGGGGCCTGCTACTGCTGCTGCCCCGGCCGGCTCCTCCTGAGGCTGCTCCCGCTCTGCAGGGTCAGGCGCGGATGCAGAGCGGCCGGGCCCTCCCCGGAGGGTGGCTTCCGACGTGCCGCTGTCCGCTTCCACGTTGGTGACTGCAGGGCTGCAGGAGGAGGCCAGGATGGGGGTAGGAGTCCCCTGGCGGGAGGCAGACGGGCCAGGAATGGCTGTGGGACCGTCTTCCTCCTCCTCCTCCTCCTCTCCCTCCTCCTCGTCATCATCATCAGCATGGGAGTTCAGGAGGTTCATCCGCCGCAGGATCGCATCACTGCATCTGTCAGCGGCAATGTCGATGAGCCGGCGCACAAATGCCACCGTCTCCTCCTGCAGCAACGGCTGCAGCTCCCGGACCAAGGCCTGTTCACTCAGCCCATAGCGGCATAAATTTGCTACGATGGCGCTCTGGGCCAGAGCCACCTCCCACCAGCTGGCTCTGAACAGCTCCGATATTTCCTGGTTCAGCCAGGGCAGCAGGGCCTCGAGGATTTCTGAGCCGTCCTGGAAGAAGCCTGCCCAGACCTCAGCTGGGAAGCCAGCTACGTAAGTCCTGGGCATCAGCTCCGCAGCCCCCTGCTCATCCTGGTGGCCAGCAGCTGATGAATCCGAGTGGCTTGGAAGAACTATCTCCAGAAAGTCTTCCTCTGACCGAACAGAGTAAATGATGCTGTTCATAGCCTGCCTGCACAGGGGGCATGATGGTTTCCTCTTGGCCCACCGCACAATGCAGCCCAGGCAGAACATGTGGACACAGGGCGTTACAGAAGCGATTTCACCTTGAGTGTCACGGCAGATGGGGCAGTTCCACTCTGTCTCCGTTGCCATGTTTGCGTGTTGCAGCAGAGCTGGGGACAGCAGCTGCTCCCTCTTGCTGGCGTGACACGCTGCAAAATGGTCACTTGCTGTCCCAGGGAGATGGGCAGGTAGAAGAAATGCCCAAGCCCCTCAAGAAGGGCACACTCACAGCTCCCCCAAATGCCATCCCTCACCCCAGGGCCACCCCATGGGCACATTTCCTGCACTGCTCACCTGTGCTGCTGCGAGCACCACCCACAGTACTTGGCTTCCTGAACCAGATATGGTTGAGGAAACAGGCAATGTCTTGTGAATGAGAGCTGAGAGTTGCTGACAGCAGCTCCCAACAACCTCGCAGGCGTCCAGTCCTCCCAGGTACGCTTGCCAGGAGTCCAGGCGCGAGTGAGTCTGGGCCAGGCTCTGCCCATGCCCAAACGTAAGCACTGAGGGATGTGAGGTCACAGTGCATTGCTCACCAACGTTGCCATCCATGGAGTCTATGGACTGCTGATGTCCCAGACCACTGTTCTGTGCTGACAGCCTTGACTGCCTTCCAAACCTGCCATAGCAGGCCTTTCTCCCCTGCAGGTTCACGGCATCAGGAGAAAAAATGGGGTGCATGGGCCATGCTGTGCCATCATTCGTTCATGCCTCTGGCTTTTATAATCATTTTGAGTCATTAGTCCAAGCACTTCTCCTTTAGAAGCGCATTATCTGTTAGTTTTACATTTTTGTGATGGGAGGGTGCTGTGTACATCGGACACATGGGTTGGCCTTTATAAATCTTGTGAGATGACAGCCCATATTCTCTATTCACAGTGCTGCTTGTCTACACCACTGGGAGAGGCAAGCACATCCCGACATTTCACGCCAGTCTGCACAAACTTCTTGCCAGGTTGTTTTTAGATTCAGATTTTTTTCTTCTCTACAGCTCTATTGGATTGTGGTTGATGGACATAATGGTGTGGTCATTAGCTCAGCGACCATTAAAACCCTCCGTTGTTCTCATTCCATTCAAAAATAAAGTTGAAAATAGACAGATAACTGAAAAATAAGCATCAAGCACAATTTTGGGCAAACCAGTCAAAAATGTGGAGAAAATCTGTACTGTCACCGAGTTTTAATCTCTCTCCCTTGTGGTAGTGCCACAGACAGGGCCACCCAAGCAAGGGCAGGTCTGTCTGTTCTTCTTGCTGTGTTTCCCAAGCTGCTTTGCCTGCAGCTTTCAGGGATCTGTAAATCACTCCAGCCAGCCTTGCAGCTGGGCATTTTCTGCTTCCTTAGGCTCTCTCTGGCTCTCTTGCCCATTGCAAGTTTGGAGTGGGGCTGAGCTCTGCTCTTCCCTTGGCTCCCATTTCCCATGGGGTTCTTGCATCCATCCAGAGCTGCCATTTTTCAGTTCTCCAGCCTGCAACACAAGCACAGGACAGGCATGAGAGTGCTTTTCATGCATCCTTGGCCTGGGAGCACAGCAATGAAGCAAATCTTGGAAGGCAAAAATTGTGTTTGTAATTGATACATGTTACACTTTAGAACACACCCATGGTAGTACACACCTTTTGTGTTGTTGCTTCTGATTCTCATTCTTCATGTTCTCACTCTTCAGGAAACAGGACCTGCTAGGCCTGTATTCCTGCTGCTGCATTCTGTAGCTCTGTCACTTGCCTTTTCCAGACTACAAAGGATTTTTCAAGCTAAACTGAAGAACACATCAGCCTGCTCCTGGCTACACATGCACAATGTGGTAATGGTTGTGGGCATCAGCTCTGAAACTGATTCAGAAAAACAAAAATTAAAAAAATATCCTATTTCCAGTTGCAACCTGTGTATCATGTGTTCTTGAATGTGTTTTTGGATCAAAAACCCCCTGGAACTTCACACAAATAAGTCTCATCATTATTTGACTCATGGTGAGTGCAGGGAATAGAACAGAGCAGTTATGCCACGTTAAACCCAGAGCTCTGCATGACAAGGTTCGACCCAGGTCTGAGGGCTCCACCCCAGAGAGCAGCTCTGCAGTGCAGGTCCCAGGCCCACCCAGGAGACACGGGCAGAGATGGGCACACCTACAGCAGGGCTCAGGCAGGGACTGAAGGTCCCAGGCGGAGCTGGGACACGTCCCCTGGGCCCTTGGCAGGAGATGGTAGGGGTGGGGGTCCCAGGGGAGGCCAGTCCCAGCCACTGAGGCCTGTGAGCACCCTCAGGATCCTGGCAGGACTAGACTTCAGTGCTCACGTGCTCTTCTTCAGACACTGGTGGTCGGACACTTTGGAGACAGAGTATTGGGCCAGATGGACCTTCCCTGTGAGACAGTGCTGCTGTTCTCAGGCTCTTGTGTTTTAGTATGTTCTTCCATAGAAAACAGACCAGACATTTCTAAAAATGAGCACAAGGAGAAAAAAAGAATATTCATGGGGAAATGACAGGTATTGCTCACCTCCAAATGGTTTGCAACCATTTAGATGAGAAGCACATCCTGCACCAGACTGAAGGCTTGATCTTTGAGCCTTGCTAGTGTCAGTGATGTGGTGTTTTGCCATCCTGTGAAAACTTATCTCAGTTGAACACTGATGAGTTTAAAAAAAAAAACACATCACACTTGTTTTTTGCAAATTTGTGCAGATGGTCCCTTTATCTTGAGATGACCCACAGCTGTGGCCCCCCTCAGAAGGTACACACCTCCTTCCCACAAGGTGACAGAGCCAGTGCCTAGGCTGGGAGATGGTTCTGGGTATTCAGTGCCTTCTGCTAGTGCAGGGCTGGGAAGAATTGTCTTCAGAGATTTCCCCAGTGTGTATTGGTAGGGAAAGAGGAAGGGAAGGGAAGGGAAGGGAAGGGAAGGGAAGGGAAGGGAAGGGAAGGGAAGGGAAGGGAAGGGAAGGGAAGGGAAGGGAAGGGAAGGGAAGGGAAGGGAAGGGAAGGGAAGGGAAGGGAAGGGAAGGGAAGGGAAGGGAAGGGAAGGGAAGGGAAGGGAAGGGAAGGGAAGGGAAGGGAAGGGAAGGGAAGGGAAGGGGTGTTGTTTTGTTGTTTGTTTTCTTTAATGGCTCTTGCTCATGTGAAACATTACATTGTTTCATGCACTTACTGGAAAAGCAGAGATAAAGCAGTGAGACAGTCTGTTGTACCTCATACAGGCTGTCTGCTCTGAATGTTTGATGCTTCTGAGAAGTTAACCCCCGTAATTTCTGAGGCAGAATTCTCTGAGATCTAGGGTTATTGTATCATCTTCCCAAGCAGCATCAAGTTGATAAAAATGTTAGCTTTCACCCCAGAGTTTGGGTGGGCAATGGCATGAATGATTTTAGTTTACTTTTAGAATTAACAACTGCCCCAAGAGCAGCAGCTCAGAGGTAAATGTCTGTGAGGGCAGCTGGGGGATGACAGATTTCTTGCAGCAGAAGCAGTGTGAATTCAGTTTCTGGTTTCATCTTCTTTGGTATGCTGACCTCTAGGGAAACATTTCTGCAAAACGGTTTGCCAGAGCATTTGTGTAGGGAGCTATTGTGGCCTCAAACACGTCACAGACCTTTTCCTAGGGATGAGGCACTTGGTGTCAAATCCAAAGTAGGCCCTCACATGAAGCTGCTCCCTCAGGTGGTTCCAGCATGCTTGCGTGAGTAAAGGTCTTGGTACATTTAAGCAGGGCTCGGTCAGCAGAGGAAATGCATACTGAGTTGAGAAACAAGATGATTGTTCTGAATATTTGTGAACTTGGTAGTTAAAAATCTGGAAAGTCCTCTGTGCTCTGAGTTTGTGGAGGGCAGCATATACCTTTCCATCCATGGCTAAAACTGCTTCAGCAATGGATGAAATTGCCAAGCAATTCAACCAGTTAAATTCTAGCCTGATGGCTTTGGGAAGCATAAATAGATTGCTTTCCCAAAGGAATTGGGGTGAGTGGCAACTGTCTCTCATCAATGGGCAATAAATCTGTTTCAGAAGAGATTGGGCTTAAAAGCCAAAAAGCTGTGCTTTGACTGTTTGTAACTGCCTGCACTGTGTCTTAGGGCAAATATTCCTTCCTTCTAGGTGTTTATCTCCTTTCATAGAATCACAGAATGGCCTGGCTTGGAAGGGACCTTAAAGATCATGCAGTTCCAGCACCTCCACCATGGGCAGGGACACCTTTCTTACCCTCAAACTAAATTTATAGAACACTGTGATTTCCTGCCTCTGTTATGCTAGACAAATCACGCTCTGCCAGTCTCCTCTGAAACTGAGATTTCAGTTCACTATGACCTTCATAGCCTTTTCTGCTCTTGTGGTGAATTAATTTTTCTCTGAATAAGAATGATCAGAACAGTGACCTAACAGTGACTTAAAAACAGCATTAATCTTTCTCAGCTCTTCAAGTGTATGGGTTGTATAAGTCCACTTGTGTCCTGATCAGCCAATACACAGGTCTTTATCCTTCTCTGTTTTTTCCAATAGCTGAGTTCCCAGATCATTGCAACATTCTTCTTGTTGAGAAGAACAAACATTGATATAGTTAATCTAGTCAGTTTTTCCACAGGGCCTTGGAAAACATGAATTATTGCACTCTAGTCAATAAACAATCTTAGGGCAAGATACAAATACAATTGCAGGAAAGAAATAGCAGAGGTAGTAACAAAACTACAGCAGACTACACAAGACAGTATATATACACATCAGACTATTTTTTGTAAAATGGTTAGAAGATATGTGAAAGCCTGCAGTACGTCAGAGAGTAAAAATGTCTTCTAAGACTTCCATATTTATTTAAAAAACCAACCAACCCCCAGCAAAAAAACCAAACAAGCTAGAAATTTGAATTCCTCTGTGTGCTTGGGGAAAATTGTTCTTTTAGGAGAAAAAACAGGTTGATGCTGGAAGATCGAAAACAAAACTTCAAAGAACTCTAGGTACATGTTACTGCAGAGGAGAAAGAGAAAACCAGACACCTCCCCCCCCGCCCCAAAAAAAAGAACCCCAACCAACCAAAACCATCCTTAAGGAAAAATGCCTACCAAGTCAACAAACAAGCCCTGAGGAATTCTGCTGAAAAATAAAGATCCTCAAACTACTGAAGGCTTTACCTCTCTCTTTTTATCTTGGTAGATTGACAGTTTGTTCTGCACCAGAAGGTTGTTGCTAAGGGCTCTTTACACGTGGTGGCAAAGACAGGACACAGAAACTTTAAAAAAAGGAAGAAAGTACAACAAAAGCCTTAACAAAAAAAGAAGTGGTAACATTGCCCATGACATGTAGCACAGCCTCCTCCTTACCCATGACCAGCTCAGCATCTATTTGTACCAATTGTGTTACACTAAAGATGGTGAACAGTTTCTCAGAACAGACTTAATGTGCTTAATGTGCAGATAAAACCAAGTATTTGAATAAAAAACAGAATATGAGTTGAAGTTTTTGTTTTTTCTTAAATAAAATTAAATTACCTAAGTGTTAGTCCAAGTTTCCTCCATGGGATGGTTGGTAGGGAAGTGCTTTTCCAAGGGCTCAGTTTCTAGAGCTGGCATGAAAATACTTTTGGAGATGATAGTATTTTGGCTTCAACTTTCTAGGTGTGTTTTTCTTAGTGTTTACCACTGTTTTCATGTGCTGACCATGCAGTAATACCTTGCAAGATATGAGATAGCTGCAACCAACATTCCTATGGCACAAGGCTTCAGCTTGTTGTGGAACAACCATCTTTACAGAGTAATGGTTCTCACACCACTGCAGGTGCCACTGCCAAAACCTAATCCGGTACTCCTCTCCCTACTATTTGCTCTTCCACACTAAGCCTTGTGGAAACAAGCTGTAATGCATCTTGAATTTTCTGGCTCTTTGTGAATCCAAGAGTTGGCACTATGCCATCAATGTCTTCAATGCTTCTGAAGGATTTTATTCTCTGTAAGGAATCTGTTTCAGGTCTGCTTTGTTATGTCAGGAATCTATGGATAGGTTTCCACTGTCAAATCCTATGTTGCCATCACCTGTCAGCCGACAGCTGACACGATTGCTGTTGGCACATCCCCTTACAACCTGGTATAGCTCATTTCCAGGCAGAGTAAACTTGCTGTCATTAGCAGCTTAGCTTCTAGTTAAGCTTCTCTGACAAGTCATGAGGCTCGCTCCAGATGCAGAAACACCAGCACTCTACTGCTAGTGACGCAACTCTTTCAAATAACATATCCCTCCTCCAGAAATGCCAGGTAATGCTTGGGAGTAAATTAGAAATTGCAGCCTGTGTTGTTTTGTCCAGATCTGCCCTGTATAATTATCCAGGGTCTCTACAACTGCCTCTGTGATGTAGGGTTGTTGTCTTTCTGGGTTTTGTTTTTGTTTTTTTTTTCCAATGTGCCAAAGGCCTGATGGCACACTGGCTTTGCTGAGTGTGCTGCAACAACCCTGGAGAACCTCTTCATAGTTGCTGAATATTCACATACAAGGTAAGCCACAAAGGATGTCAGCAAAGCCGAGAGCAGCCTCCAGACCACTATGGAAAGAAAAACTATTCCCCAACAGCAGGCAGAAACAGTATTTCCGTAAGGCACAGCATGCTGATAAAAACCCACAATTTCACAAAGTATGAATGCAATCACTGCCTAGGTTAGAGTAATCCTTCTTGGACAGGGACCCTCGCTCCTGAAATGACAGGTGGGCCAGCACATCAGGCTTTTTCCTTCACCATCCTACGGCACATTGTTAGAGAACAGAAAAAAAGTGACTTCGTTGTTCTCCAAGTAACTCACACCTTCAGAGGAAGCCTGAAGGAAAGTGCACATGCCTCTGTGTGTGTGTGTGTGTACAACTAGAGAAATACGTAATGAATGCTTTGATGACAACGTTTAGAAGAAATGTGAGTTGGGTGAAGTACTGGAACACACTTGTGAAAGGAGATTTGCTGGATAGCAGATGACACACAGGACCTGGACAGGAGGAATATTTTTGCTTCGGTTTAGAAAAGGAGAGGAAACAATTAGAGTGATTCAAGGAGCTGAAATACAACAGTGAAAAACAGGTGGGGTCCTTTGTTTTGGTTTTTTATTTTTACATTGTGTTTTACAAACAAATGTAACCAGTATGTATATAAGCTAGCTAACAACAATTAGATAGCAGAAAACTATCAAATCCCTACGGAAAGACAATAGATTCTGTTTTTAAAGCGCTCACAACATTCTAGATGGTACAGCAGATGTACCTAATGGAAGACAGTCAGCCCAAGAAGCCGAGTTGAGGCACAGTCAGGAGATGCAGCTCCAGTCATGAAATTCAATAAAGCCATGAAAAGGCAAAAGGATAGAGCAGGCAGAAAAAGGAAAAAAGAGCTTGAGTCTTTCATTAGAGTATGAAATCAGCAATCAGTAAGTTTGGAAGGAAACTTAAAATATCCTAAGTTGTACTTAGTTTCAGTAGTGTAAGACAGCAAAAAAAAAAAATTACTTTTCTTGAAGCAGTGACGTGGCTTCACTTCACTGTTTCAGAGTGAAGCGGTTTTCTCTCATGCCCCCCCAGTCAATAACCAGGGCCTACGTACATTAAAAGCAGGGAAAACCACCTGGGGACCAGCGGACTTCCTACACCGCCTCCCGGAGCCTGACGCGGCGCCCGCACCGCTCCAGCTCCCAGAATGGGTGAGGTGGGCAGTGGGTCACCTGGTCCAACCTCCCTGCCCAAGCGGGGTCACCCTAGAGCACATTGCACAGGATTGCGTCCAGACAGTTCTGGAGCATCTCCAGTGAGGGACACTCCACACCCTCTCTGGGCAGCCTACTTTGCTGCTCGGCCACCCACACAGTAAAAAAGCTCTTCCTCGTGTTCAGGTGGAACTTCCCGTACCTCGGTTTCTGCCCGTTGCCTCCAGAGAGAGCCGGGCGAGAGACAAGGAGAGTGGCCGGCGGCCCAAGCACCTCTACCTCGAGCCCCGCTCCCCGCCCCTCCCCGAGCGCCATCTTTGGTGCCCTGGCCCGGAACCGCCGCCCGCGGGGCCTGCGGCGCAGTTACCGCGAGAGGCGCGGTACCGCGAGAGCCGTCGGGGGGAGGGGGGAGGGGAGGGGTGAAGTCTCGCGAGAGCGGGGTGGCTCTCGGGCATGCGGGCGAAGGTGGCGGCGCCGAGCGCGATTGGCGGGGCGCGTCCCCCCTCCCCCGCCCGCTTCCGGCGTCGCGCATGCGCCGCGCTTCGCCGGGCCGCGTCCGTGTCCCCCCCGGTGCGTGTGTCACCCGCGCGCGGCGGCGCTGAGGCCGCGAGAGCGCTCCCGGATACCGGCGGCGCGGGAGAGGCCCTGACACGTGCGGCCCCCGCCGGGCAGGAGAACCGGGATCGGAGCCGCGCAGGGCCCCGGACACTTCGCCCGGGGGCGGCCCGGCCTGGCCTGACCCAGCCGCCCTGCCGGGAGCCGCTGAGGGAAGAGGTGGAGGAGGCCCGCGCCCGGTGTCCGTGTCTCTGCGCGGCGGCGGCCGCGGCCCAGAATGAAGTGAGGAGGAGCCGCCGCCGCCGGGAGACACTTCCGTGTTGCGGGAGAGGCCGCGCCGGCCTGCGGGACGCTGCCGGTGCCGCTCCGCCGCCGCCGCATCGGGCAGCGCGCCCAGCCCCGGCCCCAGCCCGACCCCGTATGTATCGGTGCGGCCCCAT
Source organism: Lycocorax pyrrhopterus obiensis (assembly GCA_014706295.1). Lineage (NCBI taxonomy): Eukaryota > Metazoa > Chordata > Aves > Passeriformes > Paradisaeidae > Lycocorax > Lycocorax pyrrhopterus. The sequence continues at coordinate 54,530,382 of JACSVZ010000002.1, read as the reverse complement.
GTGAGGCGGGCGGGCGGTGCGGGAGCGAGCGAGGCCCCGGCGCGGCCCGTGGGTGTCCGTCCCGGTGCGTGTGCACGGCGCCGCCGGGTCCCCATGGCGCCCTGAGCGCGGCGGTGGCGGCGGGTTCCCTGGGCCGCGCCCTCGGCCGTGAGCGAGCTCGATGCCGAGCACCTCGGACGCGGCGGCCGGCGGGAGCGGGGGCAGCCGGGGCTGGGGCAGCGGCGGCGGCGGTAGCGCGGCGGTGGAGGCAGCGGCCGACAAGAAGCGGCTGCACCACCGGAGACGGAAGCGCTTCGCGGCCCAGCCGCAGCCGCCCCCGCCGCCGCCGGCCCCGCACCCGCTGCTGTTCCCGCTGCTGCAGCCGCCGCTCCTGCAGCCCCCGCTGCTGCAGCCGCCGCTGCCGCCACAGTCCCTGCTCTTCCTGGCGGCCACCGGCGCCTCCTCCTGTTGCGGGGACGGCGGGGAGCGGAAGCGACCGCGAGGCAAGCGGCGCTCGGGCTCCCGGCACAAGCGGCGGCGGGGCCGCGGCGGCGGTGGCGGGGGCACGCAGGAGGCGGAGAAGCGGCGCGGCAGCGGCGGGTTGAGCACGCTGGTGGAGGAGTACGACGACGTGAGCTCCCAGTCCGAGGGACTGTTGGGCGGCGGTGCGGCCGGCGGGGGCAGCGGGGGAGGCAGCCCGGGTTCCTCCTCGGGCGGTGGGACTCAGCGGCAGCGGGGCGAGGCGGAGCGAAGCGGCCGGTCCCGTCGGGAGCACCGCAGCAGCAGCGGGCGCTCCAAGGAGCGGCACCGAGAGCATCGCCGGCGGGGAGAGGAAAAGGCGCAGCAGGAGGGGGCGGCGGCATCGGGCCGCGGGCCATCCGAGCCCTCCTCGTCCTCCAAATCCCGCAGCCGCCACAACCACACCGGGAGCCAAGACCGGGAGGGACTCAAGAGCAGCAGCAGCGGCGGTGGCAGCGACGGCCGTAGGAAGGGCTCCCTCGCCTCGCCCAGCAGCGGCAGGAAAGACCGGGAGAGCAAATCGCACCGGAGCCGGACTAAAGCGGCCAAAGAGCCACCGTCGGCTTACAAGGACCCTCCGAAAGCTTACCGGGACGACAAGCCCGAGCCCAAGGCGTACCGGCGGCAGCGCTCGTCGCCCAGCCCCGGCCGGGATGACAGCCCTCCTCTGCACCGCTCCTCGCAGAGCCAGCGCAGCCGCAAGTCGCTCAGCCCGGTGGGCGCCCGCTCGCCGCTCAGCCCCTACAGCCGCCGCCGATCCCCCAGCTACAGCCGGCACAGCTCCTACGAGCGCGGCGGGGATGTGTCGCCCAGCCCCTACAGCAGCTGGCGCCGGTCGCGGAGCCCCTACAGCCCCGTTATCCGGTGAGTCCGGGCCCGAGGACGAAGGTGGGATGGGGAGGGGGCATGGTGTGTGGAGGAGGGGAGTAGTGACTGGGGCAGGAATGCAAGAGAGGTCGGAGAGGTTTGTATCCAGCAGTAATCGCTCCCTCTTGCCGTTTTGCTGCTAGAAAGCTGGGGGGGGGGGGGGGGGGGCAGGAAGGGGAGAGGGACAAGTACAAAGATCTTCCTGTCCTGTCTCTCTATTTCCCTGGGGGGGAGAAAGGGAGACGCGGGTTTCTGTAACACTTCTGCGGCTAGCTTTTCTCCGTGGGAGACCACCTGGCTGGAAGAAGGCTTTTAAATGGGCACGAGAACATTTTCAGATGAGAGTGACTGAAGCAAGATGCTCCTTGGAGGACAGGTTTTCTGAAGGACCAATTTTGATTTTTAGATCTTTGCTTACAAAGTACAGACGTTCTGTGATATATTTTTATGTATCCTGTTCCCGGGTAAAATAGGATGCATATTGAATATATTTGGGTTTGGTTTAATTTGTGCTAATCTAAAGAGAAAACAAGCTGACAGGCAATTTGTGTTTACAAGTGTTTTCTTGTTCTTTTTAAAGGTCTATAGAAGGACTTGGGCTTTCTGTTTTGCTAGAATATTGAGTCAGTGTCAAGTTTTGATAAATTGTCTTGTGCTTTACATAACCTATGAAAAACATAAGCTCTTTTCCTAGTAAGTTTTTGCATGTATATATAGTTAATGTATGCTTGCAGATAATTTTTTTTTCAGTGTTAATGGGAGTGCAGGGTGTAAAGGTCAGCATTGTGTGGCATTTTGAATTTTATGTGGAGAGGAAGTGTGGGCTGTATCTTTCTAATCAGACGCAAATCATGTTGTGGAATTAAAGCTCTCCAGAATATTTTAACCTGTGGAAAAGTACACTGGAAATTTAAAAGTATTTGCTTAGTATGTGTTTATAACTGAACATTTTTATTTCCTGTATTGGAATCTTACTGTTGCCTCATTGTTTATAGACCTGCTTAAGTTCACATCAGACTTTAATTTTAAATGTATCCAGCAATGTGCTGTTCCACTGGCAAGTATTTTGTGTACAAGGCATTACCTGGTGGGTTGCCTGAGAACTGTTCTCTGGTGTTTTTAATAAGCACTTTGTGTTGATCACCCTTTGGGGTGTCCTGTAGTGTATCCAGGGAGCATGAAGCTCTCCTGTGTTTCACTGGCTCTTGGTGGAGTCTGCTGTCCTGGGTGTGCATCGAATGCTGTTTAAAGAGGAAAGTAACAAAGCTGTGTCCTCCTTTGTGCAGAGAGATAGAGCCAAAGTGCCTTGGGATAAAAATAGTGATTGTCTAGAGGTGTGGTTGTATGGAATAATTTTGTAAGCAGCAGGGTGTTTCAAGAGGAAAACACTGTAATTGCTCTGAAAACATCATGCTGTTCTTCTGTGAGAGTCTGTTACAAGTGGTTAAAAGACACTTTCAAAATTATTTGAATAGTAGCATAGCAGAAATTATTATGTGCGTAGTTTGATTTAAACGCCCTAGGAATCAGATTATTTTCTGTAGTTGCTTTTATCCTGGGATAAGAAAGCTAGTAATGATGCACAGAATTACGTATGGGAGGTTTGCATTTAGGAATAGTCAGATTGACAGCCCAGTTAAGTTCAGGGTTCTGTCTTATGCACTGACTGATGGGGCTGTAGTAGAGTTTTGCAGGAGTGGTTTTTTTCTGTTGGTAGTGGGCCTGTGATTTGAAGCATGAGAGTTTAAATCTCCTGATTTTGGAATTCTCTCTGTGGTAAGTCTTTCTTGAGTCTACAGATCTGTTTCTAGGAGTTAGCTTTGTGAGTCCCTGCCTTTCTTCCTCCCTCCAGTTGAATTGTAATTTTCGTTCAGTTTTTAACTGCTTACAAAGAAATAAATGCAGGCTATCAGGTTTACAGGAGAGGGATTGGAATGGCCGAGTGAAAAGGAGAGGTTTCTGGAAGTAGGAAGAAAGGTCTGTCCTAATGGGGCATTCATTGTAAAAATGCCACTTTCTTAGAAAACAAAAGAAACCTAAAGTGTGAAGATAAAATCAGTTGTTCGTAATGTTTACATGTTGTGGAGAAATGAAAGCCAGTGGTTTTTTTCTTCCATACAGCTATTGATCATAAATGTGTATTGCAATGGCGGTGGGGCAGTAGAAAGAAAGGGGTTTATACTTTTTTTTTTTTTTAACCGTTCAAAACTGTCATAATCACTTTTTGCTTGACTCTGTAGTACTGCAACCAAAATGCTGAACGTTTTTGCTGTCCTGTTTGATAATGATATAGTGGCCTTAGAGTTGATAGAATATTAGTTTCATGAAGGCAACAGCTTCTTAGAGCACCTGTGTTCTTCATCTGGATGATTTAAAGGCTTAATTCTGGGCTTGTATCCAGCTGTAATGATGTTCAGACAGTAGGAACTTTGTATGTGACCGAGTATTTCAGCCTGCAAATCTTTTTGCTCTTTTTGTTTTATGTCTCATATATGTGTCTTCTGCAATGTTATGTGAATTACCCGGTTATTTTGGTATGTAGAAAATGATTACAGAGCAGTTCTAGCATGCTTGGAAAGCCCATGTGTCAAGTGGTGATTTTTTAATCTAGGTGTCTGAGCTGCTTAGGGAGAAACTTCTAGTAAACAGCTGAAGAGAAACAAGTGAAGTTAGCTTTGCTCGTTTGAAGCAGCAACAGTGCATTGCTGTGAGGTTTGAACTGCAGTACTGACTTTGCTGTTTTTAGGTGATGTTGTTTGGCTGTGGGTTCTGAGGGGAAGCAAAGACACTGGATATGTGTTCTGTACTTGGTGATTTCTCTTTGGTAGACTAATTGCCTTTTCCATTATAATAGCAGGAAAAATTTGTGTTTTGGATAAACTGATTGAGCTGTATTCACTTGTTGGACAAATCTTCTTCACTTGCTGCTGGTGGATTTGTATTACTCTATTTTCTTGTGTGTAGGGTAACGCAGCTGTTCTAAAGTAGCACGTGCATATTTTCAAAATGGAAATTCTTCCAAAAGTATGAGGTATTTATTTCTCTACTGGTGAAATGACTGGATTAAAAAAAAAATTCTCAACCAAACCGCATGGTTGACAAAATAAGCAGACACAGTCTCTTGCTTCCTACAATTTCATGCTAAACTAGTTTCCAGAGAACTATTTTTTGTAACTTGAGTCAGGTCATATGTTATGTGATCACACATTTAATTCAGTTAGCAATATAGATGAGTAATTGCATTTTTCCAAATATGGATGCACCTACCCATCTGCTTAGATAAAAGTGGGTAGGGCACTACTAGCATAGTACTACTATGTGCATGTATGTTGCTTATAGGAAAGATACAAGATTTCTATTTGGTACTGTAGAGTCATCTCAGTCTGTATTGGTAGCTACTCTGTAGTAGTGAGGCTCTGCAAAATATGGATCATTTGTGTGCAAAATCACAACAAGCATAGGAAAACAGTAAAATATGTATTCAGCTAGTAAATACAGAAACCATGGTGCCATACACTGATACGAAAATAACTTTGATTCCAGTAATTCTACTGCTTTTGAATTTAAAGGATTACGAGAGAGTTTGACTTTTCCCTCCACCTTGATTAGAGAAAATAGTTTTGTTTTTTTTTAATTTAAAGCTCTCTAAATTTGTTTAGTAAAACTGTATTTTGCAGAATTGAAAGTGGAGCACTCTAGGTTTTCACTGTTTGGAGTAGCTAATTTTTCCAGTGCGCATTGCTGGCCTTTGCCTTTTGCTCACGTACCTTTCCTTTTCCTTGTCGCTGCTTCTTTCCTTATTTGAAAAAGGACACTTCATTTGAAAAATTTAACTTCAAATGTGTTTCGAACACGGATTTTGAGTTGACTTGACCTTTTGCTGGTTGATTTCTTTGTAGGCCAAGTTCTCATATGAAAATAGAGGGTTATAAAGCAGGTTCAAGAAACAAATAAAAGCCAAGCTCAGAGCTTTCCAGTATGTATTGGAGATCCTTGTAAAGATTTGCAGTTTGAATCAGTAAGGCAGGTTATGTAGTCTTCATATACAAAGCAGCTGAGTAGGTGGTTGATTGCAAAGTTGCATAGAATGTAACCTTGAGCTAGAGGCTAGAGGAAATAAATAAAATTAATGAATAGGGTATCGAGTGAAGGAATACTATTACTGTAATGGCTTAAAGAAATGAACTATATGTTTGCCTGCTAGAGCAACATGGACAAGCTGTACTATGAACTAAAATGTTTTGTCAAGGTGGTTTATGTTACCAAGGGATTGTAAATGTCTTGGAAGGTCTGCAGTGAAGCCAGTTGATTCAATTTAGGTCTCTCTTTTCAAATATACTATGACCTTGCTGTGCAGGGAAGGATGGCAGTGCTTAGTCAACGGTCCAGCATTACCTGCTGATTAAAGAAAGAGCTGGGCTACAGTGGTTGTTTTAACCTCCTTTGGCATGTTAGGTTTCTTGGTTTTGCCTTCGTGTTCTCATTAATCCCTTTGTGTTTTGCCTTGTCAAAAAGTTAGTGACAAAGTTAGTTTGCTTGTTCAGCTCACAGACCCTTATGTATTTCGACTATAAAATTGTTTGCACTTAGGTAATGTGTAGCTGTCCACCATCATGATGGATTTAGCTTGCTCTTAAAGCAGTTAAGAAAAGAGGTTTTCAAGTTTAGAAACATGAGAAGATAACATATGATCATTCTGATTTGTCAATAGAATGTGCCTTTTTTTGGTATTAAGGGGGTATTGAAAGGGGACAGAAAGAAACACCTAGAAAAGTAGCATGGCGAGAAAAACCATGCAAGCTGAATGAAATGTATTCCTGGAAATCTGACATGGGTAACAGTTTTCTTTCCTCTCTGGTTTCAAATATCAAGGTAGTAAACGATAGCACTCTAAGCTACTATTTGAAGTTCTTTCATTCTCTGATCAAAAATGTAAGTGGTATTGTATCAGTAGACTTTTTTCTTTGTTAAATTAATAAGTAAATTTAATGTTTGGTAATTTATTAGTGAGCCAGTGAAGTGCAGTAGAATGTTGCCTATCAGGAAGGAGAAACATTGTAACAGTTTTGAAACCTGTAATTCATAACATTTTGATCTCTTAAGTAGTTTTTTATAAAGTGACTAAGTGTATTGTATGAAGCAGAGAAACAATGAATACCTGTTTGTTTTATGAAATCTTGGGTACTAGGCAAAACCAAAAAATTAAAAAGAAAGAACAGTCATACCTAAACCAACTTTTTTTTTTTTTTCTTGAGGGGCAAAAAAAAAAGGCATTATTTTTCTTGTTCTGAAAAGTGGACTTTTGGTTTCAGGGTGACTTCCTTACTAGTGCTTTCTTGCTCTATCACTTTCTCTAAATCTGCCTCTTCTCCTACATGATTTGTAGATAATGTCTTAACAGGATTTTTTTTTTTTGCTTTTATTTTATTGCTGTAGCTAAAATGTAGTTTCTTCTACGTTCCTTTGCAGCTAATCTAGTTGTGCTCCCAGGCTTCTTTGTTGCCATCTCTAGGGAAGAAACAAAGCAGCTTTAGAACTTATCCTACTGATACTTAACGGTCTTCAGGCACATTAGTTTTCTTTTCTCTCCCCTCCATATATAAAAACATACTGAAATCTAAATGGCTCAGAAGGGATTTTGCAAGTGTCGTGAAGCGTGGCAGTTGTCCTCTCTGTAGGGATCTACACTTGTGTGAAGTGAATTCAAGATGCTGATAGAAGACTGTTACTGCCTTTAGTGGCAAAGGTGCTCATAAATGGGGCAGAACTTAGGGATGCAAACGGGGAGAAGCATCGAAGGAAAGTTACGTTCTTAGTAACTTAGGCTTCGTAGTAGCCTCTCCGTAGTAGCCTTGTGTGTTGCCAGCACAGTCTGGCGCTTTTGTTTAAGAGAGTGAAGTGTGGCCTTTAGGTTTAGTAAACTTCCTGATCTCTCCTTACTTCAGGAAGAGAAATTTGAATTTCATTGTTCAGTGCATTTGCTGTTTGCAGTGCAGGTCTGTGCAGTTGCAGCCACCATTCTTTTGTTCCTTTTTACTGTGTTAAAAACAAGCTGCTGACTACATCTGAAATAGGTGTCAAATGTCAGATGAGGCATTTTATATATATGTGTATGTATGCACACACATTTACTAGAGTCCTGCTGGAAGGTTTAGGCTGTGTACTTCAGATGTCTCTCCTGGTGTTTTTTCAGGTTCTCACTAAGTGGTCAGTGTCCTGTTAACTGGCAGACACTGGCTGTTGTGTGAGCCCATTTCTGTGCTGCTGTGACTTCATCTTTTATGTCAAATGTTAGGTCTGAACAGAGTGAGCTGGCTGGTTTTATTATGTATAAGGCAATATTTCTCCACTCTGAGTGCTGTATAAGCTTTTGAGGGAAAGCTATTTTTATAGGTGAAAACTTGTACATAAGTTGTTTGGTCTGTTGGGACTTCTGAACTACACAGATGAAAGAAAGTGGTAGTTGAGTGTTTGAAAAGATTATTAGGCTTATGAAAACAGCAGATTTTATCATTATAACTTGAATAACTTGCACTTTGACAAATCTGCTTTTTACTTAAAATTTGGGATTTGTCTGTTTAGTTGAAAATGTTAATGTTTTTGCTATATTCTCTAGAGTCTAGCTCAGTGGTTCAGGTACAGCAAGGAATTCTTGCTAAGGCTTTTGGGGTGCTAGATGTGCTATATATAGGTAATATAATAGCTTTTTCTGACATAAATAATGAAAAATTTCTGGAAAAATTAAACCGGTACGGCGATTATAATCAGTCAGCATATTTCCTAACTACACTGCTATCATTTTGACCCACTGCTAAGGGCTGTAATAGGTAGTGAGACTGAAACTTAACTAAATTTGCCTGCATACGTATCTGCTGTCTCCCACATGAAAAAGTTATGCAGTTGTCATGTGGAGTGTGAAACCCAGGATGGACGATGGTTGAGTTTGGGTTTTTTTAGCTGAGCTTGCATGAATTCATGTTCATGTCCCAAACTCTCTTGACTAGTATTGGTAAAGTACAGACATCAGTCCACTGTCAATTCTTGTTTGTTTTTGAAGAAAGTATAGAAGTTCGAGTTATTTTTGCCCTAGGTTTTTAAAACTGCCTTTTCTTTACTGAGTTATGGTCACTGATCAGATGATCAAATTAGTTGTCACTGACTTGAACAGATTTTTTCTTTTTATCCTTAGTAGTGAGCTAAACAAAGGTGTTCTATTTTGTACCAAAACGGAACAGAACCAGTCTTAAAATCAGGCATGATGTCTCACCAACTATGTTGTTTTAAGCTGCTACTTCTCTTTTGTAGTGCATGTGAAATTATGTCCGTATTTCTGTTAGTTACATGATACTTTCTTTGTTAGGTACTGATGAAAACAAACAAGAAACCCCAAATCATACTTATGAAAGAATTAGGCTCATTTTGAGACCTTTAGGACATGTTTTAAATTTAGTACATGTTGCAGTGAAGTACTTGGGATGGAGGTTATGTTCTACAGGTAATTGGAGAGAGTGTCAGTCTGAAATAGCTGATTTATGAACAAGATGTGCAAGGAAATTTTTTCCAAGACAGGTCAGTGGCATCCTTGCAAATGATGCACCATTTATAGAAGTCAGTTTAGGACTAACAGGGACTATTAGCTTGTGCCTGATGCTAGAGAATGTGGTTATACTGATTGCAGAGTGGGTGCAGATCTGCAGCAGTAACACCTCTGGTTTGAGATAGTAATTCCTCTCCAAAAGTGAGACAGCAGTGTGAGGAGAGCTCTGGTCTAGCATGTAAAGTGTGTGTCTTTTCTGGGTTTTCTCCCTTCCTGCTACAGCATCTTAACTCTGTATAACGGAACTTTGAACCTTTTTAGTTTTACTCCTGTTTGGCCAAACCTCTGAAAATTTTCCGTGGGATTTAGTACTTGGATTTTCAAAATAATAATGGCAAAAATTACTTCAGCAACAAGATTCATAATGGAGCAGAAGTGAGTTTTTAATGCAATTTTTGTGCCCAATATTATGATTTTATTTGGTGTTAATTAGACATGAACATTAATATCTCTTTACTGAGTGAACCAAACATTAGATTTCAGTTGAAAATTGTTAGAAGAGAATTGTGAGGCTTTTTTTAAATTAAAGGCTTTTGATTAAAGTGTAAAAAACTCTTAGGATTATTATTTTTATTGTTGTTATTATTGCTATCTGTCATTTTTACCCTGCTGTGCCAGAAAATCCCATCAAATCTGCTTCCTGGCTTAGAATTGAACTGTGCTAGTTTCCAAGAGTTATCTTCATATGAGATTTGATTTTTTTTAATTTCATGAGTCTCTAGCCATTTGGATCAATTTCAATTTCACCTGTAGAATTTTGAAGCTTGTGCTGTACTATACAGTGTGCACACACGTTGTTTTGAGCCACTTTTTGATTGGCCTCAGTGACTTTTTATCGGGTAAGAGTTCCTGCATTATAAGAAGAAAAGAGTGTAAATTTAGAAATTAGTCAATATCGCACACAAAAGAAATGTTATTGCACTAGATTAAGTATTTGCTCAGTTGAAGTATTGAGATGTAATTTCTTGTGTTGATAATTAAAACTGAATTGATTTAATTGTCAGTAAAATTAAATTTGATGTGGGATGGGTAGTCCTGATCATAGGGATTGTAGTTGGTATTCTTTTTATTTGTTTATTGGGATTCGGTTTTTTTGTTGGTTTGGTCTGGGTTTTTTGGTATTTTTTGTTTTGGCGACCTCCATACACTGGTGTTATCTTTTGAACTCTGAAGTTCTTGTATCTTCAGGAAGTCTTATTTTGGCTACTGCTTGATACAATTTTCTTTGTCCAGCTGATGAATACTGGGTGGTTTTAATCCTGAGTATGCTTTTTCCTCCCCTTCAAACAATAAGCAAAATAGATTTTCTTCAAATTTTAATCAAGAAAATACTTGTAAATCTGATGAATACCCTTGTTATTCTTGGTATGGTAAAATGGATTAAAACCCCTACATTTAATTTAATGTATTTCGTAACATTACTATGTGGTAGCAGTGGATTAGGCTTCTTTACTTGTTCCATGCCTTTCAGCTCAATTAATTTTTTTTCCCTTTACTTCTTATTGAAGAACTGACTCAAAACTAGTACTAGGCAAGTTAGAATATACCTTTGAAATTTTGAATGAAAAGTCATTCATATTAAATGGTATTGTTGTACAGTAGAAGTTTAAGATTGCCCCTCCCCATCCTCATTCTAAGGTAATTTTCTTGCTATGATTTTGTAGATGGCTTAGATTTTTTCTTTTTCTTTCTATTAGTGTCTGCATTCATATGTAGTTACAGTATCGGCCCATTTGTGGGTTATGTTTGTTTGTCAATAGCTGTAACAAATATTGGGCACTTGGGTTTTTTGGGAGGGAGGGGGGTTGTTTTGGGTTTTTTTGAAGTTGTACAATTAGATTTCAAAAAAGGAAAGCTGTCTTTTAGTTGGCTACATTGCAGTTTTTATTATTCCATTTTTTCTCAATTAACTTATTTTAATGATATTTATGAAAGTGAAAATTCAGAAGTTCCCACAATTAATGCTTCAGTGTTGTTTAGATTTCTCTTGTCTCTCTTGTTGTAATTTTAATTTCATTTTGTTGAATTCTGACTATGTAGTCAATTGAGTTTTTCTCAAATACTGTACATGCTAAAGGTGTTTGTACAAGTTGCATACGTCAAGTTTTTCTCTAAAGAGAAAATCTCTTAAGTAGTGAGGAAAGAAGAACATTTCTTGCCTTATATAAGTATTGTATTTTGCAGTTCTGTGAGAGGAGAAACTACATCTAAGAGTTTTCATGTTTTCTAACAAAAAGGTGTAGAATCTTGATTGATTAATCGTAGATTTTATGTTTTTAATGCATGGTCTCTCCTATTTCATAGACTTCTGTTTATTCCATGAGCATGGTGATAATAGTTGGTTTAAAATATGTAGTTTGTCAAAAAAGTAGATATGCCGGGAAAGCAGCTAGAATTAATTTTACCTGGGTAAATCTTTACTTTTTTGAAACAGGAGATCAGCAAAATCTCGAAGCAGAAGTCCATATTCATCGAGGCACTCCAGGTCTCGTAGCAGACACAGATTGTCTAGATCCAGAAGTCGTCATTCAAGTATTTCTCCTAGTACATTGACTCTGAAGAGTAGCCTGGCTGCTGAGCTGAACAAAAACAAAAAGGCAAGAGCTGCTGAGGCAGCGAAAGCCAGTGCAAAAGCTTCCAATACTTCAACACCTACTAAGGGAAACACTGACACTGCTGTAAGTGCACCTCAAGTGAACAATGTTAAGGACCTGAAGAAAGTCAAAACTGAGCATACACCTTCTCCTACGAGCAGTGCAAATCTGAAAAATGACAAGGCAAAAGCGAAGGTCTCACTTCCTGAGACAAAAGCCGAAAATAATTTAATTGCAGACAAAATTACTAAACAGAAGCCTGCAGCAGTAAAAGAGAATAAATTGGCTGTTGTGAAACAGCCACCGGTCCCTGTAAAAGAGAAAAGCAAACCGAGTACACCAAGTGTAGTAGCCAAGGAGAAGGATCGAATTGTTGCACTACCGACCTCCACACTGCCACCCTTGCCTTTGCCTCCCACACTGCCTGAAGATAAAGAAACTGATAGGTAAGTTGTGACGGAGATTTGCTTTTGGGGTTGTTTGTTCCTTTTTATATAATGGTTGTCGTTATTTCCTTTGGAAAATAAATATAAAACTATATTCTAGATCAGGCTAATGCATTATTTGTTATTGCTCTTCAGTTGTTTAACTGGTGGTTATTAGTGAAGGAATTTGATCTTAAAAATAATTTAATTGGTTCTTGAAAAAAGAATTTGGTCTAAGAGGAATCTTTCAATAAAAAGTCTACTAAAGAAATCCTTTAAAAATTGCTGGTACATGATAGCTTTGGGACTATTGAAAGGATGCATTCAAGAATTCAAGATTTCAAGTTTGGTGTGAACATATACTTCTGGGGAAAAGTTGAATTCAGTAGCAATATGTAAAAATTCTTTATCTAGCTGGGTTTTGAAGTAAAGATTCTCTTCCCTTTGAAAGGCAATTGTTTTATAGCTGGGCATTATTTTAGTGTATTTTATTTCAAAGATCAGTGTTATTTTGAATATATATAGTAGAAGTGAGGTTCATGGCATGTCATTTGCGTTAATTTTGAAGTGTAAAAGTTGGTCTGTAGTGAAGAAATTAATTTCCGTGTTCCAAGTGTCATGTGAATTTAGACTATGTTAAAGTCTGTTCGTAGTCCTAGCAGAGAATATGTGCTGTGATTTGTAGTGGAAAATTATGCTGTTAGAGAAGTTGGTTTTGATTTTACTGAAGGTGTTGCATGCCTCTCACATGTATGCAAGAAATCACCTCACAAGTAAGCCAGAAATTTTTAGCTGGAGGTGTAAACGTTTCTCTTGTGTTTGTTAGTAATTTACATTTGTATTAGACATTGAGGGTGCATAGCAGGCGTTGGGAAATAAATACAACCTAACATAGTGTTAGACGGTTACATATTTTTTTTACTAGTAAAAAAGAAATCATTTCTTGCCCTTCAGCATTAAACTCTAGCAAATGTGATAATGGTGTAGCAAAGGTATGATTGCATTTGCGTTTATGACAGAGCCATCCTCTCTAGGTAAATGAGAATCCTGATACTGTGAGCAAGATTTACTGTTTTAACTAAAAACTAGTCTAACTAGTTTAACTAAATACGACTGGCATTGCAGTATTAATTGCAACAATATGAAATGAGATTTCATATTGAAGCTGGCTGATTGCTTCTGATTATTATTGTTTTATTTTAATGGATCACCTGTTTTAAGTTAGCTAAACTGAGGAGTTAAGCTACAATTAAGTTGTGGTTCTTTCAGCACTGGGCTCATTCTCCTTTCAAAACAAAAAGCCTCCTGCTTGCAAACAGCTGCATTGGAAAGATTAATGAGAAGTAATAAAATGTATTTTATGCTTTGCTTAGTTTTGCCTATAGGACGTTATAAACTTCAGATCAGAACTTACAAGTCATGATAAAGCTTAAGTCATCAAAGGAAGTAGATCAATGTTTTTAAGGGCAGAGGAGGGCAAAGGTATTTACCTTGGGCTCAGAGTTACTATGGGGAAATTTTGTCAACAAAGAAGGCTTGAGCTTGATGCTATGCAGAACTCTCAGGTTCCTTCAGTAAGAATCTCATAAACCCACAAATAAGCGACGTAAGGGAACATCAATGTTGCAACCCCACAGTGTAGGTTAGCTGAAAGGGAAAATTGCCCTGGTTGTCAGTGATGTGTGATTTAGCAGACCTGAAAAAAAAGGCTGCTCTTGGCTGCCTCTATTTTTGTGTGCCATTTTTAAAATCTGTTTCAGAACCTTTCATATGTTATGCTTTCATTCATTTTGAAAATTTGGGGGAAGAATTATGAGAGGAATACTAATATATGAACTTCAAAATAAGAGTTTTTTATTGCCATGACAGTTACATGCACTGCACTAAGGTGGTTTATTCTTTATAGCATGTTAACCATTATGTTTGTGATGAGGACAGTCTATGCTTCCTTGTGATGCTTCTTTAAAATGGGGCAGTGGCAGTTTGGGAAGTGGTAAAAGACATAAAAGTGTTCAGTTTTCACGGAGAAGCATAGACACACGCAAAACACTGGAATGCTTTATTTGAATATATAAGGATTACTAATTGCTAGAAAAGTAAGAAAAAAAAGTATGCATTCTCCATTATGGGAGTTGGCAATATCTTTCCATTTAGAGAAGTTCCTGCTTTATCTATGAAACTAAGCAGGTAAGAAGTTGTAGAAAAACCTTCACAGAGAAGGATGAATAGTGCGATTTGGCAAATGCAGCTAACTTGGAAAATGTCCCCTCAGAGCATGACTTAAGTTTTATTGATACAGTGACAGAAATTAAAAAGAGCGAATACTGTGTGAGAGTCCTGTAGGGAGGAAACAATTACGTAATTATATAAAGTTTAGAGATGGTCGTGGCTTTAAAATTACTGGATATGCAGTAGCTGAACAAACCTAGCTAAACTAAAAGAAGGTCTGATAAAATGGAACCATGTACTTAAGAAAAAAAATCCTGCAGCAGTTACGATTCCCTATTAGAATGGGAAGAGCATCTCTAAGATCATTGTGTAATTGTTGAAAGGATACATTGCTGTACATGTGTTTGGGGATTTTTCTCAAGACAGAGATGGACAGTTAGTATCTGTTACCTAATTATGGTTGGTTAAAAATCAGTCAGATACCAGTAACCCATGACAGAAAAACATTGTCATTTTTTCATCTGAGATTTTTTCTCCATTTGATATGCATGCTGATCACTAGAAATGTGTTGAATCTGGAGTATTTCAGCTGAAGTATGCAATTAGAATTTGTAAATGAGGTGATGTGGACAGCCTTGTAATGCCCTGCAATGTTAACGTAAGCATGAAGCTCATTATCTACGGAGACCAGTTTTAGAGAGAACTGGATTAGTTAGGTCTTCTCTCTCATATGAGAAGTCAGAGTACAGATTTTACCACTATACTTTTGATGTCCAGCAGCACCTGAGCTCTAACTGTTTTTAATAGTCTAGGCCATAAGCTTGGAAAGAAGCTTATGTGGCAGAAGAATTCTGGCCTGGTAAGGCTCCCTGTGTCATCTGACCTCAGCTTTCACCAGAAAGGTCTGATTTCACAGTTCTGTAGCATTGTGGTAGTTAACTGTGCATCTTCCAAAGAGCTGCTTGTGAGTCATTTATCCAAGTCCTGCAAATTTTAAGAGCAGAGATTACAAATGTTGGTGCATTGGCAGTCTAGAATGTATTTTTTAAAAAAAATAATTCTAATAAGTTTTCCTTTTATGTGAATATTCCACTATCTTCAACTTACTAGCAAATTGTGGGTTTTTTTAATAGTTTGAAAGAGAATCTTTCAGTGAAGTCAGTTAAAGAAACAGAGAAGAAACTTCGCCATCTGCTTGCAGACTTGCCACTTCCACCTGAGTTGCCCGGAGGAGCTGAGGTACCCAAAAGTCCTGAAGAAAAGAAACCAGCAGTTCAGTTACATAGCAAGAGAAGACCAAAGTATGTTTATTAAACTTCTTTTAAAACTTACCAAGCAAGTAGGAATGATAATAGTTTCTTTAAAATATATTCTTGTCAAAAGAGTTCTGCTTTTTAATGACATATTTAATATTAATGTGGCTTGACTCAAACAGCATGGTTTATTGCCACTTAATGGTAATAAGACAGTTAACCAATAATGTCTCAAATTGTTAGTGTTGAGGGTGTCTTCAAAGTTAAGACAATGCCTAGATACTAGCTGGATTCTTAAAAATGTTTGTTGCTTTCTAGAATATGTGGACCACGACATGGTGAAACAAAAGAAAAAGAAATAGACTGGGGAAAGCGCTGTGTGGATAAATTTGATATCATTGGTATTATTGGTGAAGGCACTTATGGGCAAGTTTACAAAGCCAGAGATAAAGATACAGGTAAGTTCAAAAAAAGTAAACGTAATCTTACAATTTTAAATGAACAGGATGGTTTTGGTTTTTGTTTTTTTGAGTAAAATCTGTGGTATTCTGCCCTCTCGTGTTTGGGAGGATTTTAGTTTTTGGTGTGTTCAGTTTTAACTCTAGCATTTGTCTAAATCAGAAATTATTGTTTGCTGCATTGGAAAATCATTTATCTGTAAAGCTGTGGCTGAAATCAATCCGAGTAGTCTTAAATTCTAATTCTTATTTCTTGAGTTTTGATGCTCTGTATGAAGTTGAACTAGTAAAGAAGAGAGGCTAAATATCCTGGGGAAACTAAATGTCACCCTAGACAGGATGGCAATCAGTAATGAAGTTTGTAAAGGGATATAACTGTGAAAGAAGCTATGCGTAAAACTTGGTCGTTGTTGTTTGTACTCCAGTAGTCACTAGTTCATAGTAGGAAGAGAATCTGCTTCTGTGCAGCACAGCCCTGAAGAGTTGCACGTGGGGGATTCTTGCAATATAACTGACTTTACAACAGTGACATTATTTTTTAATTTCATGTTAAACTATGGCTGAAATGAGCAAGCAGTCACCACTAGGATTGGTGAATACTATTGATAGTATTGTCACTACTTCTAAATAGATGATCCAAATTCTTTGTATATGTGGTATGCTATGTGATTGTTTTATGCTCAGTTAGTAGTTCTTTTTGTGACTGCTTGCCCTTCTGGCTTATTTGTGCACGCTTTGAATGCTGGACAGTTTTCTACTTCAGCAGTAACTGAATCCCGTAGGACCACATACCAACCTCAGTTCCTTCTTTCTCATCTCCAGAAGAATAAGCAGTGTAATTATAATTCCTTCTTCATTCTTTACCTGTCCTTGTCTCAGTTTGCAAACTTTAGTTCTAGTTGAACTGTCACAGGTTTTTACCTCTGCCTTGAGAACCTTTGCAAATCGTTGTTAGGATCTCCTGGGATTCTGTTCTTTGCACGTTTGCATTTTAATCTTGCCATGACCATATTGCCTCTTTGGCAAACTTCAGGTTATTTGTGCATCACAGTCATCTCTTAACCTCCCATAGAAGTTGTTGCTTTCTGCATTGGATGGGTCCATACAGATACAGCAAGCAAATCTGTTAGCTTTAGATTCAAATCCTGTGTGGAGAGTGGCATTATAGCCTTTGAGATACCTTAGAAGAAGCTGTGTAATGGGCTTTCAGAGCAAGTGGTTGTTGTGTCATGCTGGAATGTGGTCTACTGTGAGTGTATCATATAAGTTAGTGTAGGGTAAGTAGTTTTTAGGACTAACAAAGATATCTGGGCTGTCAATAAACTTCCCAGACACAGCAATAAACTTCCAAGAACAAAATGATTGAACTAGCATATATAGTCTGTAGACATCCTCCATCATGAGTGGATCATGTTCCTGCCATTTTGTAGAATCCAGTTTGATCCAGACCACCCTGCAGTGAAATAATAAGGGAAAATCTCCTCACTGTAAAAATGGCGGTGCCACTTATGCTTGTAGAAGGCATACGGATTAATTTGAGAACTCTTTAGTCATCTGCCTCATATCTTGAACTGCGTAGTATTTCTGGCTAGATATATGCGTTCTGACCTGTGATGATGTAGTATTAAGAAATCCAGAGCAGTCACAGGCCTCTGTCTCTAAAGCTGCTGCTGCTGATCACTCTTTACTAGTAGACATGGTGTAGAATATCAGGATATGTGAGTGAGTTGTGCAGGAGAAAGAAGGATAGCCCTTATAGTGTGTAGCTGAAAATTCTCATTTGTAGTTTTGCTTCTCTATGTGGTGCTGATTTCTGTTCAGCATAGTACTTGGTGCAAGCATCAGGGTTTTAAAAAACAAACATACAAGTCAATACTAAATCCCATGGTTTGGTTGCTAATCTTAATGGGTTTTATTTAAATTTTCTCTTAGGGGAAATGGTAGCACTGAAGAAAGTACGTCTGGATAATGAAAAGGAAGGGTTTCCAATTACAGCTATTCGAGAGATTAAGATTCTTCGACAGCTTAATCATCAAAGCATTATCAACATGAAGGAAATAGTGACGGATAAGGAAGATGCTTTGGACTTCAAGAAGGACAAAGGTACGTATGCTAACAGGGTGGCTGTTTCTGGACCTGTTCTTAATGCGATAGTCTGCTATGCTGGGTTTGAAGTTACGCTTCATTAAAAAATATGTTTGCAAATTGTGATGATGAGGGATTTTGATTTAAATACTATAGGAAGTTGCTTATTTAAGTCAGCTATGCCTTTTGCTTATAGAAATATTTTCTGCAAATATTTTGTGGGATAAAAAATGTATTGCTTGATTCTTGTTTTGCTGTAGAGGAACAGATGTTTGACTCCTTGACACCCATGGATTAGGGAGGCCAGCAATGATAGGGAGCTCTTAATTGTGAGCTTTTTTTACCCTGTTAATTTTTTAGTACTTTCTCATACTATTTAGAGTATAGTAGGCTGAATGCTGAAGAGATGTTTTTCATTTTAGGCCTTGGTTTTATTTGGATTGTTCTTCAGTTACTTTTTAAATTATTGAGCATATGTGTTTTGAGGGCTAGGAGAAGAGTAAATTAAAAGAATGAAAAGCAAGACTTGTGTAGTGTTAGTGTTCTTCCCCAAATAGAAGACATGCAGACTTCTACTCTTCTGGTTCCTTCAGTTTTAAGTCTGTCTTGTTTGAATTGCTTCAACCTTCTTAGTCCAGAAAATCAAGCAAACAGAGTGAAAATCATGCAGTGTTGTTGCTTGGTACTTTTGATATTGGAATGGTATTTTGCCACTGGAGGCATTTCATTTTAGGTCTAGGTGTTAAAAACCTATCATTTTGGGGGTATTTTAGTGTCCTGTGGGCAATTTGTTACATAGTTTGGCTAAGGAGAGTGCTTGGAATGTAGTACCTGTCCTTCCCTGCTCTCCCTCCCTGAGTTCCTATACAGCATGCCCAGCAGCAGTGCCAGTAGAAAATGCTGTATGTACTGCATGGCCAGCTGAAACACCAGGTGATGTGATGATTCAGAAGGTGGATATCAAGCAGGAATTAGTTTGGATTTTTTTTCCTAGCATCTTTAGAGAGTATAATACCTTAAAGGGTGTACAGCACTGACATGCTTTTTTTATTGTGTTTAAAGTGGGAAGTATCTAGCAAGAGTTTCTCGACAGTTGTGCAGGTTCAGTGGTCAGGCCCCACTCAAAATCCTGGCAGTCTGCAACAGCCAGTTTAGTCTTTGTATGTGAATCTTGCACTAAGTTTTAATTAGGTGTAACCTACTTGGCTAATGAGACGACACTGAGTCTTGACTTAATAGTTAATGACTCATTAATGAATTTTCTTTCTTTCTGTTTAGTGCCATGTTTAGAATTGAATAGTAAATTATTTTTTTGTGCTTCAAACTGTGTCTCATTAATTTCAAATGGGTTTTTTTGTCCAAGTCTGTATTTGTGCTTTTGATATTACTTTCGATTCAATTTCTTGTTCTTATTTAACAGCATATTAAAATAACTACATTTTCTGAAAATTTACAAGGGCAGGGGCTTCTCTGGAGATGCTAGAATAGAATTAATTTTTGATAGTTGAGTAAGTTCTGATAGTTTCTTGAAAACATTTGCAGGATAATGAGACTGCTGTTACATCTTGTCTGTGGAAAGATGGAAGTTGTGGGTTTTTTTAGGCACTGTGTTCTGTATTTCTCTAATGAGTAGTTCATTGTGAGATAGGGATTTGTAGCTGAGTTGTGGCCAAATGTAGTGTGTGCAGGGAATGAATGCAAGTGGGAGGAAGTTCAGTCATTTTCACAGTAAAGTGTTGCAAATGCAAAAGTAGGATGCGTAATAAGGAAGGATTAGAAAAGTGGTAGTGATATCTTACAACAGGCAGAGCTTACAGTAAAAGCAGGGTGTTTTGCCCATATGATGAACATGCTGATGTTTAATGTATGTTACATGTTTACCATAGTTTGGAAATATGGCTTGGAAAACCTTGCTGGTATCCCACTTGTAAGAGTAGGGAATGAGAACATTTTTGCTATCACATGTTTTTCTAGTTAGTATGAGTGAAGTTAATTTTGTTTCTAAGGTGGTGTATCATATCCTGACACAGTACTTATCTGCTTTTTCACTTAAGGCAGTGTGGGTTTTTTCTTGGTTGGATGTCAGTAGTTTAATATACAGTACATTCAGTTTTCTGACAGTAATGTAAGTGTTGGGCCCACTTTACAGCGCTTGATTTAAGGATGCTTTTTAAGATAGTAACATTGGACTGCAAGCCAGCAATGGCTTGGTTTGTACAACTTTGTCCTGATATTGTGAGCTTCGTTATGTGTTTTTAAGTGACATACTCAAAAGTTTGGAAGAGAGAGGATTGCTGGTTCCCCATGTTAAAGTCTATCTCAGTATTTTCAACATCTTTTTATTTTCAAAGAAAATGGAAGAAATTATATCTGTGTTTTATCTTAGCCAGCTTGGACTGTAGATTTAAAGACAGGAACAGCTTTGATAGATAGGATTGGTTTTATTCTTTCTGTACTAACCATTAGAAAAAGAAGTGTAATACACTGGAGCAATGTGTTACAAATTTTCTAAGTGTATTTCTCTCCATCAGTGGAAAGTCAGCGCCTTAGGCAGCATAATTGTATAGCTTGGGCATATACAAAGCAGAGTGGGTGATACATGGATCTGTATACTGAAGATCAGAAGTTTTTAACTTTGCAGTCTTCATTATGCATGGGGTGTGGTTGATGATAAAGTTGGCGAACGGCATTGCTGATTACTAATTGGTAATGAAACATCTTGATTCTCAGGCACAATCCTGGCAGGTAAAACGTATATGTTGGGTGTGGCCACAAGGGATATCCATTTTATATGTTTCTTGTGTAGGCTTTTCTCACCTACCTATCATTCAGAGGGAGATAGGTGAACACACAAACTTAGGGATGGGAACTCGTGACTCTGAGGTTGTAGTCGGTCTTTTGTGTACTGAGCCACTTTATCAGTTATAAAATGAATTATTGGGAAAACACCCTTCTTGCTTCGAGCTGTTGTCAGTTTTGGGGTTTTTTTCCTCAGTGAGTGTATCATTTGTATGACTTTGGTGTATATCTTTTAACTTTGGGCACTGGAGATGGTTCTTCAGTTCTCAGTTGCCTCTAACAGCTGGAAGATGTTTGCAAGTGCTCAACAGTCTAGCTATGGGATTGACATGATCTCTTTTTACTAAACAAATGGAAAATGCCTTAGCTTTTGTTGCTGTGAATGTAAACACAGTAAGTGTACTGTCTGACATCCCTTCCTCCTTTCGATTGGGATAGGCATTTTTGTTAACCTTAGGGAGGATGTGAAACTTGGCATGGAGACCAATAATAAAAGATCTGGTTAACATTGCAGCTTTGGGTTTTTTTCTGAGTTTTTTTTGTGTGTGTGTGTGAATTACCTTTTTATGTATGTGTATTTCTGTAATTAAATTCAAGATCTAAGTTTGCTTTAGAATAAATTTTGAATTGATTTGCAGTACAAATTAGCAAACCTTTTTAGGCCTGTAGTTGGTATTTATATTGACAGTACTGTAGTACAGGAGAACACTGACTCTGCAGTACATTGTAATCTGTCAGTCATATTACATTCTCACATCCATCAAGGAGTACTTATTCTGAAATCTCATGGTTTGGAAGGAGTCTGTGACGGAAGTCATGTAGTCAGTGTTGCATGGTAGCTAGTTTTGTCTGTGTTTCCTAGGAAGTTGAGTAAAAGCAGAGATCCAAATTTCAGAAACCTCTAATGCTCTACAGTTTGCCTTGCTGCTCCCAAAATAGCTGATAGAAACTTACCCAAATAGTTTTCATGCTAGAGCTAAGTTACCAGGAATAGTGTGACTGCTTGAGTGGTGCTTCCCACATGTGTGTGCTGTGCTGGGCTTTGGTCTGGAATGAGTGCAGACCTAATTGTGTGGCTTTTCAACTTGATCTATGTCAAAATGAGAATAATCTCTGATTATTAATCAAAGATTTTTGTTTGTCTGCATTAAGTTTTTGCTTTTGGTTTAGTTGTTTGGGGTTTTTTTTCTTATTTCCCTGTATTATGTGAGGAAACAAGGACAGTATTTACTCCCAGGGCTTCTGTATGCCCTTGGCTTGTATCCCTGTTTCAGAACATATGTGGAGTTCCTGCAAGAGGAAAATGCAGTTGAACTTGAAAGGGGGGAATAACACAGTCATTAAATAGGAACTTAATACTGGGTGAAAATGTAAAAAAATAGTATAGCAGCAATGTTTTCTTTAGTCTTAAGGTGATTAATTCGGTAGCTATGGCTGTATTTGTTGTTCTGGAAATTAGAAAATGGATTCATAAAACCTGAGTCAAAAGAAAAGACGAATGTCTATTGAAGGAACTTTAAGGAATTTAAGTGTAAGGAACTTCAATGAATTGATGGACAATTTCTTCTTTAGTTTTCAAGTTGTGGTTGATAAAATCCTGTTTAAAACTCTTGGAATAGTATGAGTACTGGAAGAGAAATGTTAAGGAAATAGAAGAGTAAATGTAATCTCATTATATTTAATCAATCAAGGGGAAGAATAATCTATGTGTTGCATAGAAGAAGCTGGAGGAGGCTTATTTGCAAAATGAAAATCTGATGGAGTCTCATTTTGAAAACTGAGTACAGAACAAATGCTGAAAACCTGTTTCACAACTCAGCATTGTATGTACTATGCACTGAACGAGGCAGAGATACTGAGGTTTGTTGAAAGCATTTCTATATTTCAAGATACTATTGTAATGAATTTATACTAGAATTGAATTTAAATTTGCATGTAATAAAGCATTTATGGTCTCCTGGTTCCTCTGATCTCTAAATAATGAGATATTTTGAGGAACACTGAACACTTTTCCTATTAGTTACATTTGGAAAACTTGCTTAAAAGCCATCACCTATGGAGGCTTTTGGATCATTTTTCCCTGCACCACCACCCTCCCCTCCCAGTCTGGAGCACTTTATCTTTGGGAACAAATGATGTCCTGTTTGTTGGGTCTGTGTGATTTGAAGACAGTCCAAAGAAATCCAGAGCCTGCCTGTGTCACAAAAACACGAAGTATGTTTTGTTAGGATTTTTTGGCCCCTCAGAAAATCCACTGTTTATTGCAGATCATTAGTGCCATGTGTTATTGAGTTACCTCTCTTGTTTGCGTACCTTTACTGCATTATACCCCGGCTCATTTTGTGTTAAGAAACTGCTTCTGTTAGAGCTCAATGACTTGAAACATATGACCAAGAGGAGGAGATGTGTTAATCCTTTAATTATTCTAAATTGGTACCTCACTTGCTGAACCCCATCAGTCTTAACTGACATAATGGTCAGAAAGGTAAATTTTTCTAAGTGCAAACAAAAGGAGTGAGGTGAAGGTTATTTCCACCCATGTGAATCTCCTTTATTTATTGTGTACCTCCCTAACACATTCAGCTGCTCTCTCTTACCCCATATTCAGAAATAGGCAGTGTTCCTACTGTTCAGCTGTTCCAGCTGCTGCTCTGTCAACATGTAGTGACATTAAGGTTTCTGATTATCTCAGTAGATGAAGGAAAGTAGATGAGCTGTGTGCTGTTAGCAAAGGAAATGAGGCACCTAGGACACAACCCCTCTGTTAATGCTTTGTTGCAGCATATGGAAATGGACTGTAGGCTTTCTCCCACCCCACAGGTGGGAAGTGCAGGTCTTTAACACAACAGCAGTAAGATGAGGAACTTTAAAGTCAAGTAAGTAATTCTGAGTTCATTTGAATTGCATACGCTTTACTGTGAGAGAGCTTTAGGTGTTTTTATGACTCTGCTTCCCAGAATGGGGACTGGGCAAAGCTAGCATCAAGCAAAACGTCATTTTAAAATGTCACCTCCAAGTTAGAAATGTTTTGCCCTCATAAAAGAAGAAGCTATTATTTTTTCTGTTATGTTTTCCTTTTTTGAGAAGTGGATATTTGTGGAGCATTTGTTTTGATAGAACTAAAGTATGCTGTGAACTTGAACTCAGAGTAAGCTGTAGTAAGCACACTTCTGCCTCTGCACAGTTCATTTGTGATGTCTTCCATTACTGTTTTCTTCTTCCTGAATGACTAGCTGCTTTCCCTTTTATGGAGCATTAAATCCCCCAATGTAAAGAAAAGCAATGAAGATCTGAAATTAGCAGGTGGAATAACGTAACGATTTTGTTGGCAGAAACTACAGATCTCTGTCAGAAAAGGGCACCATGTTTGTCTAGGAATAAATTAACAGGAGTTCCACTTCAGTTTGCTTGATAACTTTTTTGCAGCTACAGTCACTTCCAAATATAGTTTGAGTAATACTGAAAATCAGGTTTGAATGGTAAGATTGCCAAGGTTAGTAGACTAATTTTCATACTTTCTCATAATGAATGAAGAAGACTACCAGTTTTACTTAAAAAAAAAAATTAATAACATGTAGTTAGGAAATAAGCAAGAATGCACAAGTGTAATGAATCTGTGCATTTGCCGTTGATCTCATAAGGAAGGAATATTTAGCATTTATGCTGTTTTAGTGTATGTTTCTTAATAAGAGTTGCAGAGAATGTAAATAATCAGATGTCACCTCCCAGGTACTACTCTACTTTGTTTATGAGTCTTCTCTATTGTTGTCAACTTTCCTTCTTGCATGAGGGTATCAGTTGTGATTGCTGGTTATAAATAGCAGTGAAGAAGTCCTGGGAGTTAGTGACAGAGCAGGAAATTGCTCAAGGCACAGATCCTGCTTTGCATATAAACAAGAGGTCTCTGTTCAGCTGTTCTCACTAAACAGTTCTACAGTCAGTCTTTCTCCTTGTCGTATGCACACATGCAGCCGGCTGCCATGACAGACTTAACTTTCTCTTGTGCTCTGTAGCAAGAAGGTACCAAGATTCACTGGTATTCATTCAGTTTTGTTGAGCTGACATCCTCTGAAGGGCATATCTAGGTTATTCTGACACTACAGCATCAATATCAGGTGTTCTGTTTAGAGGCATTTTAAAATATGTCATGGTTCATACTTCAGCAGTCGTCGTTGAAGTAGATCTAACAGCAGATTGCCAGCTATCTGGTTTGAAAAGACCAAGATTAGGAGCCTCTGTGCTGCTCTGTGTTGAACTGGTGAACTGGATTGATGAACTCGGTTACGTAAATAGTAACACAGCAGACTTTTGATTATTCGTAGCTCTTAATACTTGCTTCTCTCCTTGTGAAGTGATGGGATTGTGTTGTACCTGCTTGATTCACCTCCCGTTTCACCCCCTCTGTACACAGCAGCAGGGGTATTTTATGATAAGTATTTTGCTTCCTCTGTATAACATACAACAGGACAAAAGGACCTAAATTAAAAACACTGAGCTTCTTGAATGTCTTATGCAATGGCCTGTGGTTTAGCTGATGTATGCTGGTCTTTGTTACAAGTTTAACACTTACTGTATGAGTAATCTTATTCCTGAATAGCAGATGGACCTAGTGTTATTTTTTTCCTTTTCAACTACTAAACAAGAAAAGGAATCAGTTCATTACAATGTGGCCATGTGTGTGTACGGCTTTTGTCAAGCTGACTTCTCTTTATTGCTCCACGACTTTGACTGGTTTCTGAGTTGAAACTTACTTAGGAACAAGAACATGTAATGAGTTCTTGTTGGGCAGAAGCTATTTCTAGTGGTGGATTTAAGGAGGTGCTTTTGGAAATGCAAGGTAGACACTCCCACTTGAATGTGGTTTCTGCATTGCTTGCTCCCTTCGCTCTGCAGGGGCTGCACTGTTCTGTGTGTCCCAGGGTGAAGAAAGGAAAGAATGAAGTACTAAAAAGTAGATCGTACTGGGAATGGTTGTGTTGGAGATTGGTTATTGCTGCTTCTGAAGCACTCAGCACTTTTCCTCTTTAAGAGTGCTTATATGTATCAAAGAGCCTTGGCTTTAATAGCTTTATTGGTAAAATTATACAGGCTAACGTGAGATAACACCAGATTCTCTTGTGCTTAATGTATGCATGTGACAAAATATGAAGTCTGTATTTGCAGAGCTGCTGTTACTAGTAGGTTAGTTCTGCTTTCTCATTTTGTCCTGTCTTACAGGTATTTGTAATCTGAGAAGGGCAGTCCTATTTCTGATCCAGTTGCACAGAAATCTTTAAAAAAATTAATCACTGAGTCATGACAGATGAACAATAATGCACAATAATGCTTGTACATGTTTTGTTTCTAGATTTCTCTCAAAACTTTACATAGGTAATATTAACACAGTTAATTTTTTGTGAAATAAAATGGATGGAGATTGAGAGCTGTAGGGAGAGTACATGTTCATCTAGACTAAAGCACTGTGTAGTAACATTATACTTCTTTCCACAAACATTTGACTAGTATAATTGTTTATATGGAACAGCACTTTATTAAAACTTTTTACTGTACTATATTTCATTGGGCATGAGATGCAGCCATAAATACTGCAGAAAATGTAAGCAGTTGTATGAAAAATGCTTCTGATTTTAAAAAGTAGGCAACAGCAATGCTTTGGACTGCTGTTAAATCAGTTCTTCTCTCTGTGTTTCCCTTTCTTTTTGTAGGTGCATTTTACCTGGTATTTGAATATATGGACCATGACTTGATGGGACTGCTGGAATCTGGTTTGGTTCATTTTAATGAAAATCATATTAAATCTTTTATGAGACAGCTGATGGAGGGCTTGGCCTATTGCCACAAGAAGAACTTTTTGCACAGAGATATCAAATGTTCAAATATTCTACTAAATAATAGGTATGGATATTACTTAAAAGTACGTAACAAAAATTGTATGTTAGCAACATCTTTATATCGTTCTTTTACTCTTCACAGTTCACCTGATTGGAGTCATTAGCAAAACTTATTTTTTAAATTGTCTAGTTTCTTTAAAATCAGTTGCAAAATACTGATCCACTAATGTTCCTGCTTAACACTGGAGCCTGCAGCTGTGTATTAAACTTAATCTGTGTTAAAAGAGAAGACTCAAGTTTAATCCTGCTAAGTCAGAGTATTGAGGGGAAATTGTCTGAGTTCAAATATATTAAAATGCAATTGTAGGATGTGTTTGATGTATATTCTTTCTGCCATCTCATTTCAAGATTGAAGTGTGACTAGATTGTTTCTTCATGACAGTTCTGAGGTCCACATTGTCATCAGTCAGGATAATGCTTTAAAAGAGTATTTGATCAGGCATGTTCAATCGTGCCTTAACTTACAGTTGTTGCTATAATCAAAGGGGGAGAATAATTTGTTTCTTACTACTTTAATGCGTGGTAATTACAAATCATATTAGTAAGTGTGGTGTTTTTGGTGCATAGCAGCAGCAGCAAATAAAAAGCCAGTGTGAAGATGGTGGATGACTTCATTACCAGCTGTTGTGCATCATAACCTGGAGTACTAAATCCAGGGAGCAACTGTAAGAGCAAGGTTTATAACAGCAAAAAAGGGTTTAGTTAAAAAAAAGAGCAGGTAGTCAGCTTCTGGGATTTGTTGCCACAGGAGGTTTTCCAGGTAATGTCAGGAGTTTCAAAAAAGACAAGACACATTCAAGGATATGATCATTAACACCTGCTAATGGGAATGGATGTTTTAGCGTCTTTAACACAGTGGTTGTGGGTCGTGGTTAAGTAGGAGGAAGATGAGCCCCAAAGGGAGTGGGTTCGCGTGTTCTCCCTAGAAATCTGCTGCTGCTGTTGGAGATTAAATACTGGGCAAAATGGATCAAGGGTCTATTTTGATAGGCCAAGTTTTCTCCCAGCTTTCTCCAAATTAAATTTTCTGCTTCCTCCTCCTTTTTCCCTTAGAGCAAACTAACACTAGACTGTTTTCAGCCCCGTATCCTACTGCAGCCTTGCCAGATTATGATAGAGACTCTTAAACAGATGTACACTTTTCTCCCCGTTACTCACTGTGCCCACACACCTAATCTTATTGCCTGCTAATCTCCAGGGTTAGTGTTTCTCTGTGCACCTTTGGGAACTCAGAAGCTGAGTGTAACCTGACAATGGAGAAGAATGCATATTATGGTAGAGGAGGAGCTTGTTATTTTACTGTGCTCTCCAATCCAGGTTACAGAGTTGGGTGTTCTCCCCCTAGGATAGTGTCTGAGCATCCTTAGATTTTCTACCAGTAGCAGAAAAACGTGATAGTAGATCTGAATAATTTTACGCCAGTGTTTCAAAAATCCTGTTACCAGTTACAGCCTGAAGCCAAACACGTGGATTATTATGTTTATGTGCCCATCTTTTACATGGGCAACTTCAATGAATTTTGAGCAAATACATTTATCTTCTAAATACCTTCTCAGAAATAAGCATGTAAATTTGAGGGGAACATTTCTTTGTTTATGGGCATTCTCCAAGAAATCAGAGTAAAGGTCTGAGGAGACAAGTGGATGGAAACTATGACTGGCATATTTGATCATCACAAAACGGTCATGTACATGCTGTTACCACAAAATGGTCATGCTAGCAGCAAATCTTGCCATTATTTGATAAAATAACATTATTGGAAAGTGATGGGAGTTACAGAAGTTTATCAGTACAGAAAAGGAAAACCACATATAGCAGTCCAACATTCATTTCGTGTGTTAGAGAGGCTTGCAGATAGCTTTCTGTTTGAATTATCCAGCCTTTACAGATAGTTGGAGTTTCTGGTCATTGAGCAGTGCCTTTTAGCTGTGGCAACTGCCAAGCAAGAGCTGTGTATCTTCTACTCTTCCCCTCATACATGGGAAAACTCAGGAATGGGTCAGGGGTTATGTCATTCAGCAAGTTGGCTGCTGACAAAAACAGAAGCCCTTATCTGGTCGGTCAGCCTGATTTAAAGGC
Organism: Lycocorax pyrrhopterus obiensis; assembly: GCA_014706295.1. Taxonomy (NCBI): domain Eukaryota; kingdom Metazoa; phylum Chordata; class Aves; order Passeriformes; family Paradisaeidae; genus Lycocorax; species Lycocorax pyrrhopterus. The sequence goes on along the minus strand of JACSVZ010000002.1, from coordinate 54,501,667 downwards.
TGTATTTAAACTGTACGAGAGCAGAACAGGACTTTGATGGCTTCCTAGAAGGAAGTACGACTGCTGATAGTTGTTTGCTGTACAAATGCTCATGCTAGCAGCAAGGCCTGAGAAAATAGCAGTTTCTTCCCTCAGTTTTTTCCTGCAGAGTTACTGACTTGAATATTTTATGGTATAGACCTAAATTTGACTTAACATCCAGTGATGCAAATGCCATTTGATAAGCATACCTAATATTGCTTACTTGTCTTTGCTATTCTCTAAGTTAGCATACTGTTTACTGAAGAGATGCAGAGATAGCAAAGCATTGACTCTTCATTTGTGTGGTTTGGTGAAGATCAGTTGCAGCTGTTTCAGTCTTAAACTTTACCTGATTTTGGGGAAGGAAAGTTTGACAGGATTAACCACTGAATAATTCTTTGCTTTTTCCACCAGGGGGCAGATAAAGCTCGCAGATTTTGGGCTTGCTCGGCTGTACAACTCGGAAGAAAGGTAAGATACAGTTATACTGTGAAAAAGCATTCGGAAGTTTAATCTTTTTGCATAACTATTTTGAGGGCCAGCAGACTGTTTTGTTTAGAGGAAATGTTACTTACTGTAATACAAGTAATTGCTTAGGAAATTGAAAGAAATACATGTTGTCTTACACTGCATAAAACCACAGAAGTCTGTGCAAGTGTATTGCTTTTCCGGGTGTTCTGGATAAATAATGGTAGAGACTGGTCGTATATTGACTGGAAATATTTTAGTTACAGTCCTAAGTTTCATTCCTAAGTTTCTGATCCTGTCAACCTAAGGTATATTTCTTCTCTTGGTATACTGAAGACTTTATTTAGGGAAAGCAAAATTTTTTTTTTTGCTGATGAAAAGTAGCATATAGTTCCTATTCAATAAGCATTACTTTTGTGTAAGATTTAACCTTACATTTCAAGAGGTTCATTGTATTCTTTAGGCAGTCAGTGCTGTTAAATCTGCTGGAAACAGAGATACAAGTTTAAATAAAAGTTACTCTGAAACTTCTTGTGACTTGTACTTCTGTTGTTCTTAGCTTCATTATGCTCATACTCCAGGAAACAGGTGCACAGTTTTTTATGATTAAGAACTTCAGTATTTACTTTGTAATGTTGGATTTGTCATGTGGAACTGACTTTTCAAAATTCAGGCTGAACGTTCACTACAGTAGTATGTCCATGAGGTGGTTGGATACCTGAGCTTACTTTGATTTCTGCATGTCTGATTTGGGAAATAATATCCATTATGTTAGTTTTTTGGGTTTATTGTTTTCTACAGAGCTCTTAGGTTGTTGATAAATGTGTTAGTATTGGTTTCACTGAGCTGTTGCCTCTGAACTGTTATTTCAGGTAAATATGTTTAAGTCAGTTATGAAAACTGTTGGGTATAATAGCAAAGTGAGATAATCTGAAGCAGCTGCTAGCTAATTATTTTGTTGTTTGGAAGTACTTAATAATAAAAGGATGTTATCCTACCTTCTTGTTTTAACATGCACCAAACTGGCCTATTGGTTTTTTTTTCCCCTCTGGTTTACTGTGTTTTGCTTGGGGTTTTTTTAATGTCTGTTTTTAAATTAATTTAAATTTTGTTTATAATACTCACTGTTCATTAAAGATTAAAAGTTCAGCATCCTTACAATGCCAATAACAGATTTTACTGTTTTTATAATAACTGATTTATCAAACAGCAACATTATTGTGCTGTTATGCATAAATGAAGCCAAGGTTAAGATTTAATTAAGCTAGCTGATAGAATTGCCAGTTGAACATGGGAGAATAATTAGAATCTCAGTAGATCTTTGATAGTTCTTTTGTCATTCATTTTACTTCTGACCTGCAGTAACAGGTGTAGTTAATGTATATCAACGAGTGTATAATTGCTGTTTTTAATTCATGTTTACTGTTGTTTAGAATTTAATACTGTTTGAAAGGGTACAGAATTCAGTAGGGGCATAAGGGGGAGGAAATAAAAATTTAAGTAAATTCCCAGTAGTTGTTGTAGTTGTGCTCCTTTAAATGTTATTCTGCTGGATTTAACGTGTTTGGAGTAGGAGATATGACAGATTGCATGACAAGACAACTGTTCAAATAAAAACCACCATATTCTAATATATATGAGCAATGTATCTGTAGAGATAGTCCATACCATGTAAACATTTCATAGAGGAACGCTTGGTTCAGAGATAAATATGATAAATGATGGGTTTGTTTCCAAAAGCATACTACCTTTTTAAAACTGAGTTGGGGTTATGTGCATTAATGAAAGAAAGACTCAGATCATTACAGTAATGATACCTGTACTACTGAGAATGCTATAAGAGCTTGTTAGGCTTTATTCTATGGCTCTTCATACTTAATGTTACTCTTTCTGTTCAGGGTTACCTAGTGTTGATAACAGTGAAAAATTGAAAAAAAATGAAAGAATTCTGGGATCACTTTTAAAACATCCTAGTTGAAACAAAACCAAAATTGAACATCTCTTTTCTGCTTCCATTCTGAACTGTTGATGCTGTATTTCAGCTTGTGCACAAATGAAGTGTGTTTGCATTAGTAGAAATCTTTCCTGTAGTGGGAGGATGGAAAGGATTATTCACAGTGACCAAAATTTCTGGTTAGAGCTGTGGAGAATTAAAGATGTTGTGAAATATAGGAAGATACTAGAAGCATTCCAGGCTTTGGAATCAAAATTGTTGAACGATGTAGTTCCAGAAAAAGGCTTTTATCTCTTTTGCTCATACTTAAAGACGGAAAAGTGACTTTTTTTTCTTCTTTTTAAAATGCTTGTAGAGGTCCTGTATTCAGTATGGTAATAACCAATAGTTGCATGGAATTTACTGGTTTTATCTAAGCAGGTCCTGCTCCTGGAATGACTAGCAATGTAATAAATATACAGTATTGCTTTCTTAATGATAATGGAGGTACAGAATTCACATAGCATCAAGGTGGCGGTGTGATTATTATTTATATCTTCAGTCTGACCTTTTGTAGCCTTCATCAGGCAATTGCATTTGCTTTTGTGCAGTTACAGCTTTGCAGGACTAAAATTAAAAGAGAGTGGAAGATTGTACTTTTCTTAAACAGCATCACAGAAGTAAAGTCCTTAAGGTATCATTTTTTCAGGAGTGTGATCATACCAAAATGATAGTCCTCTCTTTTTTCTCCTCACAACAGCCGACCATATACGAACAAAGTTATTACGTTATGGTATCGGCCTCCTGAACTGCTGCTTGGGGAAGAAAGATACACACCAGCTATCGATGTCTGGAGCTGTGGGTAAGAGTTTGGACAGAAGTGTAGCAAGGATAAAAACAAGCCAAAAATAAATCTTAAAGTTTCTATCAATCTGTACTGGAAGCAGTAATGATGGAATTATGCAAAACTGTTTTACAGCTGTATCCTGGGTGAACTTTTTACAAAAAAGCCAATATTTCAAGCAAACCAAGAACTTGCTCAACTGGAACTCATAAGGTAACTTGCAAGCACTGCAACATAGTAGGTGCCTCATAAACTGACAGGTTTCTTTTCTTAGTGTTAAAATCTAAGATAATGCTCTGCAAACACTTGCAAGTGCTCAGTTATTGCCCTAAGTGAGATGTTAGAGGTTGTGAGGGGCATGTAACACAAGTGACTTTGGCACAGACATGAAGGTTTTTTGGCATGAGTGTTCTGTGTTCCTAGCAATGTACACTTGATGAGTAAGATGGGTTTTTGTAGAGTAGCTGGAGTTGCCTATTACTGAAATTGTAAAGAGGCAGTAATCAAAATGCCTGTAATTTTTAAGATGATGTTGCAACTTGCTTGCAGCAAATCAAAGTGAGAACATGGAAAATAAAAGGACAAGTGGGATTTGGGAGGAATAGGTGTTTGGGATGCTGCTGGCCATGAGTTCTTGTTTCAAGCCTACCACGTACACGCTTGGGCTTTATTACTTTTGCGGAAATATTTCTGTTCCCTTACAAACTGCCAGACATTTGATGGAGATAAAAATTCTGTTTCTTTCCTTGTTCTCAAGAAATCATAGAATGATAAGTATTTAATTCAGTACAACCAGAGCATCTTTTTCCTTCCCTTTATTCAGTGAGAAAAATTTGCTCTTGATTCTGATATCATAATTGACGTTGTAAAGGAGGAGGGGTGCTCTTCCTAGAAATAAGGGGAAAAGAGGGTGGGTCCTACAGAACTTACAGAATGTTAACAGTAAATGTTCAAATTAACTTAATAAAAAATATTACAAAGTTATATATTGAGATGTTTTTCAAAACAGATTGAACAGTAGCATGTTTCTGTGTAATGTGTTATTAGCTGGCCTGAAAAATTGAAGGTTTTAGGAGGTGCAAAGTGTATCAGTGGTCATTTTTGGCATAAGAAGAATTTAACTCATGAGTTTGGGAATTTTTGTTTTTGAGCACTAGATGGCATTGAAGCACATGAGAATGAGTAATTCAAAGTTTTTCTTTCTTTGTGTTGTACCTCTGGTACAAAACCCTAAAATTTGTGATTTCCTTCTGCTGGAAGCTTCTGTTTGTAGCTCATTTTTCCTCATCACTGATGCTATGCATTTTTTGCTGTTTGAACATAATAGATCAGTTTTATTAACATCTCTGCTGTGATCATGTTGCAGTCAACAACTCTACGTTTATCTTTTCAAACTTAATCAAAGATAGAGCTTAGGTGAATTCTGATAGTAAGAGATTTATTATTTTTATTCTCCCTCCTGAAAATTACGTACCCCAACTGGCATAAAGTCCGATTGGTTTGCATAGCACCTGGGTCATAACTAATAGATCATTAGGTCTCTTACACTAACCATTTAAATCTAATAAAAAGGAGGGCTGAACTAGGGAAATGTATTTGCAAAATGTCTTTTTATGACTGCCTGCATCAGAATTTGAAACTTTGCATATATGGAAATACCTTATTAGTTCTTCTGCTCAGAAGTGTGGTGTTGATCAACCTGTGCTTAGTCATCCTTGGTTGGAAAAAAGGAAGGGGGTGGAATGTGAGGCATAAGAGTATGGGCAGCTCCATTTGTGGAGATAGATAAAGCTTGAGACATGAAACTCGTAACTGAAGTAAAAAATGCAGAGGTTTTCTAGTGGTTTCTGCCTTTAGGACTTACTGAATTGTTTGGGGTTTTTCCCTTATGTCTTCAGCATTAAATAAATTCTCAGTGAAAAGTGCTTTTTCAGCTATTTGGTATATCTTTCTTCAATGGCATTGGGAGCTAAGGCCATAAAAGTTACTCTAAATGTGGGCTATCCAGTTCATCTAGTCAGATACCTGGAGTACTCTTCAGACATAGTTGGTTAAGTTTTTCAAAACATTTGTGTAGAGGATGTGTGGGCTGGGCTGAGGTTGAAACAGTAAGTTTGGTCTCTGTGGGGTGATTACCCTTTGTAGACAATTCACCATTATGTAATGGTGTTGGGCATTTGACAGTGGAGAAATTTTAGCTAAAAATAACCTGAACATTAAAATTGAAAATTATTTTTGTTTTCACTGTACTTGCAAGAATAAAAATGACAGCTGTGCTCACTTGTGGCTTTGGATCTCATACCCTTTTTTCCCTTCTTTTTGGTGCAGCCGAATTTGCGGAAGTCCTTGTCCAGCAGTGTGGCCTGATGTTATAAAATTAGCTTATTTCAACACAATGAAGCCAAAGAAGCAGTATCGTCGAAAACTGAGAGAAGAGTTTGCTTTGTAAGGATGAAGAATTAGTTTAGTCAACTGTAATAGCATTAAATTTTCTTGGAGACTTCATGAACTTCAGTATTTTTCGGAGAACGAACATAGATCAAGTGTAAAGAAAAATGGCTTTAGGTTCTTGTCCTTCCCATGATACCCACAGAGCTTGTATTAACCCTTATTTAATAGAAGCATGAGGAAGAGGAAAGGAGGCCCTAGAATTTCAGCCACCTGTCAGCTTTCACCTAAGGAAACATTTGTTTGGTACACCTGCTTGTTGCCCTGTCCAAAAAACAGCTCAGAGTATTTAATTGTTTTTTATTAGTAAAACTGGCTACAGCTAAATATGTGGTCTGGTTAACATTACAGTCTTTTGGGTCATAAACTCATTCAACACTGAGGAGTTACCTGAACCATATATTCTAAAGTACTACCATTGGACTAGTTTTGTGCATATATCACAAGTGAAAGGTATGGAAAACAGCTGTAAGCTTATTTTAAAGGGGTTGTTCCTCTCCTTCAGGTACAGTGGGCTTCAAGAGAAATACATCATCCTGTTCATACTAATGAGACTAATATCTTTGAAGCAATAGAATTATTTTCCATGAATCAATCAACAGTCCAACTCCCTGGTGGTAAATTCCAAAATGTAACAATATAGTCTTGACTTAAAAATGTGGGTGTAGTTTTTTTTAAGGACAAGGGTTCAAGAGTGAAGCAACACAAGGCGAAGAAAGCTTGGGTTTTTAATAGCACAAGCAGTAAAAGGTGAAGTTTATCTCTGCCTCTTGCTATCGAGCTCAGGTTGTGGGTGCGTTTTGTTAGTGTGTAAGTTACCTGAGGACTTAGTGATCAGTCTCGGACTTAATGTCTCAGAAGGGATGTGTTTATTAAAATTTTGTTCAGAAGTGTGTGATACAAAATAAAGATGTGACACTTTCCTCTATTTTGCACTTTCGTAGCATCCCACCAGCTGCTTTAGATTTATTCGATTATATGCTTGCCCTGGATCCCAGCAAGCGCTGCACAGCTGAACAAGCTCTTCAGTGCGAGTTTCTGCGAGACGTGGAACCATCTAAAATGCCTCCTCCAGAGTAAGTAATTTCCACTGGTAATGCTACTGACCTCTGGGAAGTGTGAACATGCACTGATTTCATTAAGTTCATTGTGGTTCAGTAAGGGAGATGGTGGCAGAAATGTTGACATATACAGTTGTTGAAAGGTGATTCTGCAGTAAAATGCTTGTGTAGCTAAGGTAACAGTGGTTGTGAGGATCTGAGAATTGATTCATCATTCCTAGGACTAGTTATGGCATTACTACCTTTAAAGAAAATACTGTTCTATGAATGTTTCTAATATTTAAAAAACATAATTTCCCTTTTATCTTGATTTATTAGTGTCTACTTTTTCCAAGGATTTTGAGGTCCTCCATGAATCTGAATTGCCTTCTTTGATTATAGAATGACACTGGGTATAGAATTCTGCATAGGTACTTGAGAGTTAAAGTGAAATACAGTAAATTGTTTCATGAGCCAGATGAGAGTCTTGGTTTTACAGGCAGGAAAAGTGAAACTGTGCAGGGTTGTTCCTGTCAGTTTCTCTAGAGGAAATGTATTGCAATGTCCTGTGGAATTTTTGCAGTGACGTTGCAGTCATTTTAATCAGTACAAATCATATTGGGGCATGTCCTGAGGAAAACAGTGAAAAGGTACTAGAGAATCTGCAGGTCTCAGTCTTTTCTCAGTGTCGCTATCAGAACATAGAACCTGTGATACTGTTTGAGTAAACTGAACCTTCAAGGCAGCCTGTACTGACTTCTTTTTAATTAGTTACCAACTGGGATAAATGTTTGGGTTTTATCTAAGGATTTTATTAAAATTCTTTGTAGACTTACCTGTTACATACACAAGGTTGTTATACAGAATCACAGAATGGGTGAGATTGGCAGGGACCACAGTGGGTCATATGGTCCAACCTCCCTGCTCAAGCGGGGTTTTTCCAGAGCACATGGTGCAGGATTGTGTCCAGATGGTTCTTGAATATCTCCAGTGAGGGAGACTCCACACCGTCTCTGGGCAAACATTACTAATGTTCCTGAAACATGAGGTGAAGAGGTTTCTTTGCCTGAATATATCACTGTGTGAAAATCAGAAATCAGCAATCTCAGGCTGTTTGCTGAAGTCTCAGAACCACTTTTGTATAGCACGTTGCTTATGTGCCTTTTAAAGTAAGTGAATGGGAAGATGGTCTTTTCTTCAAGGATGTGGTAATGCATCCATTCTAGAAGTTGATACATGGAAATTCAAAACAGACTAGTCACTGGTCTCCTTTTAAAAATTAAGGGGACCCACACTCACTTCTGGCACAGCACAAGAAAGTGTCAACTGTTCTCTTGAAAGACTGAAGTTCTGTTTTGGGAAGGAGCAGCTGTTCATTCAAAAAAAGTGACATGCTGATTGCAATGATTATAGGATACTTCTCACAATGAGTTCTTGCTTCCAGTTGTTTTTCAGAAAATACTTGGCTGGTGGAGGGAGAGAATAAAGGAAACAGTTGTCATAATTGCATTTCCAGTGTCTCTTGTCATCTATCAGCTAATTTTTCCATGTTCCTGGGTGACAGAACTGCTAAGACAGTTAATATGTAATAGGAAAACATAAACCACTACTTTTACTGCCCATCTCAGTGTTTCTGTTATCTATGGATGGATGGGTCTTTGTGTTCCTCAGGAAATCAGAATTGAGATGCCTGCAGGGAACTGTAATGGAAGGACAGAATTAGTGGCTGATAAGTTTCTTAAAAGAATTTTGCCTCTGCATTCATATGTCTTAAAGGATATCCCCTTGTTCTTCCTGGTATCCCAGCTTTGCTAGTGTCAAGTGCTATTTATTCATGCAACTTATTTCTGCAATTTTTTCCTTTTTTCCCCCCAACTTTCTTGGTTGCCTGAGCTGTACACTATAAATACTAGATAGCCATGCCTGTTACTGTGGACAAATATGTGACCTAATGACTCAGCAGTACTTTTATAGGCAGACAGAAGGACCCTGAAAAAAACCACTTTCATATTGATAACAGTTATCTGGTAGTATGCAAGTTGCATTTCATAGCAACTGTGCAGCATTGATTCTGAAGTTTTGAATTACACAAATAATTAGGAAAATAATTCTCATTTTAAGACACTTTTTCCCCTTTTCTGCCAGAAGGACTTGTGCTTCTGAAAGAGGCACTCAGTAAAGAGGTTTCAGCCAGAAAAAGCAGGTCTGAGGTTTTGCTGGCTTTTGAATGTTTCCTGATGTATTTATGAGTTCTACTAGGTTCACCTTTCAAAAGTTACATTAGGTATAATTTAAGTGTTTATTTTACCAGTATGGTTAAAAAAATAAAAATAGGGATAAAACTGATTGTCTCCAATCATTCTTTGCAGCCTTCCTTTGTGGCAGGATTGCCATGAGCTGTGGAGTAAGAAACGCAGAAGACAGAAGCAGATGGGCATGACTGATGACTCTACAGCAGCTAAAGTCCCTAGGAAGGATCTCTCTCTAGGCATGGATGAGAGCAGAACCAACACCCCACAAGGCATGCAAACTTCTTCCCAACTCAAAACTCAGGGCAGCTCTAGTGTAGCACTTGGTCAGTAATATTTTCAGTTCTTATAATTACCTACTACTTGGATTGCACTTCTAGAAATTTTAGATGTTATTTGCGGAGTATTGACGTCTCCTGGATTCTTGAGGGAGGAACAGTATTGTAAGTTTGATCTTTGTTACAAAAGATTTGCCCGTGCTTTTGGAAACATAATTGTTCCTCTCCAGTTTTACCTAACTTTTCAGCCTGGTCAGAGCAGCTACCTTGCTTGCTCTGTATTTTGAGGGGATTTTAGCTCTTGCTCATCTGTAATTCTTTTGTAATTCCACAAGCCAGTGACTGTTCAAAGTTTCTCATAATCTCCGTAGATTGGATAAGCTTTATTGGTATTGATAAACTGATCAGAAGGCAGAGTTTAGAACAGTCATCATTTAAAATGGGACAGATTCCATCTCCATGTTAGGTAGTCTTCAGCTTTCCAGGTTGTTGGGGCTAAATCAAGTTGTAAAAAAAAAAAATAAACACCAAAACCACCCCCCGCAGGAGATGGTATAACATGAAGTAGCTACCTCTGCGAATTGCACTGCCAGTAATTCTGAAACTTAACAAAAGTATCTTGCTTCAGACAAGTTTTACAAATCTAATATAACAAAAGAAGTAATGGTTCTGATATGGAGACCGTTTGAGATACTCAGCAGTTAAGTGATAGTTCTCAAAAATATGTAGAAATATAGAGAGTAACAACACCAGATGGATACCTGTAAGTTTAACGTAAGACCATTTTTGATTGCGCGAAGTGACCATAAATCCTATGGCACTGATAGAGGAGTTCAGCTGAAAAACACAGTTTTTGCATTCATAGTAGCTGACAATTCTTTAATTCTAACCATCTTGAATCAACCCTTAATTTAACATTAGAGCAGAGCTCCAAATATTCTCTGCAAAGATACATAGAAAATAGTTATTTTGATCATATTTTTTTGCAATTTATTGCCTCTTGCTCTATTCATCTGATTTCTCATTGTAAACCAGCTGTGAGATTCTGCTAATCCGTATGTTTAGGCTAAAGTTTTGGCAGCATTTTCAAGAATGACTTTCTGCAACTCTTTTTCCCCTATCAATGAAACTATATTAGAAGTTTAAAGAGTCCAAAGGATATCTTCTTTGTGCTTTTATAACATAACAGGCTGATGAGAGACTACTGTAAGTCATTAATACTGACTATGCAAAATAAGCTAAGCAAATAGAGAAGGAATCATTCAGATCTATATTTCTGTTTTCCCATATGGACACAGAAAAATATATCTGGATAGAAAAGAAGACAATTCAATTTTCAGTGGAGCATAGAGGTACTTCCTGTATTAAATAAAACACTTCTGGAAGCTGTAATGCACCTTAGATAATATTATTAATAAGACACATAATAAGACACTCCATGACCAAATGCATGCTTTAGCCAAAACTCTTGCATTTGTTTCTAAGCACTCCAAAAGGAGAGGTTAAAAAGACATTGGATCAATTGCTAATGTTACGATTCATGAATGGGACCCCTGGTTATTGCATTTTGCAATTTAAGAGGAGCTGTTCAGAGCTCAATAATTTTGTTACGACAGATTTCCCAGAATACAGTTTCCTGTTAGAATGAACTTAAAGTTAACCAAAGGGTATGGAATAGGTAGATTAGTTTCCCTAATGTTTTACTGATGAATTTCCAGTGAGAGTCTGAGAGAAGTTTTAATGTTGAGTATACCACCCTCAGATGTGACAAAATCTTCCAAAATCTTCCATTAATCACAGCATCTGAGTGAGAGTCAGCAGTACAAGGCATAAAAAATTGTTTTATTTTTTTGTATTGCCAAAGAGAAGGTAGTTTATATTCATATAAATATATAAAAATTTTGAAATCCCTGGATCCTGCTGAAGTAGGTTCCAAGTGCTTGTATCCTGGTGCACATCCACAAGTAGAGTTGTGGGTTGTGGGTTTTGCAGCACTTTCCAGATGTTCTGCTCTTAAAACTTGCAAGGCAAATACTTAATATTTTTGTGTGTCATGCATGGCTTTTAACCTGCTATGAATTAATATATTGGTAAGATAGCACAATGGCAAGAACAGAAGAGGACTGAATGTGTTTGTGCTGACCTGGGTTAAAAAAAATTCAGAGTTCTGCCAGCATGCTCACATACTCATTTTCTAATTTTTAACTGCTTTCTTCTCTAAGCCATGTACTCATGGGGCATGTTGCAATCCATGCTGCTTCACTTCTTTCAAAATAAATCACCGCAATGAGTGTTTGAAGCGAAGAAAGTACTTTGATATTCAAACTTCCTTATTCATATATTCCCCTGCATCATCATAATCTGCTCTTATTTGTGGCAAACTCCATTTAATTGAATTAACTGCATATCATCACATACTTCCTGCTACTGAGTGATTGACTTCTTGTCCCTCAAAGTCAGCACTTCCTTTTGCATTTATACTGTGAGCTCCTGGGCCACCTAGAGCCAAGTCACTTGGGCAGGTGTTAAAACCCAGATGCTGAATTAGAATGGGCCGGAATATGACTGGAAATGGATTTTGCAGATGGCTACATTTTAACAAAGGGTTGTGATATGTCAAAGATAGGAAATTTTATAGGGATTGGAAATCTTACAGCTGCCTAAAGCAGGTGGCCTTAAGCCCCAGCTTAGTTATATTGTGGAAAATTGAGCTCTAGCTTGGTGTTTTTCCATCTGTCCAAGTGCGTGTGTGCACCTCATGGAAGTCAGTTTGGTTATATTGGATCTTACTGTTCCATTTCCTATAGATACTCCCCAAAGACTGTTAATATGTAAAAGCATTCCATTTCTGTGTTGTCCAAACCCATGCTTTGCCAGTCGTGTCAGCCATGCTAGATTAGCCTTCTTTTGAGTTTCTGAAATATGCCAGTTCTAAATAATACTTAAAACCACCTTTTTTGTCTTTAGCAAAAACAAGCACTGGACAGCAGTTAAACCAGAATGAAGTGGCAATCCTGCTAAACCTGCTACAGTCTAAAACAAGTGTTAGTTTGGCACAGTTTGCCCAAGTATTGAATATTAAGGTAAACCCAGAGACTCAGCAGCAACTAAATAAAATAAATCTTCCTGCTGGAATTTTGTCAGCAGGTGAAAAACAGTCAGAACAGCAGCAGCAGCCGCCGCCACCTCCGCCACCACCTCCAGAGCAGGAGCCTCTAAAACAGCCGATGGTCACACAGCCCCCTGTGCCACCTGCTCAGCTGGGTCAGCCTAAAGTTGAGACTGATGCTGCCCAGGCAGCTGTGCAGAGTGCATTTGCTGTTCTGTTGTCTCAGTTAATAAAGGCTCAGCAAACAAAACAAAAAGATTTTGTGTTGGAGGAGAAGGAAAATGGATCAGGAAATGAAATGTCATTACAACTCAGGCAGCCTCCAGAGCCCGCCACTCCTGTGTCTGTCAGCCGGGACGACGTGGAATCTCCGGCACCTGGCTACCCACATCTGATCAAGTCGTTATACATGTCTGCAGGTACTGAAGGCCTTTATTGCTAACCAGCAAATACCTGGAGCACTGGAGATGTAATAGTTTGGGAGCAGAGCATTAACATGTTTGCCATATGAATCTGTGTGAGTATAGGAGATTAAATTGCTTTGGTCACATTTTACATCTGGATCAGAGAATTTGTCTCTTAGTGTAACAGGTGCTGTGCAGACAGAGCAAACAGTGATACCCAGCCTAAGAGGTACACAAGTATTAGTGATGAAATACTGATCATTATTCGGGGGGGTGGGGTTTTCTTAATGGTGAGCGTGGTGGAGAAGACAGTCTTTTCTAGCAGATGCAGAGATGTAATTTGCCAGTTTTGACTGTGTGTTTAGGTAAAGCTTATTTTGGTGAGACAGTATTTTATTTTGGGTTTTAATGCTGACTAGAGCAGTTCCTTTGTGTCAAATTCAGTGGTTACCTGTAACTGTCACACACATGGTTAAAGGTTTCTATTGAGGTATAGTAGTGGCTTCTGTAGTCTTCCTACAGTTTAAAGCTCTGTTCATCTTTTTGGATTGCAAATTCAGGTTTATTATGGTGGTTCATGTATTGTTTTGTGGTGTTTGCAGCTGTTGAAAGAAATATTCAGAAAAGTTTTGGAGCTGTTCTTGGAGGGTTTTGGGGGGGTTTTTGACAGGTGTGCTTTTTTGTTTGTGTTTATTTTAAACCTTGAGTTTTGCCGTTCTTTGATAGGGTGGCCTTTTGTTCCTCGAGACTTCTATCCCTATCTACTAATCTTTCCTGATCCTTCTGTGAACTTCTACTGTTTGTGTTGCTTGAGTTTTGGTCTGGTTGTTTGGTTTTGGTGGGGTTTTTTTTAAGGAGCTTGTACTGTTTTTCTTTAACTGACTGTCCGGTAATCTTTCTTTAAGGAGTAACCTGCATTATGCTCCTGAGGCAAATGAGCTGTTGCCAAATTTTGTCCAAAATAATCTCTATAATTACTGATAAATTTAACTAATAAATTCATGAGAATTGAAGTTAACAAACCTCTGTGTTTTTCCAGGAAGGAGTCCTTTTCTTTCTGGTCCTGTTACTTGTACATTTTTATTCCAAAGCTTTTCTTTTTCATCTTCTTAGGTCAAGAGGATTTGGTTAGGCAGTCTGAGATGAGGCTTCTGAACCGAACACCTGAGCAGGAGCGCCCTCGGATCTTGCCTCCAGACCAGCGTCCCCCCGAGCCACCGGAGCCTCCGCCGCTCACTGATGAAGACCTTGATTATCGGACAGAGAATCAGCATTTGCCTATAAGTAACTCTTCAGGAACAGATCCTCATGCAGGAGTGAAAGCAGCTCTTCTGCAGCTGCTGGCTCAGCATCAAGCTCAGGCGACAACAGAGGAGCCAGTACAAACGAGTGTGGATTATCAGGCTAGAGATTCCTATGTAACGGGCCCAGACTACAAGGATAACTTTGGATCATCGTCCTTCTCATCTGCCTGTTACAGCACTAGCGATGGAATAGGAAGCGGATCATCAGGAGTATTAGAAAGGAGGAGTTTTCTTGGAAACTCAGATATTCAGTCTTTGGATAACTACAGTACTGCTTCATCTCACTCTGGTGCTGCCCCTCCTCCATCGGCCTTTCCAGAATCCTTTCCCAGCTCAGTAACTGGTTATGGAGACATTTACCTCAACGCTGGCCCCATGCTGTTCAGTGGAGATAAAGACCATAGGTTTGAATACAGCCATGGCCCAATCCCGGTTTTGGGGAGCAGCAGTGATGCTTCCACAGGGCCAGAGAGTACGCACTCTTTGCCCACAAAGATGCACAACTATAGCTATGGAAGTAATTTACAGGAAAATCCCACTGGCATCAGCCACATGCATGGACAAACTTGGACTTCTCCTGCCCAAGGACCTGGGTATTCCCAAGGATACAGGGGACACATTAGCACATCTGCAGTGAGAGGGCGAGGCAGAGGATTACCATATTGAGTATCTGTTTTTCCTCAGGCACATCATTTTTATCTGGAAAAACTTTTTTTCCCCCCCCTAGCTGCAATTTAAAGCAGCAATTCAACAGACTTGAATAATGTTAATTCAACAGCTTTATTTTTATGTGGAAAAGGGTCTTGCATACAGTAGGAAAAATTAAAAAATGCTTACAACTCATGCTGTCTAAAAACTATATGACTTGATTGTACATGTTCACAAACTCTAGTTCTGACTTTTATTTTGTATTTTGGCAGTTTTAAGTGGATGCTAAATTTAGGGACATCAGCTTTTTATGGCACTCTTTCAGATCTTCTGAACTATGCACATTTGTGCTTTTTTTGTAAGTTTGGACCAACTTTTATGTAAAAAAGAAATTTTACAACAATCAAAGCAGGGCACTGATTTATTTGGTATTTTTCTTTTTACAAAACTACCTTTAGTCAAAGGTCACTGTCAGTCTTTGCACTGCTTTCAGTGTTATTGTGGAAGGTGTACTTTGTGCTCATTTCAGATAATAAAACACAACCTTTCTCTTGATGCAAAATTTTATAAATATTTGGTCAACGTTTTTTTTTTCTTTCAAGGAAAAAAAAAAGGGTGTTCTGGTCAAATGTTCTCTCCATCTCCCACACTTGTTTATATAAAAACTGTTTTACTTGAATGGTAAGTGCCTTAACATGTAAGCTTAAGGTCTGCAAAAATTTGGAAGTACTTCATAGATTGCTATGAACATGATGCCTAAACCTAGGTAATTAACAAGAGAATTCAGATAATAATAAGAAACTTGAACAGGTCATAACCTTGTGCTGTTTGCTTCACATGGGCCAGTTACATAGAGACCTGATCTTACCTAGATAAAATTGTAATTTCCAAATTGAACTTCATGAGAAACGTTGAAAGTGAGGAGAAGAATGAAGAGTGTAGTTTTTCCTCAGCTCCCTGTTGGAGTTGTAGTAAGTGTTTTAGTTCCTCTGCCAAATAAACTATACTTTATATGTCCTTACCAAGCGATGACATAGTTTTTTTCTCTTAAATGTCAACAGCAGTAATTTCTTTACTTTGTGTGAAAAGCTGACACTGTTGTCTTTTTACCCCAAGTACTGCATTGTAGGAAGTAACCAAAGGAAAAAAGACCAGTATTTAAAGCAATGGCAAAACGTTTGACACTAGTTGTAATTCGCTGTAAACTTGTGATTGTGCCAATTAATTGATTTTATATCTGCTATTCCACAGAACATTTTAATATTGGAATTGAGTGTCTCGGAACAACTAAAATTTTTATAGTTAAAACTCTTACCAAGAGCCACTCGTCATACTAATTACAACTTCCAGCATGGTTTTTTTTGTTTCCTCTGATAACAAGTGGTCTCTCTCCTGCAGAGAGGAGGTATGGTTACATTTTGCCTGTACGTAATAGGATGTCTTGAAGCCCATATTGGAAACAATTTTCCAACTGATTATCCAGTTGACAAATCGGTACCTTATGTAACTGAGTGTTTAAATACTACTTTTTAAAAAGTAAAATTTTTACTTACACTATTACAAATGTCTTGTCAATGACTTTTTGGATTTTCAGAATAGAAGCCAAAGCTGTTGGTGTTTTGTTTTAATTGAGAATCCTGGTTCATATGTGGCTAATTCTCACACTGTAGAGCATGGAGAAACTCCCTTCGCTAACTGTGTAGTGTTTGAGGATCTGGCAGATGGGAAATGGAGAGAGTCCTGCTGGTTACGCTGTCCCCAAGTCTGGCAGTTGCCTTCACTAGACACAGCAGAAAATCCTGCTGTCTGAAAATGAAAGTGGCCAGGTCAGTCAAATACTTAAAACCTGAATAGCC
This sequence comes from Lycocorax pyrrhopterus obiensis, assembly GCA_014706295.1. Taxonomy (NCBI): domain Eukaryota; kingdom Metazoa; phylum Chordata; class Aves; order Passeriformes; family Paradisaeidae; genus Lycocorax; species Lycocorax pyrrhopterus. Next base: position 54,485,065 of record JACSVZ010000002.1, on the reverse strand, counting down.
CGTGCTTAAGAAAGGCAAAAGCTTCACGTGAATGACAGTGCACTGGACTGTTTTTCCCTTGAGTAAGGTCACCCCTGTAGCATTTTTCTGCTAGTAAAATTATAAAGACAAAAATCATTAGTGTCATTTAGATATGGACAGTGTTGGCTAAGGCTCTTTGTTTACTAATCTTTAAAAAACCCAGGCCCACAAGTATACACACACATTGCTTTTTTTTGGTTATGTGTTTGTTTGTTTTTTTTTTTAGAATCAAGCAAAAGACTTTCAAAGCTTGTATGCACTTAATTTCACTAAAGATGTGCAGTCTGGGGTTACTCACCTGCACTTGAAGTGTAATTGCAGGCAATAGTTGTCTAAAAACACAGGTAAGTTCAAATGAAAAGTAGATCTCAGAGGACTAAATTAATTGACTTCCAGTACAAAATGCAAGGAAAAAGTTGAGTCTCCTACATTCTCTTTTGGACATAAATTTTCGAGTCATTTGGTTCACTTCATTCAATGCAGAGAAGTCAGTCCCCTCTGCATGTGTAAATGACTGTGCAGTTTCCTCACGGGCTGGCAGCACTCTCATACATTTTTCTACCAAAATGGATTTCAGTCTTTGGCCATGAAAAAAACCCCAATAGCCCCAGCACAAGTAATCCTGACCGTGAGGAGAGAGGAGGTGCAATAAACAAGTGATTTCCAGATGAATCAGAAACAAAACTCTGGCATGCTGTAGCAGATGAATACTGTACAATGACTTTTCCCCAGCTTAAAGATTACTAGCCTGTGACTTTGAACACTGTATTTGCCTGGGACAACAGTGTTGGGATAATTTGGAGGGAAAGTTAGTGTATTTCCATATGTGATAACTCTGAAAAGATTGCCTTCTCTGCAGCCCAGGGAATCTTCTTGGCTCTTTTGCTGACCCCTTTCCTCCTGGGCTGGTGGAGGCTGGGTGCAGGTGAGGAGCTCTGCTGTTGAGGGTATGGCAGGAGGATTGGTGCCTGCGGCCACACTCCCCTGGCCTGGAATTTTGTCTGGGCAGGTTAGCAGCCAGGGAACTGCCCGGATCTAAGGACGGTAGGTCCACATTCATTTGTACCGGACCTGTGTATTACCTGTCAGCATTTCTTTTGAATTAAATCCCCTGAGGAGGTGCTTATGGTGGCATCTTACCCTTATGAGTGAACTCCACTCAGCAGAGGCTGTACTAGTTTGGCATTTTACATCATGTGGCTCTTGCATTTTTGATGCTGTAGTAGGCATTTTGAAAACTGCGTTATTTTTCTGTGGAGCTGTGGCTTTTGTTACTTTCTCCCTCATTCCTTTGGGTTTATGTTTTCTGTGCTGCAATTCCAAAGTGAGCTACAGAGACCTGGATACTACATCGAAAAGTAAGTGTTGTGTGTTTGTGTTTCTAAGTAAACGTAGTGAAATACTGTAACAATGGACTATCAAATAGTACTTCATTATTTATATTAAGTGGTCTTTAGCCATACCAAGAGGAAGAAAGCGAGCACAACTGGACTGCGTATGACCATGACTTAAAACACTTAGACTATTATAATGCTAAATTCAGCCAAAGGAAAAGGGAACTGCTTTTATGGATCGCTAGTCGTCGTCGTCCCGAACAGAATGAGCAGTGCTAGGGAAGAGGTATAAAAATACATGTATCCTTAAATGTTAATATAATTTCTTGGATAAATAATTTTAAAATGGCAAACTTATACATTTTCTTATGTTTCCATAAAATGTGGTCTCTATTAAATTTTCTCCATCCCACAGTAGTGTCAGGTGCTTTCTAGAAGCAGAGGCAGTAAGTGCTATGTTGTAAGTTCTTATGGTTTTGAGCGCTCTTCTCCTTTTGCTTGGTGTAGGAGGCAGTTTCAGTTTTGGTTAAGTTTACAGTTGGATGAGTTTGATAGATAATTGTGTGGTAAAAACTGAAGTACTGAAGTAACACAGGATACCTCTTGTCTGCAGGCAAATTAGGTCTTGGACCATGAATTCTGTTTCCGAGAGAGAAAAATGTCAGATGTACTACTTGCATTCTTCTTTTCATTAATAAAACACTCAAGTGTTTTACATACAACATTTCTCCAGTCTGTTCTGTTACAGTGTTTTTTACGTGAGGAAATTTTGGCTATTACCCTTCTTGAGAGTTTTGGGATGTTCTAAATTTACGTAAGTGTGTCATGAAATTAAGGAATCACCAAACAAGTTTTGAATTCTATACTTAAAAATAAAATGACCTTTGGTTGACTTAAAATCAAATTAACTTGCTTATCAGGGTGAAGAAACTTTATTGCAGGAGTTATTTCGAGACAACTTAATTTAAAATAAATGGTTATGCTTCAGCTTGCTTACTCTTTGTTATTTTAAGCCATTTGTATATAAAATGTATTGTGCAGCCTGTAAATAAAATACATGAAAATTGAAGTCTTTCATTGTTTTCCCTCTCTTCTTGTCAAATAGCATTCCAAAAGAACATTGGGTTAAACTGAGAATGTTTATAGTGTATTGAAATTCTGCAAGTTATTAATAAAACCCCTTTACTGCTCCAGTCCTGTTTCAAAGGAGCCCTGCAGGGACTGGCAGTGTGAGCCTTTGCTGGCAGAGTGGGTGGTGCAGGAGCCACGGTGCAGCAGAGCATCCCTTCGAGCACTGATGGTGCCCTGAGAGCAGGCGGAGTGCTGGGACGTGGGTGTGGGGCAGGGGCTGAGAAGCTGCTGCTTCAGCACCTGTGAGCTGCTCAGGATGGGGGGCTATGGACAGCATCACATTTTTTCTTTGCAGTGTCCGAGCAGAAGTGTAGTTAATATTCCCCTCCACTGTCTCTTTAAAGAGGATGGTGTGCGTGTTAGAAGCAATGGGCAATCAAACCCAAAGAGCCAGGTATTGTCAGTGTCTGGTGAGACACTCTGAATTGAGCCTGGCTTAAGCAGCTGTGCTTTGAATGCCTGAGGCTTTTCTTGCCTTTTCCCTACTGTATTAGTTAATCTAATGAAACCTTTTAAATCTTTCAATAAATGCTATACCTCCATCCAAAAATCGGCACTTGCTGTTATCTTCAGTCCTCTTAAACTTGAGGTTGGGCAGAGTGCTGCTACATCACTTATTGATAAAGTCAATAGATGGGCAGTGAAAATGCAGTTGGAAGTTACAGGGGCCAGCAGCAGTTACAGAGGTGTCATTTGACATTAGGTTTACAAGACGTGTCGCTGCAGCCCAGAACATCTCACTTTGGAAACAATACTTCGGTGACAGCTACAATTAAAGCCTGACCTTCAGTTCTGGCGACAAGCTCAGGCTGTATTTCATAGGGTGTTGCCTTGCATGTAGCAGATCTGGCAGTTGTGTGTAACCAATTCCAGTTGTCTGCTCAGTTTTTCTCGTGAAAGCTGCTATTGCAACTCATAACAAAGTTGTGATAAAGTTGGCTCTGGTTTATGTTGGAGCATGAACCTGAAATGGTTTGAGAAGGGTGCGGCATCCCTTTCACTAAGCTCTTACTGCCATAGGGGTAGCCAGCTGTGCAGTAAGGTACCAGTAATAATTCCGGTGGGATCTGCATGTCAGTCGATATCCTCAGCTGCACGTAAAATAGCATCAAGTGAAAGAGGAGATACACAAGTAACTGCAGAACAGCCTGTATCAACACAGAGCAAGGAATGGGTCTGTGAAATCGGTGGCAAGAGAGGAAACCAGTCCTCTCATGTCAAAGCCATGAATTACTGCCTGTTAGCTTTGAAAGAACAATGCAATTTTGCAGAAGTTTCTTTTAAATTACCTGAACCAGGATTAGGTTGCTTCTATTTTTAAGGAATGCCTATAAAATCTGGCAGGCCCTCTGGATGAACAGGATTCGAGCTACCAAACTCCCCCACCATGTGGAAGAAAATGAAAGTTGGAGCACTTTGCAGTTGCAAACATGGGTAGAGAGAACTTCATTTGACAAATAAGGGTAACTCTTGCTTTTCCCAGTCAACTCCATGTTGATGGTTTGAGCTTGAGGGTTTTGCTTTTAAAGTAGTTTACTTGTTATGGCTGCTTATTTTGGGCTTTTTTTATTGCCTGTGGAGAGAAGGCACAGTCAGAGGAACTCTGAGCCTTATGGTAATGCTTTTTCTTCAGTTAGAGCAGCCCTTGCCAATAGGCAATACTCTGATCACTTCACACAGCATGGCTTCAATTCTTCTTCAGCAGCTCCTCTGGGGGCACTTTGGGCATACCATTGGCATGGCAAATTCTCATAACACGGTGAACGTACCTGTAATAGGACTTTTTGCAAAGAGGCTTTGTGAAGATTTTTTTCCAGTGTTAGGAAATACAGTGTAGAGGAGACATAGCTGGTTAGAAAAGGGAATACTTGAGGGTAAGCATTACAGAAACCAGCCTGGGAGCTTCTGGTACTCGCAAGCAGATCTGACAGCTGTTTGCTGCCCTTAAGGGAACCTGGGGGAATAAGTGGTTACTATTTGACTTGTGCAGATAAGTCTCTCTGCTGTACTCCCTCCTGTGTGCGAGGATGTGGTATGAGTTGCTAGAGGACATAGCTGGAAGCAAGCGTTCAATGTGCAACAATGTCTAACACAGGTCCCTTTTTTTCTTTCCTCCTGCAAGTTCTTTTCACACCTGTTTTACAAATGTGTAAAGCATGTCAACGGGTTCCACCATGGGGAACAGCGCACTCTCTACTGCCTTTCGAGGATCTTGGTTTTGCCCAGGTGGCAGTGGTCGGGAAGCACCGATGTCTGCTCGCCCTGCCTTTGGGAGCCTCTCTGAGAATCAATGCCCCAGTGCTGCTTTCTCTCATTCCTTTCTCTCCACGTCACCCTGAGCAAGTAATGGGCTGCACAGAGAACTGAACAGAAGCCTGACTTTAGGAGGCGATTTTTCCTGAACAAGGAGCAAGGAAGAGATCATTACTTATGTATCTAGCAAGGATATTTTTATTTACATTCTCCTTCATCCTTACCAACTGCAAAAAGGATCTGCAGGAATGATTTCAAAGCAAGACCTGGTTTGGTGGTGTTCTTTGGTTTGTTTTGGTTTGGTTTTTTTAATTTTCTGTTTTTCTTTACTGGTCTTGCCCTTCAGAGAGTGTTTGGATGTTAGAAACCACCTGCAAATCAATGTAGGATTGAGGGACTGGGACTTCTGCTTTGCAGCTAACCAGGTGGCAAAAAATACATGGAAGTTACAGAAGATGAGCAGGCCATTCCCTGCCTTCCTGCACTAGAGTTAAAATTAAAACACATCCCCACACTGGAAAACAAAGGAAGATGTGCACAGCGGACAAAAACAGCAGCCAAAGTTATCCATATGCAGTCCTGTAACCTTTCCTGCCCCACACATACTCTTGAAAACTCGTGTCATCCCTGGGCTGGAATCCTTGCCCTCAAGACAAGGAAGGCAGTGGACCTTCTGACTGCTTTCTTTGCAGAACAAAGATTAATTGTGACCATTTTTTAATCCCATTTTTTCTAAAAATTGTTCGTGAGGGGGAGGGGGTAGGGAATGGAGTAAGAACTACAGATGACATGGGAAATGAACAGGAATCTATTAATGCTGTATATGAGAAGTGAAGTAGTAAATAATAGTTAAAAACATATCTGCAGATGGTTTGGCAATTCCACATGAGGAAAGTATTACTCTAAACCTGGCAGATTTTAGAAGCTCTGTACATTTTTCCCCCCAGACTGCTTCTTGTTATGGATTGCAGATCCTGCTGTGAGACTTCCAAGCAAGCACATACGTTTATGCAGGACAGTGAAAGAAGACATGCCGGTAGTAGTAATGGTTTTTATTTGCAAACTGTACGTGCCATTACAATGTTGCCTTTAGGGTATAATGACAAAACAGCCAACAAATTCCAGAGAACTTTGCAGACCTGTTCTATCAGAAATTTAATGCTATTTCAGCTTTTAGCATCAGGTGAATCGGAGATGACCTTCTCTTTCAACTGTCTCCTGGGAAGCTCCAGTTCAGTTTGAGTTTGGGTATTTCTAGTTAGTCTCAACTGTTAGAATGCAAACTGTTTCTTCACATCCAGGGAAACATTCTGCACACTTTATGTGAGTGCCTGTCATTTGCAGCTACCTTGCGGCCTCCTCCACTGCTTTTTTTTTTTTTCTTTTTCATTCCTCAGTCCTGTATTAAGGTTTCAGCATCATGGACCTTTTGTGTTGTAAAAACTATTAACAATGCCCTTCATTATGGGAAGCTGTAAATCAAAGCACCATCAAAGGATTGAATAAGTATTTCCATCAAGTTCTAAAAATATCAGATTGTTTGAGATGCAGTCCCAATATGAGGCTTCCTCCTGTCTTGGCTAAAGTATGTTTCTGTCTAAATATTTAATCCATGTGACGTTTGTGGTGGCAAGAGCAGAAGAGGAGAAAGGAGCATCCAACAGAACTAAATATGGTCACTGCGGTCCATAACAAAATAAGGAACCTGGTAGTTTAAATTTAGGTGAGATCATCAATTTCCTCTACAGAATTGGGAAGAAAAATGCTGTGAGAGGGATCAGTTATATTGACTAAATAAAAATAAAAATGTTTAAAACCTTCTTTTGACAACAAAAGAGGCTGCAGTTAACAGGAAAAAGTCAGGATTTCATAGGCAGAATAGAAAGAACATCAAATATAGATGCTTCACTGATACTCAATTTGAGGGAATCTATTTCTTGTGTTTTAAGTGTGACGGATACTTAAAACAGCTCCTGCTATAGGAAATGGTGAAAACTGACCAAACTTCTACACAATGCAGAGACAACAGTTTGACAAGACAAAATCAACATGAAAAACATACAAGCACTTGCTTTGCTGTGCAGTGTTTAACAGGACACAGGCTCTGCCCTTTCCAAGAGAGCACCATTTGGTTGTGTAACACCTTGACAAGTCGTGTAACTCTGTTGAAGGATTTCACAGGACAGGAGAGAGAACACATCCACAGCAGCATTATTAAAGTCATCAGCACATAAACAGACCAAACAAATGGGATTAGATTTCTTATTGGTAGGATGCTCCAAAGTGCACCAGGGAAGCTGGCAGCTCCTACTGTTCTTCAGAGCCGTTCTAAAACTGTTCCTAAATGGGAAGGCAAAAGCTGCCTCAAGTTGTCATTAAGCACTCTGTAGGTAGTCATAAAAAGCAAGAAATCAGGTTTGTAACACGTTTTGTACACCCTGTGTTTTGCAAAACATCGTCTACATCATGTGAACTATTACATATTGCTGGAATATAAATTCAGCATTTGCACAGCTTGACCACTACCAGGAATGCATTAACATTTTTAGGCTTGATTTTCTGTAGCTTTTAAAAAATAAAATGCATGAAAAAACTTATGGTGACGGTTCTATGCTTTAGAAAGTGATTATGTCACTTAAAGCTTCTGTCCAAAAAGAGTCCCCAACCAATGAACACTTCAGGACCCAAAATCTCAACTCTGGAAATCAATTTGTGGAATACGTTTCTGTTTTGAAGCATGGAAAGTTTATTAAAATACTGTTTATTACAATACTGTCACAATTGGCTTTCTGACTCATTAATCTGAAAAGCTGAACCACAGGAGATGAGAGAGCAGGTGCTGCACCAGATTAGGCATCAATCAGTTATGAAGATACTGGTCATTAAAAAAATAATAGTTCGTGTTAAATTAATGCCTAGTGAGCTAAAGACTGGTTTGCTCCATGACAATTGCTTGAGAATCTTCCACTGGAAGGGGCTAGGCTTCTGATTACAGCATAAATCATTTCCATATGCAGTGAAATTCAATAGTGTAAGTACTCCTTTTCTAAGGAGACTGTGACCTCCACTGCTATGGTGTTATGAATGAAAACTTAAAACTGTTATCTTAGGTTGAAATTGTTTCTGCTGTCACTGCAGATTTTAGTTCAGACAAAGGATGAGAACCAAAACCCCTGTAAACTTCAGCAGGGATTTCCATTTAATTCTCCAGTGTCAGAATTTTCCTTTTGAATAGAATGTTGGGGTTTTTTAATAAAACCACCTTCCATTAAAAAAATTATGCATAATTTCGCATACATATTTTGGCCACAGAAGACTCTCCTGGAGAGCTGTGAAACACACAAACGTGTGTGTAGATTATCAAAGAAATAATGGAAATTCTAATTTATTCGAAGTCCTTGAATGCTCATTCTTTTGTTAAGAGCAATGTTTCTGAGTCTATTTGTATTCTCTACAGTAGATCTGAAAGGTGCTTGAGGAAATTAAGGGGTTCTTTTCAGAACTCTATCAGAATTCGGCACATGTAATGAACAGTTATAGCAGAGTGTGAGAGATGCTCACAGAATTAAACAGCTACCACATATCATTAGCATGTGTTGGAAAGCATGGCTGACTTTCTGCTGGCATCCCTCCTCCCAGGAAGGCAATGCATTTGAAACTTGATCTGAATATGTTATTGATTACTCAGCTTTAGGGAATGCAATAGGGAGAGCAGAAAACACCGGATTCTCTTCTGCCACTACACCATTATAAGGCTGAAGCAAGACATCTCCTCTTGGTATTCATTCATTCTCCCATATGCAAAATGCTGGACTAATAACGTTATCCTCTCTGAAGACTGATGTGATGCTTAATGAAATACAATTAATGTGTTGGTTTAACTTCATATTAAAAGCAATGTTTACATCTGTAAGGTGAATTTCTGCTTAGCAGGATACAGAGATTAAAGCTATTTCTACAGCTCTGAATCACTGTTCTCCTATTTGCTCAGATCTTCCACACTCGCATGTCTGGAGTAACAGGGAGGCAAAGTAATTAAAAGATGAGCCCGGATTTCTAAATCAGATATAAAGAAGTTGTTTGTACCTCCAAACAGAAGCACAAGAGATGGAGAGACTTCCACTGAAATACCACACTTTGCCTTGAAATCTTTTTTTGTTTGATAGCAACTCTAATTTAACAGTCTTCTTACCATAAGTCTACTGTACTTCTCAATTTCCCCTACACACTTTAGGTATATAAAAGTTGGACAATTTTGCCCATTTTTAGTATGAAAAATAAATTTGGTTTGATACTATTTTCAGACAGAATGAGCTGTATTGTTAACTTCAAAGTTTAACAAAACTCATAGCCAGAAGGTCCATGAAACAGATGTATGAGCCCCAGCACTTCATCTGCCTTTTTACTGGATAAAGGCATGGAGGGCTGGTGGCTGAAGTGGCCTGGTCTGGAACTCCCTCTGGGATTGTTTCTATTCTTATGAATTTAAAAGTAGGATGAAGTGACAGCAAGCAGATGTCTGTGTTTACACGACTCCAGAATAGTCCTCTCTGGAGAGGAGAGGGAAATTCCAAGAAAAAGCTGTGAATTGTTTTAACTCTTTCCGACTGGGATACCACAAAGGCAAATCTTTGAATATTAATGTCTTTGTTGTGGTTTAAACAAAACTGGTGGTTTTATGTGGGAGTTGCCAGGTGAGGTTCAGACATAACATTGTGCTGGATTTCACAGGATGTGCTTCTCTCTACCACCAACTGATGGACAGTGAGATTTGGGATTTGACAAAATCTATGTAGCATTTCTTAGTAAAAGGAGTATTCCACTTACTGCTTTAGTATATGGTTACTGAAAAGGTCTGTATCCCATACCTCTTCACAACTAGAATCATCAAAGTTATTAATTTTACTCACTCTTTGGGACTCAATATGTATAGATATTACTTGGAACTTTAAAACCAATTTTTCTTTACCATTTTAAAGATCCTTAAAACCTGCAACTAGTAAAATGAAATAATAATAACCAAAGTATTCAACAGGACCTCAGGACAAAAATAATGAAGCAGGAGTGTGAAAACTGCAGGCAGATGATTGCAACAACAATATTATTATTAAAAAGATGGTCACTGGCAGCTCCCATCCTGAGACTGACTGTCGGAAAAGCTCAATGGAATTAACTTCCTTGTTTCAGCCATCAGCAAGTTTAGTTTGAAACACATTTAAACTATGCAATCTTAATCTGATTTGGAAACACTTGTTTCTGCTTTGTCAGAACTAGGAAAGTGATAGTTCAGAATGGAAAAATCTTTTTGTGATACAGCTAGTTCCGAATAATAAATTGTTTATTTTATAATAAAATAAATAAATATATTAAACAAAAAATTTTTGGTAGCTTAAGTCACAAAAGAGTGGAAGTCTTTTAAGAGAGAAATATCTGGTTCAAATGAAGTGTCAGCCACAGAAAGTATATGGGAATAGCTGGTGGAAAGTGACTCCAGAGCAAATGCAAGGCTTGGTCACAATGTTGTGGAACCTGTGAAGAAAGAGAGTAAGGGAATGAATACAGGTCTTACCTTTCTTCAGCTTTTTACTCTTTCGTGTCCCTTATGGAGACACTTGTTACACATTCTGGACTCTTGCCCATGGTCTGAGCTGATGCTTTGTGATATTACAAATGACTGAGAAAGACTCGTGCAAATGGTGTTTCTGAAGGTGCAGACCCTTTCACTGGATTGTCTCCTTGCCATGAGGTGCTGGAGGGGCAAGGGGGCAGTACTGATGATCCTCACCAGGCCTGAAACTGGATTATTTATTTTGGGATGCTTACCTAGAAACAGACTAGTTGCTGTTAAAGCCTTGTCCAGATGTGTTTCTGCTGCTTTTCTCTGATACATCAATACAGTTAGAATGACACCAGAACCTTGCTTTTTCCTTCTGCTTATTGAAAGGTTTCAAGACTGAAAGCAGTTCTGTAGCAGATACTCTGTCTGTTCAAAAGCTTCTGAAGTAGGATTTAGCACTGAAGTAACTGGCACTGGACTGAAGTTGAACTATCTTTTTTAACTGGCAGTAAATGATTAAGCATATTGAATAAAAAAGGTTCCTAGGCAGACAACCTTTTTATTTCTGCTGCTCACCAAACTCACTGCTCTCAGAAATGCACATCTGCTTTCTTGTCATTCATGGATTTAAAAACAGTAATACATCCTTGCTGGAGCAAGAATACCTGATTTTATGCTTTCATGAGGTAGTTCTCCTCCATCCAATTTGGTGTACTATCAACAAGGATCTCCTCAGTGGAAATCTAAGTATTTAAGAGATGGTTGTATTGGGAAGCTACCAGAAAGAACTGGGATCAATGCAACACTTTCCCTGTGCCTTCTTCTTACACACCTTTTCTATTGTCTTTTTAGAGTGACTTTGCCTGGGTTTTTTTTTGCCTGTTGCTGAATTTGCAATGTTTAACACAGATCTGAGCACCACTTGTCTGCATGTTCAGTAGTGGCCTTTTTTTATTAATCTGTGATGGGTGGCCACTATGGCAAGGGCATGTCTGTGTTGTACAGTTCTCACTGCACATATGACAACAAAGTCTACCACACAACCACAGCAGGCTCATTTAGATGAGTCGGGGGGAACTGTGTGACTTTACTTGTTGTCACAGTTTTGCCATCTCCAGCAATGTAAACTAACAGGACCTGTAGTGACTGAGTGTGGTGGGTGGTTGGATGACACCAATTCCATCAACCCCTCCAGCAGAGCCCTGCAGGGTGGAGTGAGCCTATTTCAATGGAAAGGGCAGGGAAGGGATGCTTATTTCCATGGAACATCAATGCAGAAGAGCCTTAACATATGGCTGCTGTATGGACAGTACTGAAAAAAAACAGAGGAGGAAAAAAGAGACAGCAGAAAACCCTCTGGAGAGGAAAAAATAGGTTAAGACTGCCTAAATTATCTTCTCTGGATAGAGTTGGGTGGGGGTATGTGTGTTAAAGAAAAACAACCCACTTTTGGTAGGTCCCTTTAAACTGTTTGCTTGAAATATAAAGTACACAAAGCCTTGTGGATATGTTTAGTAATGCACCAGAATCTAGTTTTCAGGCTGTAAGAGGACAGAGACTTGGTTAATGTGTACTGGGACGATCTAATAGCAGAGATAAACTAAACTGGGCTATTACCAGTTGTACATTCACAAAGTAGAGACAGTAACTCTTTCTTCCTCACATCACAGCCGTGAGGATGACAGGCTACAGGAGAGCCAATGTATAAAACATGCAGCAACTGTTGCGAGAGGAAATTAAAGCGTGTCAGAAAATGCAACCAGATTCAATAGACATCTTGAAAACAGGGATTCAAAGGTTCTTTGCACAAGCTTTCTGCAGGCTTGGAATTTTATTTTAGAAGCTATTTTAAGCACAGGAACACTGCTGGTAGTGTAAGCTGTCTTCAGTTCCAACAGGGACACAATTTGGCAGTTCATTCATTTGCAAACAGACATCACAGTTTCTCAACCTGTTGCCCATAGTGCACAAACAGCTTTCTAACATCTGGAAATCAGAAACCCAGTAATTTTCCTTAGTGTAATTTGATTGCCATAGCAACCAGAAGGCTATTAAAAATTTACAGGCAAGGGCAACAGCCTTAGGAAAGTGCAATGGCAAGTAATCAATAGCTTCTCAGTGCTTTCTTATAGTTATTAACTCATGTTGTACACTTGGACCATTTGCAGATGTTAATTCTCCCTTTTATCTTTGTGACAATCCCTGAGATTTTCAAATCCTGTTTTTTCTTAGCTTAAAAAAAAAAAAAAGAGACAAAGAAACTAGACTTCACAGACAAGTGGTGAAGACAGTCTCTTCTGCAAACTCAAACGCAGGAATAGTAACATGTTAGTTTCCAACATCTGTTACAGAATACAGCTCAAAGCTTTCTTTTACATTAACCTAAAAATCTTCATAAAGACACTGGAGGTGGTGGTTTGATTTTAGACCACTGCAATTGCTACTTACAATCCAATTATCAATGATACTACTCCCTAGCTGGCAATTGGTACTTTTTAAAGCTTATGTTAGCTCTGTTATTTGTGCTTTATGCTGTGCAGTCATCCACAGAAGCTGTCAATTGGCTTGATTCCTCTTCCCTTGTTTTAACATTAGCTCTGTGATGCTTGAAAAGAGAATGATTTGCATCAGAGTGAAAGAGGTTTTGTTCTTCCCTTTACTGGCATTTATACTAACAGTTGCATCAACATCATGTTCAGCAGTTTGAACTCATAGGAATTTCCTCATGCACACAACAAAGATTTAAACCCATTGACTCTACAGTAACAGCTTTTAACTACCTTAAATACACAACAATTAGACTGTGGCAAAATACATACGGATACCAGAAGGTTTAAGTGTAGTTTAATACAGCATCAAACAGCATGAGTACTACTACACAGAAGCAGGGTAGTACATGCAGATTTTTGGTGCAGACTATAATTGCAGGAGTGTCAGCAGCATAAAAAATTTCACTCTGGAACTGTACTGGTATGACTCCTTTTAACTGCAGGAGTTACATTCTTGTATACAAATGTTTACATGAACAGTTCAGAACAGCAATGTCCAACAGCCACAGACCAGCGAACAGAGGGCAGTGGAATTCACCTGTGATTACACTGCAGAAGATGCTGATGAAATTTAAAATCCAAGATGTGCACTAACCAACCCCCGATACAGTTTGAACCCCACAAAGAGCTGGCGAAGCGAAGTGAATTACTATTGGTCTCAAAACACCTCCTGGGCCCTGCTGCACGGGAAGGGCAAAAGCCTAGGGGTAACCTCTAGGACAGGAAGGGTGGCCACACACCAAACATCTGGCCAGCTGTCTATAGCCCAGGAGGCAAAGGCTTCTTAGTGTCATCAAGGAAGCAATGGGGATGAGATTCAAAAACCCTTTTTTGCCGGATCGAAAATAGTTTAAAGGGGATGCCTAGATTTGAGGTCTAACACTCAAGAGCTATTAATTTTGTAAAAGTAAATTCAGAAGTCCAGGTTGAGAAATTATTGTTAAATTTTAAGTCAGCAAAGCACATATTTAAGTGAAAATGGCAGGAAATGAAACTGAATCAGTTTGTGCCTTGTGAGACATACAGACCAGAAGTTACTTTAGGCAAAAAAAATTTGGTTGCGAATTAATTACTGAATGCTGAAACTGTATTACTGTTGAGTGTAAACACAACTTTATTTCTTTAATTTCTTATGCTGTAAAAAGTTGTTTGAGCCATCTCAAATGATAAAAACGTTTATCTAGTTACCTATGTCAATTGGTATGCAAGTTTCTGAAAGCCTGAGACATGAAAATCATTACATGATTCTTCACCAATCAGTGTGGGCAATCCTCCCTTTTCTCTGCCAGTTCCAAAAAGAGAGAAGGAAGGCAAACACCAAGATTTGGGGAAAAGAGAACAAAGTCTTTACTCTTGAGAATTTTGGAAAATATTCTAAAAACGAGTTTAATTCATTACAAGACAGTCATGTATAAAAGCACTCGTATGAATTTGGATTCAGAGCAATCGCTAGGCAGAGGAGTTAACTGCAGTGCTGGTAAAAAGCACTGACAGATAAATGGATGATAGAATTTTCAAGCTGTAACACTAGATACTTACACATCCCAACTGCATGAGCAAATCCTCTGACTTCAGTGAGGTTACTCAGAAGTGCAGCTTGAAAACCAAACATACTATAAAAAACTCTTCTTTAGAAGGAAGGTGAACAGCTACTTGTACAATTTCCATATCATGCATTTTTCAAATGCTCCCCCCTCTGAAGTCTAATGAAACAATTTATATAAAGTTAAGAACACAAAGATGTCCTTAAAAAGAAAAGTAACCTGACTGCAAAAGTAGTTATCCATTCTGCTGACCAGACACATTTTACCTAGTAAGTGTTCCCAGTTTTGACATTATGGAAATACTATATCTCAATGCATTACTTCTAATTCTAAAGAGGAGGAGTTTGACATGAACTTTTAAAATTCCATTTTAATTAAAATTTTACTATTCTAACTTAAATATTTAACAATTTCAGTGTGTGTACTGAGTGGCACAGAAGAATGAACAGTCCACATTATAAAGCTGGAATGAAAACTCAAACCGGAAGTTTGAACTATTATAGTGCACATCTTGGGGTAACTACCCACCCACTGTATTGCTGCATTACACATGTACTCAGCTGATTTAAGTTCAGTTACTGTCACATCAGCAAAACTTAGTAAGTGATGCAGTTCACTCTTACAGACAGGAGCAAACAGCAACAAATGAATTAATTTTTTGCTGGAAGGGTTAGTCACAAGTTACACAACTTCTTTACAACAACTAAAGAGAAAGTCAAATGGACTTCAGAGACAAACACAAGGCAAACAAAGCAGAAAGGGAAAGTGTATGAACCCAAACTTCTGAAAAATGAGCTAACTTACCTTAAAATCTAAGAAGTCTGTTGAAGAAAGAGCAATGCCCATATACTCGGTGTGTTCATTACAGAAGAATCCCTTCATTAACACAACAAGCACTACTTTGTTCATGGGCTCATGAAGAAAGGATGTATTTTGTGCTTTACATTTTATCATCAGATGCTATTTCCAGAGTCATACTGTTACTATGAAGTGGCTTCATTAACAAATGAGGAAGTGATATATCCTCTCTCCATCAGAAACATGTGGGGAAAAAGAATGTTTGCCATATGGGAAAAATTAAAAAAAAACTGGTGAGGAGTTAAGTGCTTAAGCTTCCTGGATATCATGGCAAAAAAGGCAAAGCTTAAATTGGCTTTAAGTACATTATATTTATAGTTCTGAACATGGGTTCATGCATTTTACAGCTCTTCAACAACACATTTAAAATTTACTGTAATTGTAGAATTTCTCCCAGAAGCCAGAAAGGTGAATCATTTTTAAGTTTTTGGTGCTGATTCTTGACCAAATGATTGGAGTCTTTAGCAGTATAATGTACTTAAAATTGTTGGGTCATATCCTGAAGTGCACTGGAGCAGCAGCTTAACAGACGGCATTGTGGAAGGTCTGCATGGATTAAACAGTGCTTCAAGATTATTTCCTCAGTTCTCTTTCTGGAACATTTACCTTCACTGATGTCTGACACCTGGTTCCAGGAGTTAAGAGTTATTACCAGAGGAGTCTGGCT
The DNA here is from genome assembly GCA_014706295.1 of Lycocorax pyrrhopterus obiensis. Taxonomy (NCBI): domain Eukaryota; kingdom Metazoa; phylum Chordata; class Aves; order Passeriformes; family Paradisaeidae; genus Lycocorax; species Lycocorax pyrrhopterus. The sequence continues at coordinate 54,469,151 of JACSVZ010000002.1, read as the reverse complement.
TTGATGCCTGGGTCAACTGCAATGCCAAAGTGGAAAAATCCATCTTTGCAACGTGCAAGGGCAGCTCATACTGGCTACTGTGTAAGAAGTCCCACCTCTAACAGTCTCTTTTCTCTCAGGAATCCCTTACCTTCCCTTTCTCTCTTCCAAACCCAGACTCTTCTCATGTCCAATTGAGAACACATCATGGCTTCACTCTCTTAAATAAAATCATGTTTCCCCAAGATCACCAAATATTGCAAAAAATAAATTGCATTCAGTCACATAGGAAATGGCAACAAAAAAGGTGACTTGGTTAAGCACACAACCACTTTTCTTTTTTTTTTTGTGAGCTTTACAGCACCTGGCAAGGTTTAAAAAAAAAAAAGGAAAGAAAACTTTACACTTCACTTTTCACAATGACATTGATTAACTTATGTATAAATTCTAAAGACTACAACTTGTCAAGTCATCTCAGTTTCGCTGGTGCCTATTGCAGATAATAATACTGATAGCTGCCATTTAAGGCACAGTTGTTTTGATTCTGGGATGAAGAGTTAACCATTCTTGATATCCAGCAGGCATTATGTTCTCAGTTCTCTGCAGCAGCCTTTTTAGATATAATACTAAAATAACAGGGTCAAATGAGGGAAGACAGAAGTGACATACTTTAGATTCTGGTCCTAAGAGTACAAGAGACTTAGCACATTTCAGCACATTAACCCCCCCTTACAGTTTGAAGTTGTTCCTGAAGGTGGTATTAACCTAATACACACATCTTATGCTGAAACAGATAGAGAGTACAGAGGACTATTCCGCCTCAGCAGAAGACAAGTTACTAAGAACAGTTTAATGGGATTCCCTGTGCTTTTCTACCTAACCATGCCTCAGGACCACAAAAATATGTTTTGAGTATGTAAGAAGCTTAAAAGAATACGTGTATTTTGAAAACCAAACTAATGGTTTTATTTAACAAAGTTTTTACACTCAATCTTGGCTTAAAAGCCAAGATCAACAAACAAATAATGGTATGTTCAACAAAAATTTATCTACTACTGCAGGCTTAACATGGCAAGTTAAGAACATGCCTGCAGCTGGAACTATTTCTTTTTTATTCTAGATTATGATATTCACTACTGGATTTAAGCATGGATCTTCCATGTAAAGACAAGCTCTAAAAAAACCCAACTCATTGCTTTCCTCTTCAGATTAAAAATACAGCATGTACACACACAAAACAATTCTCCTGGCAACGATGCCTGCTGTAAGTAAAAATAAAAAATAATTGAAAAATATAAAACAGATTAAAAAAAGATGCTATGCATGTACTAATGTTAACTGTATAACAAAAACTGTCATTCATTCTGTACTATTCTAGGAGGTGGATCCAGAAAGAACATTTGCATTTATTTAAACTTAATGTTTTATGTGCTCTTTAAATTGCCATTGAACAGACTTGTTACTATAATCCAGAAATTTCTAATATTGATCCAAATATATAGATTTTAAACACAAAAGCAGATGACTTCAGAATTAAGTTTGTGACTCAAGAGTCGGTTCAACAAATTAAATTTTCCAAAACCAATACACTTGTTTCCTGAGATGCCTAAAAGTCATGTTTCAACTACACATTACACTGCAATTAACAAAAATTACTATGCACAAAACCAGACATTAACTACAGCATACAAGCACATTTACAGAAGTCACCTAATTTCACTGTTGTGAACTACTGTGTTAACGTGTACACCTTAACAAAGCTCCTAAAATATTCTTTATACATTACAAAACAAGGATTTACAAAACTTTATTTTATTTCCAAGTTATTTCATTCTAAAAATGTTGAAACATAAAAAATACTTCCTAAGAGACTTTACAATAAAAGGCTAACAATCTGGCATGGGAGAGGTAAGTATATGGAAACTTGTTTTAACAGTCACAAATCAGTCGCTGGTGATAAAAGAACATTTTGTTCTTCAGAGCTGGCAGGCACTTCCACATAGCCAGAAATATAAGTTTTCCTACCACTCCTTTTGCCTCCCATACATAAAAATATCCAATGCAATAAAAAAAAGGTAGGATAAAAGGGTGGACATGTGATGAAATAAAAGTATTATCTAAGGTCTTGATTATTGTTCATCTTGTTTAAGTGTAAAGATTCTGTCCCAAAGTTTTCCTGATAAGATGGAGTTATTTGGCATTTAAAAGTGTTAGCTGAAATACCTCCCTTTTTTACCAGTATATGTTGTTTGCTCACTGCTGTATTGCTGGTTTATGTCTGTAACAGAAACTGGCTCTAGGCCAGCCCATGGGTCCTCAAGCATTGAAGGTCTGTAATAGTTTTCCACATCATTAGACACTCTTTTCTCTCTGCCATGCGCTGTACCAAATGGAGTAGATGTCCTGGGTGATCCCTTTGGAAGAAAACCATCAGGTAAAGAAACATTTAATAGTCTAATTCAAACTAAAAAAAAAAATTAATAAATTTTAAAAGATTTTAAAATGTTTCGTTCTACTGTAGTAGAGCTCTGAAGCTGATTATTAATTGTAATTACTACACCTCGCTTGCATCTTCCTCAGGAAATACTAACTTTAATGTATTTTACTTATGAGTGATGATTTACCAGGATAAGAAAAAAGCACCACCACAGTCTTCTCCAAAATACTTGTTTACATCACTCTGGCACATAGCTGCAGAAAAGCAGCTCGTGCTATTTTTTCATAATCTGTCAACATGTCTAACAAAAGCTGAACAACAAAACCGGGAGTTAGAGACTGCGGAAGAGCTGACAATATTAACAAGAGCAGAAGTCAAGTACTTACAGATTGAACACAGCATTGTATAACTGAAATAGCTACAAAGAATTCACTGGAAAAAAATCCTCTTTCAACCAAACTAGTGTTCTGTGAAATTTGAGAACAAATGACTTTATTTTATATACAATCTCAACGGTAATCAGTGATTTAGTGGGTACTGACTTTTGCAGGGAGCTTTTAATATATATTTTTTTTAAGATCAAGGATCACAACAATTGCTTCTGTAAAGCTGCTACAAGTCTGCAGCTTAAAGAGGGCTGTGACATAAAGGAACTCCTATAATCATTTTCTCCTGTTAGCATCATCCACTGTTCTCCTCAGATTCACTCCTCTAAAAAGTGAGGTTCTGTCTAAAGCTGTATTTATTTAAATTAATTTGTTTTAACCAAAGTTAAACAACCCATAGACATAAACTACACATAGACAATAATCTCCAAGCATGCCCATTGCATTCTGTATGGTTAGAACAACAGGATGCCTTGAGGCTGGTTATCAGATCTTGTAAAGCAGGGTAAAAGCACTTGATTAATGGCTGCTTGCCCCCACAATCCCATCGCCCCTGAAATTTTGCATCAGCTGTGATGGTATTTGAATTTGACTAGTAAGCCCTAACAGCATCTACGTAAATAGATCACATGAAACAATTTCTGAGCAAAACTGAGAAATGATACCATAAAGTGAAAGACCCAATGTTTAGCCAGAAGAGTAGATTTCACTCAAACAGCTTGAACCTAATTCTGCTAATGTGCTGTGGCAGGAACATGTTGATGTGTTTCCAGCAAGAACTTTTCAGGAACTCCTAAAGTTTGATGATAATGGATACATGATCAAATGTGGGAACATCCATGTCTTATTTATAGGGCACTTGTTTCTAATGATTCTTTGCAGTTAGGTAATGTAGCTAAGACAATGATCTCAAAACAGAAGAATTTCTAAAAGGTGGTGAATTACTATACTGTATCAAACACCATGAGGGTCAGAGAATCACCTGAGAATACATCTAAAAACTTTCTAAGGGACATGGAGTCTCCTAGAGTAAGTTGACATTCTCTAGCAAAAGTGACATTTATGTTAAGCACTCACATGTAGTAGTGAAACAGCAGTACACAGTGCACTCTGTCCTAAATAAACACAAATCCCCACCATCTCTAAACCACCACATTTAATGAAGACCTTTTAACTTTGACATTGTAAAATAGATTGAATGTGGAGCTTATTTACTGCTATGTTTAATCTGCAGAAGGCAAAAGAAACCTGAGCTGATATAATGATCTGCAGTATTCAGTGAAGCAGCAAAATAATTCAATGGTAAGGCTCATTTGTATGGATTTATTTAACCTTAAATTTCACTACAATATGATGCAGGTCATCAGTAACACTGACATTACACTGACATTTCAGCTTTTTTGAAATCTAGGAAATTTATTATTATGTAATACTAGATTGAAAGCCTTCAGTACCTGTTAAATTTAGGCATGTAGATGATTTAAGTTTAGAATACTAGTCAGCATTTTCCCCTCTGAATTTTTTTTTAGGGAAGAAAATCAAAATGTGATTATTCACATTATAGGCCTGTGGAAAAGGAAAACAGCCCTACCTGTGTAAGAGAAACCATTCGGTGCAAGGGGCACTATTTGGTACCAAAGACAGCTTAAAAAAACTTTCTATTAGTTGTCACTAATGTCAACAGCCTTTTCTCAACAAACTTTCCTTAAAAAAACAGTCAATCTATTCTCAGTACTTTTTCTCCAGATAACAAATCTCTCTTTAGAGTAGAAAACAACATCTTTTAGTGCTATTCATTAACGTGTTATTGAGTGGAGTAATACTGCCTTGAAACTAGGGACAGTCACTCCCTCTATCAGCTTGCTTCACCTGATGTAATTATAGCTGCTGGCATATGCACAAAACACAAAAATCACAACTGTACCATTTCAAAATGGTGGCATTTCTTTTACTTTCTGTAATAATTTTTGATCCACACCACTATATAGCTGCTGTTTGTAGCTAGTTCACTAATTCCTACTGAGTGTAGGAAACAAAACATTACCACCAAGTGAATTCTAAGTGGAGATAAACACAACAAAGATGAATCACAGAATGGTTTGGGTTGGAAGGGACCTTAAAGATCATCTAGCTCCAATCTTCCTCCCAAGGGCACGGACACCTTCCACTAGTCCGGGTTGCTCAGAGTCCTATCCAGCCTGGCCTTGAACAATGCCTGGGATGGAGCATCCACAACTTCTCTGGGCAACCTAATATCCAATGTAAACTTACGCTCTTACAGTTTAAAGGCATTCTCCCTTGTCCTGTCACTACACACCCTTGTTTCCATAAACATACTTTCATAAAATATAAAGCAGAAGCACCTCTGTGGAAAAAACAGAAAGTGCTGCTAACTACTGGCCACACAAACATTGAGTTAGCCATTTCAGAAAAAAACAAGCTCAGTATGCTTTTCTTCAAGTTTTCTGTTTGTTTCAAAAAATGAAAGTCTGCGAGCACAAAATGAGTACAGAATGCTAATAGCATGACATTAATAAAACACTAAAGTAAACATAAACTGTATTTTGGATTTTCCAATGCACTTTTAAAGGGCCACTTAAGACTTTCATCTCAAAAGTGGCTGTAGCATCATAAATGTCAAAGGCATTGTAGTTCACTTAACAGGATCTACAGAGGAGAGGGGACAATGCACATGCATCACGAGAAATCTGATGCTTAGAAAATGCATAAAGGCTTTCTACCTGAATCTGTTTATGGCCTCATGGGCAGAGATCCTTGTCCACACCAAACCAAATGAGGACTCATGGTTTATGAGACTAACTCCCTCTGTGATTGTCTCTGCTGCCCTCCCAGGCAGAGCAGCTCATGTGTACAGATGTAAAAGCTCAGACTCACGCATTTCTTCAGTCCTGGGCAAAGCTACAGACATTCAATATCCTTTGAGTCTCTGAAGGAATTGCCATCAGGCCAGTGCTCCTAAACTACTCACAAGGTCTAAAGAAGAAAATGGGAGAAGGGAAGATGATGTGACAGTCTGGGACTGGATTCAAACTTGTACCATCTTTATGTCATGTTTCTTTCCTCAGAACGCAACCTGACTTTATGGCAGGTTTCTTACATCAAGAATGGAGCCTATGAACCTATGGGCGGGATCCTGTCCTCAGGTCCTGACATGAAACAGTTCTGACTAAAACTAAAGACACAAGGATTCCTGCATGTTCGTCTGCTCAATTAACTCTAAGGCAGGCCTTGAAAAAAAAACTTAAAGAGCGATCTTTTGAAGGAAAATTAGACATCGATGACATAAATTATCCCTTCAGATTCTGCAGCAGAAATGCCACATGCTTGGCTTTTTCAAAAGGCACTGAGGTTAAGCAATCTGTTGGCTTCCACATCGGGAGAGTCTCTGCTGTTGTGCTGAAGAAAATGTATAAATTTTATAATGAATCCCTTCCACCAACTATGAGATTCCTGAGTTAACTGCATCATAAGCAAAGAACAAAATACTAGTTTTCAATGGACACGTGACAATGCAGTGCAGGCACATTAAGATTTTACTAATCTCTATTAAGATGTGACTTCATCATCATACTTTAATCCTTCAAGTATCAATAAGAGCACAAAAAAAATTTATCATTGTACCGCACGTGTGATTTGTTACACTTTGAAGGTTTCTCTAATATTACATAAAGTCAGTCATATACATAAAGTTGTTATCCTGAGAACTGTCATCCCTGTGTGCATTGCCAGTCACATGCTACAAGTAACACATCTAAAAAAAAGCTTAACTCACAGAACCTGTTGTTGATGGCTTTCAGGAAAACTATACAAACAGAAGCTTTCAATGCAATGCAAAGACTTTAAAATTAGAGTCTATTATTGCAATAGATGTTCTCGTTTCTGCTTAAAGGAGCCTCAGCTTAATTCTCTTTAACAGAGCACTCCTTTTCTCCGTCCGTGTCCCTGAAAACTCCGAGTGTGGATAGGGCAGCTCCCATGATGGAGGACAACACGGGCAAAGTAAAAACACACCGCGCTTCATCTCTGCATTAAAGAAAACTGACCAAAGGGAGGCATGTACAGGAGAAAGAGGTGTTTGCTGCCGTTTTGGGCGGTGCTTAATTCTCTACCCTCACACGCCAGAATACGAAAAAGAAAGCTGCAAAAAGAAAAAGCAAAAGAAAAGCTGCAAAAGAAAGCTTTTGTGTCTCCGCAGCCCGCCAGGCCGGGGGCCCTCTTCCCTTTCCTCATCTCACAGCTGCCTGTGCTCTGTCCGTCCTCTCTACCGCGGGGGAATGGGCGGGGGAAAAACTGATGCTGCTCAGGGAGGGTCAAGCCTCGCTTTCCCCCGTAAATCCTGCTGGCGGGTGGATGCTGCGCTGGCACAAGCCCTCTGTGGGCTACGGGCCCCGCTTAGAAGCAGAAACAGCACCTCCCTCCTTCCTTCCTTCCTTCCCTCCCTCCCCGTATCCCTCTCCGCCTTCCCCATACCTGGAAGTGCCTCTGGAAGCCGCCGGGCGAGCGCTTGTGCTGCGGCGGCGGGTGCAGAGGTGCTCCGGCCGGGGACGCGCCGCCGTACGGAGCCGGGTACCGGGGGCTGACGCTCTGCGGCCTGCGCGGGGTCTGCGCCCCCGGAGAGGAGCTCCCGAAGCGCCCGTAGAACCCGGGGCCTCGGGGCGAGAGGCCGCTGCCGTACGGCCCGGGCCGGTGGCCGTAGGGCGGCGTGTGGTGGGGGCTTCCGTAGCCCCGCGGAGAGGGCGGCAGGGGCCCTCCGCCGGTGGGAGGGCTCCGGACGCCGCCGCCCGCGTAGGGAGGTGTCGGTGCGCGGAATCCCGGCCGGTACATGGCCGGGACAGGCCGGGAATGGCGGCGGGAGCGGAGCCTGTGCAATGGCGGCGCCGCCGCGTCCGCTCTTTTCTCTTCCCCCGCCTCTTCCCCGCCAGGCGGCCGGCAGGTTCCGGCCTCTAAACGTTCCGCGGCGGGGAGGGCGAGGCGCCGTCCATCCCGCCTGGAAGCGGGAGGGCGGGAGAGAGGGCCCGTCAGCTTCGCACAGCGACCTGTGCGCCGACCCCCAGGGGCTCTGCGCGTTTTCAGGCTGAAGGGGAGTCATCTGGAGTGAGAGTCTCCGAAGATGCCTGGTAACTCACGGCGTTCGTGGGCTCGGCGTGGCTGTCAGCGAATGCCCGCCGTTCTACCGCTGCTGAAAAACAACGAGATGAACTCCTGCAAAGCAAAGCGAGTGTTTACCTCGCATTTCATGTCACTTCAGATATGCTTATTGTGCGCCTTTGTTCTGGAGTCTTTTAATGTCCGAGCCTGCAAATGCTACGTGTTACGGCAGTCGCGATTGAAAACACACACAGTGACATTTAAAGAGCACTTCAATGGAAAGGGTTTTCTCCAAAATCAGTTTGAGCTGTGAGCAGTTAGGTGAGTGATAGCTCAGGCAAAGACTCATACAAACTCGTGGCAAAATGCTCTTTTGTAGAACTTCATACTTAGCACCAAGTAAATTTAACAGTGTTATTTATTACCATTCCTGCTCTGTTCTCAGATATATATTAATGCAAATCCTCAACACCTCTGTAAAAAATAGTAAAGGGTTTTTTTTTAATTATTTATTTCTATCTGTACAACAAAGCACTACTCGGTTTTAGGACATTGCAACATAGGAAAATTAAAAAGGGCTTTCAGAACAGCAGTGAACAAAAGTTAACTATTAAAATAAGCAGAATGTTTCTATGCTTTATGTACCAGTCTTGCTTTTCTTTGGCTTTAAATAGGTTTTGGTTCTGGTTTTTTTTTTCAATGGCAACAACTAACTTTATATTCTCAGGGAACTCAGCTCCTCACTATGTTATACAATCTCTCTGTGAAAAAATGAGGCAATATCTTTTAAATTCTAAAATGGAAAGAGGCTAAACCTGGCCATTTAAATGTTTTGATAATCCTTTAGTCTGGAAGACTATCTGTTTTTATTGTGCACACAAGGAATGGCATGTCTACACAAGACAGTTTATCAATGTAAGCAACCAAATCATCTGATCTATCTCATTCCAAAAAAGCACAGTTTAATTTAAACCCTTTTCACACCAAATGAATTAGAAATACATATTGTTGTGCACATGTTGAGTTACACTGGGGTAATTTTGCTGATTAATTTCTTCTTGTTGACAAATCTTTAAGGATCCGTGTAATGCTTTTGATTACACACAGCATGTCCAGTCGACAAATCTGTCATGTAGGGTTTCTCTGTGTTCTTCCTCAGCATTCAGACAGACTGACATGTGACATTTCTGAAGCCTGTGCTATTCGCAATGCTCGTTTTCAAGCAGTCAGAAGTTTTGGCTGCTTTTGAGATACAGCAGTTGTCTTATCGTCACATATTTTACATAAATAAATACTGAACCTCTGTGCAGGCTTTTTCATCCTATTAGAGAGGCAAGAAGACACCGTGGTGTTCCTGTAACAATCCTGCTCTGTCCTAACACGGACTAAAAATAGTCTGAGGGTACTTGGTTCAGGGAAGAGTTGCTCAAAGGTCAGTTCGAGCTAACCCTTCCATAGCTATGCCCAGCTGAAGGTACAGCTTACAGTGTAGGTAATATTGCACCTTCAGTGGCGGAGAACTGGGGTGAAGGATCTACCTCGTGCCGGTGAGCGGATGTACTGGCATCCAGTGCGGCTGCCTACCTTGGTAAGTGCGGAAAACCCTTCGGGGTGGTGCTGGTGGGGGGCGGTATTCAACTTTTATTCCACCTTGGCAGTGTTGTACGTCACGGTCTGTACGCCGAACTGGAAGTACGAATTTCCAGCCATCAAACAGCGGAATTCCTGCCGCAAACATCTCCTGCTTTATGAAGTCCAGCCCGGAGTCCTTCATAGGTCACGAGAGGCGCACGGTCCCGCCGCTACCGCGAAGGGGGAACGCGGCAATCAGCCGGGACCGGGACCGGGCTCGGGCTCGGGCTCGGCGCCACCCGCGCGTGCGCGCCCCCCGTCCCGAGAGATCCAAGGCTGTCCCGGGAGCGGGAGGGGAAGGGGGCGGTGGCGCGGCGCCTGCGCCGAGGGCTCGGTGCTGTCTCGAGTGGCGGGGATGCTGCGTGCCGGGCTGGGAAGAAGGAGCCGGTGTTGCGGAGGTCTCTGGAGGAGCCCGTGCCCCGCAGCTGCCGGCGGCAGCGCCAGAGCCCTGAGCGCTGCCTCTGCCTCCCCCTCCCCGGGCAGCGGCGGCGGGGCGCGGAGCGGAGGCGCTCCCCCGGCAGGTACCTAGCTGTGCCGCGCCCTCCCCCTCCTCCTCCACCTCCTCCTCCTCCTCCGCCTCCCCTGTCTGGCCGCGTCGGGCCCCTCTGTCCGTGTGATCCCGCCGGGCTCGGAGGTGGTGCGGCTGGGGCGGGGGTCGGAGCCGCTTCGCTGGGGCGGGCGCGAAACACCTGCGGGAGGCTCCTGCGAGGGGGTGGCGAGGGGGTCCCTGCGCGGCCGAGCCGTGCGGAGCGCAGCCCCTGGGCAGCCCCGGCGCCTCGGACTTTGCACCGCGGCCGTGCGCGCTGCCCGCGGGACCGCGTCGCTTGTGACACGGAGCGTGTCGGCTCTCCGGGCAGCCTTGGCTAATGGCATGCCCTGTTCCAGCCTGACTTTTTTGTGAGGTTACCAAAGTGTAACTGCGTACAGTTGTGCTTTTAAAACTTTTTTTTAAAAATGAAATTAAATAAACCCAAGCTGCAACAAAGTGATCGTTCTCTGGCTTCAAGTTTCTCTGTTATTAAATAACAGAAAAATAGTAACAGTAGCGTTACTAGCGGCACTAGAATCGGAGGAAGTTTGCAGTTCTGCCTCCCACTAAGAGCATACCAAGTGTGTCCCGGGCGGGAGTGTGCTGTGAATTAGTCCACGGTAGGGATGGACTTGATTATAACTTGCTGCATGGATAAAGTAAAAATTTGTGCAGTCAAAGTAGAGACACTAGGCTTGAGCAGTCATGTATTCTGGAATTGAAAGTAATTGGAATGCGATCTGTTAATTTGCATTGTTGCAAAAATTAATTGGCTCCCTTCTAGGTGCCCTCTTCTGTCACTTACAAGTATAATGGAAATCTTTCAGGAATATGACACAAGAATTAATTTCTGTTCTATGGAATGATCTCTCTGTTTTATGGTTTTTCATATGGTTAGGCTGGGTCAACCTTGGGACAAGCTATTGAGCTTAACTAAAGAATGTAAATCATATTGAGATCAAGTGGGTCTATTTATTCGTAATCAAGTTATTTATGAAAGATACATATGACAGTCTAATTCACAATAAATTCAAGCATCATGGGAATCGAGAGTTTACACAGGGGATATAGTTAGAGCTGGGAGAGTGATTTTTCATTCAGTCATCAAGTTACTGGTATAAATAAAAGCAAAAATACAAGAGAAAATGTGAGTTTGCATGTTAGAAAATTCAGACTGTTGAGTCAGAATTCTAACGAAGTCTAACTTTGGGTGTATGCCTGCTTAGGAAGCTAGTGATGAAAGGAAAAAACCCAGGAGATGTTTCTAGTTAATGCTGATCAATTCTGATCTCTTGTGCTTGTTTATGATGTGGTTTTGTTTCTTTTTGTTCCTACAATAGATAGCACTGCCTTATGCAGGATTCATGTACCAGAAGTGCTGTTTCTCTGATGTCAAAAGGCTTTCTACTGCAGTTTTTTCAGCAAATTAGTGTCACACTGGAATACAAATCCAGCGCCTATATATTTTTTTGGTGAACATCTGTATTCTTCTATTCTGAAAAGACTAACAGGTCTATTAATTTCCTCAATTTTCAAAAGCAAACTTTTGATCTCTCTTCTTTCTTGCATTTCTTCATCATTGTGGACATCTGTTATTGACTAGCATTAAAAGAAAAAAAAAATCACAATGGTCGGTTTGTCTTCAGAGCAGCAGTTGTTCTCTCCTGTTCCAGCTAAGGAAGAGTCCTAATCCCTGAATGGAGTTTTAGATGATGCCATAATGTGAGTGATATGATAATTAGTAAGAGTTCATCAGTTTTAGTTATGCATAAATACTTATTTACAGCCTAATCTTAACATTTCATAGGCTTTTTTTGAGAAATATCTTTATGTATTCCTACAACTTGGCTGCAGGTAGAGAACCTGTTGGCTCTGAAAAGTTCCTAGTGTTCTGGTAGTGTATCTGTGAGTAGCCCTAAATATTGGCTCAGGATGAGAATAGGTGAGCTATTAAATAATAAAGTGCTCTAAAAGGTGTGGAAATAATAGAGGAAGGTGAACCTTTTTTAACTGAAATTATGTCTTTTTAATTTGGGGGGAGCTTTAGTAAAGCTTTTGACATATTTTTGGTAAAAAAGAGTAATGTTTTTGTGGAGCAAATGGTGCACCCAGCTTGATAAGACTGAAGTTATACTGGAGGGTCTGTGGTGTTTTCCTGGCACAACTGTTTTCCAACGTCTGGAATTCACGGAGGTGTGGAGCACTGAAGAGAAGTAGCAGCCTGAGATTTTCCTAAAGGCTTTGAAAGTGCAAAACACATGGCCATTCTCAGATGTGCATGTTTTCAACATGCTGCTCGATCTGCATGTTGTATTAAAACCTAAAACCTGTTAAATGGAAATCTCCCTGGAGTATTTGGTAACAATGGAGGAAAATTCCTTAAAGATGAACAATGGGATGCAAGTGTCCTCATTGAGAGCAGTACAGTTAATGAAAATACTTTAGCAGAAGCCTTGAATTTCAAATGCTGCTTCAGTTCTCTGTAGCTTTTTTTTTACCTCTCTCTTGATATACATCTTCTTCTTCCCGTATGTAGGAAGGAGAGTTATGAGGGTGACTGAAGGGTGGTTCAGGTCTAATGGAGTGAACGTGGAGCAGGTGATACAGGCGTGCACTGCTGTATGATACGGGAGATGCACCACACTGCCCTGCAGGCTTTGAATGAATGTGGTCTCTTTGATTCCCACCCTCTCACTCCCCCCCCCCCCCTCCCCCGCCCCAAGTTTTACATCTTTCTCTTACTGGGACAAGCGCCAAAAAGAGATGCTTGCCACCAGCTGGTACGTGTCATTTTAGTGGTGTTACTGGCCAGATGCTTTTGTTTTGTGTGTGATATGAGACCACCTTCCAAACAGTAACCAAATGACCATCCAGACCGGGTGATGAAGTGTTTCTGTCTCCAGCCTACAATTAAAGACTGAGTGAGAGGAAGGTAAGCCAAGGCCACCAAAGAAATAGTTGGCCAACCTGTGGTCTAGACTGTGAGATTACTTGCTCTGTCTGTGATGTTTATTGCCATTACTATGGTTTCTTAGACCTGGTCAGGTTGGAAAAGGTGAGGGAAAGGAAGAAAGCATTGTGATTTCCTAATAATTATCTTGCATGTGCAGCTGCCATTGAAAGAGTATTTCCTTGGCTCGTATATTCTGCCTTAAGCTTTGTAATGGGGATATTCTTTGTGTGTGTGTGTGATGCAGATGGATAGGTCTACACAGGTCAAAACAGTTTGTGAGCTCTGCTATGCTTCCCTTTGGTCTGCTACCCTTACTTTTAGTTTGTGTCATTCGGTTGTTGCTTGCTAAAACACTTTTGTTGTATCTTTCGTCAGATTAGTCTTTAAAAATTGTTTGAGTGTTTGTGGAAGGCACATCTAAAGTACCGCTATAAAGCAGCTTTATTGTAGAATTGCTGGGGAGTTAGAATAGGTTATGAAATGTCAACCATAAGGTTTTCCAACTTTGAAAGACTTTACTAATGTGGTATACTCCTAATAACCAGCTTGTTCAGAAAGCTTTATTATAATTTATTCGGAGAGGGAGATGAGGGAGGATGATGAGAGAGTGTCATAAAAACAATGTGTTTTATTTTTTTTTAAGATCTAAGTCACTGTTTTTTGTTTCCTGTCAGGTGCTAGTAATGTAAAGCCATTGGATGGTGTGAAAATTCTTGATTTAACAAGGTTTGTGTTTTGTCTGTCATTTGTAACAGTGTGTCTAAATGCAAATATTCTGATTTGAAAAAATTTAAGAAAACTTTTTTTTTTTTTTAATATTAAAGGGTTCTTGCAGGGCCATTTGCCACAATGAATTTGGGAGATCTAGGGGCTGAAGTTATCAAAGTGGAAAGACCAGGTAAAATTTTTATTTGTTTGTTTTAGATATAGTAAGAACTAGGTATTATGCGCATGCGTGTGTGTATATACACGTATATATATAAAGTAATGACTTTGGGTAATTAGCTTCTAATTTAATTTTGTGTATTTTTATCTTAACACAGTGGTTTTCTTCTTCCACTCAGCACATGCACTTCTTATCCAAAGAGTTGCTAAGGATTGGGTAATGGTAAAAAAATGCTTCATTCTTATGGTATATTTACACTTTTTAGTTTGTAAGACCATATACGAAGAATAACAAATTGCATGGCATTTGGGTCTTTTTTAGAAATAGTCCCCTCACTTGACTCTTAGTTTTATGCATCATAATGCATTTGAGGTGTGTAATTATTCCATAGCAGCTGCGCATTATGTGATGTATTTTTTTCCTTTAAGTTTCCATATTTTAAGTTTCCCTTTTCTGGTATTACTAGTTTTGAAACTAGTTGGTGAAAATAATCGAGATACTAAACAATTACACTCCCTATATTTTGTAACATAACGGTCTATAATAATTTATAACATAAATTGAGACATTAAACATACTACATTTCTATATTTTATTCATAATAAGAAATATTGAATGATTGAACATTTAATGAAATGCTGAATGTCTGACAAAGGTTTTGCTTTATCAATCTATAGGTCATCCTTATTTACTGACCATTGTTATAAAGGTTTTCACTTCTGTGACCAGGCAAAGGAACATGAATTTTGTAATATCAGATTAGACCAATACTGATTGTAATCCAAACATCTATGTAGTAGGAATGGAGCAATGTCAGCAATTAAGTATGAAGTAATGGGTTTGGAGCTTTGCATTGTTTGTGATCGAAGGAGAAGGGCAGCTTCAGCATTCTAAATTTCAAACATTTTAGAATGCGAGTAATCCTCTCTTTCTGTGAGAAGATGTCTACTTTCACAGGAGTATTAATCCAAAAAGAACGGTAGCCCCACTAGTGTTCTACATGGAAAGTATTACTGAAATGTTTGCTTTGAATCACTTAAAGTACTCACACAGAGAAGAAGTTGCCCCTGCTCCCCTAAGCATCCTGCTTGAACCAAAATAGTCTTTTGAGATATTAAACAATACAAATGTTGATAAGCAATTTATATATTTGCATAACTTCTGCCACTGTAGGTCTTCAATGGCTGTAGATATTTGTGTTAGTGTAGTGTATAGCAGAATTATGACAGTGGCTATGTAACATAACAACCAAGGTTCTTCAGCTTGTTTCCGTATCCATGCCAGTATCAGTCTTCTGTGTTGGCTCACTAAGGAAAGTTTTCAGTTATGTGAAGTTAACAAGTAGACAAAGTCTAGATATTGAAATACAGATAGGAATGCGCATGCTTCCTAACACTCAGGACAGTGATTCTATCTGAATTTGAATTTAGCTTTAATTCTATTTAAAATAGGTTGGTAGTTCTCATGAAGTTTAAGAAAAGTTAAAAATGGGAAATTAAGCATAAATGATACAGTGATATCAGTGTCTGCAGCCCATTTAAGGCAGGATTTCTGGAAGAGCTGGAGGTGGGGCACTGCACCAGCTATAGTAATTTCTTCTTTTATTGGTGTTGTGCAGCATGCAACTTAATCAGTTGTTCTCTATCAGTGGTATCTTGATGTTGTGTCTAGAGTGTTTCAGGAATAGCTTACTGACCATGTGAACTGTGACTTGGTGCAGGCAAGAGCCTCTACTAAATTCTTCTGGCTTGACTAAAAGAATTGCATTGTATCTCTACTTTAATTTAAAACAAACAAACTATCGAAAAACCTCCAACTCTCCTTTCCCCAGCCTCCCCAAGAAAGCAACCAAAATACCAACCCACAAGTAAAAAACAACCAAAAAACCTGCAAATACACTAGTGGTGTGTGGCTGTATTAGTATTTTAAGACTAAATGGAATCTCAGCGCTAGCAAAAACTTTGTTCACTTTGCTTAATTGCATTCACTTTTAGGTGGTTTTTGATATAAATATCCTAAAATATATGTGTTAAACTAATATTTGTCTTGCCTGCTGGATGAAACTTAGGTGATTTAAATGTGATATTGGAGGAAAGCCTTTTATTCTTTTTATTTGTTTGCTGTGTTATATTGGACAACTATGAATATGTGATGGTATTTCTTTCAGGAGCTGGTGATGACACAAGAGCCTGGGGCCCACCTTTTGCTGGGACAGAAAGTGTTTATTTTCTCAGCATCAATAGAAATAAAAAGGTAAATGGGGTGTGGAACTAAACATGCTTTCTGTAACTATAACTGAATATATAACACTTCTTAGTTTGATTCTTAACATATATAATGGAGCAATACTTACATTGACCTACAGTTATGATGAATACATTTCAGGAGAAAATCCGTAGTTTTTTAGCACAAAAAAGGTTGCAAATCTCTGGTATGGTGCTGTAGGCAGCTGAGGCAAAATGAAAAAGCGAGAGTGCTTGTGCTGGTCTTCAGTTGCTGGTGCTAGTTAACTGAGAATGAAACATGCTGAAAGTAAGGGTTATTTTATTTGAGTGATCAGTTTTTTCAGGTGCATCAGCTCAGTTGACCTGTGTCAGCTGGCAGCTGGAGCTGGAAGAGTGCTGCCATTATACCACAGCGAGGTTGGCTAAATCTAGCTTGTGAAACTTCGGGATTAATGTGAAGTTTTGTGACATGCCTGAATTGTTTAATGGCTTGTTACCATTGAAACTAATGTTTCTGGTGTCCCCCCGTGTACTTGCAGTAGTGGGTCCTGTGTGTAAATATATAGTGAACAGGCTGCACATCTGTCAGACTGGTTTTGGTGCTTGTCTGATCCATTCATGAGATACAGTTCAGCTTGCTTTGCTGGGAGAATTTTTTTTTTTTTTTTAGGAGGAGGTGGGCTATGTGTTAAATTTTATTTATCCAAATTATCTCTAGTGTGAAATTTGACTGTTGGTTATGTTTAGAAGAGGCTGATAATCCCTTTCATATGATTTTCCACATAAATTACTGTTGTATTTTTTTTTTTAATCCCCAGAGTATAGCTATCAACATGAAGGATTCAAAAGGAGTAAAGCTAATCAAAGAGGTAGGTTTTGATAGCATGCAAGGTGTGCTATTTTGTATTGTTGTGATCCTGAGTGATAAGGGTTAAACTCTGCATTTCAAGTATTAATTTGATAATTTAGAAGATCTATGTATGCAGTAAATTTTGTAAATTACATTATATATCTTCTGTACTCCGTGCTTTTGGACTCAATGTTCAATGTAACTTCTAATGACTTTAGATTTAAATTTACATGAAAATGTCATCAAAATCTTCTAATGAAGTGTTGTGAGGAAAAGCCTATTCCGTTCCTGTTACTGCTGCTGTATTTGATCTTGCTGTACTACTGCATTAGAAAGATTCAAGATGGACTGATCTGATGAAGTCAGTGAGCAGTTTAGAGGAGATGCTGGACCCCAGTAAATGCAGTTTTTTTAATGTTACAGTCTATTCATGACTTCAGTTGCTGTATCTCTTTCTGAAAAAACACTGTCCTGTAGGTGAAACTTAGTATTTGTTTCTTTTTCAGTATTTGACTTCAGGGTCTTTTAAGGTGATCCATTTCTCTATTTAAAAATAACAAAAGCATCAAATTACACATTTTGTGAAACTTGTGTTTTGTTATCCCTTTATTTACTGGTTGTTGAGAAATGCAAGATCTGCTACTTGCTACTGCTGTGTTTTAAGCCCTGCAGGAGTAGCAGCTGACTTCTGTTACTTTTTGTTTCAGTATCAGTTCCAGTCCCTTTTTCACTTTGAGTCTGTGTGTGTCATGCAGTAGGTGGAATTTGTCTGGTAGTATTTTTTGCTGGGAATATTGCATGAATTAAGTTTTCTGATGCTTTTGATTTGTTAACTATGCAAAGGTACTTCATATGGAAATCTTTGGAGATTATAAGCCAAGGATTCTACAGTGCCTTTTCTTTTTGCAGAACAGAGCAATTTATTGTTGATTTGTTATGGAGCTGTATGTTTATCTTCACAAAAATTTGGAAGCAGAAATTTTCATTTAGAAAAACTTTGCATGGTGTAACATGAACATATTTTTGGATAAACTAGTCATATTCTAATTAAGTGCTATAAAAATTTTTCCTCTCATGGAAGAAGACTAATTTGTTATTTGAGCTTTAAAAATGGTGAAAGAAAAACTGCTCAAAGTGTCCACTCATTCCACATGTGTGGGCTCAAGGTGTTTGAAGAGTTAAAGGCAGCTGGGCCTATGAGTCAAGATGAGGTGGAGGAAAAAAATGGCATCACCTGTTAAGTATTTACCACACTAGCTGTAAAAATGAGGAGACTTTAGGTGACAAAGTAATTTCTTATATTTTCTATCCTTTTTTAAAGTTGCTTTAATAACCACTGTAGCTTTCTGTTCCTTAAATCGATGCCACCCCTATCTGTGATATAGCAACATTGAGAGCTGATGAAGCTCTGTTTGCCATGCTACTTGTGGAGTTGTTCGTCATTCTGGTTGATACTGAGTGATGTATTTTGAAAGCATTTGGTGCAGAGGTCTTGACATTCCATTATTCATCTCAAATGAAACTTCTGTTTGGAGTTTTGTCAAAAAGTGTGTGTGAAGGGAAGTTATTTATACCAGGCTTTTGTTTTCAGTTGTCTCGTGCTATCATCTGGACAGATGTGTACAGAATTGAGCACTGTTCAGCATTGTGTTTGTTACTATGACAAGTAGTGTCCATGCCTTTAAAGCAGCTGATGACAAGCATAAATTGGTGTTTCTGACATTGCTTACTCATACGTAAGTATGAGTTGTGTTGCCAGTGTAAACGCTACAAAGAAATGTAATAAGGTTATAATTTTTTACCTTTATTAAGAAAGGTATTATGGTTAGAATAGATTTTATTTCCTCACATATATTGTATAGGTGGAAGAGGGCAAATCTCAATTTAGAATCATGTTAAAAACAGGAGCAGAGAGTCTTCAAGTATATGACAAAAGCACAGGCTTGATCATTAGTCAGTAGTATCAAGTGAGCTGAAGAAATCTGTTAATCAGGAGTCCCAGCTGCTTTTCATCTTTGGCACAGCACTACAAAATATTTTTTCAAGGGTCTATTCTTTCATAAATGATTACTTGATTTCCACAGAATGATTCTTGTGTCTTCTTTATTTCTTTATTCTATATCACTTGTAGCTCTTTCTTCCCTTTTAATGTCTTTGGCTGACTGTTAACTACTTTCCAAATATTTGTCTGTCTTCCTGAATGAAAATTATTTTTTTCTCTTCAGTGATTTTATACGTGCCAGTCCCATGCTCTGACATCTTTTTGTAGTATCTCTTTAGAACATTATTTATCAGTTATTGTCAGAAACTCATTTTGAGAACCTTGAGCATACTTCTCTCCTGTGAATTACTCAGCCTTAACTAATGAACTTTTTTTTGTTGTTGTTCATGAAGAACTTGGGACTTTAATTGGCTGGGAGCTGATGGCACTACTTCTCTTCCGCTATTTTTAGCTGATAGGTCAATGCATGCCATACATTGCTCTCTTACTTGATAAAGCAAACTACTCATATATATATATATATATATATATATATATATTTGTTTGTATGTATGTGTATGCAGATTCTTCTCTTTAGGGTTCTTGTAAAAACCAAAACCACAAAACACAAAAAAATCCCCAAACAAACAACAACAAACCAAGAAAACACCAACCAAAAGTTCCAAAAGGTATGCATGGTTTCCTTTATGAAGTTAGTAGCATCATTATTTGTTATTCAATTTAATGACTACTTTGGCATGAACTGTGCTGTTTCTTATTTCCTGAGGCATAGATGTTGAGCCTGTCAGTGTCCTTTCTGGAATAGATAGTACTCCAACTCAGGTCTGTGTTGTATAGCTCTGTTAGAAGATGTTAAAATACAGGCCATGTTTAGAGGAATTTTAGGGCATGAAGTATGAAATTTCAGTTCACAATGGACTTAAAACCCCATTGAGACTGAAAATCTCTGTGAGTTTTAAGAACATCTAGTTTGTTTGGATCAGACTGTGTACCCAGTTTTCCACAATGGCAGAACTGCTGTTCAGCGAGCATCAGTGCTATGTATAGACTGCTGCCTTTATGCATTAAAAACTATTTCCAATGAAAACTTTAGATGCAGAGCTAGCACAGCACTCGTAAGGTGTCTCGAAAACTCCTTTCTCTGAGAGTATACACTCTGCTAAACTGGGTCCAAGTCATTATATCCTCACTTAGCACTGCTGTCGTTCCACATACATTGCCCAGTCCAGAAGAATGGTGCTTTTCATGTTGCAGTACTGTGTGTCATGCTTTCATCCTCAGTGGCTTGTAGGAGATGATAGCTCTTCAATATGACATGGACAACAACTTTCAACTGTTTTATCCCATCCAATCACTGTAATTTTCATATATCCTGAAATCACAGTGGAAGCAATACACAAGTTGTAACCAATTTCATCTCTTGCATGAATTAGGCTAAAGCTGTAGCATTACCAGTTTGAAAAGTATTTATGTATGAACTGTGATGGATTTAAATAGAAAATAAAACTTCCTTACCTTTATTTTTCATAAGGGCATTGTGATTTCTGTTATGATGACACTAGTTTATAGAAGCTTGTCTAATACACTCTATATTTAATTGGCTGCAAATAGCATTAAGCAATTAATATATCAGTTATACTTAAAAATGGGTGCACAAACGTGTGTATACATGTCAGAGAACATTTCTTAGATTCCTGTGCACTCATGCATGCACCACACAATTTACCAGGCAAAAAGCCTACAAGTCCCTCAAGACATACATCTTTCTTTTAACATGTAGTTCTCGTGCTTCAGGAGTTAACTTGTGTTAGTCTTATTGAAATTTGCATATGTATATCTGCTTATAACTTTTATAAGAGAGGATGGAATTTAAAGCTGCTCAAGGTTATATGTTAGTCTTAACATCAGTAGATTTTTGAACAAGGTCGTTTATTTGAGAGCAATGAAAAAAGTCATATTGCTGAGCTTGACAGCACTATTGTATTTGATGTGACTTTAAGACCTTAATTTTAATTTTAACTTTTAAGTGTTGTTGGGCTCCCTATTCTACTTCTACATGTAGGAAGTTGGATATATGGCCTTGTTACGGTAATTGTAATCAATGATTTGAAAATGAAAACAAGTTGAAAAAATTATTTCTAATACAGGGAAGATGTGAATGATGGAGATGTATCACTTCACTTTTCTTGAGTAAAAGGGGGTAGAAAGAATGTATGTGAAGATTGTTCTATAAACTATTGTCAAGCGTTAGGAAATTGATGTGATACTGATAATATCACAGTTTTGTCTAATCACTTTAGGATTTTGACAGTCTTCTTTCTAGATATGCAGCATCTCTAATACGTAGTTTGAAGAAATGCACAGTCTAACAGGCAAAAAAATATCCCTATAGGCTTGTCAATTTTCTTTTATCAGGAAGACTGGAGCCATTTTGATTAGCAAGATTCTGAAATAAAGTTACATGGGAATTTATTCTACTTGTGGGAGCTAATTAACAGATTTTATTCATCCTTTTCTTTTCTAAAGCTTGCAGCAGCATCTGATGTTTTTGTGGAAAACTTTGTCCCTGGGAAGCTCGCTGAAATGGGTCTGGGTTATGAAGACATTAAAAAGATTGCTCCTCGCATAGTGTACTGTTCAATAACAGGTATTTAATTTTCAATTCTTTTTATTCATTATTTCCTTTATTTCAGTCAAAGTGTTATAAAAGTCATGTGGTTGTATAGACGTATGTTACTTTGATGTCAGCTCAGATAAATTGAAATTTTAAGTGAGTTCAATTCAAAAACAGGTATAGAAAAACTGTGAGGAAGCAACCATGTCAACAGCTTAGTCGCTGTTCAGTGTCATTACCGTGCCAGCCTGACATGTTCCTACTGATTTCAAAGGAGCCAGGATGGCCTGGCCTCCTTGCATTCTGCTTTAAACTAGCTGGAAGCTGAGATTTCTTTTTTTTTCTCTCCCAGCAGTTTTACTGAATCAGTTTACATATTGTGTGTTTTAAACCTGGTAATCTCAGTGTTTTTTACTGCCCTGAAGTCCCTCTCTCTTCGGAATTGTGCAGTTACCTGTTCATGGAAGCTTTATGTGACTTTTTTACAGTCTACTGCTTGGTAACCGAAACAGTAGAAGAGTTGTATATACTTTATAAAAGCAGGGAAGAATGAAAAGAAAGTAGACATAGGTATGCAGTTCCTAATATTCACATAAAAATAATTTTAAGTCTGAAAAACTGCTTAAAAAAACTCAAACAAAAAACCACCCCCCAAAATCTTAATCAAGCACTAAAATGAAAAGTCTAATATTAAAATGCAATTAAATAACAGCAGAAGCTACAGATATTTTTAGATGGGTTTAAAATCTTAGTTACAAACCTGTTTTGCCTCTAAATTTTTGCAGAATAAATGGCTTTGGCTTTTTGGTTACTGGGTATGGATGCCATTTAACAGAAATCAAATAGCTTTTTAGTCTCTAGTGTTGTATTTATCATATTTGTGTGGCAAATGTCTGAAAATGTCAAGAGCAGAAAGACAATTCTGTTCAGCACTTGCTGAGAATCTTTGTTTAAATACCTATTTAGGTTGGTCAGTGGCTAGTCACTACAATGTTTTTCACATTTGCTTGTGCATGTAATCTCACAACTGGAATTTGTCAAGTGGGTTTGCATTTTTTTGTTCGCTTTTTTTGTTTAGTTGCTGTACCCATAATGATAAAAAATGCTAAAAAAATAATTAAAATTTCGTCCAAACAATGTGTGTGAGGTACAACTCCCTCTCATTATGTGTCAGATGCTCTGGTCTCTTAATCAACTTTGTGACTCTGTGCTTGCCTCAATAAGTCAATGTCTACCTTGTACTGGGTAGCCCAGAGCTGGGCACAGGACTACAGATGTGGCCTCAACAGTGCTGAGAAGAGGGGAAGGATCTACCCCATAGGCCTGCTTGACACTCTTCCCAGTGCACAACAAAGTACTGTTGTCCTCTGCTAAAACGATGCATGCTTTTATACGTTTTAAGTGCTCCCTCAACTGAGGGTAGCTCTTCCTTGCTGCAGTCTTTCCCTCTAGTCTCAGAGACCTAGGGCTCCTGGGAGCCATCTTTTTTTGGTAAATACTGAGGCAAAAAAGCATTAAATGCATCCACCTTCATGACCTTTGTCCATTTTGCTGTAGGTCCGTGTGTTCCCTAGTCTTCCTTCTGCTGCTCATTTGCTTGCAGAATCCTTTCATGTTGCCTTTCGTGTCTTTTGCCAAATTCATCTCCAGGTCAACCTGTGCTTTTCTAACCATATCCTTGTATGATCAAAGAGCACCTTTATACTTCTAGTTCACTTGCCTCTGCTTTCACTGCTTGGAAGACAAGTTGGACAAAAATCACATAATCTTGCTGTTGAGAGTTTTGTGTAATGCATAACTTATAGTTTTGTTCTATAATGGAAAACATATAAGCATTATTCATGGACTATGACAACTTTTAGTTGAAAGTGTTTGGGAGGTAAGAGCTAAGTGATGTTTGTCAGCCATCCATAAAGCAACTTGGAATCTTAAATTATGGTTGTTTAAGTCATGGATACTCAGTAGGTGATAAGCAACATCTATTTAAGGATGATGCATCTTTTAGGAATAGAGACATAAGCTCCAGTGCCCTTAAAAAAAAAGTCAGCTCATAAATCCATTGAGTTAAGACAGCAAATACCAAAGCCTCAATCTAAGCATATTAAAAGAAGCAACCAGACGAGGACCAAATGTACGTCTGTGACAAAGGGAACTTGATGGCGATACGCAGAAAGGGTTTTTTGATACAATCAGGCAGAAAACCAATTTAAGAAGAATTCCTGATTGATTTCTAAAATTTCTGTGATGTGATTCTAAATATTACAATTTCTAACTATTTTGTGCTGTGGTTGACTTTGCTGCATTCAAACATGCTTGGGGCTTTTTTGGGGTCTTTTTTGGTTTTTTTTGTTTTGTTTTTTAGTGAAGAGAGATGGGAATAGGCATGAGACTCTGGGACTCAAGTGTCAGGCAAATGACAGTGAAGGTGAAGGTGAAGGTCTATCCAAGGCAAGTAAGTCAGCCAGACACATTACAACTGCAGCTGTAAAAAAAGGACAGGTGATTGTTGTAGGTGACTCCCTTCTGAGGGGAACTGAGGGCCCCATATACTGACTGGCCCCATCCCACAGGGAAATCTGCTGCCTCCTTGGGGCCTAAGTAAAAGAAATATTACTAGAAGTCTCCTTGGACTGATTCAGCCCTCTGATTATTACCTAATTCTGGGTGTCCAGGTCAGCAGTGACAACACCTAGGGCAATCAAAAAGGAGTTCAGGGCACTGGGATGACTGGTTGAAGTGATAAGGGCACAGGTGGTGTTTCCCTTAATGCTTTCGGTAGCAGGGAATAATGATGAAAGAAACAGGAGAACCCTGATCAACACATGGCTTAAAGGCTGGTGCCATTGATGCAGTTTCCATTACGGGATAGCTTATACAGCACTAGGCAGGCTGCAGGCAAGTGAGGCTTGCCTGTCTAAAAGGGTGAAAAGGATTCTAGGCCCGTGAGTTGGCAGGGATGATTGAGAGGGCTTTAAACTCAGTTGGAAGGGGGAAGCAGATAAGACCAGACTCGCTAGAGATAAGCCTCGGGTGGCATGCCTGTGTCGGGGGTGAAATTGATAGCTCAGCTGAAGTGCATCTACATCAGTATGGGTAACAAACAGGAGGAGCTGGAGGCCATTGTGCAGCGGGAAAGCTATGATGTAGTTGCCATCATGGAAACGAAATGGGATGAGACACGTAAGTGGAGCTCTGCAATAGGTGGCTACAAGCACTTCAGAAGGGACAGGCAAGGAAGGAGAGGCGATGGTGCGGCTCTGTACATTAGGGAGTGTTTCAACTGTATAGAGCTCAAGGATAATGATGACAAGGTTGAGTATCTGTGGGTAAGAATCAGGGGGAAGGCCAACAAGGCAGACATCCCGATGGCAGTCTGTTGTAGACAGCCCAACCAGGATGAAGGGATGGATGAACTATTCTGTAAGCATCTGGCTGATGTTTCACAATTGCTAGCCCTTGTTCTTGTGGGAGAATAACTTGTGGGATGTCTGCCGGAAACTCAACACAGTGGAGAGGAGGCTTTCTAGGCGGTTCCTGGAGCGTGTGGAAGAAAACTTCCTGACACAGCTGGTAAGTGAGCTTAACAAGGGGAGTGCCCTGCTAGGCCTGCTGTTTACAAACAGAGAAGGGCTGTTCATCTTTGGCACAGTGACCATGAAACGACAGAGTATTCAATTCTTGGTGAAGTAAGGAAGGGGGTAAGCAAAACCTCTACCTTGGACTTTGGGAGGGTGGACTTTGGCCTACTCAGGACACTGGTTCAGGGAATTCCTTGGGAAATAGCCCTTGGAAACAAAGGGGTCCAGAAAGGCTGGGCATACTTTAAGAAGGAAATCGTAAAGGCACAGGAGCAGGCTGTCCCTGTGTGCCAAAAGATGAGCTGGCAGGGAAGAAGACTGGCCTGACTGCATAAGGAGCTTTTGCTGGAACTTGGGAAAAAAAGAGAGTTTAGGAAGAAGTGGCAGGCAAGTCAGGAAGAGTACAAGGGTGTCGTTAGGTCACATTGAAAGAAAATTAGACAAAAGCTCTTCTAGAACTCAATCTGGCCACCTCTGTGAAAGATAATAGAAAATGTTTTTATAAATACATTAACAACAGAAGAATGGCTAAGGGAAATTTCCAACCTTTATTGTATGCAAAGGGGAACATTGTAACCAAGGATAAGACTGAGCAGTTAATGCCTCTTTTGCCTTGGTCTTCAACAGGAAAATGGGTTATCAGCCAGCTCCCTGAGCTGGTAGACAGGGACAGGGAGCAGAATAGAACCCTTGTAATGCAGGAGTAATTAGTTTGTGACCTTCTGTGCCAGTTAGACACTCACAAGTCCATGGGGCAAGATGGGATTCACCCAAGGGTAGTGAGAGAGCTGATAGAACAGCTTGCCAAGCTCCATCATTTATCATCAGTCCTGGCTAACCAGGGAGGTCTCAGGTAAATGAAGGTTGATCAGTGTGACGCCCATTCACAAGAAGGGCCAGCAGGAGGATTCAGGGAACTACAGGCCTGTCAGCCTGACCTTGATGCCCAGGGAAGTTGTGGAATGCGTTATCTTGAGTGCATTACATTGCATGTACAGAACAGCCAGAGGATCAGGCCCAGCCAGCCCAATATGTGAAAGGCAGTTCCTGTTTGACCAATCTGATCTCCTTATATGACCAGGTAGCCCACCTAGTGGTTGGGCAAAAGGCTGTGGATGTGTCTATCTGGACTTCAGCAAAGCCTTTGACACTTTCTCCCACAGCATTCTCCCTGGAGAAGCTGGCAGCCCACAGCTTGGATAGGTGAACGCTTTCCTGGGTGAAGAACTGGCTGAACAGCTGGGCCCAGAGAGTGGTGGTGAATGGTGCCACATCCATTTTGTGGCTGGTTATAAGTGAGGCTCCCTAGGGTTCAATATTGGGGCCAGTCCTGTTTAATAAAGTTGTTGATGATGTGGACAAGGGGATCGGGTGCACCTTCAGTAAGTTTGAGGATAATACTGAGTTGGGAGGGAGTGTTCATCTGCTGGAGGGTAGAAATCTCTGCAGAGGGTTCTGGCCGGGCTGGATTGATGGGCTGAGGCCAGTGGTGTGAGGTTCAGTAAGGTGCAGTGCCAGGTTCTGCACTTGGGCTGCAACAACCCCCTGCAGCTGGGGGAAGAGCGGCTGGAAAGCTGCGCAGCAGAAATGGAGCTGGGCATGCTGATTGACAGCAGCTGAACACGAGCCAGCAGTGTGCCCAGGTAGCCAAGAAGGCCAATAGCATCCTGGCCTGTATCAAAAACAGTGATTGTGCCTCTGTACTCAGCACTGACTGGTTCAGCACCTGCTGGAATTTTGTGTTTTTGGTTATAGTGATAGTAGCCACTACCCTGTCATGGATTAGGTTAATTGCCAGATTCATGAAATGGTTCAGATGCTGGAGGGCTGCACTCCTTGTGGTACTGTTTTTGTGTATCCTGTTATATAGGAATTGCTATTTCGTGCTGCTTGGTGTGAGCCAGATCAGGCTGGGCTTGTCTTCAGAATATATCACACTGGTCATGTGCCATGAATGGTTCATATGTGCTGTCTGTAATATAACAACACTTGTATGTATTTCATTATTTCTCTTTCTGGATAGTACATAAATTATCATAGAGATGTTATCAGCTTACTTTTCATCTATTATTTGCTTTGCCCTCCTTGCTCTAAGCTATGGTATCACCATGAAGTCTAATCAATCCCAGTTCTAGTAGTATATGTTCCTTCTCCTTTTCTCATCAGTTCTGACGGCCTGCAAATAACAACACTAAGAAAAAGCAGAGCCATGACAAAAAGGTCTCTCACTCTTTCAAGTCTTCATTTAAAAGAACAGAAGTTCTTGGTGTTTTAAGAAAGCAACTGTAATTTGTGGGTTTTTTAATGTAGCAAAACAAACCTGCTTCCTTTTTTGGTTTTGTGTTTAAGAACAGCTGAAACATTCTGTGAGAAATTTTGAAAGCATTCAAACTTCTCATTCTTATACAACTTAAAATTCAAGATTTGACTCCATTACATAGAATACTTTTTGTTAATGAAACATATATGGAGGTGACTGGTTCAGGTGAATAGTCACATATTGTAGCAGAATATAAAATCTAGGAGACACGTCTCTTAGAAATCAGAAAATATGCTACTTTATAACTTAAACAGTATTGAGCCATTTTTCTTTAATACAGGAATAATTTTTGTATGGAGTTGCCTCTGTAAATTTTGGACAGCTGCAAATAGTACAATGATATACAGCGATAGTCAAATGAAATATAGTGTAATTTTTTCAGAAAATCCAGGGTCATAAGTAGGTGAAGAGTTTAGACATAGGTATGCCAGATGCTGTCTCTCTTATGGCATTTTGGAAGTTGTGATTAGCAAACTGAGTTTCTTATCCAAACAGCTCTGATTGAATCTATACAGCTCTGCAGTGAGTGCTGCAGGGTTTTGAGGATTTCCGGGACATTTCCCAATGTTCCTGCTGCTTTGAGTGCACTTGAGCTCCAAATTGCCTGTTCTCACTCACAAACTGGCTTTGCTTGGCTAGAACTAGTTTAAATATAATATATTTTGATAGTTCTGTGGTTGAGATTGGTTTAAGTTCCGGAAAATTGGATGGTTAAAGAAAATCATGTACAAGTCACAAGGGAGTGACCATTTCAATATGGTCTGTGTAACGCTTTCACTAGAAAAGTCACAGTTTATTCCTGAACGGGAGGGGGCACTGTTTGAAAGGACAACATGGTTTCCACATCAAAACACTTTTTTTTTTTTTCTTAAAACCTCTGAAGGTAATATGTTTTCAAAGAATCTTACAGTTTTTTTTATAAACGGTGAAAAGTACTCCTCTCAGGTTCTCTACCTGCCCTTTGCTCTGCTAATCTACGTGAATCGTGATTACTCTTCTTTTTGTGCAGGTTTTTTTTACTCCTCCTTTTCTAGGAAGTATTACTTTGTATCACATGCAGGTTGTTTTGTATGTCACTGCTGGTATTACAAAATCTTGTTTTAGTATTTTATGTCATTTTATTTCTTAGAATATAAATGTGATGGTTAGTTTTCTGCCTTTTAAGGAAATTTGACTTCTGTAAAGACTTATTAGGATTTTTATGGCTGAAAGAAATTGGATACAGAATTACAGAATCACAGAAGAGGTAAGGTTGAAAGTGTGTCATATGGTCCAACCTCCCTGCTCAAGCAGGGTCATCCTAGAGCACATGACACAGGATTGTGTCCAGATGGTTCTTGAATATCTCCAGTGAGGGAGACACGACAATCTCTCTGGGCAATCTGTTCCAGTGCTTGGTCACTTGGTGGATCTTCCAGGACATCAGTCTCTGCCCATTGCCTCTTGTACTATTCCTTTGTATCACTGAGAAGAGCCTGGCTCCATCCTCTCAGAACCCCCCATTAGATATTTATACACATTAATGAGGTCTCTTCTCAGTCGTCTCTTCTCAAGGCTGAACGGGCCCAGCTCTCCCAGCCTGTCCTCATAAGGGAGATGTTCCAGGCCCTCATTCCTCTCCGTTGACCTCCAATGGACCCACTCCAGGAGCTCCATGTCACTCTTGTACTGAGGAGCCCAGAACCGGACACAGCACTCCAGATGTGGCCTCACCAGGGCTGAGTAGAGGGCTAGGATCACCTCTCTCCACGTGCTGGCAATGCTATTCCTAAGGCACCCGAGGATACCATTGGCCTTCTTGACCACAAGGGCTCACTGCTGGCTCATGGACAGCTTGTTGTCCGCCAGGACCCACAGGTCTTTCTCCGCAGAGCTGCTTTCCAGCAGTTTGACCCCCAGCCTGTACTGGTGGGGGGTGTTATTCTTCCCCAGGTGCAGGACTCTGCAATTGCCTTTGTTGAAGAGAGATGCTTTCTGCCCATCTCTCAGTCTTCCAGTTCTTCTCTCCCGTCTCTCTCAAGGCCCTTTTGAAGACCATTTTGAAGGCCTCGGGGGTATCAGCCACTGCTCCCAGCTTTGTGTCACCAGTGAACTTGCTGAGGAGGCATCTGCCCCTTCACCCAAGTCACTGATGAAAGAGTTAAACAATAGTGGGCCAAGTACTGAACCTTGGGGACACCACAAGTGACAGGCCTCCAGCTAGACCCTGTGCCACTGGTCATGACATGTGGGATCTGTCACTACACATAGCCATAATGTAGAAAATCTGCCATGAAAACATACTTAGTTTCAACCAAAAGTAATTATGAAGATAAGGTTTTGGAATTGGTATTTTTATTAACTTTGTGTTAGTGTAACAGTTTATATTTCTTGGAGATTTGCACTCTCTACTCCACAAATCTTAGTCTTAACTCTGAATTGATATACACTTTGACTATACAAAACTATTTGCTTGTTGGCAAATAGTATGTTGCTAAAAAGGCAAAAATTAGGTGGAAACAGTAACAGAAGTTTTATAGAAGTGCTGTGGGTCCACCTGAGCTTTCTATGGGTCTGAACCTGGAATTTTTGTATGTGTAGCTTTTATTTAATGTACGCAAAGTTGTAAAGATACATAAATGACCATATTTCAAAACAGTAAGTCTTCTGTGTTTTTTGAGTGATTCTGCTTAACCTGTGAGAAGGAAAATAGTTCTTCACTCCACCTATTTACATAAGGTTTAGTAATAACTTAGAAGAACAAGAATTTCGTACTTCTCAGTATCTTGTTTTCTACAGATAATTTGTAGTGGCTTCTCATGAGAAGATGTAATGTTGTAGTTTTGATGCATATCCTACTTCGTCTCTAGTATTTTCACAACAGGAAAGAAAAGCCAGCCACAATGTGTTTTGCTGGGCAAAGGCTAGCCAAAGTGTTCTTCAGATCCTCTAATTTGTGCACTGTGGTAAGATGTGGAACTGCCTTGGATTAGGTACAGTTTTTAGATTCCCTCTTACCAAATGTTTCCGGCCCATAAAATTACACATCCCTTTGAGTGTCTGTGACTTCGTGCCTACTCATTCCCACGATGACTGATGTTTTTGTGACTTCTATATGGTTTAAGTCTGGATATAGTTACCTGGTACAAACTGATAGATTACCTGCTGTCGCTAGCGAGCAGAGACCGAGGAATAAAGCGACATGGACCGTTTAGTACGAGAAGAAACCGACCCTTTATTAATTTACAGATTCGCCGATATACCTTAGCAGGCTGGACTGACATAAGGTTATTGGTTCACTGACCAACCACCCCCCGGAGGGATTGGCTGAACCCAACACTACTTACTCCAGATATTTTCTCTTCGGTGTCATAACAATACCATAGTTTACAAAATCTCTCAACTGTTTTCCCATAGTGTCCATGAGAAAGCAAGGCTTTCACACAGACACTGTCAGAAAACTGAGAAATCTCTCTGCAGCCAGGCTTTCACAACCTGCCAAAAAAATTATAGCTCCAGTTTAAAAAAATCATCAGGCAAAATAGTTTCTTGATGGTGTAGATTATTTGTTGATAGCATACTCATAAAAAATCAAGTTGTATTCAGTAGCTGACTCATGCAATGGTTGTAGTTGTAACTAAATAATAGCAGCTATATGAATGGTCTTGATCATTAATCTGTTCAACTGTTACTAAAATTTGTGACCCAAAATTGCTAAAAAAATGTTTTGTGGTTTTTTTCTTTTTTTTGTAATTGCAAAAAGGAAAACTGACCATAAAACTAGGTGCAACAATTTGGGGGGAAGAAAAGAAAAAAATGAAAAAGAAGGTTAAAAAAACACCTGGATTGCAAAATGTCTGGTTGAGTCAAATAGCCAATTCAAGCAGGATGATGTGTAGAATGAATTAGAAATTAGGACAATTAACCAATAATTACAGTTATAACTGACTTTGAAGTATATAAAAAGCAGCAAAAATATGGAGAATGTGTTAATTAAGGAATTTGGAAAGTGCAAAAATGAGTATTGTGGTACCACTATTCAGTAGAAGATGTTCATGGAGAATTTTTCAATAAATGTATTGTTTTCTACTAATGGAAAATAATGCATGTACAAAAGAGGCACTGTCAGAACAAACTGGATATCATGCTTCCAGTAGTTCTTAATGTGTTTTAAGAATAAGGAGGGAGGTCTGGAAAATTACGAACATTATACAGCTCTTAAGCAAACACAAAAATCACAGGTTTGCAAGCCTTGAGGTGTGAACTTAAGTGTTCACGATGATTGAATAAAGCATTTGGAGGGGAAAAATATGAAGCTTCTACCTCAGATCGATTTGATAAAAATAGAGCCTTCCAGCATTGGAAAAGAAAATCAAGCTTCTCTAATCTGTTATTTTTTGCATTATGCAGTCGGAAGATGGGTGAATTAAAGAGTTGATCTGCCATTTTTTTTGATAGCTTGAAGTTATCTGTGTGGGCAGTTAAGAGAAGTTAATCAGGGTCTAGAGATAAAATAGTCTGAGACCATTTGTTAATTAGCAGATATACAAATTATTTTTAAGACAAGATAATTCATTGTCTGTATAAAACTTGTGCTATATATTTTGACTGTAGTAAAGTTTTTCATGCTTTTGAGTAATGCTTTCATAGAAAAGCTTGGGAAATGTGATGTACAAGAAATAAAAAAAAGTTTGTACAAGAGGGATCAGAAGCTCCCTCATAGCCGACTATAGATACTTCATGACTGAATGGAAAAAAATGCTTCGGACCTGATGTTGCTGGATATTTTTTTTCGCTTTATATAGGTGATGGATTACAATGTTGATGAGCCCAATATTCTGATGCCATCATCTGCTACTGGGGGCTTGTGCGGTTTAGATTTGAGGGGCAGGGAAAACCTGGAGCTGATTTACAGGTAGAAAGCATTACTTTTCTTACAGCCTCATACTGTCCTTTAGAATATCTGCTGGGTGTCTATATAAATCTCAGAAGAGTCATGGAGGACTGACCTCAGGAACTCTGCTCAGTTTGTTTTACTGAAGCCTGGAATTGGAACCCTTCCTAACAGTCTCTGTGTCAACACAGCCCCGTGGACAGTCATGTGATAAAGTCCTAATATAAAAGGTCCATTTTTAGTGGCCTGAGAGCTCTATGCAGCTCTGAAAGCCCACAAAGCTGAAGGGAGTCAACTTATACAGCAGGATTAGAATTAAAAATTACCTTGACCAAATTTTTTACATAAATAAAAGAGGAAGGGTAGATTTAAAGACTGGAACAAATACAATGTATTGTGCTTAATCAAAAATAGCAAAGTAATTTTGACATAGTGTGGGGAACACTGGGTTAGAAAAGGATTCTCGGAAGACTTGGTTGTAATGATGGGGAATGATCAAAGTTGAACATGAGTCGGTGATGATATCATTAGATGAAGGACTAGTGTTATACTGGATTATATAAAGATGAATATGGCCTAAAGGACTGTTTCTCTACCCTGCTCCACACTGGTAAGGTTGAAAGGTGAAGTCTACTTCTGGGTACCACATTTCAAAAACTATGTGGAAAACGGAAGAGAGTTGAGAGAAGAACAATCTGTAAGTAAAAAATATTGTATATGAAAGGTAGCTTGGAACATCAGGTTTTTTCTATAAAAAAACGCTGCTGTGATCAGAAGGAAGTACTGTGGTTGGCCATTTAACCATGTCTTCCTAAAGCATTCTGTACATTTTCACACAGCAGTTCTTAAATGAAGATTCTTACACTGTGTGAAAGCACCAAAAAACCTTAGTTTAATGCATAGAATTAGCCAAAATGCTACTTGGAATTCGAAGAATGAGTGTGTGTTAAGAAAAGAAAATCTCAAGAAAAATTTTGGGAGATAGTAATTAAAGTAAGAGTTCAGACCTGACAGTTGGAGAAGTGGATTGTGTCTGTTTTCAGAGATTTAAGTAATTGGGACTACAAGTGCAGTGTACAAAATGAAAAATGATATGGATACTGAATACTTTGGTGCTTTGCTGCCCTGCACCAATATGCTGCTTTGTAATTCTCCATGTAAACTGCATATATGTGCAGATTGGTAACTGGTTCCTTGTGCAGTAAAGAACTGGCTTTACGGTGTACAGCAGGAGTTCTAAGAGTTTATTATGCATCTCATGCGTAGTTACTCTGATACCTGAGGTGGCCACCAACATATGAGCAAATAGACTGAAGCTTTTAAGACTATATTAATTCTAAATAGGAATTTCTGCAAGAATTGGGAACAGTTTTAACTTATATAGCACAAGTGTTAAATATTGTAAAGCCATAGCCTCATAAAGAAGTTAATTGTTATGACTGAAAGTTTGCTTGACGTAAATCAAAGCCAAGGAGCAGGTTCCCCTTATGCTTTCAGGCAGTAGAACAGTTTTTCAAACTATCATTCCTTTCTTCCCGCCTTCACCATATGACTAAGCAACTAAAGAAACCGATGAGACAATTTTAATCTCTATTTGTATTATACAGTGTTTGCAAGCAGAATTCCTACAATTTAATATTAAAAAAAAAACTTGACGTGGAAGAGGTAGTGTCTTGCATTATCTCATAAGTTCAAGATACCCGATTTCTTTCTATACATCCAAATAGATGTGTGCCTTGGTCTGAAAAATTAGTCCTATGCCATTTGAGTATTTAAGTTGTGTCAATTTTTCCTTTTGGCTGAGCCATCAAACTAGAAAACTTCAGTGTGAAGAGGCAAAGTGGTTGCTTATGTGCGGAAATTAATTGGCAGAAATGCATGTATCCAAATACTACTTCAATGATGTCAAAAAAGTACTTTTTCACTATAACTTAGAAAAAAGTCACTCATTCCTGTGAATGAAGAAACAATTTTTGTTTCTAAGAAAGGGATCAAACACCACAGCAGTACATTGGTGTATCGGTGGTGGTTTTAGGTGGTACATAGTTCTGCTGGTCAATTCCCTGAGAGAACTGCTTTAATCTGTTTATGTAGCTTCTTTCCTCTACAAAAGGGAACTTTTGAGGCCAGTCAGACTACATTTGCATCACTTAATAGTGTTGTGTAGAAACAAAAACGAGAGCTCCCTCTAAACCAGCCTGGTAAATTGGACCTCAAGTATTATAGCTGCATTGCTTTTGTGGCCTAACTGGTTGAGCCATTTATCATGGTGTAGTAGTATGTACTGTTGATTTCCTCTCAGTACTTTTTTAGGATCAAAAGATAATTTGTGTACCTGCAAAACTTCGGGAAGGCAATTCTGGAAGTAGATATCAATTGATTTAAAGTGAAGTGGTACTATAGCTGATGCTACTGAAAATTGCCTTAAAGTATCATGTTTTAAGGACTTGCCTCATTTTGGCGGTAAGCATTTAGATAGTTTTGTGCCTCTTCTTTATTCTGTCTTGTAGAAAGTAACCTGTGAAGTTCCAAACCTTGTGCTTGGCACAAGACCCATTCCAAAATAGTCTGCAGGCTTAGGATTGGCACTTTGTGGCCAGTATTTCTTCCCAGGGTAAAGTACTTAATATATGGAGTATAAACTGCAACCCTAAACACACGAAATTTAATTATTGTAAATGTTATTTATATATGAAATAAAGCAAATATTGTTATAGCCTTCCACAGTTGACTGCTTTATTCAGAATTAAATGAGGAGAACCAATGGGAGCTTTTAATTTCTATTCTTAGCTTATGGTGCCAATTACTATTCCATTGAAACACAGCAGCACAAACACCTTCTGATGGTGTATAAAGAATTTGTTCTTAATTTCTGCTGCTTTTGAAGATCTCCTAAATCTTTCTAGTTGTCTGCTTTGTATCAAAGGTGGTCCATCTGCAAGGAGGTGTTTACCTCACTCTTTTCTAGACAAAACCAAAAAGCATTAAATAGGTCTATTAGACCCAGGGTTATTTTTTCTCTTTACTGGGATTAGTAATGTATTTGGTGTTTTTTCTTAATAAAGAGTTGGGTTATTCTGTGTTGATTTCTACTTTTACTGAAAAAAAAATCCTAGTGATTCTGATGAAAACTGGGAAACAATGACTCTACTGCTAATCAGACTTGCAAACAGATGACAAATAATGGGACTACTTTGAATTACTTCTACTTTTATTGTTCACATATTTTTCATATTTCTTATTAAGAACCATTTGTTTTAAAAGCCTGATTCATAGGATTTGAATTTTTTGACACTGTGTGTTAAAAGTATTGTAATATTTTTCAAAATATTCAGTTTTCTTTTTGGTTTATTTTTTTGCTTACGTTGTGATTAGGTAAGTTTGAAGTGTCTGCTTACCTAAAATGCCTGAAAATGGCAAAGGTTTTCTGTGTATCTTACCCCTAAGAAGTTGATTTGGGAAATTTTTATTAACTTTATCTACTTAATCAGGAAGACTATCAGCTGCAAACTGTTGGAACCTGAGATAGTACTCAAGAGTAGTATTAGGCTTATCCTCTTCATGTCGTCATCTATCTTTCTCCGTTTCTGGGGACAGAATATGCAGCTAGCTGGTCTTGAGTCTCCATTTGTTTTCATATTTCTGTGCTGCTCTGTGCTTAAACCCCTTTAAATATGCTTTACAGCTCCTTTGGACAACGTGAGTTGCCAAGAGGTTTCAGAGCAAAATGTGAACAAGCAAGGTTTTACTGAGGTGTGTTGCAGAGCAATTAAGCTTCGTAGCTCTTATCGGAGGAGAAACAAAATGGACTTGAGTTTGGAGTTTACGCTTTTCTAGTGGTGATGGCAACAATGTTTTTTAACCTGTATTATGCACAAAAATGTGTATTCAATTCCAGAGTGACTGAAATATAAGTATTACAAAGCTGCATTTTTACGGTGTTTTACCATAAAACCAAACTTCAAAGTATCTCCTTCTACAGGATTAATGTAGTTATGCTGTGTCAAGATGCAGAACCAAAGGTTAATTTACCTACTTAAAGCACATTCCTGTTGCTGGTGAGTTTATATGCTTTTCCCTACTGCTTGCAAAATTAGCATAGACCGAAACAAGTCTATTCAAAAGAGGAGGATTCTGTAAAATTCAGCTAGTTGACAAACTTTTTGGAACTGAGAAAGAGGCTGTTTTCTATACAACAGGCTTCTGTCAGCACAGCTGTGCTGGACAGGATTGTGAAGAGGTGCTAACGCTGACTGGTTTAGTTGTTTTGGCAGAAGCCATTAGCAAATACATTGTTATATTGACAAAACTTTTCCTGGTAAAATTGTTCTGTTTGGAGACAGTTCTCTGTAAATGGTTTTGCATTTTAGCATGAACTGCAAGTTGGTCTGGGAAGCTGTATTTGCCCAGTGTTTGCAGGGTTTTGCAAGTATTCTAAAATACTAAAGGGCTCTGGCATTGACACAGACCAAACTTTCAAAGTGTATCAGTAACACAAACAGGTATGAAAAGGATGGAGGCTGAGAGGTGGCACGTTGAAAAAAGGGTTACTGAGAAACATATGGGAGCTGAGAGAATCCCTTTTCTGTTGGTTGGATTGATATCCCTTTTCTGTTGGTTGCAGGAATCAGATCTGCTGGACACCTTCAGGAAAGTGGGCATTTTAGCTGAGTGACACTAAGTCTTTGACTTTTTGCTGCCTCTGTCATCAACACACCAGCAGCAGCTAGAGTGCATTATTTTTTTTTTTTCCTGTAAATGGTTGAGCTACCCTTCTGCACTGGCATTTAGCATAGCAGGAGGGCTTAGCTGTTTTTTCCACTATTATTTTTTCAGTCACCCATAGCCTGAATGCCCAAAATACTGTGAGTTTAGGAACAAGAAACAGTTGAAAACGAGTGCTGTTCTGAAACACTGTGTTCCCATTCTTTGTTCAATATGAAGCATATTCAAAGTTTAATGAACCAGTCATAATGCCTCCTTGCTTTAAAATTAAGTATTGACTTTCAGCAGTGCATGAAAGTAATATTTTTCTTATGCCTTCTCACTCTATTGCTTGTTCTTCCATCTAAGTAGCAGTATTTTGTATATAATCAAAAACTTCAGAATTTTGGACTCTGTCCTAATGAAGAATACCGTATCAGACAGAGAGCCTTGGAGTTGCAAGATTTAACATTGGGTTAGTTTACAGTGAATGAAACCAGATTAGAAACTGAAAATCCTGGATATGAACAGCACAGTACAACTGTGAAGACACTTACTGATGGTTTAAAGTTTATTTTTCAGTAGCTATTATGCTTGGACTGATGCCTAGCTAAGTTAACAGAAGTAAAGCTGGAAGACTTTAGGCATCTTCAGAAGCCATGCAGCAGGCTTTTGTAAAGCAGTGTTTATTGTGTTTGAGTTGTAATAGTCTAAAAAGAAGGCACAAGAAAAGATCATGAAATATTTTGTTTGTTATTACTGAAGATTTCTCTGCTTGTTTCCAAATGAATTATGTTTTGGGGAATCTCCTGTCTAATAGCATTCTTATTTGCTTTATTTGTTTTGTTTATCTTTTTTCCTTGCCCAATGGATTTCATGAAGGTTGCAGGAGTTTTTCTTTGTTTGGTTTGTTTCATTGTTTCAAATGGTGAGGTTTTGTGATTTCACCAAAGAAACAAGTATAACTAATTAAAATGGCGTAAAGATCCAGTGTCTTTGTTGTGCCCTTTCACAGTATTGTCTGTGGGTGTTGTTAGATTTGTAGGAAGACTGGAAGTAGCTGCTGTTGACCTGAAAATGTTTCCCAGTAAGCATATGGTTTTCATTACTTGTGTTTTTAGAATACTGTTATAAAATAAAACACTGTCAGTAGCTAGCAAACAGAAGGAAAACAGTTTTGGGTGTAGAAGACACAAACTATTGAAAAATAGCCTGTTTTTTGTCATTTTTAGAAACCAAAATGGTGGCAGTATCTGACTGCCGTGTACCTGATCGTTAAAAGTATTTTTTATGCCAGTGTTTATGCCGACAGTGGAAACCCATTGGTCTGCAAGTTGTCTTGCAGAGAAAACTTTGACATAGGAAGTAGTGAATGTTACTCTGAAGTAAGGGTGTAATGAGAATAGGTTTGTGGATAACAGTCTTCTTGTAAGCAAAAGCTCTTGTAAAGAGAAAAGAACAATCTGTTATACATAGGAAAAGAAGTAACTGTTAAAATTTCTGGAAAAAAAGATTCCTATTAAACACTTAGAAAAGCTTTCTAACAGAGAGGATGGCTTTCTTTTCCAGGAGTAGAGTCCTTGTAGGTATTGCAAAGTCAAGATGGGGTAACTAGTGCCATTGTGATCGTGTCTTACAGTGACCTGACCACCATTTCAGGAGGAAAATAGGAGGCCAAAATTTTGTAACCTCTTTTACAAGACTACATCTTTCAAAATTATTTTATGGAACTGCAACTGTAAGGTGCTTATTCATATAAAACTATATTCTTTGTATAATAATAAGGGGTGCTATATATTGTGTACCTGCTCAGAACATATAATATATGGTTGTCAGTTTCTTTTATTTCTGTCAAATTAAAGTAATGATCTTAAAATATATGGGAATGAATTTGTTAATGAATCAAACTTCTTTTAAGATTAAAACTGAAAATGTACATATCTTTACTTCCAGACCATGTATTTTATCATCGCTCTTCTGTTTACGTATTTTGTGTGTATAGACTAAAGAAGACTAAAATCAGGCTCAAAAAATATCACTGAAGTTATTGAAAGAGTTGAAATGACAGCCTGAAATTCTAAGAATATGTTGCATTCCATATGACTTAATCCTCTTAGGGAATTAAACTTTATAGGTTTGTTTTGAAAATTTTTGGGAAATGTTTGGAAAGTTTAAAAAACAATTACATACTGATTTTGAGTTTGTTTGATATGCTTTTCCAACTTCTGCCCCTGAGGGACTATGTACTTGATCTTAGAGGGAGAAGTCAGGATCATAGTATGCATTCTCAGCCATGGACCTGCAACCCTGAGGGGAAGTGCTTGGTCAAGGTCAGCTCCTTCACTGGCCACTGCTGCACAGATTTGTCTGTCAATGTAACTATGTACAGTCACAAAAAATGGATGTCTGTTTAGGTAATATCCACTTTAGAAGGAACATCATCTGTTTCAGATGAGAAATAATTATGTAATTAAGTAATTACTTTACCTTTCTCTCATGGGGTCATAGATAATCATGTCCTTTTCAGAAGAAATCTCTGAGGCTATCCTGGCACTACACTGCCTGGCCATAGCATCATAAATATTCATAGAAAATATACCTTGCAGGTACTTCTTAATTTTACATGATTTTTTTCACTATTAGAAGTAGCAAGATTATTAATATCTGTTGAGCTGAAGTCTGGTGTCTTTCTGTTGACTCCTGACTGATTTCCAGATTAGCCAGATATTTCTCACAAATGTTTGCTCCCTTACCTTGCTAATA
Organism: Lycocorax pyrrhopterus obiensis; assembly: GCA_014706295.1. NCBI lineage: Eukaryota > Metazoa > Chordata > Aves > Passeriformes > Paradisaeidae > Lycocorax > Lycocorax pyrrhopterus. The sequence continues at coordinate 54,429,311 of JACSVZ010000002.1, read as the reverse complement.
GTAGTGTGGCAGAGTTGGGTTGGTAGAACAATCCTAGCAAAGTAGGTGAGGACACACAGAGGTTAGGAGACACAGTTCGCCTCAGTATTTAACTAATTTCTGTGCAAGTTTTGCAACGTGAATGTTTCGGGGAAATGCCATTGCTACACTGCTGGGAGTAATTGACTTCACTATTTTAGTATTAGCTTTCACTATATAAATATTTGTAGTTCTAAGATCAGCTGTATCTGCACCAAGCATGGAACAAGGAGTGAGTTGTTATTTTTAAGAGTGTTCAGCTGGGAATATTTGTATTAATCCAAAGCAGCGATGGGGAGTTTGGGTGTCTATCAGCCTCCTTTAAGGTGGGGAATAAAGTTTGAGTACCCAATCTCAGTGTCATCTAAAAGCTTTTAATTGATTTTTTTTTTTTTTGGAAAATGGTCACTATGACATTTAATTTCTTAGCTCATGTAGAAGAGTGATCCCACTTAGACTGGAAAGCTGCTTCTGACTTGAAATTCAGAGAGTGACAAGTTAAACTTTTGCTGATTTAGCAACAGAAAGTGATAGCAACATCTCTTGAGTAATTACAGTTTGAGCTATGGAGGGAAGGACTGCTTTCTTGTAACTTATATTTGGCATGTTATAAAGCTAGAAAATATTTGCAGGCCTTACTAAAAGCCTTTTGAAAACCGAGCTTGTGCTGTTTGAAATGGTCTGTGGCTGTGTCCCAGAAGGGTGGTTGGTGCCTTAAGAGGAGTTTTGTGAGGCTGGGTACCCAGATCCCATGAAAATTGGATGGAGTTGGACAACTGGCAGAGGCTGTTGTTTGTCCTCTTCTAGTCTTTCAGTAGCTAGATCTTTGCGTAGAGTTTTGTATCTGATTTAACAATTTTGTTTTCTCTTTGCCTTCCAACTTATAACACCTGATTTTGTTCAAAAGACAGGGTTAGAATGTCTAAATCAACATGTATAAAAGCAATAAATATTATACACATTTGCAATCATCAATTGGGAAATGAAATGTTTTTATCAGATTGGTCAGATTTTATGCTTGCTGACCTAAGGCTTATGTTTTTTTTTAATATCCTTTCATCTCTCTTGACAGTTTGCTCTGACTTCACCTTTCTTGTATCTGTTCTGATCTCCTGTAAGCCTGCCTATTCAGGAAGTTGTACTTCCTTTCCTTCTGACCAACACATGGCAAGCATTTTCCGAAAGTCGTTACTCGTTTTGCTAACGCATTTGGCAGCTCTGACACTGCAAAGTTTCATATAATGCGTCTGTTAGACTTTGGCTTTTGTCATCGCAGAGAATTGCTTATGTTCTTCTGCTTGTTTCATTAATCTTTATTAAGTAAAGATGTAAGCTGTCTTTAATTGAATATTTTCTTTTGGCAACAGAACAAGCCAAAAGGTGTTTCTCATTAATTTGTTATTCAGCAGGGATAGCCATCTATCTGGATTGAATTTGTGACAATGTTTAGTTCCTATTTGTAGAAATATCTATGTTGAACATATTTTTCTATGTTTTGCTCAGAATATCCTATACAGCCGGGCTTCGTAATGTCATTTGTCATGTGGGAATTGAACTACAGGGAATTGGTCCATGTTGGCAACATGTCTCCATGTTGGTTTTTCCTATCCTTTTAGTACAATGTGTTTTATATTTGACCTTATGAAGTTTCGTCGTGCTATCACATCATGAAGAAGTGCAGAAATTATGGCTTTTGGTTTTCTCTAGCGTGTGATACAAATATTTCGAACACAGGCCATAATGAGAAATGCTGACCTTTCTTTTTATGACACAGAAAGTCATACTCAGGCTGTCCTGTAGATTTAATTATGAGGCCATCATTAGCTTGAAAACACACTGTATTGAAAAAGTGAGAGTAGCAATTTCAGGTGTTGAATGAATTTTCATTCCCTCTTTCCAGTTTCTGTGCTTTTAGTAATTTTGTGACATTTACTTCTTTCTCAGTTGTTTTTTTGAAGGTGCAAATTGTTTGTGACCCACTATCCTGGGCTGTTAAATTTCATGAAATACAAATCAAATGCACAACAAGCTGAGAAATTTAGAAATATTTTTGTTAATCTTCATAAAAATCCCAAATAAATCTAAACTAACTTACGTAAAAATACTTCTTTTAGAGTGATTGTCCTTAAAGAGATGATATTGCAACACATCAGTGTCTGTTTATCCCAGATGCTTTCAGGCAGCTCCTAGCCAAAATGAATTGTTTTTTACACATGTTAGGAACTCTGTCATCATATCATCAGTAACTCCTAGGCAAGGAAATGGGGTGTCCAAATGTGTGTTCAGTACACATCTTGGAATAGCATGGAATCTACAGACACATGAAACTTTGTCTGAGACAAAGTCGTTTAATTGATTTGCCTGCTTTCTTAAAATTTATGAAGAATGTCTGACATAAGTGTATCTAAAAATTCCACTGTCATCTGGCAAAAATGAAATAAAGCTATGTTGTAGCTGACATGGAATTAGAAAGCTAAACCTGTAAGGCAAGATTAGTCTGTTTTTCTTACGGAGTTCTTTCTGGAAACAGGTTTGGGTTGGGGTTTTCTTTGCTAGCATTTTTAAATTTAGTGTGATATTTTTGAACATTTGGCAGTTTGGGTAGTAACACTTCTGTGCAGTCCAGGAACTTTTACTGTTATTACTTTCTTCGTAATCTTCAGCCTGACCTTTCTCACTTGGTAATATTTATTTCTGTGTCTCAGAACAGAATCACTTAGAGCAGATTGTAAAGCAAATTATGACTCTCTTACGTGATAAGTATATTGAACATTTTAAAGTGGATAAACTAGAAGTAGTTTGTTATGACACGTTATTTTTTTCCGCAAACTTGTGTCCCAAATGATGCCTGAAAATATTATCATTTTTCCTGTGCCATGCTCCAAACCTTGAGTGCCATCACATGGCTCCTGCACACTAAGCCCAGAACTATAAGCTTTGTTGTGTTAGAAGTAACTTCCATTTTTCAGAATAATTGCCCCCTTTTCATCACAGAGGAATGTCACACCAACCCTAGAGAAGTAGCTGAGATTTATCTCCCATTGAAGAATGTCTTTTTTTTTTTTTTAATGTGTATGTCTGATTTAACTAGAAAAATCTGGGTGAAAGAAGTACTTTTAGCCTTTCCACTTCTCAGGAATTTTGGTATATTAATAGCAATGCAATATAATCAGATAATAGCAGCAATCTCACTCTTAAATTTAGTTGGAATGTGTATATATTGCCAATATTCACAGGAAATTTATATGCTTCAGTTTATTTTACCAAATGGATCTTGAGTCAGCTGCAATCAGTGTCTTGCATAAAGTTACTTCTGTAATGCTCCCAGCCAGTGATGAGTATCCTAGTGCTATTATAATTTACTGTTTATCTTGACATGAGTATTTTTCAGTTTTACTCGATAAATATTTTTAGGCACCTTAAGTCTTCTCTTGTTGCTCCATATCAAAGGTTTGGCCATCAAACAGATGGAGACTTTTTAGAACAGCTGTGAGCTGCATTATTACACATTAGCCACCTTATTTTATAAAACTTTAATTGTCATATTTACCCAAATATTAAAAGAAAAATAGATGCAGGAACAGACAGATATCAATTTTTTTATGTCACATTAGGCATGCCTCATTCTGAATATTCATGCACTATGTTATGCTGCAGACTAACAAGGAGTGATTGTGGAGATCTTGGTTAAGAAAATTCTTTAAAACTTTTCAGATGCAAGTTTATCTTTACTGGCTCTATTTAGCATCCTCTGTTTTTCAGAAACCTTTCCAAGTGGTTAAAGTCTCTTTCTTCATTCTTGTTTGAGGTAAGGGTACAGGATTGCTGGTGGAAAGCTGTGGCATTTGCTTTGTAAATGCCTCCAGTAAAAGCCCATGTTTCCCTTAAGCTGACATAGAGTAGCCAGTGCCAGTTCTTTCATACTTCTCATGCCTGGTTAATTTTTCTTGCTCACAAAAAGCTTCAAAGAGTAAAGGTTTCTACGCTTTCTTGTGTAGAAGATAGACTTGGCTGCAGGGTCAGAACGTGAAGATTTAGTTATGACTGTGCTGAATAAGCAAATAGTCCTTTAGTGGTTTCAATCAGTGGCACAGGGTCTAGCTGGAGGCCTGTCACTTGTGGTGTCCCCAGGGTTCAGTACTTGGCCCACTATTGTTTAACTCTTTCATCAGTGACTTGGGTGAAGGGGCAGATGCCTCCTCAGCAAGTTCACTGGTGACACAAAGCTGGGAGCAGTGGCTGATACCCCCGAGGCCTTCAAAATGGTCTTCAAAAGGGCCTTGAGAGAGACGGGAGAGAAGAACTGGAAGACTGAGAGATGGGCAGAAAGCATCTCTCTTCAACAAAGGCAATTGCAGAGTCCTGCACCTGGGGAAGAATAACACCCCCCACCAGTACAGGCTGGGGGTCAAACTGCTGGAAAGCAGCTCTGCGGAGAAAGACCTGTGGGTCCTGGCGGACAACAAGCTGTCCATGAGCCAGCAGTGAGCCCTTCTGGCCAAGGTGGCCAATGGTATCCTCGGGTGCATTAGGGAGAGCATTGCCAGCAGGTGGAGGGAGGTGATCCTGCCCCTCTACTCAGGCCTGGTGAGGCCACATCTGGAGTGCTGTGTCCAGTTCTGGGCTCCTCAGGACAAGAGTCACATGGAGCTCCTGGAGTGGGTTCATTGGAGGGCTATAAAGGTGATTAAGGGACTGGAACATCTTATGAGGACAGGCTGAGGGAGCCAGGCCTGTTCAGTCTCAAGAAGAGATGACTGAGAGGGGACTACATTAATGTCTCTAAGCACCTGAAGGAGGATGCCAAGAGGACAGAGCCAGGCTCTTGATGGTGCCAAGCAACAGGACACAAGGCAATGGGAAGAAATTGATACACAGGAAGTTCCCCCTGAATATAAGGAACAAGTTCTTTACTGTGCTGGTGACCAAGCACTGGAAAAAATTGCCCAGAAAGGGTGTTGAGTCTCCCTCACTGCAGATATTCACGAACCATCTGGACACAATCCTGTGCCATGTGCTCTAGGATGACCCTGCTTAAGCAGGGAGGTTGGACAAGATGACCCACTGTGGTCCCTTCCAACCCCACCCATTCTATGATTCTGTGTGACTCTCTGTTTCTGGCAATTTCAAAAGCTTGCTCCACAGAATAAATAATGCTTTGACCATGACAATTTTTGGGAAGCACTTGGAGATCTAACTGGGGGTTATTGTCTTGTCCTCAGTTTGATTGTGAAACTGATGTACATTTTGTGGTAGAGAACACCGGCTCATACTGCAATGATTTTGAACTCAAGACACATGAGGATGTGACAGGAATCAGAAGAAACGGTGTCTTCCTACTGCAAGGCATAGAATGGGGATTTTGGGAGTTGAATAGGGGTTTAGTGTGGTGCAACATTATTTCGTTCCCTGCAGATTCTGTTTTACACAAATCTAAAGCTTTACATAAGATTTAAAATCTAGGCAGCTGCCTGTCAAGCTGAAATGATTTAGAAAACACTTAGTTTTATTAAATTAAAGTTCTTTTGTTTCTCTGAAATATATTTCCCAAAATAAAAATACCTTCACTGGACTTAAGGATCTAAAATTAATTCTTTACTGGTAGAGACTATTTAAATATTGACTGTAGCTTGTGGTGATAAACTCCACTAAAGGGGAGCAGGAGTGTAATCCGTTGCCTTATTTTACCTTCTGACACTGTTAAATCTATTCTCTCTGAATTCAACTGGGATTTCTATTTACCCTAAAGTGTTTTTCGTTGTATCTAAACCATTTCCAACGACAACAGATTTTGTCCCCACACTAGTTTTGTCCACCCAGAAGTCAGATCAAAAGCAGAATTATGTATTTTTTTCTTTTTAATCTATTGTGACCTATGAAGACTAATTAAACACTCCATAGAAGTTCTAATTTTAACCAGAAAGCCATTAAATAAAAACTTTTATTTTGAAACCTGTGTCTTATAATGTGTGAAAAAGAGTTAAAAAATTTTATTTTGGGAACTCCTCTAGAAAAAGGCAGGTCTTGTTGCCTGTCACCTTTCCTGAATTCAGTGTTTGAGGGATGGATGTTTGTCCTTACCAGAAGAGTATTGCAAAGCGTTGTATAGTTGTTCTGTCTGCATACTAAATGTTTAATTTTCAGATGTTTTCTGTTTATGAAAACGTTTGTGTGAGTAGATGTGTTGAGATGTCTTTTCTTTGTTAATAATTGAGGCCAGTACGTAGTTTCTCACTTACTTCAATATGCTTTTCACTATTCAATTAAAGTTGTTTTGAGTTTTTTTTTTTTTATTGAGCAAGATTTTCTTTTTGAAGTGGCCCCACACACTTAACTGGTTTTAATTCTACAGTTCATTCCAATGAGATAATGGTATATGCCTAGTTAGAGCTCTTTGGAACATTTTTGGGTGGATCCAGTACATTTTATTTGCTGGCCCTCTTATATTTGAATACACTGTTCTTTGCTGTAAACTTAAGAGTGTAAATGTGAAAGGAAATGCCACTTCTCTTTGGGATCTCAAAGTCAGCTGTTGTCAGATTTCGAGTAAAGCTGGGTAAGCTGGTAGGTTTTTTCATCTCTTGTGAGTAGTGACACAAATTTGACCATAAGAAAAGCGTTGACTTTTTTCTTGCAAAACGTTTGTTTTGAGGCTACATTGATAAAGTCAGCGGGTTGGCTGTAGTATTCTGATATTCCCCGTGACACCGAGTGTAGAAGTTGAGTTCCTACATAGCTTTTCACGGTGTAGATCTCATGTTGCCAGAAAAAGATCAGGCAATTGAGACAGTTTGTGGTATAATGAGGAAATCTGTGCGGTAAGTGGATATTGTTTTGCTTGGTATGATTTATCAATTGGAATAACAATGTGCTTTAACTCCAGTTTGCAGTGATCGTAATTCTCTCGCACTATACATTGGGAGTAATTTATGAATTATGCACCTAACAGTATCAGTCTAAGCGGAGGAACTGAGGTAGATTAACTCAATGAAAAATGATTTTTAATTGTCTGCTTTAATTTACAAAGCCAATGTTTAGACTGTCATGTCTACTGAATATAGACACTAAAGGACTGTCTGTATATAGACAAGATTATTCCAGGAGAATAGTGAAAAGAAATCTAGGAGATTCAGGAATTGTTATCTTGCAGTATATGTTGATATACTGTAATTCTAATACTGTCCTCACAGGTAAGAATAAAACATAAATGTTGCTTTAAAACTAAAGTTAAATTAGGAATCTTGTCTGTGACAAATATCTCCCAATTGCTCCTGTAACCAAGGGATTTCTCTTAGAGATATCTGAAAAGAAAGCACGAGAATAGCTTCGAATGTGTTTCCTCCTTGAGGAGGACAAGTGCTTAAATCTGAATTTTGAGGGCTCTGCCATTATTAGAACTAATAGAAGCCATCAATCAAATATGTTGCTCCTTCCCTGTTGACTTCTACCCTCTGTGATGGTGGTCACTGGTTCCAGTGACCTCCTCAGCTGCTTGTGCAAGACCTTCTCAATTGGAAGATTTTGTGGTTGTTGTTAGAAGAACATGATGACTGTAACAAAGAAAAGTAAGAGCATCCTTCTGGCTACAACTGTTTATTTTAAGTTAATTCTACTGATGAACAAAACCGTATTTACGCAGTTCTGTAAAAATTCTCAGTATTTTGAATTTCATTGGTGCTGACTCTTGGCAAACAGATTGTACATACTTGTTAAAGCCTTGCCGTCTCCTGTAAACAATGTTTTGTTTTGAAGGTAGCTCTGTTTAGATGTGGAATAAAGTGACAGAAATGAGGGGGGAACAATTCAAGTGTCTAAACCATAGTGTCATGATTTTAGTATTGTTTGTGGTATTCAAGGTATCCTTACAGCAGAGTGGAGGTAACACAGGCAAGATGGGCCCTGTTGGACAGCGCTTGTAGGCCTGTAGAGATACCATAGATTCTCTGAAATAACATCTGAGTCCAACCTCAGCTGACACAGCGAATTAAAAAGGCAATTTTATCCGAAAGGAACGAAACATAGCAGGGATACAAGTCTGTCTAAAATTAAGACCAAACACATCCTCAACCCACAGAGGATAAATCCAACTTTACTCTTAAAAATGTGCAGGAATAAATAGAATACAATAGCATTCATTGGCTGTACAATCTGGACATCTTGTTAACAAAAACTGAAAAGAAATAAAAGTTTATATTGTACTTGTCATTGATTGAATTACCAATTGTTCTGTTTCTCTTTTAGGTTATGGTCAGACTGGTCCAGTGGTTCAGAGAGGTGGATATGACTCCATTGCTGCTGCTGTTTCTGGTCTCATGCATATCACAGGACCTGAGGTATAGTGCACAACTTACAAATTTCATAGACTCTTTGTGCCATATACCAAAACTGGCTGCTGCATGGAACAAGTCAGCATATGCTAACACATCTGTTATACAAACCCTCCTGAGTCCAACAAGAGGTCTTATCTCTGGGAATCTAAGAAAATAATAGTGCTTATATACTTCAGGTATCGCGCTCCAGGCTTGTAAAGAAAAATGCTCAAGAAACAGAAAATTAAAGGAAAAAAGAAAGATCCTAAATCTCCAGTGAATAAATTGACAATGTCTGCTAACCTGTTAATGACCACTTGTAGTCACTTCAAGAGCTGTAGTAGACACATCTTTGACAGCTGGATGATGGAACCATACCTCTGTGTGTGAAGTCTCACTGATGCTTGGATATCGATATACCTTTTTTAAAGAGGGAATTGTGAGGCTATCTAGATAACTCTGACCAAATCTGGGTGTTATTCAATCATTCTGCCTGCAAATAGGCGGAGAAATGCCATGCATTTCTGGAAAAGCTTTGTGTGCTGCTATTCCCACTGATGCCCGAGATCTTTGGTAGTTGTGGCAGTGCAGGAAGCATAACAGTAGTTTAGTATCTGGATTCTAGAGGTACATAGAACGTGTGTCTTCACCTCAGAAAAATGCTGGTCAAATAAGCATTTAATCAAGCTGTCTCGAATCACCTACAGACGCAGGGAACGTGGTCCCCAAATGTCCCTTCTCAAGTGAGGTAGTGATACAAGTCTGTTCTATGCATTACAAATGCTAGATACTGTTCTGTGGTGGTGCTCCTGATACTCTGGAAGCAGTGCTGCAGATCTTGTGAGTATGATACTTACATGCTCTAGATAAACAAGGAATTCATGAAGTTTCTGTACTTAGTACCAGATATTCATGTTTGAGTAGGTTGTTGAAAGCTAACCACACATGTTCTGGACACAGCTCTATTGTAGGGTTGATATTCTGCCAATAGTCTTGTTTTCTACTGAAAACAATGGCAAACATCAGAAGTTTGTACTTCTGGCAACTATTGTTACCAGAGTTGTCCTTTTTATTAGGGAAAAACAACAAAATCAAGCATTTTTTGACTGAGTAAGCAGAAACATCATGTGCCTAGTGTCCTGAGACCATCCATTTCTTCTTTGTTTTTGGTACATTCTTGTAGTATGTCCCATCTCAGAACATGAGAAGACATGGAATTGTGTGCAGTCCTTACTGGCACTTCCCTTCAAATACATAATGCACATATGCTCTAAGCAATGACTGCTCACAGTAACTGCAGTGTAAGTAAATCTTGCATTGTGTCTCGTCATCGTGTAGAGTGGAGATTAATACTTCCAATACAATGCCAGAAACTTCACGCACACCTCAAAATATACCAAACAACAGTAAAAGGGTAAAAAGACTGTTAGATAGGGGCAAATGTTGTCAGTACAACATGAATAAAGGAAAGTATATTGAAAAATTGAAAAACACAGGACTCTTGTACAGCTTTTCAATGATATATGAATGCTAGAATAAATAACAGTTATAGTGAATAATTGCATGCAAGTTATATTTTGAAAGAAATAGTCCTCAGTGGCTATTATGAAGATGGACTTTATTAAAAGATTGTGTTAAGAGCTACCCTGGAAAACCAGATGTTCACATCACCTCACCGAGACTTGAGACAATGTAATCGTAGAAATCATTTAGTCATTGTCAGTAACAGCTTTGTCTGTTCACTGGGGGCTTCTAACAATTCATTCAAATTTAGTCGCTCTTTCACATGATTAAAATAAACTTGCTAAAATTAGCTTATTTTTTAATTATTTGAAGTTGTTTCTGTAGTATTTCCTCAGTTTCTCAAAACCATTTTTTGATGCATAGAGGGACAGTTTCGTTTCAAAGACTTAAGTAGTCAATGACTCCAAAGAAACAAATGTGCTTTCTGTTGTTGTAGTGAAAACTTACCCAAGTGGCTTTAAAATCATATTGTAAGCTTGTTTGAAAGTTACTTTAAAATAGCAAAGTATTATTGATAGTAAAATCTTCCATGTTTTTCTTACATTTATGTTCATGTGACTGAATTGTGTTTAAAATTTCACAGAACTAAATCTGAACAAAAATAGAAAACCTTGTTTCAGTCAACATGTAGAAAAGTGGCCAAAGTAAAGAAGAAAAAAGAATCATCCTCTTTCATGCTGTTTTTTTTTTTTTAATAAAGCTTAAATTATTTATTGACCAGATAACATGGAATTAATGTGCTAAAAGTAGTGAGTTCATTTGAATGGGTAGATTAGGGTCTGATTTATTTTTTCGAATAAAATAAAAAAGGCAACTCTTATGAACTGGAAATGAAAAAAAAAAAAAAGGAAAAGTTATAACAGGTGGTGTTGGTTTTTGTATTTAATTGCAGTAGTTATAGATAAATCAGCATAACATCAGTGCAACAGTGCTCTTTGGAAATGTCCCTTTGGTAAACAAACCATTGAATGTTCTTGCAGGATGATCTTAGAGGCATCAGCTGATGCAGCAGACAAATTGTAAAGAATCTGAGCAGCAGCAACAAAGCATCTACACACATGACTGAGGTGCTTGATGTTGAGGTATACATATTTATATCGAGGCATACATATTTACAGCTCCTTAGAAAGCATTTTAATTATAGGGTAGTAGAATTTTGTCCTGTATCTGACATACTCAAAAGTGTATAGATCCAATAGCAGTATATATTCCTGCCTATAGAAAAAAAAGAGAAAGAACAGCTTTCTTTTTTCTTTCCTTCTTTTTTCCTGGTATCACTTAATGGTAATAACTTTGAAATGCTTCTGTGTGATAGTCTGAACCTTGAAATCAAGCTACAACTTCTGCAATATTGCAAAATTATTGGCACAAGCAACTGCATTTGTGCTAGTGTTGTTTTTGGTAATTGTACAAACCCAAACACAGTAGAATAGTGTCTTTAAATCATGATTTCATGTACAGAAACCTGCATGGAATTCAAGCTCTTACACATGTACTCGATTACTTCTGTATTAGAAGTGTATCACACCTGTGAAATTTGAAATTCTAATGTGTTTATGAGGGGAAGCTGTTTTGTGTAAATTGCTAACACAAACCCATTTTGAATGAAAGTAGTTGCTTCAGGACACATTCAGGTTTTCTTTACATAAATTAAAATATGCTAAAGGACAAAGTTTGCACTGATGATACATTTATTGTCCTGGATGACATAATTTATAGGTATTTCCTGGTTAAACACTACTTTCAACTTTCATATTTGATGAACAGAATGCTCTTACTTAATATATTCAGATATATCAGTGCCAGATGAATATCCCTTTGATGAAAATTTCTATGACTCATCAAGGCAATAACTTGAAATTAATTAAATAACCCCCAGTTTAGTTACAAATCCCCTTCCATCTCCTAGTGGATTTTTCCATGTGGTCTTCAATATTTGAAGTACCTTTATGGTGGTGTATTCGTTCTTGCGGAAAAAACATTTTGTTTTACTGAATATGAGACAGCATTCAATCTGCAATCCAGGGAGGCCATTCTTTGGTTTAAAACCAAACAAACTGTAAAAAGAATACACATGGTATATATAGCTCAGAGCTGTTGAAAAATACCAGCCATTGCTGGTTCGTATTAGCTTCAGCAATTATTTCACATCTGTAAAGACTACTGGACTGCGAATGCTTTTATTAAGCATGTAATTTCAAAACAATTTTCATTTTAGATGGATGATTTTATGATTTTTGTATTATTGATGTAAGTTTGGGAAGAGAAATTATGTCAAAGGGCAAAAAAAAAGACCCAGGCAAAGAAGCTTCTAAAACATGTTGTGGCTAAATCTGGGCCAAAATATGTTGACAAATTGTAAGGAATTTAGCAAACAACAAAAATTAGGAATAAAAGTGTAAACTATAAGATTGAGCAATAGCAAAGCACATTAAAACAAAACACTTAAAAACAAAAGGTCTGCTCTACTGGTACGAATCTCTATCCTTTCAAATGAGGAAAGGGCAGGTCCTGATACTGCACCTAATTTAGGGTTCGAGCCAGCCCCCGGGACTGGATGGCAGCTTTGTTTGCTTAAGGCACATTCTCCCTGGCTACGGCTGCATTTGGTCTTCCTACCAGAACAATAATATCATTTTTGTCTGGCAGGGGTGGTGGTGTTTGTCACTTTTGAAATAATTTGCTTGAATAAAAGATACTGTATAGATTTTTACTTTGCCCAGGTGACTGGTATAATGCTAGCTACACAAAAGCACTGCTGTGCTGTCAGAAGTTCTGTCTAAAGGAAGGTACTTTTGTATGTGTTTAGCTTTATCCTTCATGTAAAGCAGCTTCGTATCCCTTGTTCTGCAGGACAGTGATAAAAGCCTGAATGAATCCATTTCACAGTACTTATACCTGTGCATCCTGCCACAGAAAGACTGGTTTACTGCACAGGAGCTGATTGAAGCTGATTAAATGGTGAGACATGGCAGCTAGTCATGAGCCTTGGTAGAAAGACCAAGGAAGGCTAGAAATTGTGTGGACTGGTTCAGAATTATAGGTTGTGGAGTGTTAGGATAAAGCAAAGCCAACATGTTAAAAATAGCATAGCGGTATAGTGCTAGTAGTTTGTAGGAGTGCTCTGTAAGGGGAAATTGTGAAAGTTTTTTTAGAAATAAAGATGAGCTTTTTACTGAGGCAAAGGAAGTGTCTGCTTTTGAACATTAGGTAATTTAGTACTTGATGAAGAAGGTTCTGGAATTCATATGTAACCACTTACTAAAATAATCCCAATTTCTCCATCTTCAAAATGTAGTGTTCTCCTTCAGGAGGTGAAATTAATGACACTCTGAAAACAGTGGAAAGTGTTTTCAAACTAAGCATGTTGCAGCACATCAGTTTGGAACATCTAAAGTCTTTTTGTTTTCTTCTCACCCCAGTGAATGTAATGAAGTGGCTATAATAAAGAAAGAACAATTCAACAAACTGATTACTTGCAGCAGATAATATGGGTTAATTTTTTTTTTGTTTCGGTTGGGGTTTTTTGTGTCTGTGTGTGTGGGGGGGTTTGCTTTTGGTTTTGTTTGTTTGTTTGTTTGTTTTGTTTGTTTTGTTTTTTCTTTCATTTCTCTGTGGTAGCTCTGAGGAGCAAAAACATTCTCGTGGGCTAATTAGTTTTCTCAGTAGGCCTCTGCATATAAAAGTGAAAAACGAACTTTCCTGTTTTTCCCCAGAGCTGGGTACAATGAGAGTTGTAAAAAGTTGAAAACTTTGAGTTGCATTTTCTATTGGAAAGCTGAAGTAGCTTAGTGTAGAGTCTGGAGAAGGAAGAAATAAGAGATTCTTCAAAAAAGTAGTACTTCCTAAAGCAGTGTTCACCTTAATATTGTGTAGTTTATATATCATCCTATGGATATCTAGGCTATAGATAGTCAAAGACTAATCTTTAGGGCAGTTTGAATGAGAGTAACTAAGAATTTTTTTTTAAACTTTGTTATATTTTATACAGATTTTAGAATTTTTAGTCAATTTCATGATATGAATAAAATAGCAGTCTTTTCCATCTTATGTAGAAAATATTGTCCTACTGTCTTTTATTTCAGAATCGCTCTATTATTGTAATTGATAATAAAATAAAAAATTTAAAGAAAAATATAACTTATGTATGACTTGATATCAGACTTATATAAATCCTGTTGGAGTGCAAAAGAAAAATGTTGGTGAAGATTAATTTTCTTACACGAAGCCAAGACACTCTTTTAAAAATAATTATTAGTAAACAATTCTTGCATCTTATTTAGAAGATTATTATTAAAATAATTATACTTAGGAGTTTAGACATGGCTAATTAAAATAATTCTGTACATTCAATTTTATTGAATTTATGCTACATTACTTCAAATACATTTATAGTAACTTGACAAACAGTTATTATTTATCAATTATACTGAATTTAAGTTGTCCTATGGTAGGCTTACTTGGGTGCCAGAGCTCTGGAACAGTCTCATTAGCTTTGCACTGCTATTCTTCTTCAAAACTTGAAAACTTAAAAAAAAAAGGAACCAACAAAGAATAAGACTTCAAAATAAGGAACTGCTGTGACAATCTGATCACCTGACCTCCAACTTTTCAGAGTAGGAAACGGGAGAATATTTCAGAAGAAGCACTTTAAAGATCCTATGATAAAAGCCTAGCTGGGCTGAAATTAGAAGTTCATTTTGCCAAAACATCATGTGTTTCAGAACTTCTGTCATCATTGGCATGAAGTAAAATGAAGATGCTTCCCTTGATGCCAGAAAAGGGATGACATACAGAAAAAGGATATTTGAACAAACAACTTTTCAGTGACTTGAGTTGAAAGATCACAAATTTGCATGTATTTGCATGTGCAATATTTACATGCATAAACAAAAAGTTGTTTTTGTTTTCTTACTAGAAGCCTAGAATGTGTATACTGGAAAATACAAAACTGAGCTTTGGCTTGGGGAGGGACTGAAGAGGAGGGAGAAAAAGGAAGTGAGAAGAATGAAGCAATATGGTTCTGCCTCTTAGACAGGCACCTGTGTCAGCGTACTGTGGAAATTGTTTAGGCCTTTGGCTTCTAGATGTAATAAAATTCAGTCTTCACTAGCTTCTCTTGTCTCTAACATTCCCTCTTTTCTTTTTGCACTGGTGAGTTGAAGCATTATGTTATTAGGGACAAAAAGTTGCATAATAAATCCTTCATGATTTGCAGTATGCGACATCACAAAGTGGCAGTTTTGTGTACATGCCACAAGAATATCTGTTTTTCAGTGGTGGTTTTCATACATCACTCAAAGATACTAATTTCTTGCACTAACTGCAATTGAGTGCAACCATCCAACCAATTCCTTACCTACCAAGTGGCCGGTTTAGAGACAAGCATCTCATGTGGGACAGTGTGAAATGCTTTGCACAAGTCCAAGTAGATGACATCAGTCACCCTTCCCAGATCTACTGCTGTAACCCCATCATAGAAGGCCACTAAATTTGTCAGGCACAATTTGCCCATAGTGAAGCCATGTTGGCTGTCACAAATCACCTGCTTATTTTCCATGTGCCTTAGCATAGCTTCCAGGAGAATCTGCTCCATAATCCCACTGGATAGGAAGAGGACACTAGGAGACTGGTGGGCCCATAGTTCCCTGTGTCTTCTTTTTTACTCTTTTTAAGTATGGGGGTTATGTTTCCCTTTTTCCGGTCAGTTGGGACTTCTTTGGACTACCACCACTTCTCAAATATAGTGGATAGTGGCTTAGCCATTCCAGCTGCCAAATCCCTTGGGTCCTGCAGATGTATGTCATCAGGTCCAATGGACTTATGCAGCTTCAGGTTCCTTAGATGGTCTTGAGCCTGATCTTTTCCTGCAGCGTGTGGTTCTACACTGTTGTCTCTCCAACAGATATTGGGGTGGTCGAAGCCCCCCATGAGGACCAGGGCTTGTGAATGCGAGGCCACTGCTATCTGTCTATAGAGGGCCCCATCGACTCCATCTCCCTGGATGGGCGTGTGTAGCAGGATTAAAACATTGCCTGCCATTGCCCTCCCTGTGCTCTCAGGCAGCTCTTCATCCATCCCCAGTGAAATTGTATGTGCTCCGGAAACACTGCCTCCTTGTCTCCTCTGCCTGTCCTTCCTAAAGAGCCTATACCCCTCCATTCCAACACTCCAGTCACAGGAGTCATTCCACCATGTTTCTGTCAAGCCAATAAGATCCCAGCCCTGTACAATTGTATTGTCTCTGCTTGTTTTCCTGCTTTTAATTTTTTCTTTGTTTATTGTTTTTTTTTTATCTTGTTTCATTTTGGGGTGTTTTCTTTTTCTTTAGGATGGTGAGCCGGTTAGACCAGGAGTAGCAATGACAGACCTTGCTACTGGGTTGTATACATATGGAGCAATTATGGCTGGTTTACTTCAGAGGTATAAGACGGGAAAAGGACTACACATTGACTGCAATCTCTTGTCAACTCAGGTAGGAGTTGTAAAAAAATTGCTTTTTGTTGTGTACATGTTTGAACCTAAGAATACTATTTGTTTATAAATTAATGTGCATTAGTTAATATAACTAATGACAACAACAATAATGACAGTAATGACATTAGTGATCATTCTCTTAACCTGGTAGTGACCATTTTATATCACATGGTTATTGTTACTACTGCACTAAGTTTGGTTTTTGCTTTTTACAAAGGACTGCCATGTTCTTTCAAAGTACAGGTTAAGCAAGGTTAATAATGTCACTGAGATTGTAACAGTTGTAGTGAGTAATTTGAGACAGACAAGCCTAAGTGGTGAAACCAATGTTGAAAGGAAGGCTTTGGCACTGGGTAATGTTACTTCTAGAGCGACTGAATAACTTGTGCAAAATCACCCATAGTAATAAAAATCACCCAAGTTTCAAAGTAATGTAATCTGGGAGGGCTGCCTTGTGGCTCTGGGAGTTAAAGAATGAGGTAAACTAGAAGATGCAGCATTTTTCCTAGGCATTAAAGGCAAAGTTGTTTTGATCATGAAAGGTATACCATATACTACAAATAATCTACAAATAATAACTCTTCTTTGAATATTTAAACGCCATTGGTGCAATGATTTGTAATTTCTAAAAAGCAAGTGACATCAGTATGAGGTGCATATGATCAGACGATACGTTGTCTTGCTGATGTAGGTACTTGCTGGTATCAACTGGGTACATGGTACAGAGGAATTTTTGTTTAAGTTTTAAAATGTATGTAAAAATTGTATGCAGTCCAAATTAAAGTGACTACAGTGCTCCATTGTTTTCATCTTTATTCAACTGTATTTTCCTTCACATTATACCTGTCAGTACAGTCAAGAAATGACAGTATCCATTGTGCTAAAAGTTGGCCCAGGTGTCAGCAAGAGGTTGGACACCTATATCATTGTGTGATAACAACGATTGAGGCTAATGATTGAGGTTGCCCTTGTTTTAGCACCTACTGCTTTTGTCTGAATAACTGCTGAAATCAGAAAGGAGGGGAAATCCTTACTCAAATCAATAAAGAACTTTTCATTTGTTTCAGAACAAGTGTTTGTAAAAACTGAACTTAATTATATTTAAATATATTCATAAATGTTGTGTCTCTATTGTAAAAATGTTTAGAAAAAAAGTAGTTTAGAAAAATATTTTAAATGTGTATTAAATGCTTACTAATTATTTTATATATATATGTGAATGTAGGGGGGGTTTATGTTAAAGGTATTGTAGTGTGATATATTATGGCAGCTGCTCCTTTATATTTTCAATTTCTAATTTTATTAAAAATACTTCTGATAATTGTTATTAATTTCCAGAGTAATTCGGGGGGGGGAGGGAGAGGGGGGCTTAATTCCTTGTTCCACTGTTTTTTGCTTTTTTTTTCCTAATGAAGTCTTCTTTATTATTATTAGATATTTTATCAAATGCTGAAAGCACGAAGAGTTGAAGTTAGGTGTTTCTGTAGCTCTCTTATTTCAGCTTATTTTGTTACCTCATTTGTCTTTATAATCTTTTTTCCTTGATTAGGGTAGATTTGTCTATGCACAGATGTGTTCTTATATTGCAAAATTTCCATCTGAACTTCCACATCATCATCCCTTAGGCCACTCACTGGCATGCCCAAGAAAGAGATTGAAGACCTGGATAGATGTTAGTGAACAAAGCATGTGACATGGTGTTTGTCTTCTACATGATTAGTTGAAGCAGTGCTAAATGGTCAAGCAAAAGCTTAGTAGTTTTTCGGATTTTTTTTAAACATTAAGACCTTCCCTGCTTGTTATCAAATTATAGTTATCTAAGAGTTATTAAGAAGTAATTCCATAAACGCACACTCTCATTGAAAAAGAAACATTTTTATTTACTTCAGTGTTGGGTAAATAGAATTCAAATAAGTTGTTATATTGGAACGGAGTATGGGTAAAAGATGTTTTTCAGAAAACAGCTCTTTTGTTTTAGATAACCCTGTTGGTTCAGTCCAAATTAATTTTAGGGTGTTGAGCCAAGACTGTAATGAGAACATCTATTAAACTGGAAGAAGTATTTATAGATGAGGTTCTAAAGTACAAAAAATAAAAACATGTGATCAATCTCATTAAAAAGATGTGTTAAAATGAATGAAGAAAAACAGAAGTTGCCGCTGAGTCTCTATCAGACAGAACATCTAGTTTGTTGGTTCATTTTCTTTCCTTTTGTAAGACTGTTGGTTACTTTTAAGGGTGAGTGTCTCTACTAAGAAAAATTAGTACAAATCTGAAAATTAATGTAAATAAATAAATTACTCTTGCAATACTTCTGATGGTAATGAGTTTTTTAAAAAGAATTTAGACAATTACTGTGATACAATCAGGGTCTTTAAAGATACATGTTTCCAAAGAGATTTTGGTTTTATGTCCCAGCTAAGTATCTCAAACTAGCTTTTCTTCATGTGATGAATGTTTAAAAAGAAGACCTTTTGAAGTTTCTCATGGATGCTGTCAAAAAAATAAGGAACCTAAAGTTTTAGACTTTCGGTTTATTAGGTTCTTGTTGCTGTTGATTACTGGTAGGATCTAGAGGTCTGTGGATGCTGAAAGCTTGGCTATGGAGAGATTTTCCAGCTTTCTGCCAGCGTACGTGTGAAAGTCGTGCTCTCGTAAACCAATCCCTTTATCTTGCAGGTGCTAGATTGTTATGCAGTACTGTTATGATACTGACTGAAGAAATATTTTGAAGTAGTTGTCGTATGGTTCAGCCAATCCCTCTGAGAGGTGGATGAACAAGGAACCAATAACTTTATACCATTAAGATACATAAACGATTTTGTATATTAATAAATGGTTCCATTCCCTCCTGGATTGTGTCTATGTTGCTTTCTCTCCATCCTCTGCACAACAGCGACAGAGGTCAAACAGAGACATTGTGATAACTTTTCCTTCAGCATGAGTTTCACTGAAGTGTAGTCATTTTTAATGAGAAAAAAGGGAATCTTCTACGTATGCTGAACTGTCCTATTTATAGTGTTGCGACAGCAGGGTCTTGTATGAAACTTCTTGGTTTTGCCAGCGTTTCGTGCACTGAGCTAATATAGCAGCGTTCTTGGACCTTTTGTCCATCCCTTCCTCTGAACTGAAAATTGTGAACCTGGCCAATACGTATGTCTTCATTGTTCAGTGTTGATGACTTTGACTGTGTCAGAAAGGAATAAAAACCCCAGGGGTTAAGTCACTCAGGTAATTAGAAAATCTTGAAAACTGCTTGGTTTTTTTTATAGCAGAAACCCTGGCATTTTAATGTCCATCTGTCTAACTATCACTTTTCTGCATGCTTTGTAGAAATGCAAGAGGATTCAAACTTTTTTTTGCAGAGGGAAGGGCTGGAGAATGCTTTTGATACTAATTTACTGCACAGACATGCAAATAACAAAGAGCATTGAACTGAATTCAGCTGCCAACAAAACTGATCTGAAGCTTTTTAAAGAACTATCCCACTGACTAGCAAGTTAGTTTCGTATTTGTGATCTGTGTAGAACCAAATTATAAGTGAGATCCTGTTCTCTGAAGAAATATTATTTTGTGTTTTAAACACTTATTACTACCAAAGAAGATTTCTTTCCCCACAACAAAATAGGATTCTAGGATTTTTTTGAACAAGCGATACGGTAACACTTAGGATGTGGTTTTGCAGTGAGCAGAAACTTTCTATATCTCTCATCTATAAACTTTTAACCCATGTCATACGATTCCTTTGAAATTTTTGACTTTTAGATGATTCACAGTTGTCAACTCCAGACCTTTCAGCATCTAAATAGTGTCCTTTAGATGATACTGGTAAATAAGAAGGAAGTGGGGTTTGGATTTGGTTCCAATTATGCAATTGTGCCTTTTCGTCTGTTGTGGCTCAAAAAAATCTCTTGGAAGTTTTAATATCCTTCCTGTGTTTAATTACGACCAGGCTCCAACAAAAACTGTAATAGGTTGGTTTCGTTTGGATTAAAAATCTGCAAGAAATATTTTACATTTAACATTTCTGCAATTTTGAAGTATATTTTTCCCAGATTCCATAGGCAGGATAATGTGGTTAATATTGTTTGTATAATATGATTGTTAATCAGATACTTCTCTGCTTCTAATCACTATGTTTTAGTTTGTATTTGCTGTTGCAAACATTTAATCTTCTTAAAATTTTGAAGTGACTCTAGAAAAACCTAGAAAATTGTTATAAATTATTTTCTTTATTGCATTTTTGTGCTTAATTTGAGAGTTTACTGAGGGAATGATGAGGGTAAGAAGCTATTGGTTTTTGTTTCTGCATCACATGTTCCCAAGATCATTCTGTTTAAGGCTTATCTATTTAAGGTGCTTTCACTGCTATCTATTCAGGACTTTCATGGCATGTCTTTTAGCAATTATTGAGTATAGGTGAAACTGGTAGCTGTTGCATACTGCCTGTAGGATATACATGACTTGATAGAATCCCTGAGCAGTAAGTTGTGTGGAAATATCAATCCTGGAACTTAAATACTGCTCAGGTGTCTTGACTGTATCTTGTTGCTTCTCTGCTTGCTGAGAGTCATGAGTTGACTGAATACCAAAAGAAAATCATCTTTTTTAGACGTTATTGCTTCTGGTGATTTTGGAGGCCAGCTATGAGGACTGTTACACAGTTGTCTTGGTTTTGGGTATGGTTTGAATAAGGGGGTTTTTTACAAGCTTATAAAGCATCATCTTTGCAAAACATTGTATTCTTAACCTCCCTCATAATAAAAACTTGAGCATGTGCTGTATGGAGATATCATCTTTTTCACTGTATAGCTCTCATATGGAAAAATAACAAAATCTGAATTAATGTGAACATTTCTTTAAACGTATACTGCACGTTAAACACTACTTGGCCTGTATTCTTGACAATTTCCATTGCGGACAGCCATATAACTAAGAACAGAACTTATCCCTCTGGGTTTTAAGCAGCCAGAATTTGATTGAATAGACCAGAAGACCATACCAACATGACAGTAACTCAATTTAATATTGGCCTCTGTGGAATGTGTGTTATGATTTCTAATGATTAGTCATGCAGTCATTGGTACAACATCCTCCAACTGGATCTTGGTTTTATTTAGTGGCTTTCTTTACTCTGTAAACAGAGTACATATTCAAATTGCAAGGGTATTTCTTCTTTAACTGCTACCTGACTGTTAATTCTGGGTCTTTTTGTCTTTGTTACCATTGTTCTTGTGCTAAAGAAACCAAGCCTGAATGAGTTGCAGCTTCATTTTCCTGTGTTGATCTGCCTCTGTCATTAATTAGAGAAGGACTAGAAAGGAGATAGAAAAAATATGCCCCTTTATTAGTAAAAAAAAAAATATAAATGGCTGCCTGGAGTGGGTAGGGGAGAGTGTTTGAAGACAAAGGAAGGCATTTCTTTTAATGAGTTTTTAATTTAGATGACCTTTAAATAAGGGTGTAATCTTGGAAATGGAATCAAGATGTTTATTACCAGCAGATCAGATTTCAGAATCATGCTGAGTATTAGGAGAAGGATAACCTGGGTAGCTGAAAAGAAAGGGGGATGATTTAAGAAACTGGTAGCAGAACAAACATGTTTAGTGTATCCAAAAATCTCACCTGAATCTCACCTTCTAAACTCATAAAAGCTTTCAGAAGTCATTCTGTAAGTTCATCAAATTAGGATAGAGCCTTTCAACACATTATGCTCCATTTATTTATGTAAATAACAAGTCAAAGGGCTGTAACTTGATGGAAGAGGTTTCAGTTTTATGTCATGGAAAATTTTAAGTTAGCAAGACAGCTGATTTTTATGTGCTGTTGAACCTCTGGAAATCTAATAAACCTTAACAAGCGTGGCATTTTTGGATATGCTCATTGAACTCTAGCTAAGGTTTCAACACTGCTTAGTTTGATTACTTCAGATAACTCTCATTAAAATTTCTCTGTAGATTATAATTTATAAAAAAAAAAAAGGTGAAGTAAAGGATGATGCTAGAACACATTTGAAATAATGACTTCCTTTGGTCTGAAGAAGTCCTGCTGCCAGAATTTCTCTTTGTATTCAGCACAGTATTGTTTCTGTATTCAGTATTGGTTTTGGCTAATCAGTTACGACTGCAAACTCTTTAGAGGAGTGACATGTGATTAGGCCAGAAGTCATAATTTATTACTTATTTTGTTATAGTGAAAGCTATAAAAAATATGTTCAGGCTTTAGTTTGGGACTTCAAAAACAGGTATCCATTAAACTGCCTGAAAGTCATAGAATCATCAAGGTTGAAAGAGACACGTAAGATCATGAAGTCCAGTTGTCAACCCAGAACTGTCACTGTAAACCCTAAACCCCTAAACCACATCACCCAGATCCAGTGACTTATTAGACATCTCCAGGGATGCTGACTCCACCCTGGGCAACCTATCTGAATGCCTACCCTGACCACCCTAACACTGATTTTTTTTTCCCTAGCATCTAATCTGAATCTCCCTGTCTCAGCTTAAGGCCATTTCCTCTGGTCCTCTCAGGCACAGCAGAAGCAACCAGTCCCCACCTTACTACAGCCTCCTTTCAGGTAGTTGTAGAGAGCACTGAGGTCCCTCCTGAGCCTGCTCTTCTGGAGAATAAACAACCCCAGCCCCCTCAGCCATTCCTCATGAGACATGTTTTCCAGACCTTCCACAAGCCTTGCTGCCCTTCCTTGGACACGCTCCAGCACCTCAATGTCCTTTCTAGAGTGAGAGGCCCAGAACTGAGCACAGCACTTGAGGTGTGGCCTCACCAGTGCCGAGTACAGGAGGGTGATCACTGCCCTGGTCCTGCTGGCTGCACTGTTCTTCACGGAGGCCAGGATGCCATTGATCTTCTTGGCCACCTGGGCACGCTGCTGGCTCATATTGAGCCAACGGGTAACCAGCACCCCCAGGTCCCTTTCTGCTGAACAGCTCTTGAACCTCTCCTCTCCAAGCCTGTAGGGCTGTATGGGGTTGCTGGAACCCGCGTGCAGGACCCTGCACTTCCCCTTTGTCCTCATGCTGTTGTCCTCAGCCCATTGATCGAGCCTGTCCAGGTTTCTCTGCAGAACCTTCCTACTCCTGAGCAGATCAACACTCCCACCCAACGTAGTGTCTTCTGCAAATTTACTGAGGGTGCCCTGAATCCCCAGCTCCGGATCACCAACAAAGATGTTAAACAGGGACCAGCCCCAAAACAGAGCCCTGGGGAACACCGCTAGTGTGTTCCCCAGGTGGATTTAGTTCCATTCACCACAACTCTCCGGGTCTGGCCATCCAGCCAGGTTTCTACCTACCGAAGGGTCCACCCATCTAAGCCACGAGCAGCCAGTTTTTCTAAGAGGATGCTGTGGGAGACTCTGTCAAATGCTTTACTGAAGTCTAGCTAGAGCATGTCCACAGCCTTTCCCTCATCTACTAAGTGGGCCACTTGGTCATAGAAGAAGATGAGACTGGTCAAGCAGGACCTGCCTTTCATAAGTCCATGTTGGCTTGGATTGATCGTCTGATTGTCCTGCATGTGCCATGTAATGGCACTCAGGATGATCTCTTCCATAACCTTGGCTGGAACTGAGGTCAGGCTGACAGACCTGTAGTTCCCTAAATCATACTTCAGACGCTTCTTGTAGATTGGCTTTACATTTGCTAATTTCCAATCAGCTGGAACTTCTTCAGTTAACAAGGACTGCTGGTAGAGGATTGAGAGTGGTTTAACAAGTTCTTTTGCTAGTTCCCTCATTTCTCTGGGGTAGATCAATGCGACCATCAATGTGAGTGTGTAGTCAGAGTGCAGTTATTTGTAAAAATGCCCTGCCTTGCTTTGAATGAATTTTGTAGTACTAGATTTCCCTGATAAATATGTTCGAAGTTACTTTTATTCTAGTGTCCTCTGTGATAAAACACTTTGTTTTTTTTCTGGTACTACTTAAATATTTTTGTAGATTGATTAAAGAATAACTTCCTTCTTCAGGGTATCATTTACAACGATGCCACTATTTAAAAAGCATTATGCAGAAGTGCCATATTTTGACTCCAGACTCACTGGTAATACTCAAGTGAAATAGAACTTTGAACCACTTTTCTCTGACTTGCATGCTGTGTAACAGCTTAGTAGATGAACTACATCTGCAATGTGAACAGCATTAAAGTACTCAAAGGAGCCTCATCGGCATTGCTTAATGCTGCAGAGGCACAGAAATTATAGTCTTGTAAAACATCCTATTTCGAACATTTCATTCAATTGCATGGATTTGTTTCTTGTGTCATCCCTGTAGTGTGTTAGCACCTAAGTACTTAATGGGTGGTGAATGGTGATTTTCAGTGTTAAAACTAAAGCCTTCGTTGTTCTGCCAAAGTAATACTGTAATGAATGGGGATTTCACTGTGATAATAGGGAGACAATATTTGCACATTTCTCACAACCAAATAGACATGAGTTGTTTCTGTATGTGCCTCCCTATGTATCAAATGTCTAAAAATCCACCTGTTTGCACTGCTGCAGTACAAGCTGTTGAAATTACTATTATATTTTATTTTTGTATTTGCTTACTACAGATAAGATGAAAATGACATTGTCAATAGACAAACACACCTAAAATTCTTTTTTCCATGCAAGTATTAATGCTGATAAATGTGGAGACAAAACAGATGAGTGCTGTAAACGGTTAGACGTATGCATATTTTCGTTCTAAGTGGCGCTGTTCCTAATCATAGGATCAAAAGTGAAGAGTGCCTTAATACAGCTTGTTTTGGATGTTGACAGGTTTCCATGGATAAGCATCCTTATTACTGATAAAATAAAAAAATAGTATCCTTCACAAAGTGTATATAGCATCCAATTTGGAGTCTCTGGATACTACACTATTGCAAACAAGAAGAAAAATTACTGTAGTTATTCTGATGCCTGTCTTCACAGGTAATTAAATTTTACATGAGCAAAATCTGTTTGTCTTTATTGTATTTTTATGCTTTCTTGTTTCCATTCTCAGCTGTCAAATATAGCTACTATTTTTAGAGCAGAAAAGAATCATTTAGGTTGGAAAAGAACTTTAAGATCATCAAGTAACTCAGCACTTCCAAGTCCACCACTAAAGCATGCCCCTAAGTGCCACATCTAAATACCTCCAGATACAATGACTCCACCACTTCCCTGGGCAGCCTGTTTCAATGGCTGACTACCCTTTCTGTGAAAAAATGTTTCCTAGTGTCCAATCTAAACCTCCTGGGTTTAGAGGCCTTTTCCTCTCGTCCTTTCACTTGTTGCCTGGGAGAAGAGACTGGCCCCCCACTTCACTACAGCCTCCTTTCAGGAAGTTGTAGAGACCAATAAGGGTCATCTCTGAGCCTCCTTTTCTCCAGTCTGAACAATGCAAGCTCCCACAGCTGCTCCTCATAAGACTTGTGCTCCAGATCCTTCACCAGCTTCATCGCCCTCCTCTGGACGCACTTCAGCACCTCAATGTCTTTCTGGTAGCGAGGGACCCAAAACTGAACAGAGAATTTGAGGCCGCACTAGTTCTGATTATAGAGCACTGCCCTGGTCCCGTTGGCCACACTATTCTTGATACAGGCCAGGATGCCACTGACCTTCTTGGCCTCCTGGGCACGCATCGGGTCATGTTCAGCTGTTGTCGACCAGCACTCCCAGTTACTTTTACGCTGGGCAGCTTTCCAGCCACTCTGCCCCCAACCCGTAGTGCTGCCTGGGGTTGTTGTGACCCAAGTGCAGGATCCAGCACTTCTTGTTGAACCTTATGCCAGCGGCTTTGGCCCATTGATCCAGCCTGTCCAGGTCCCTCTGCAGAGCCTTCTTGCCCTCCAGCAGATCATCACTGCCGCTCAACTTGGTGTCATCTGCAAACTGACTGAGGGTGATTCAGTCACCTTGTCCAGTGTATAGTTAAGATGTTAAACAGAACTGACCCAAATACTGAGCCCTGGGGAACTAATGACCAGCTGGATGTAGCACCATTCACCACCACTCTCTAGGCCCAGCCATCCAGCCATTTTTTTTATCTAGCGAAGAGTGCACCCATCTGAGCCATGAGCACAAGAAGGCTGTGGGAAAATGTCAAAGGCTTTACTAAAGTCCAGGTAGATAACATCCACAGCCTTTCCTTCACCCACTAAGTGAGTTGCCTTGCCATAGAAGATCAGGTTGGTCAAGTAGGACCTGCCTTTCATAAACCTATACTAGCTGGGCCTGATCCCCTGGTTGTTGGGCACATGTGGCATGATGATCCTATGCCTGAACCTTTAGGTGATCCTTCCGGTACAATATACAGCCTTCCTATACTCCTTTGTCCTACAGGGCTTCTTCCCAAGGGACTCTCTCAACCAGTCTCCTAAACAGGCCAAAGTCTGCCCTCTGGAATTCCAAGGTAACAGCTCTCCTGGCTGCCCCCTCCTTCCATCTGCAAGAATTAAAAATTCTATCATTTCATGATTGCTGTGCTCAAGACAGCCTTCCACCCCCACACAGAAGTCCTTCTCTGTTCACAAACAACAGGTCCAGAGGGCCCTTTCCCTAGCTGGCTCTCACCAAGTGCATGAGGAAGTCATCTTCCACACACTCCAGAGACCTCCTAGACTATTTCCTCTTTGTTGTGTTGCGTTTTCAAGACATCTATCTAGTATATTGAAGTCCCTCATGAGAACAAGAGATAGCAATCGTGAAACTTCTCGCAGTTGCTCATAGAATATTCCATCTGCCTTTTATCCTGGGTGGGCGGTCTATAAGACTTCCGCCATGATGTCTGCCCTGTTGGCCTTGATTCTTACCCATGAGTACTCAACCCTATCTTCACCATCATTCAGCTCTACAAAATCAAGACACGAAATGTGTTATAGTGTTACACAAACCTGTATACAATGTAGCAGAATAAACTTTTTGTAAGTTGAATTTTGCCTGGACTTTGTAAAGCTGTGTGAAATACAGAACAAAATGCATTTAATATTTCAATGCATATATGGTCTTTCTTCAGAGAGAATAAAGTCTTAAGGAAATAATTGTAGAAGTTTATGGCTAAAGTTGTCTGATATGTCTGTTATTGACATCTGATTTCATTTGTTAGAACACTGCCAAAGTTTTTACTGTTTTGGCTGAATTTTCCATGTCATGGAAAAGAAAAGGGATTTGTTTTCAAAGTTACTTTTAAAAAGATTCATCTGTTTCCAGGATCATGTTATGGGAAAATACATTGATAGTTTGTTTTTTTTTTTCTTCTTGAGAAACCCAGTGCCTTCAGTTTTTGGATTTTGCACAGGGAATACAGACTAACTTTGGAGTTCGTGGTATTTTTAGTGCTAATATTCTCCTTAGTAGTTTTTTTTTTTTAAGTAAGAGGTTCCTTAGAGATGTTCCTGTGTAATTATGAAGCTGAAACAAGATCTCTTCAGTGATTGAAGTAGTATTTTTCTTTACACTCTCAGAAAAAAAATGACTTGTATTTTACTGTAATTGAGAAAATGAAATTTATTCTTCCTTTTAGAATGTGTCTTTCTTCAACTGGAGTTCATTTAAAAGAATTTTTTTTTGTTTCCTTTTCCTCTTTAATGCCAGTGCTGTCTAATAGCTTGAATGGTCAAGATTTTTATTTCTGATCCTCCGCCTAAAATTCATCTGAGTGTGTAGAAGTCTATTTTTTGTTTGTTTGTTTGCCCATTTAATTGGAGACTGAGGAGAGATAGGAGTCCATTTAACATGTACTTACTCTTGAAACTGTGTGCTGAATAGTACATACTTTTGAAATTACAAGTCCTACATGTGTTGTTGCATCAATCTGTGCTATTGTTAATACTAATTGTATCTTAATCAGGAGCTGATCTCCATGCTGCTGGAAGCACAGAAGCATTCATTCTTGTGTTTTAGAAGCTCTAAATAGCTCATTAAAAATAATTTGTCCATCAGTTCTTTTTTGTTGTTGCATTTCACTGAATGTACCAGTTCTCTGCAATGCAAATGCATTGTGTTTTTGAAGATGCCTCAGTTTCTCTATTTGTGTAGTCTAAACTTTTTTTTTAGTAAAGCAAAAGGTGTTATCAGCCATCATTTTCAGGCAAAAAAAGTATTTACACAATTGTGCACCTTAAAGTCTGTTTTGCTCTTTTTATCTATCTTAACCTCTAAGAATTCATGTTCTTGATAAGGTTTTCAAATACATTACCTTTTATTTTCTTATTGCATGGTTTGGGTTTTTTTTATTGTTTCTGGTTCAATTAACACCTCCTAGCACATCTTTTGTGTGATTGTGATTTGCTGTGTGCTATTTGGTCAGGTGGCTAACTTGAATCAGCAAATCCCCCATGCTGCACGTGATTGCTGGCATGGATTTGGATACCTGCCTAAGTGTCTGGTTGGAAGGCGCTAAAACAGGATACTATAGGAGACTTGTTTTAAAATTGTAGTTATTTGTCATTAAAGATTTGATTTTATCTTAACAAGATTGTACTTGTGGCTAGGATTATGCCATTTACTGATACTTCTGTGCCAGGAGTTTTCTTTTGTGAAGGGTGAATTCATGGTAATTTCCTGGAAGTTTACACTAAAAAAAATCAGTATCACTGAGTAGAAAACACTTTCTACCCGGAGCACAGTGTTCATAACATGACCACAGACTCTTCTGAATTTCTTCTGAAATTGTCTTTAATAGTAAGCCTTGGCCTGTGTGATAGTAGTCTTACTTTTTTTAGTTGACTTTTGCAGGCCAGACCTGCTGCCTTGATGTAGGGACACCACTGATGAAGCAGTAAAATCTTGCTCCTTTGTGGGCAGTGGCTTTGCTATGTATTTGCAGGCGGGAATGTCTGCCCTGCCTATACGTGTATGTCACTTTTGAACTGATTTTTAGCTTCTGCAGATCTCTCAGCTTCAGACTAGATGGATGGCTCTTACAAGCCTGAGTAAGGTGATTGTTGACAGCTCCTGGGAATGCTGTGGTTTCCTGCTGGACTCCTGCATGATGAGCTGCCTTGAATTGTGGCAACTCTCTTGCCTCTGCACAAGACTGTGGTTCCTGCTGCCCAGTTCATTCTTGCAGGAGTTTGAAACATAATTCCCTGTCTAAAAACTGATAGAACACCACCGTTCATTGTGGTACAGTGCCACATCCTGAAACAGTTAGGTCAGTGTTTAGGAACTGCATAATTACCTGGAAGAGTGCAGGTTTCCTGGTAGAGATAGAGGTTTTGAGTTTCGATGTGGGTTTTTGGGTTTTTTGGATAATGCAAAAATGACTCAAGGAGCAAGAGCTGAGAGTCACTTCATGCACATGTCCATGGGAGCAGCTTCAATAAGGGAATAACTGCAAAAGCAAAATCAGTCAAACTTAAATGTTATCAGTGTCAAAATACGTAGTGCAACATGGAAAAGGGAAAACATAAATCAATAAAATCAATCATTAGGTAAATACTAGCATAGGATCAGTGATTTTAAGAGACCTTTTATACTGTACATCAAATGTGGATCGTAATCTTATGTTCACATTTTTCTCATGTAAAGATTTTTTAACGTCTTACCAGAAGTGTGGAAAAGGTGTAAATGGAAGATTATTGGCCTCTGCACAACAGAAAGCAATGGAATTTTCTAGAGTGTTTTTTTCCTACAAAGCTGTAAATTAGTAATTGTGTTATTACTTCTGTAGTATAGCATAAAATAAGTTACCTGTGCCATTGTAGATTGCCTGTAGGTCTCAAAGTTCGTAAGAGTCTACATGCCTGCTTTAAGAAAAAGCACACAAAGAATGAGACAGAAATAAATTAACTTGGCTTAGAGTCAAAGCATTGTTAAGATATGTGGCAGGATAGCAGACACAAAATTGGAGGGAGAAGAAAATAAAGAATATAATTAAAATGTTATTTTCTCCTCTTTCCAGTCACCTGTCTTCTTTTGTTATTCATATACACTTGTTGAAATTGCATGTGAATGATTGATTGACTCAGTGACCTCATTGTAATAAATTATGTTTGATGTGCTATCTTGAAAAAAATCTTTTGAAATTCTGTCTCTTTTCTTTGTCTGCTGACCTTGTGGCTTTTAATATCTTGTTTCCCATCTGTCTGATTCCATCATAATCTGAGCATAACTTTTCAGACCTTAATGCAGCTCTCTTTTTGTTCTGATTTAAGTAAGTCTGTAACACAAATATGGGATTTGGCCATCAACAGTAATGTTAGAAAGGAATGTTGAAATGTGTGTTCCCTTTGCTGATGTGAAATAAAGAAACACTTATCTGTAGATATTTGATAATACATATTTACAGTGCATAGATCTGTCTCTACAAGCAAATGAATACAGAGATGTCTGTATCATTGTATTACATCTGCTTTAATGTTACAAGTTCAAAGGTTACTTTTAAGGATTATTTCTTAATTAAAGGGAGAAATAAATGGGTCTATAAGGTTTCAGGAAAGCGGTTTTAAACACAGATTTAAAAATACTTAGCTGAATATGTCATACGGATGTACCCAAACTACAGTTTGAGAGATTGATTGTAATATAGATATTTCTATTGCAAGAAGTGTGTCTAGCAGTGAGGTCCTGTGTCTTGAATTACAGGGGAATTTGGAGAAATAGAATTACATTATTACAAACATTTTTTTCTAAGGGATATAATGTCTGTAAAAATGTTCATTTGGGATATCTTTTTTATGCCAATAGTTCAGCAGTTTGTTTAACAGCTGTAAGATACAGGTAAATAAATTATTTTTGTTCTTTATTAATGACATAAATTGTATATGCTGAAAGGTTTTTTTGCACAGTGCCTTTTTAGTGGGACTAAATCTTCAGAGAAACCAAAGAGAATGAACTGAGCCAGGAAGAGAGGAAAGGGTAGTCCTGGGAAAGTCTATAACAGTTTCATGGGACAGTAGAAATGGAATCATCTTCTAAGTTTGCTGAACTCATCAGAGAGTTATTATGAATGTGGCAAAAGGCCACAGAGTTCACTCAACTGTGTATTTTTACATAAAACACAAAACACTGATATATTTACTTTGATGTGGTCTATATAAGTTCATTTGTTTGGTGATGATACTATGGCTACTGCTAATAATTCATTTTGTCTGGCTGATCTGACTATGAATAAGGTACCTAAATCAGAGAAGGAAGTCAAAGGAAGCCAAAAGCTTTTTACCTTCATGATTTATTGAAAAAACAGTAGTAAGCAAACCGGTTTCATAGGCTACATAGGCATATGCATTCAAGCAAGTACATTGACTGAAATGGAATTATTCTTCATACTAAGTAGCAAGTTGAACTCAGACCTTGACACAGTCTGAGGAACTGTTAGTTCCAACATTGCTGTCTTTACTAAGCTCTGACTTCCCTGGCTTTTTCAGTCTTGCTACTGAAACAAGTCAGAAGCAGATGCTTTAGTGGTGAAATTTCAATATCTAGCGAGTATTATGTTTTAATCCCTTTTTCCCTAGTGTCACTGTGAACAAGTGCTTTGGAGAAATGTAGTCGTGTGGTTTTTTCCATTACTGAAAATATTACATTCATCTCATCAGGGAAGCTGCAGCAATTTGCAACACTGTGTTAAGAAAATATATTTTTAGGGATAAAAGTTTTTTGTGAAGAATTTTGCTTATGAAACTCCAACTCCTATTTCTATAGCATAAAATGTAGAAACAAATGGATGGAATGAAATCTTGGCTTGATTACATTCGATATCAATATTTTGGGATTTCTGTTTCACTAGGTTTTAATTCACTATGTCCTTCCCAGAGTTAAGTTTGATATAGTGTTTCCTGTATGGAAAATGGGGAAAGTTAAACGCATATTCATGGTCTTCAAAAGTAAAAGCTGGTTGTAACGGATGCACCTCACCTGGCAGTGAAATTTGTGTGTAATGTGGCAGCTGTTTAGTGTTGCATACAAATACAGAAAAATATCTAATGAATACTATTTCATCATCACTGCAGAGCCATTTGCGGTGGTTGTGAGTGTGACCCCAAACTGAAAATTGGCAGGAATGATGGGTCAAGGCTATGTGTTACTAATAAATGACACACTCTTGTAACTCATTAACTCTCTAATCACGGAGAGTTTCATTCTGTATTGCTGAGGGAAGTTGCAAACTAGGAAAAAAATTCTTTCTACATACTCCCAGTTCCATTTCCTTAACTGCTGAGATTTTCCTGGGGACCAAAGGACAGACATGGTTCAACATTTTAGCCAGATGAAGTGACACTGGGCTATAAAAAGCTGGAGCTGAAATCCAGCTACAAAATGTTTTCCAACAGTGCTCAGGAAAAAGGAATTGTATTTGTAGGTAGTATATACAAATATAATTTTTGTCAGTTAGTTAGACTCTTACTCTACATTTTCTTAGGTTTCATGCTGTACTAAATCACTCCATCCATGATTTACAGTTAAATATTTCCTTTAAATGTGACAGTGACACATTCACATTGTCTTTTCAGAATATATGGAGAAAGAAGAAGAAAATGGAATTTCTTTTGTTTCCTGGCAATTCTGATATAATTCACATATTGGAATATGAATGGTGGACTCTGAAATAATTGTGTGTTTTGTTGTAGATTAGACTGATTAGTAGGTACAAAACAGTATACACACTTTAATCATCAAAGCAAATTTCTTCCATCTAATGGGAGAAATATGGAGAAAATAATATTTTTTGAAAAAAATATTCACATGGTCTACTGACTAGGCAAGCACTTGCACTTAGTGGTGCAGCTAGTTAACAGAAAAAAACAAATGTATTGTGTCTGATGAAGCAGTGATAACCTTCCATGGTGACTGTAACACTTTATTGTGTTACTTCGCTTCAGATATTGTCACACACTTTATTATCTCAAAGAATTAAGAATAAAGAATCTGCCATGGATTATAACAGAACCACTGATTTCCATGCATTACTGCATCACAAATGTTAATTTCTTTTTCCTAAGATATAATCATACTTACAAAATACATATTAAAACTCTCACGTTCTGGTTCCTAAGTTAGCATGCTGTATTTTCCCCAAAGTTTATATTTTGCCAGTTCTGTCTGACTAATAACTTGCTAAATCTCTCCTTATCTTCTAATGACAGGTGATTTATCAAGGCCCACCACTTAATTAATATTACAGAATGTGTGGGGAACTGAAGAATTCAGAAATATTTTCCGTAGCTTGACATGTAAAATGAGAAGCATAGGAGAAAACGAAAAGATAATCTTGTAACTGAGAAAAAGTCTTTGTGATTTAAGCATGGAATTGAGGTTCAGGAAATGGTGAGTTCTATCCCACAAATCCATCATGCTTCCCACTAGGCTTCAGACAAGACACTGCTGCAGCTGACCACTCCGCAAAATATTTAGGGCGACACTCTCTTATCTCTCAGGGTAGTTTAATGCTTCGTGTGTCCAGTATTACTAGTGTTATGGGGAATGTATTAATTTTTGAGTTTATTGAGTTGCACTTAAATGAGCACTTCTGTGATATAGCTGTAGCCTGAGTTTTTCTCATAGCAAAAAAGTGTACAAAATATATAATATCTAAAAGATACTTTTGTGACATGAATATGTTAACTTATGTATCTGAAGCACATAGAAAGAAATCTCTGAGAAGTTGTCAATGAAGTTTCAGCTTTCATGAATACTATACTTTTTTTCCATTTTCAGGTTGCATGTCTCACTCATGTAGCAGCTAATTACCTTAATTGCAAAATTGAAGCAAAACGCTGGGGTACTGCTCATGGGAGTATTGTTCCATATCAGGTAAGCAGAAAGCATTAGAGTTTTTTCCCTTGGAATTCATTATTTTACGTATTATGAGATTGAGAACTGACTTTTCCCATGACCTGTAGTCTGTAATATGTCTGTGTCTAGGTATGACAAGGTTCTGTTGTTCATTGTCATTTCTGCATTTTGCATATTTCTTCGTCAGCAGTAGATTAGTAACAGAACACTGAAATAGATCAAAGGTGTTTGCTGAAACTGGATGACTTTAAAGCTAGCATGATGACTTGATTGGTTTTCACCTAACAGAGAAACCTTTTTTTTAAGGGTTACCTGACTTCCATTCCATACCAGTTATAAACTGAGATCTTTCAATCTTTTCCCTCTGAATTTCGGTGGTTTTATCTTGTGAGTCTACAAGAGCAGTCTAAATGACCAAGATAATCTGGCAGTGCTACATATTTGTAATTGTCTATTGATTTTGCTACAAATCACTGCCTCAGTGAGACAACAGGTTGACAAAAGGAGTTAACCAGAACTCAGATTTCCTCAGCAGAATTCATACTCTGTTACACCTAATGAAGGGTTGACATTCCTTAAAATAACATGACCTTCAACATATAAACAAGCACAGGAAAGAAAATCTCACTGCAAGTTTTATCTTACTTTTGACCAGTATGGTAAATGCTTCTAGTAAACAAAATACTTTGTTCTTTTCTAGCTCTTTGTTTTGTGTTCTTTGATGGAGGTCATGCCTTTATGGAGACTTGAGAATATATTTAATTAAAAAAAAATCTATTCTTTATTTCATATTTTTGGCATTTCTTATCAAATAGTCATGTTTGCACCTAGCTAGGCAGAGCCTGTATTTCTTAATTTATGTTCAGATCCCTTTAAGCCTTGAGAGGGGCAGTTTCCAGCATTTGTCTGGGAGAACTGCACCTAAACATTGCTGAGTTTCTTTACTTCCTCCTTTCTTTTCAGAGAAAGTGAGGGAACTTTAGTGTATAGTCTTTCCAGTGGTGAAGATCGTGGTGATCATAACTGAAAGATTTGCTGCTTGTGACCATAAAATCTGAAGCAAATATTTTCCACTATTACGCAGAACTCTCTCACTACCTAGTGACAACCAGGCCTCCTCAGGTCTAAAACCAAAATGAGTTGGTTTTTTAAGGACTAAGTCTACTTGATCGAGGAGACTTTTTCCAATGCTTGTACTGTATAATCAGCTGTCTCGTTATGAATTAGCTACAAATGGCAAATTGTCTCAGACCAATGGGAAGGTGTTGTGGCTCTTTCAGCAACAATGAGTTTAGTCCTGCAGTATTCTTGTCTCCAGTGCTACTGGTGTAGCAGCATGAGCGTGTTTTCTAGAA
Source organism: Lycocorax pyrrhopterus obiensis (assembly GCA_014706295.1). Lineage (NCBI taxonomy): Eukaryota > Metazoa > Chordata > Aves > Passeriformes > Paradisaeidae > Lycocorax > Lycocorax pyrrhopterus. The sequence continues at coordinate 54,393,907 of JACSVZ010000002.1, read as the reverse complement.
CCAGCTCTGCATGACCCCGGTGTAACCAAGCATCCATTACACAAGTATTTACATTCTGCTGTGTTTCTGTGGTACGACCTTTTGGTGCAAGCCTTTTTGAACTTTAGTATGTTGAAAGTATAAAACAGATCTGAAGTATCTGAAGTTTGTATAAGCAAACCCAAAAACCTGACTAAACAAAATGTTTTATCTTCACCATACAGCATCTGGCTGAATAACCGAAACTTGCATTCTTTTATGTCCTTTTAGCCTTTGTTTTTCCACAGTCAAAATTAAAAGCATACATTGAGTATCCTTTTTTTCTTTTTTCATAGACCGCTCTTTAGGTCTAGGAGATTGTTTCAGGTGTTTTTTGATTTACTCTAGATTAGTCATTATGAAAATAACTATGTTTTGGAAAAAATATCCTAATTAAACTATGGTTCCTGTGTTTCTGTATGCTGTTTCTGTAGTAGGTATTAGAAATATTACCTCAATATTATAAACAATTTTAATCTGAATTTTCTTGTTCATAAACCAATAATTAGGCTGGACTTTTTATGGGTGGAGTTGTGTGTGTATGTGTTTATGGCTTAACATTGCATCAGCTAGCATGGTTGCAATTCTGATTGTAACCATAAGAATATTTTGGGTTTTAGAGGTTTTTTTTCCTTTACTAACCTAAGCTATACTTAGATTGCAAAGCTCTTCATAAACTTGAATTAACCCTCACTGTTGCTATTGTACCAGTTTTATAGTTTCTCCCACAGCTCATTTGTAATACAGTAATTTGTAATATAGAACAGATCTCTGAAACCTGACCTTCACTCCTCATTCTACTTATTGAATATACTGTCTTTTGCTTACTAAGCTAATGACTGTCACAACACTAATTTTTATAATTTTTTTTTGTTTCAAGATATTGTGTCCAAGTGAACGGCAATTTGTTCAAGTAATGAAAAACAGATTTCAGAAAATTGAATTTCTATAAATTTCAGAACAATTAGGTGGTAGCAAACTGTTGGTTGTTTTCTCACATGTCCTTTATTTTGTTTTCTTTTGCTGTATTTTGAGTGTTTATACAGGTAATGAATTATGAAGTGATCCAGAGCATACAGTCCCGTAAAAAGTGTCAGATTATGCTAAATCATGGAAAATTGGGTAGGCATGAGATCTTCTTATAGATATTAAAAAGGCAAAATCAAAATAACTTACATCATCTTTCAGTGTGAGAGATGTCTGATCAGAGTCACACTAGAGTACTGACCAAGTCAATAAAAACCCTGTTAAAAGCATCCTAAATATGTACATAAAAAGTACTTTTTTTTTTACTTACAATGGTTACAATAAGTGTTCTATATTGAATGCTATGGTTGCTTTTATTTCATTGAGCTTCACCTGAATAAATTTGTTCAAAATATCTTTGCAAATGGCTCTATTTTTTTCTATTTACAAGGTCAAATTTACCTTTGACTGTATCTCTGTTATTTCACTGAATTTCCCTGTTGCTTCTTGACTGAAAAACTAGCAACAAAATTTGTCCCTGAATATGTTCTCTAGATTGACCTTTATTACTTTTATTTCTATTTAAAAACATAAAAATTAAGCATTAATGGGAAGATGGGTTTTCTCCTTCCTGAAACTATTAACATCTTTGAAAATCTATTTCTGGTCTGATCTGAGATGTTAAGTTTGGTATGCAAGGGCTTTCATATTCTTAAGGTTTTTCTCATTTGCTGAAAATGTACTGACTTTGTGACATGATCATCTGAAATGTCTGAGTTTTCAGTTCTGTGCATTCATTACCAGAACCCAGAGGAAGGATTTGAATGTCTTTTGAGTATGCAATGTCTCCCAGGGTTCCTGTAAAACTAACTGTAAAGATTTACCACGGATTTTCGATGGAGGTGAAATTTGCAATGTGCCACGAAGATGAAGTACTCTAGATTCTTATCAGTCTGTCCTGGGGTGACTTTATGATGCTGTGTCCCCTATTGCCTGCTCTATGCCAGACATGTATCCTGTGCCTTCCTGTGTCTTTAAACCAGGTCCAGGAGAGGGGGGAAAGAAGAAGCCGAGCTAATTCTTCAGAGTGGTTTTGTGCTCAAGCACACATACACTCCCCTGCATTCTTACAGCTGCAGACCTGAGGAAACACTTTCCTGCTTTTAGCCAGCTTTCAGCTCTGTTTCTCAGGAGAGAGACAGAGAGTTAAAATTCTTTTATTTTTAGTTAGCCCGCTAGCTGAGGCAAAAAAGTTTTTTCCCTGGGACTTTGACTTCTCCTTCTTTTCTTATGGACTGTTCAGCAACACCAGAACATCACTGGGAGGCCCTACACCATGGCCCAGGGAGGCAGGGGGGGCCAAGCCGCACCCCAGCTCCAGAGAGAGCAAAGCCACACCCACAGAAAGGACTCAGGTTTTCTCTACAGCGAGAGGTTTTTTATTTGACATTATTCATTCTTTTTTTTTTTTGGTGCCTGCGTGCACCCTGCTTGTTAAATAAATAGTTTTTTTCACTTTCTTCCGAGGAATTTCCTTCTGAACCTGGTGGGGGAGGGGCTGCTGAAATCCGCCTTCTATTAGCGGATACATTCATTTCGGATGTTTCCTCCGAATTTGTCTCAAACTGGGACACGGCCAAAATCGGAAATAGTTTTTTGAGTCCTGAAATGTTCATGAGAAATCACCTACTTTGAGTATATCTGCTGTTTAATCAGAGCAATGTAGCTTGAATAGGTCATGCCTGTGATAGTTCATGTAATCAAATCCCAATTTGCTTGGTTTCAAGTGTTAAAACACAAACCTTGAGTTCTGGGCTGTATCTCAAAAATAATTAGTACAATGTTTTAAAAACAGTTTCTATAATGAGACACCTTGTTTAGCAACAGCTGCTCCATGATTATCCAGAGGAAATCAGGGCTTAAAAGCATCCGGTTTACATAATTGTGCTGAAAAGTAAAGTTCTTACTGTCTTCCACTTGGGGTGATAAAGTCTTCCCTCATTCTAGTGGTTTCAGCAATGCAGCTCTCTTGCCTGTACCACGCATGAGATCAGGACATACACATTTTCATCTTTCAATTGGCCCACTCGTAATTTGTTCTCCCGAGAAAGTCTATCTAACTGGAATGTTTACAGGATATTTCCTGTGGCAGCTTATCACCCTGCCATCAGACACCCTGGGCAACTGGGCAGTACTTTCAGAGACAAACTTTCAGCGAAAGGTATAGGGCTGTTTCCTCTCAGGCCATAATGATGGAAGTCTATTTAGAAAACTGAGAAACCACTTTCTTGCAGATATCTAATAAATATTATATTATTTTTGTTCCAGATTTGTTCCTAAGACTCACAGGGTTTTCTCAAGTATAGTTCACTATATTTTCAGAAAGTGCAAAGGGCACAGCCATTCTGAATGGAAGTTGAAAACATGAGACAGTAAAGAAATTATTATTTTAACCAATTACCTTTTCTGTTGACTGACCTATGCATTGTAATAATTCATCAGACCCAACACTAATGGTTTTTTTTGTGTTAGAGCATCACTTAGATTCTTTAAGCATCAACTTCTGTTTGTGCTAGGCATAAAATTTCCTTCATATGAGGAAAATATCTCAGTGTCAAAGTCAATTGAAATGTGTTAGGAAAATCAAAGTATAAGCTCACAAGGAAGTTAAAGGTATGAGGTATTAGGAAGATGAGTACAGTCTTAGATAAAATATCTCTGCATTATTTTTATCATCTGCCTCTCATACTTTTTGGTCATAGCATTTCATACTGTCCAGGAGTCTTACAAAGAAAATCCCACACGTGTCAGTTGCATCTCATCACAGGAACAGAGAAATTCAATTATTGACCTGATTCATCTGGCAGAGATGCTTTTCACACAAAGGAACAATGTGCACCAATTTTTCTAACTCAGTTCTAGAGAATCTCTCAGAACTTCAGTCTCCTTTTTTTTTTCTTTCAGTAGAGAGGACAGCAGAATAATGTCAATCATTTAGAAATTTCAAACTGCTTATTCTGTGCAAAAATGGTGATATGTACTCATTTTCTTGTCTGTCTTTATGTGGTTTTGTTGGATACTTCTGCAGTTAATGAATCTTGGAACCAAAAGCAACAAAGAACAGAACTTCGATTATTTGCAAGGTTTTGTTGTGTACATGAGACTCTCCTTAAATAAATTCAAAATTGAACAAAATCTTTCTGCTCTATGTTAGCCCAGTCTAGGAAAAGATTGGACTTATGCACAGGAAAGAAGTAAAATACAGAATTTTTAGGGGGGAGGGGGGAGTTTTGAATTCAGGCAAGGCAAGATGACCCTTCTTACTCTGTGAACATTATCTACATAATACTCACCTGGAATATTTAGACTGCCTTGGGGGCCCATTTTCCTGTATTTTTCTTCTAAGCAATGAAGCATATATACCACTCGACATAAAAATTAAATGTATTCACAGATCAACTGAATAGAAACTTTGTGTTCTCAAGCATCAAAGTGTGTTCTCTCACACTACATGGATAATATTTCCAAAGAACAGTTTGGCCATCCTCACCATAAATATCTTTACTCATATGATGAATACCCAGTACTTTAGTAGCCTTGATCTACTTACCTATAGCTTTGTTTTTTAACTGTCTGCTTCCGTTATGTCTTTACCTTACAAGGCACAAGAAAGAGTGAAACCAGAAAAGAATGTGTCATAATGGATTCTGCAAAACAAGAAAACAAGAATATCATTTGCAGGACTTTTTCCCTTTCTTTCTTTTTGAACAAGTTTCTATTTGTAGATTTCCTTACTAGATGTTTTTCAGAAGTTTTCTACTATGGTATGATTAGATTAACCACTGACTGCACAAATGTTTTGGTTTTGTTATGATTATAGAGGACTAGCGTTGGCACTCTGCTTGGTAAGAAGTGCTGGATTATGGATGCTTTTCCTTGCCATTTTAGTAATTGAAAAAGTATAGTAATCATCTGTGGCAATCTCTGTAGAAAGCTGCTCATTTATGAGTAATTAATTCTAGTTATTCAAACCTGATAACATTATACTGATAATTTTGTGGGGATTGTCCTTCAGTGGATTGTCAAGCCTCTTTCCTGGCAGAGCAGCTGTCTGGGAACCAGTTCAGTAGGTTTGCCTTGAGCAGTTTTAGATATGCTCTCAGTGTATGATACAAGATGTAGTCATACTTTCATTCATATATATCCTCTCCTGTCAGAGACGGCATGTTAAAGTGATGCCTTAGGTTTTAACTTTTATATTTTTTTAAATTCTGTACTGCTTAGTGTGCAACTTTGAAGCTTCTTGTAGCCTGTTACTTTCTGCTCTGTCATGCTAGTTAGACGTAAAAAAGCCTCTCCAGACTGCTCTTCAAGGACACCTGGATCATCCTGAGCCCAAGGGGTGTAAACCAAGGAGCCTCTGAAGGGGGGGTAGCTAAGGGGAATTACATCATTTAACTGGGGTTTTAATTGGAGAATTGACCCTGATATGCAAATGAACCAAACCTATAAAAGTGTGAGAAACTCGTGACCTGTCGTCCATCTTGGGGTCCATCTTGGCAATAGCCTCTGGCTCCCCAGGGTGTACCTTGAAGGCCCTTCAAATAAATACCTACTTTTGTTCCTTTACTCTGTCTAGTCTCTGTGTCTAGGAGGCCTGATAAGGCATCAAAAGAAACTGACCTTGTATGCACACAGACAGCTTCTACCTGTACACAGGTAATTTTTAGATTGAGATAAAACACATTTTTAACTGAAAACCCGACACTGTTTATTTCCTGAAGGAAATCCTCCTGCACTTTTCATTTTAAGGAATGCCTGAAAGATGTTTTTTAATGTCTCTTATACTTTGAATTTTCAAAACAGGTATGGATAATCACAATTATTGTTAAGGAATCATAGTTGACAAATGAGACGGTCTCATTTTTGATCTTCTGGGAAATGTCACAAACTATTCTTGTATATATGCTTGTATATGTGTTTGTACTGACATATTTATTTACACTCATATAAAGTGAATGTACATTAAGATTATTCATCTGTCAGTTGTCTGTGGACACATGAGAAAAACTAATCACACTGGGATAGGAATATGGGTGTACTGATGTTCAGTGTCATTTAGTGGACGTTTGTCTTTTATGTATACATATGTATACATTTGCCCATTCCTGGGGTGAGGGATCTAGTTGGCATTATTTAAAGGAAACATGTTACAAGGTTACTGAATATTACAGATTTGTATACTCATGTCAAATTTAGTTCTTAGGAAGAGCAGTTTAACAGAGCCCTGGTCAGTAGAGGGCTCTTCAAATTGTAACTGGTTGGAAAGTGATGAAAGTAGGATCTGTGGGATTGTAGAGGAGATCTTGACTGCAGCTGGATCACTGCTTTCTTCTAATCTGCTTATTGTATCCAAGGCAGAAGAATAAACTTTCCTTTTCCTTTTCCTTTTCTGAACTTATGTTTCATAGCCATTGCATTACTATGCAGTGCGGCCACTCATAAGCTGCAACATGTTTAAACAGTCTGAAAGAGAGCTCAGAAATCTGTGTGTGGCAGGATAGCTGATTGACTGCTGACATAACCATCCTGCATATATATATGTACATAAATAGGTGCTTGTCCTTACTGTGTGAAGCTTGTGTCAGTTTTGGTTGGGAGCAGTTGATTGTTATGGAAGGGTATGTCCACTAGATGTCATTCATGTAATCTAGTTTTTGTTGCAGCATTTATTTTTGAAGAGCCATGTAGGATGGTGGGTATAAATTACCAGCGTTATTAGCTGTTTTTCTATATGCAGTGCTTTTGACTTTATATATGCGTGGCATGTTACAAAATAATATTACAATTGTCTCTGTGACGGGTTTGGTGCACCACTTGTTCTAGAACTCCTGTCTTTGCCTATTTTTGCTTACAATAGCATTCATTGTTGCATGAGTAGATGTGTTATATAAGAGCACCCAGGTGAGCTGCATGTAGTTGGTAACTCTCTGCAAGGAGAGACATGAGTATAGAGGCCAAGGCACTATGCCCCACAGGAAAACAAAAATATCATGTCATTAATATAATTCCACCCCAAATGTGATCTTTTCTAAGCTCTTTGTAACTAAAAGAGCAGTTCTTTAGAAAAGTGCATATCTAATTAGGAAAGGGAACTCAAATTTCAGGAACTTACACAAGTGGATTTATATACCGACATATCTTTGCCATACAACTGTGCTTAAATATCTGAGGGACTTAAATTAGAATCACTTTAACCTATCTTAAATAAAATACCCCGTATGTGGACAAGTCAGAAGTGCATCTGAGCATTCAGTTGGATGGGCTGATACGATCTGTACTGACTGATATTAGCAAAGAGTTCTTTCCCCCCCCAGCCTCCCTCCACCCAACTTTTGTAGTATGGCATGTGCTAGTAACTGCTAGACAGCTTCTGCGAAGACATATCCATACTCGTATTGAAGAGCAACTGCTGCAACATTGGCCTGTGCTCTTTCCCACTTTCAGCTTGGAGCAGCTACAGTGAAACTGAAAGCTGAAGATCACAGCTTCCTCCAACCTCCCTTTCCCCTTCCATATGGAATAAAGAATTTCTCTGCCCTGTGTAGTCAGCCAGAGGGCAGGATGGGGAAGTGATAATCCTTTTGGAATGAGCACTTGCATGAAAAATGATAAATGCTACATTGCATGGGGATTAACACTTGCTTATGAACTTGCTTTTAATGGAGTGATCCTTCTCTTTCAGCAATGTGAAGGTTCATTGTACTCATAGACCTGATTAAGAACCTTTACCACCATTCAGCCAAAGGGAACCATCTGCCACCAGAGACATAAAGCTGTTCAAAGCTGTTTCACTCTTTTGCATATTGTCCTCAAGAATGTAAACCACTTACTTTCACATAGCATTTACTTCCCTAAAGAAATGCTTGTTCCCCACATCGCGTCACAGCATTCTTCTTTCTCCCAGCATGAGAATTGCATTTCTGCTCACATTTAATGCATATGTTTGAAGTCTGTGCTTTATCTCCATGAAACTCTGAGACAGGACTATCCAGAACTAGTTTAATGAATGGAGTGGCTATATAAATCACACCTCTTTTCATTTCTTTGATGGGAGAGTTGGCGGTGAAGACGTTCACAGAGTGAGGCAATCTGTGAGTGGAGTTTGCAAAGCTTGTTTGGCACCTCTAGATATATTTGATATTAAGCACTGCTTCATAAAGATTTGGTGCACAACCTGATTGCTACTTTGCAGGATGACCCCTTCTTTTCACAGTGAGATGACATGTCATCAAACCTGGTCATTAAGTTAATTTCCAAGCACTGATGTCTGCTAGTAAATTTGGTATGGGCTATATTGTTTTCTCAAAAATATATTGCCTTACTGCTACAATAAGTTGAGCTCCCCTGGAATCACAACTGTGATACTCCAGTATACTCCTGAGAATTCAATGCAAAGGATAGCGAGAGGGCTTTTGTTCTATTTTCAAAAACTACTTATGAACTTAAGAAGTATCAGTCCTGTTGTCTTTCTAAAGTATTGAAGATTTAAACGCTAAATCTACTTATGAACATAAGCTTTAACTATGCAGTGCTTTTTAATGTTGTTTCTCATGCCCTTTGCTGCATTCAGATATAATGTTGCATGATGCTAAAACAGGTATTTTTACTAATGCTTTCACTAATAAGATTTGACGGCAAAAAACTTAAAAATTGTAATCTAAGGCTTTGTCTTTTATTAAACCACCATTACTACCAAAATTGTTTTGTTTTCCATACTTTTTAATAAGTAGTAATTCATTTGTATTGAGAGGGATAAGGGTCAAGGTGCAAGAAAAATTTTTTAAAAGTAGTTCTCTGTTTTTACAAAATCATACTTCCTGACCATCATCTAAAACACGCAGTACTCGCTGTCTGGAATTTACTCTTCTAATACAAATTAAGCTAGAGAAATTGATCTTACATCTGTATCCCCAAGGGAACCTCAACCAGTTTTATCCAGTCTACACCTTCACCTTTGTTCACTTATATCTAGGATAGTTTTGACAGATGTTTTTTCCAATTTCTATTCACCAGAAGTTTTGCAATACTTGCTACAGTCTTGTTTATGTAGTTTTCCATGCCCACTGAGAGGACTAAAAGAAATAATTCTATTTTTGATAAGGAAGATAGAACCTGGATTTAGGGATAGGTTTTTGGTTATATAGTTAGTGATGTGTTACGGCAGTTGATCACCATGTTGCATCTAGCAAGTTTTTACATACGTAAATAAATATATGTATAGCTCATCTACAGTGCTCTTATTCCTGGATTATGTGGAGTCAGTTCATTCATGTTTCCCTCGAGGTTGTATTTTTTTAAACCTCTTACATCTTTTTGATTTTATCTCTGATATGATTTCCACTTTGATCACCTCTTCAAGTGGTGTGTCCAGAGCTAGCCAGTGTCTTAAGTGGATTCTTCATGTTTCTGAGTAACATGAAGAGCTTTCACATGCATTTAAGGCACCTGAGAATAACTTGCTTTAGCTTTTAACAGCAACACATTGCTATGTCTCCTTCATCTCAGGTGTTCTGTTGCCAGGGTAGGAGAACAGCATATAGTTCTATGCCTAAACTTTGCTGATTATTTACCAGCTGCAGCTTCCTTTTGATTTACTATTAAAAGGTTCTTGTTCTTCCTTTGTCTGTGTTCCATGATTTTTGTTTTGTTTCACTGTGGATCATCTTGCACAATAGTTGTTAGTCATCAGTAACACCGATGGCTCCAAATCCAGCGAAGCCTGCAGAAGTGAGGTCACTGCTGGAGTGACCTCTAAGTCTGAGGTAGCAGAAGCCAAAGCAATTGTCTATGATCTTGGTTTATGTCAGCTACAGCAAGTTGAAGGTACTCAGATTTTGAATGAGGATGTCCCTGTGTGATTTGATGAACTTTTAAATTTTTGGCATGTTATTTTTACATCATTAGTCATGTGTCTTCTCCTGGGTGTTTCTTGGTAGGTTAAGCTAGAGATTTCAAAAAGTTGTAACAATATGGAAGACCCAACTTGTGTTTCATATTTTGTACTTTATATTTTCTACATTTTATGTTTTAGAAAGCTACCAGGGTAAAGAGTGGAAGTTAAATTATCTTAGTGGAAAGGCCGTTTTTTTCTAGATAAAAATAAAAAGCAGACAAAAGGTTATCCTTTAATTTGCTGTCAGTTAATATTAGTTGTGCTTCGTGTGGAATGGCCATAATAATAAACAAATAGGAAGTTGATGTGACTTCAAGTAGAGAAACATTAGCTGAATCTATGTAACAGTTAAATCCTAACATAAAGAGAAGGAATATAAAATACTGCAAATACCGATGTTAGTCTGTATGATCAACTCTCTTCTAATCAGAGACAAGTTTTTAACCTTGTTGAATTTATCTTTGGCATATGTGGTTATGGTAGTGTCTAGAGAGTTTTGACCATGAATAATAGTTGTAACAATGCAACAAAGACTTTTGTAGTATACACAAGTTATTCACTTAGCTCATTGGGGCAGAGACTGCATTTTAATTTGGCTTGAGGCTTAGAACAATGGACACTGAATTTTATTTCAGTGCTTCCACAAAACCAAGAATAATTTTTTCCTCTTTTGTGTACAAGCTTACAGTATTTTATTTGAGGATTTTAAATATAGGACTGAATGTCTTGAAGTAATTCTATGATTTCACTTCTTTTTTCATGATGTTACCCATTTTTACATACCTAGTTGACATTCACCATTTCATCAAAGTTGGGACATCAATGGAAAATATAAATGACCATCACATGACTGCTGAAATTAGGAAACAATCTGAGAGTTATTTAATACCTACAGTGTTTAGTGATGTATTTAATCCATGAATGATGAGGAGGGCCATGGGCAGGAATAATATGTATATTTGTATTAAGAGTCTGATCAGGTATCTCATTTAAGAGAATGTTATTAGTGAAACCTCTTAGCGTTCCTGCATAATTATGCTATCTTTTCACTGTTACCTTTTCAAACTCCTTGGAGATTCTTAAGTAATTTATTTCCTGCCATTTAACAGTTTTGAGTAATAATGATGATGAGAAAACAGTTAAATAGTTTCTTTTTTCAAGTACCAGGTGCTGAAAGCAACTGAGAATGCCAGTGGTTTTTATAGTGGTTTCCTGTACATCTCGTGCAAGCTTCTTCAAACTTGTGTTGTATTAGCCTTTGCCAGATTGAAGAAAAAGATAAAATAAATTATTTGTAGCCAAGACATTGGACTGAAAAAAAGAAATGTAGTTCTATGTTTGCTTGCAAAATAGCTGTGTTATTTCTGGTTTGGGTGTTAGTTGCAACCTCATTTAATGGGACACTGATTTTTGGGTGAGTGCTCCCAGTCCATTTAATAAAAGGTAGAGCAGTTTCTTGAAATCACCAGTTCCAGACTGCAGCAAGTAACAGAGTGGTAGTTACTTCCAGAATTTGTGCTGCCGGTTTTTTTATCACATTTCTATCTATGTTTTGAGACTTGATTGCTGTTTTGGGGATTTGAGTAGGGCACTTTGGCATGCCCCTGCTTCATCTTTAAAAGAGCTAACCTTTTCCTTCTACTTTTCTCCTGTTTGGTCTCTATTTAAATAGTAGGCTGTTCATAAGGTGTTGATTATTAGTGTCTTGCAGGCTGTGACTGCATGGCATTGAACAGCACAATGTACAGGAGCTAGTTTTAATGCTGCAATCATAAACAGTCTTGAATGGGGCTATCCCTTCTCTATGTAAGATCATCTTTAACAATATTGCTTTACACAGATATTTGCCTGACTTTTTCTGGGACTCCACAACCCCTCAGGCAGTTCATTCTAGTGCTTCACTATTCATTATCTCAGTGGCACACAAGGCAATGTGCTAGGAATATTCAGATCAGGCATTAAGAAAAGCTTTCTAACAGAGAAGACAGATTCCTTCCTCTTTTCAGTAGTCTTTTATGATCTTATGGGCTGGTATGTCTCAGACTTCTGTAGGCTAAACGTTCTCAGCTTGCTTAGTCTTTCCCCTGAAATCGCACTTTCTAAAATTTACTGTTGTTCTCTGTACTTTCCCTTTGGAACATGTCAGTTTTGTGGCATCCAGAACCAAATGCAGTACATTACTCCAGTTCCAGTTTTATCAGCTTGAAGTACAACAGAAAGAATATTTTGTGAATCTTGTGGGTTCTGCTGATGATCTAAAATGCCACTTTAATATTATCTTGCTGTTGCAAAGGAGCCTTTGTTTAATTCATATTCAATTTGTGAAACATGTAAATTCTGGATCCTTTTCTCCTGCATGCAAATTATTCATGTCAGTGAATTACTCATGCCTAATTGTAGAACCTCCCAGCTGATTTTCATTGTTGAATTTTACGCTCTGCTTTCAGATTTCATCTCCCAGTTAGCTGCAAACATTTTCAGTTCCGTCTAGTCTGCCCAGTACTTGTAGTTCCTTCTAGTTTTGTGGATCTTCAAGTTTGATGTATGTCCTTTCCTCTCTCAATATCTGTGTTTTTAATGAGAATATTGAAATGATCCATGAAAAGTTGATAGTATTTTTCACTATCTGTGTTTTTAATGAGAATATTGAAATGATCCATGAATAGTTGATAGTATTTTTCACTTTGACAAATAGTTCCTAACCCCTTTCGGTGGTAATTTTTCTCCTGTGGTCTTACTTAAATTGTACTGCCCTTCCCTGTAGTCTGGTGTAGTCTGTAAGTTCAAATCAATGTATTTGAACTTCGGAAGAAAATATTGGCTGTTACCCTTCCTCTGGTTGTTTGGTGGGGAATGTACCTGTGTCCTTCTGGGAGGGAAGTGCTGACATATAATTTGCTTGATTTTATTATTTTTTTTAATTCAATCACTGTGTTTGCATGTTTCTAAGCTCTAGTATCTCACTTCTGTCCCCAAGATGCTAGTGTGTAGCTTCCTCAGACGCTACTGCAAGGATTCTAGAAAAAAAATATTAGCAGATAGTGACACTTGGAAACACTGTGTTTTCAGAAGTATGCTCTCAACCCAGCATTTTCATAATCTAGCTCAAGTTTCATTGTATGTTGCCATGTTGGTGTGCTACTGTACCTTTTCTACTGAATTCACTGAGTATAGATTGTGTAGTGCAGAATAGAGTCAGTAGGCATTCTTTTAATGCAAATGCCAAGCACCTAAAATAGTTGCACATTGCGTACTGTAAACAGGAGGCAGATGGGTTGCTCTTGGAGATTGTGAATGTTCATAGGATTCAAGAGGATCATGAGTTAGTTTCAGATGGCATTGATTACTGTGCGGAGCATGTTAGACACCCAAACTTAGCCACCCAGGTTGATTACTGTGCCCAGCGTCTTAGACATCCAGACTTTGTCACCCAAATCCAATTGAATCCTTTAAAAGTGCAAGTTTAGTATGGCTTCAAGGACATGTAAGACCTGTTGACTAATTTCTGTGTTATGGTTTAGCTGGAGAATTTATGTAAAGAAACACTAGATAGACAGCAAGTTTACTATGAAATAAAACTTTGTGAAAATGAGGTTCCAATATTTAAATATTGACAGACATACTGATTATCTCCTTGTCTAGCATTAAATTAGTGTACCAGGTACTGAAAATTATGAGTGGTGTAATAATAGTAATAATAATAATAATAATAATAATAATGATAATGACATTTGTAAAGAAATTATGTCTTCTATATCCATGTACAAGTCTTCTGATTCCACCCCTCCCTTTTTTCCCCCTATATTATGCATTCCAAAAATTGCTTTGGTGGAAAAAGAAGGAAGACAGCTGACTCCTTCGCATAATTACCCAAGCTGACTTGGCAGCTTGCTAGAATTTGTCTGTCCTCCATTTTAATAAAAGCTTACTGAGTTATTTGGTTCTTGCATCTTTGATTTCAGTTCCTTGAGGAAATCAAGACCCTGTTCTTGAGTTAGCGAGACTTTACTCTCTGGATGTAAATGGCATTTTTTTGGTAATATATGTATTACCAAATATATCAGACTCACCAGACTCATCAGTAATGTATCAACTCATCAGGACTTGGAAGGAAAGGCAGCTTCTCCCTGAAGCTCCAAAAATACTGAAAGCGAAAAATGCTGATAGTTTTTGGTTTAGACCATCTCATGGCTTTTAAGCCAGCTTTATGATTTTTGGGAGATCTGAGTGATTCTGAGTATGTGGCTTGGGATAATGTAATCATTCACTCTACCATCTGCTGTAATTCCATCAAGAGATGCTCCCCTTGACATCCCTACCCCAAAACCATTTCTGATAACATTGCTTCCAAGCTCTGCACCCATGTCTTCTAGCGGATATGCGGAGCTGTAACATCTGAAAGGCCGCTAAGAGACAAACCTAGTATCCGCTAAGTTTAAAATGCTGTTCAAATCCATTGTAGTTGCTCTGATGTCGCACTCCAAGAATGTCTGAAAACATACATGTAAAAGAGTTGTAATGAGAATTAGAAACGCTGCAGACTGAATGTCTCCGGAACCATTGTGAAAGTGGCTGCAGTGGAACTGGCAGCAGCTGGTGATTGAGTAATGGTGTGATGGCAGTTTCAGCTCAGGCAGGGAAGACGCTGTGTTTGCCACATGTGAATTAATACAGTGCTGCTTTTTACTGTTGAGGGATTAGCACAGCTTTTTAAAAAAATATTTGAAGTATAACAGAATAGGGGAATAGCTGAACCCATATTGCAGACAGCTGCTTTTTTGAGCCGATGAGCTAAGTATCTGCTATAGCTGGGAAGCATCAAACCAGAAATTAAAACACTGCCCATGCATAAGGTAGAACTTTTAAAATACCAGGTAAGAGCTATGCCCTTCAAGCAAGTAACCAGAAAAAGGATGAGAAACAAGGATATCTGCATGCCATTTGAACTAGGCTTTCCTGCTTGACAGCAATTTGTATCATAACCATTATTTTCAATATATTTCTGGGTCCATACTTTATGAATATCAGCCAGCAAGAGAAAATAAAATTGTGAAAATGTATTAGAGAAAAAGTGCTGTGATAATTTGAGTTGTAAATGTTAAGAATTTATTTTTCATCGTTCTAGTTCTCTGTTTTCTTCTAATATGAGTACTAAAAACTATGAATAAACTCAGACAAGCTAGATATTTTTTCTTTAAGTTTGTGACATCCATGAGCCCAGTACTTGATATTCACTTACAGAACATATCTTACTGCAAATGCAGGTTAAACATTAAAAACTAGTGGAATGATTGTAAAAGCCTCTTCTCAGTATGTAGAAAATTTACTTTACAAGAAATCAAATTCTTGGTCGTTGTTCATGCAGCTACATATAACTGAGATTTAATCAATTGGTATCATACTGCATTGAGCTGTATCACATGTAAGTAGTAAGGGAAACATTCTGAGGCCAATATTGCCCTTTCAGACTAATCTGTCAATAAAATTAAGAATACCAAGTTCCTACCATGAGAAGGATTACGTAGACTGCAGCATCATGCTCAGTTCTCTTGGAAATCAACTGCGTGGAGAAGCAACCATAAAAATTTGATAAGCTAGGACGTAACTCATGCACATTGAGGCTACAGTGATTAGAAAAGGAATATTGTGTGGCTATAATGTATTGTTTGACATCCAGTGCCTGCTCCTGTGTAATTTACTTGCCTCTTTTGGTCACCTGACTGAAGGCATTAACTGGGCCACAGGGTAAGCCAGGAAATTCAGCTCTTGGCTTTCCAAGTCCGCAGCTCAGTTGTTTCTCCTTTCCCCTTCCCCCTCTCTCTTTCTTCACAGCTGGTCAGCACATGCACAGTAATTGCTTAGGCCAGGTAGGGCAGATTTGGAAAGATACATATGGAGCACATGCAAATCTGCACTAAATTTTTTGGAATGCAGCAACAGGGTGAAGTTAATGTCAAGCAAGATTTCTTTTATATTTAAAGTTTCTAAAACTTATAAAAAAGAGAGACAACAAATTCACTTAATAACCTTTCCTTTTCTCTACTACTACTGACTGAGAGGGTCTGGGACTTTGCCAAAATATTACACATTGCTCAAGAAGATTACAAAGAAATCCCAGACATGCACTGGAGAGTTATTAAATTTAACATTTCTAAAAGATATTTTCAACAGCTAAATACTTGTTAGAGCATTGTTTTCCTCAACTTTCAAAACTTGCCACAACTCAGTCACAGATAAGAACTTCCAGCTTTTTAATTGATATATAAATTGAGTTTAAAACCAAATCCACTACATTTCCTGTGGTAAAGGAAACGCAGACTCTTCAGTTTGGTTTGTCCCTAATTTGAAAATCATGTTCTCAGGAAATCCTGCATAATTTTTTTACGTAAACAGGAAAAGTATTTATTTGCTTGGGGCTCTGTTTGTGTGGGCATGGGGGTGAGCAGAAATAGTGTAGATTCTGGAACTCATGTGTTAATGAATATATTTCAGAATAAAGAAAAATATATTCCAAATAAGGTGATTTTCTCTCTGATCATGGATGGGCTAGTAGGAAGGGGTTTAAAATGCTTTATGTTCTCCTTTACATGTTCTCACTGTTTCTCTGAATTTCAGTAATGAGGGCAATTAAAAATGAAAAGATGACGAATTTGTAGGGAAGGTGTCTTTCTATTCCTCTTCAGGTGTTCTTGCCTTGTCTGCAAAGTTGTTTTTTGTCATCTGGAAATGAATGATTCGTAAAAAGCAATTGTAAAATTGCTGCAGGATTTCAGCCCTCACATCCTTCTCTGCTCTCACCCCCTCAAGGCCCTAAATTTACTTTTTCCATTTGTAGCAGTTCAGTTGAGGGTTGAACTTCCCCTCCTGCTTCTTGTGAGCTTTCCTGATTTCGCTTGCTGTTTGAACAAGATATATTGGATTTTATTTTCTCTAGGTTAGTATGAACTCTACACTTCACACAATTGATTTTGTTTTCAGTTAGAAAATAGTGTTACGCATTTTGAGTATAAATTGTGCAGTAAGTAGGCTGCTTTTTTTGTGTGGGTGGAAACAATCTGTAGAGTTACTGCGGGAGCTGAACCCTGTTTAGTTACAAAATTTTTGAAAAAAAAGGCCAGAGATTTTTAAGGAACTATTTGTGTTTTTTTTTTTTTTAAACCAGGATGTGATTCAAGCTATTATTTAACAGGAGGACTCGACAACCTCACCAAATGCAGAGAAAAATTAAGTATGGGAGCAGGTGCATGCTTGTTTTATTTGGATTTCTTTGTGGCATTTTCTTAAAAGTTTAAAGTTCAGTGTATCACTCTAACAAACTGTGGTCATGAACAGTCATAGCTTCAGGGGAAAATTTGAAGCAGTGATAGTCTTAGCAGAAATTTTAACACTAAAGTTGCTCAGAGAGCATAGTTTAAAGTGGAAAATCAGGTTAGTTTCCTCTTTTGTTTTCTCAAGGGTAAACTGTGAGTTAATGTAGTAACAATGAAATGATAGGTATTTCTTTATAGGTTTTTAGTTCAGTGAAACAAACAGACTTTTCCTGTAATCATTCTAAGAGGTATTTTAAGAATGTTGACCCAAAATGGTAATTATTAAGTGACCCTATGCTGCCGTGAGAAATAGTTTGTGTTATGTTGCTGCACATAGCAGGACTTGCTGTGGAAGGGAATTCTCAGGAGCATTGGACACAGTTTGCCATGTCCACTTGGTGAAGTCATACTTGTGTTAGATTAATAACAAACATACTTACCTCTTCTAGGCAATCTTGGAAGGGTAAGCAGGTTAAGCTACTACAGATTAGTTGTCCACCACACCTTTTTTTTTCCTATTGTATTCATCTTATAAGTACATATATATGAAAACTTTTATTGCATGCTCCCATTTCTCCTGTGTGATCCAGGAACAGGGCTTGAATTCTGATTGCTAATTCTTGAGACACCAGTTTGAAGGAAGTCGTAGTCATTCCTTTTCATATATATGGGCAGTGCCAGGTTGCCTTTTTTTCTCTTTCAAACAAATTTTTAAATGCTCCATGGTGTGATTTTTGTATCTATTTCTATTATTTTTGAAGTTAGTAGTTATTTTCATGGATAATCTTGGTGGGAGCAGGATGCATGGTTTATATAAAAATATGGATTTTATTCAGAACTCTTGGATATAAATCCGAAAGTAGAACTAGTTACCTTCTGCATGTATTTTACTTGTTTTAAGCCTTGTGGGCAAATGTGGGCTATATATCCATGTTGTCTTTATATAAGGAAATGTTAGGACTTGCAGGGAGGAAAGGAAAAAGCATATGTCCAAATAATTTGTTATGAAGAACAGAAAAGCCTCTACAATTCCTCTAATGAAAAATGTCAGAAGAGGGAAGAAACTTTTAGGCTACTGCTGCCATGTGTGTTTGTAGTTTACAGGTGTGAGTCTAGTGTAGGTGTTATTAAAGGATGTTTTCCAGAAAATGAGGGATAGGAATCCCTCAAACTCTTCTCAGTTTAACCTTTTTTATTTATATTTTGTGGGCATTTTTAACAGCTTGTCTATGCAGTTCTTTATCACCAATAGTATTGCTCTACCAGTAAAATCTGCTATTGGCAAATTTTTGAATACTGACTTTTTAAGTGGGATAACAAACTGTGTTTGCTTCTCGCCTTTTGGCCACTGATAATTATGTCTTTCTTGTGCAAATTAGTTAAGCTGTAGCCACAGAATAGGAGCTGTTTTCTGACTTAGCCTTAGATCAGGCAGGAAGGCTGTGAATTGTGGTCTTATAAATTGTTTAGAGCTGCTGTGTTTTTAACAGTATGTTAATAAAGGTCTTAATAGATCTAAAGAACATACTTTACAAGGATTTTATTCTCTTTATACATATATTTCTTTTTTTTTATATTCCTTCACCTTCACTTTTATTTCTAATCCTATCTTTTAGGAACCATTAAAAAATAACGACTTTTAGCAGGTATTGCCAAGTATGTGGGGTCTTTTTCCAAACAAGGGGAAGATGATAGTTTGTGAGAAGTAGAAGTTTAATCCACCTCTCAAAATTTGATGTAAATCTTCCCTTACACTTCATGGGGTGCTGCAGTAAGACCAGGACCCTAATTCTTTCAAGAACTGCAGAGCTTCCTATCTTGGAAAACTTCTGAAGTGAAACTCTTCTTCATATTCATTCCATTCATTATCATGCTCTTCAGTTTATTACTCTGGCCAATGAATTCAATATCAACTACTTGAAATAGCAAGTCTCCTATGTCTTTTTCAAGATTTATACTTCACACTTCAGCAGATTTGTTTTCTAGAGATTAATGGAAGAGAAACCAAACTCTCATATTTATTTTACATTTAAAATGACATTTTCTTTGTTGTATCTACTTTGATGACCTTTTTACCTAGAACTACGGGTGGAAAAACAGACTTAAAAGAAAAAAATGTTAAATAAAATTAATTTCTTCAGTGATAAAAGCATTACAGTATCACATTTTCATTGGCAAAACTCTGGGGTTTTATTTGCAGCAAAATTGGCAGAAACAACTGCAGGCAATTACAGGCTTCAATTCATCAAGGTACCTAAGCATATGTCTAACTTTAATTGAGTGGATAGTCATTTGACTTTGGGGGATTATTCATGTTCATAAAATTAGACATATGCTTAAGTAACTTGGTGAATCAAGGAAATGGTGACTTAATAGTGTAGTGAAGACAGAACAAGCAACTGTAACCTGCACTGTAGATGTTCTTTGCTCTGGTTGTTCAATAATAGTTCTTAGTGGGTGTATTTTTGGTTCCTTCATAAATTATCCAGGCTTAGCAACTGTATAGTTTTGTGTTCATCTTCTATGGACAGTACTTTATAACCAAAGAGCAAACAGTCTCTTACAAAAAAGTGAATTGAAGCTGTGGAGGGCTGTTATGACTGCACTCATGTATGTTAAATATATTTAATAAATCACTGTTTTATCTTACAAGACAGCAGCCCAGGGGCAAGAGTACTGTGCATTTCCTGCCAACTGTTGTTTGTTAAATTTGCTAATTTGATTTAGAGGCATGGTACATACCATGACCAGTTTGCATCAAGAGACATACCGATTTTTCATCTGAAGAGTTCTCTTTGCTATGTATTCTTGTAAATGATTTTGTGTTTTAAGGATGCATTGCGTTAGATAATTCTGCCTCAGAGTCCTCCAAGTGTTGTATGAGAAGGCTTAGCAGATTTGTTTTGGAGGGGCAATGTGCTGATATTCAACGTGTTGACCAGAAAGAAACATGGGGACATGCAGTGCAGAGCAACTAAGTATTGCCAAATCAGATTACTTGTGGTTTAAAAGAGGAACATCATTTTAGGCAATGGTTTGCAGTATGGACATTTATGTAGATCGAAAACTTAAGCCTTCATTTTGATGTGCAAGAAGGATGTAATTTTGCTCAATCAACTTTGTTGATACCAAAATAAAAGCACTGATAAAGAAAAAACCTAAATTTAACTAACTGACGTAATCATTGATGCTGCACTGTTAAAGCAGAAGCACCTTTTGTCCTATGAGAGATGTGTGCTCCTATATGTAGTTAAAACAGAAGTGTTTTCATAGCTTTGATCAAATTAGCCCTTTTTTCATTCAAATTTGACTTATTCTCTTGTTTCTTTGTTTAGTACATTCTTACTTTTTCCTCAATAAAATTGCAACCAAGTATCTGGTATTAGTGCAGATTATCAGTACAACAAAAAAGAATACCTAAACCACTTCAACTTATATTTATTTTGTTACTTAAGGAACTGAATTACAGGCTAGTGCTAGGAAACTTATTCTTTGTTATGGGATTCTAGCATCTGGACTTACAAGTCAGTTCCTTTTTCTCCTCTAGTCAGACTAAAATACCTTCTCAGGCATTTGACTAAGTGTATGATTCCTTTTATCATTATGGATAAGTTTTAAAGTAGGAAATTGTACTGCTGTGATTTGCCAGGTTTCTATGGCATTCTGCAAAAATCTGTGTATTTATAAAAACTAGGAAAACAGAGGAATTATGATTAATGCTTTTGAGAACTTGCAGTAGTATTAATTAAATAAAACAGGCTTATGAAACAATGAAGATTGGCTATGGGAAAGGGACTTTTTGTAATTCTAAAAAATGCAAGTAGAAAGCAAGAAATATCTGTAAATGGAAGGAAGTATATCCAGTTTGTCAGATGACCTTTGATGAGCTCATCAAACTGAAGAATTTGGCACTTTCATTTCTGTTTATTGGATAATGGGAACATACAACAATGATAATGAAGGTAATGTGATCCAGGTGTACAGGAAGGAGCAAATGAATAGAAAAAGGATGAGATTTAGGTATCTGATGTAGATAAAGTATGTATGATACAGCTTATTGCCTTGGTTCCTTCCACTTATCACATCTTGCTCTCATTCCAAAAAAAACCCAACTGGAAAGAGTGCTGCAGAGGTCCATAACGGACATAAAATTAAGCAGCTGCAGTTTTTTTGTGAGAAATAAAATCAAACAAAAGACATAATTTTATTGGTTAGAGCAAGCTTAAAAGATTTATACTCTTTTAGGTATTGCCTAAATATTTTCTCCAAAGCCTCTGCATAATTAGGACAAAAAGAAGTAACTGCTTGATTGGGAATTATTTTCTTATCCCACTGACATACCAGGACATGAAGAAGGAGTGGTTAGTGAACATTTGATATGTAGCCTATTGGAACCTTGAAGCAGGTATGTGAATCTAAATACATTTTAAAAACTGCTGCTTGCATGCATGAAAGAGGCTTAAAAATTTTCTTTTCCCCTGCTGTACCTTATCCAATACCTTGTTCCATTTTGGATGAGGCTTTGCTGTCCCTCTGCTTTTGAAGTTCTTTTGCTTTAGTAGAGTGATGGTTATGTAATATATCCTGTTACACTACTAATTTAAGATATTGAGGGATACACTGCAAGGCTGACACTGCCTTGTTAAAAGAAAGAACTGGGGAATGAGGCTCGCAAGTTGTGCTTCGAAGGATGCTTGTAAAACCATATTGTTGACTATTTGTAGGCATGTCTAAACCAGAATTGCATGTAAAGAAAATTTTGCTGGAAAGTTTCTTTGCTTTGTAGGCTCCTTGAGGAGCAAGGCTAAGTCAGCCTCATTTCTCCTCAAGTAGTATATGTGACAGTTAATGGAGATGAATTCTTTCTTATATTCATAAATCTAGACCTGAACTGGGACAAGCCTAGTTGGAATGAAATACTGAAATACAAGCAAAATTACAGAAAGTGTAAGTGAGTTCTTACTCACTGGAGGAAGACATGAGCAAATAAATAACTTTCTCTGTTTTTAAATGTATTTTGTAACACATTTGTTATTTTTTGGATAAACAGAAAGTGAAGAAAAAAAAACCAGCAAGAAGAAAGAAAGAATAGGCAAATCTGGATTACAAGAGCGCCATTTTTAATAGTATAATCAGAAAAACAAACCCTTCATACACAGAAAAAGAATTCCTTCGTACATGAAGGGTCTCTTGAATCATTTATGGTTTTGCTATGTCTTTCATTATTTAACTTTCAAATGTTCTTGCAAGTAGAAATTTAAATGGTTCTGAATTAAAATGTGTATCCCAGTGAGAAGAAAGCTGGGGCTATGAAAGTGCCACGAATACTCAAGCTTTTCCTTTAAACGCCAGGAATCAAAAACTAGTATATTAGATAGATCCCATTGGAAACAGGTGCTTCCTCAAGTTTTATTAACTATATATGTAACAATAAAAAGAGTAGCTGAAGTTAAGCAGTACTGATAGATTCCCAACCATGAGAGATTTCTGAAGAAAAAGATTGTTTCTGTATGATATATAGCACCTACTAATTTTTTTAATTGGCCAAAGAAGGAGGCTCATTGGTTAATGTTTTAGAGCATGATGGCATCTGCCAGCTGGAGCATTCCACACAGTAATCCTGGGGTGCTTAGTCAGAACTGTGTGTCAAGTACAGAATAATGACTTTCCTAACTTCAGGTAAGATTCCTGAATTACATAAGAGTTGTAAAAAAATTCTCTGTCTAGGTGGAGCGGGACTGCAAGTTGTAAGGACTTTATTTGATTCCTTAACAAAAAGTAAGTCTTGTGTGGCTTTAAGTTTTTTCTTAAGGCTTCAAAACTCATTTTTCATCATATCTCAGCGTAAAAGAATGGTTTCAGACACTATGATTTTCTATGGTGAACTTGTTGACTGACCACATACAATATGGCAGAGGGATATGTGGACATGATGTCAGGACAGAAACAACTACTGTCCATTTAAATTGGATCAGAAAATGGAGGAGACCAATGACATAAAGAGAAGTACATAGCTGGAGAAAATCAGAAATGTTGTTGGAATAATGTATCTATACACACTGAACCATGGTGGACATCTTTATAGAAGACTAGCACTTATAGATCGTGCATTTTCAACAATATTAGTTTCTTAATCAACAAATATGCGTAGACTGAATTTGTCATTGATTTCTATAGAATGGTTTCATTTCACAGATAGAGCTTGAGGGGTAAATTAACCTAGAACTTCACATTAAATTTTGTTCTATTCATTCACAAGTCAAATAGAATAGTGAAATTCAAAGCTATTTTTGAGAAAGAAGAATATTTTTCTAAAAAGAAAAACCATAGAGCTTTTGTTTGTCATTTTTCAACTTGAAAAGACTAATTTAAACCAAATTAAACTGAAAGAAGGCTTGTGGACTAAAACTTCTGAATGTGGGGTTTCAGACTGGAGTGTATTTTTTCATGGCTGGATTACAGACTTCAGAAAAATGAGTTTTGAAGCAAGGTTATTGAAGTCCTTCAAGGCAGTGATAGTACAGTTTTTTATAAGACATGGTATCTGTTTGTGTGTATGGCTAATAAAAAAATAAGTATCGCATGGAACTGGTATTTATCAAAAGTTATTTGAAAACCATAAAATTCCTAGATTTATGATTAATGCCTTATATATATTTTTTTATTTAAAATCAGTTTTTAAGTCTAATTTCTTTTTCTAAAACAGTGCTAACCAAAAGTTCTTTGGTCCTTGATTGTTTAGATACCGCTTGGTTCTTTAGTCAGACTGACTTTGTTCAAACTAGTGCAAACTTTTCTGGAAGTCCTTTACCCATATTCTGGATGTCTGGCTGGTGCTGTCAGCCCTGGAAGTGTGGATACATCAGTTGTGGCAGTATTCATATTCTTACGCTTGCACTTGTGGTGTACCACCCTAATACTGGAAAGTTTTAACATGTGGCTAAGGTTATCCATGTGTATGTTTGCTTGGGTTACCAAAAGTTGAGTGTAACACTGACTGAGATGTGCTTTTTCTTCCACTGGAGTTAGTCTGTGCACCTGTATGAGCACTTTTAAGAGTGCTACTCTTAGTGAGAGTACGTTTTCAAGAACTACAGATTTTGGCCATGTGACCCTGAAAGTGAGTAACTGGAAAAAATGGTTTAGTTTATTAAGTTTATGAACAGAAAGAAATTACTTCTGGCCTGTTTTCCTAAGTATAAGGACTGTATTCCCTGCACTCAGTGCATAGAGACATTACAAAAACGGATGGTGTAAAGATATAAAGGAAGATGTTTTTGCAATACGTTGGTGGTTGAAAAGGTACAATCAACAGTGGTATTCTAATGCATCTAAACTTATGGACGTACTTAAATTGATTCACTTAAATTCTTACTGAAGACAATGAGACTTAAAGTATTTTCAGCTGGAAGAGACCTACTTTGGTTTAAGTATTGCACAGAATAGAAATAGGTCTAAGAGTTTATTTAAACACTTTTTTTACTGTAGATGGTGGGGTGGGATTCACACTCATCTTGTTAAGACAGATAAAATGCATGAGAATTCAGCAAAGATCTAAAGAAGTGTTTTTGAAGGAATTCTTAAAAGCAAAGAAATCACATTTTGTTTCAAACACAGTGTGAATACTCAAAATATAAGCCAGTTAGATGGTGTCCAACTAAATTAATCACAAGTTTGCAAACCTCTAGAAACTGTTCACGTGGATTCACCTGAAAATATTCCAGTATCAGTAAACAGACATGAAAGAAAAATCTACGTGAAGTTAAATTGTACTTATCAACAAAGAAATAACCCTTGTTTCTAAGGCCAAAGACATTTTCCTTTCCATGGGATCATTGTACTGACTATTTTTGGATTTTAAGACAGGTTGCTCCAATTTTTGGTATTGCTGTATCACTAGAGAATGTTTCTGCAGTGGCAGCTAGACTACAGTCAGTACTTGTCCTGAAAGCTAGCTCAGGGTCTCTGTATTTAATCTCCAGTTTGTTCTGTAACTGCAATATCTTTCATTTCTCCTGGTTATAGTTCTTTAGCTACAGGAAAAAGGACAAAATAAATTTAGACCTAAATAAGTGAGGTTCATATTTTGCTGTGGCAACCATAATACACCAGCTTGTTCCCAAGGATCACGTGTCACAAGCTGTTCTGATTTTGCTTCTGTATCGTTCTTCTTAGCTGATGTATATTCATCTCTTGTAGAAAGTTGATCTGATCATATGATACATTGTTGAGATTCTTATCTCAAATAGAACATAGTTTATGCTGGAGTAGTTAGAATTACAAAGTGGTGTTTGGAGAGTTCTCTGGAAGGATGACTCAGCTTCATTTACAACCTGGTCAATATCTCTTTCTTTTACTGCGTCATTTGCTTAGATATATGAAAAGTGTCACATCATATTTAGATGTAGCATCTCTGGTTTAACAATTTGGCATAGATCCAATATGGCAACCTCAGTAATGACTGATAAAAGTTATTGTGAATTTTGCTTAAATCCAAGCTTAAAAAAAAAAAAAGGACAAATAAGACTATTCTAGATTACAGTTTCCATTTGTTTTTTATACAGATGGGATTAATTGCTGTAGAATATCTCTGAAGTTGAAAGCAAGTGCGTTTCTGTAGTTCATTTTGTGCTGGAGAGACATAAATGGTCGTTAGTGCCCTGTATTTATCTTTATTACCTAATACTGGATTGGAATCTGCTGTTGTACATATCATACTCAATCATGTCTACATCTCACAAAGTGGTACATAGGCAGCAGAACCAGAATAACCTGTGCATTTGAACACTAGAAGAAACAAAGGTGTATTTGGCATACTATAATATTTTGAGTACACTGGCAGGATACTTCAGTTTAGAGATCTTCCTTTAAATCAACAACTTTTAACTCCTTTTTTTTTAGCCTCTTTTGGTAACATCTGTGTTTAAAAACTGGAATAGTTCTTATGAAGTCGTTTTTGCAGAGTTCTCTGGAAGAGTGACTTGGCATCATTCACATGCTGGTCAGCATCTTTTCCCCTGCTATGACATTTGCCTGAGTGTGTGAAAAATTTCCCACTTTATTTGGTTGCATAACATGAGTCCTAATTTAGTGCTGACTTGAACTTTCTATTCATATGCCCTTTTGAGCTTGCATTTCTTCCTGGAAAGCTAAAGCCTGGGCCAGGTATACCAGTCTTACAGTCTTTTGCAGCAACTCTTGCTCTAAAGTTAATGTTTCGGTGCCAGCATAACTAAGTGTGGGTCACTCTTCTCTAGGCAATGGAAGCATTTTCCTTTGACATGTATATCTTCCTCACTCTGCACTCTTAAAATGACCCACTACCATCCTGTCAGGGAAGACCTGCTTTTAAGATCTTTCTAGCATTTCATGTCTTCCACTGAATGGTCTTATGATCCACGAAAGACACCATGAATGAGTTAAGTCCAAAGACCATATTCATGTATGTGTATTTTTCACCTTGCTGTGGTTTTAAGGAATATGTTTCTACAAATGATGATTAGCCAAGAAAGTCTTTTGCCTTGTTTTTTGGCATGGAGTGTCAGTTTGGATTGAGGATTTTCATAGGAAATTGATGGATAAGTAGAAATTAAATGTGACTCACAATTTTGCTATTTTGCATAGCCCCCGTTGAATGTAAATGAAATATTTGTTGGGACCACTATGCAGCCCATAGATGCTTTTCAATCTCACTCTCATGAAATAAGGTATATACCTGGTACTGATCCACCCAGTCCATATAGGACATGTAAATTCAAGTAGGATTTGGTTCTTTTGCTTATTTTGTCACATTAAGGATGGCATTGTTTTTTAGTTATCATTTTGACATGTGATTTGTATTTACTATCCTTTAAAGAGAAAGAATTTTCTCATGATGGTTTTCATTATTTAGAGTAAGCAAATACAGTAAATTTGGCCTTGAAGTAGATATTGCATTCTTTTGATGCTAAGAGTCTTTGGCCGCTTTTATTATAGAAGAGATTCAATTAAAATATATTTCTACAGTTTTCAAATTTATGAGTTCTAAGGTCACTTGCAGGCAAATAAGAAAATTATTACAATGACAAAATTCCATTCTTTTTTTTTGTTTTGTAATCTCAGAAACACCCATGAGATGTATGAAAAGACATGATTTTTAATCCTTTTTAAAACTAGTGTTCACTGTGGAAAAATTACAACTGTGAACTCCAGACAAATAGTGACACACAATGAAAGTGCTGTAGGGTGACACTGAAAGCAGATTGTGGTTCTTGTAAACCTCTTTTTTTCATTTTCCCCTGCCTCTATTTTCTTTCGCTCTTTTGTATAACCTGTCATCTTTATTTATACTAAGAAATGAGGGATGTTTTTATCTCCCTAATAAAAAGTGTGTTATTACTACATTGTTGAAATAAAATTCTTAGTGCAGAATGGTACATTATATTCTGCACCCAGACAACATAGAGTGTGCAAGGGACACACTGCAAAGAATGTTCAGTTTTACGATGTACACAGTGATGCTCTCAGTTGCTTGATTTTTTCGGGGCATAGTGTTGTAAATGTCAAGAGCCTTTGAAACATTTGAAGCAGATGTTCTGCTGCCAAAGTGTAGCATTTGAACTCAAAATGAAACAGTTCCCTTAAACCTTGACATTAAGTCTTAACAGTTTTACTTCCCAATTGGATGTGGTATGAAGAAGATAAATAATAGAACTGTAGCAGAATAAAATATTTATTCTCCCATGAGATGGGGAAGAAAAACATGTTTAGCATTTACTTTGCAATTTTATTTGTTCTGGCTCATTTCCCTCTTATACTCACATATATACATTTCCAGGCACATGTTAAAAGCAGTAACTTGGGCTTGGCTCAGGCCCGGTGTCCTTCCTTTCCCCTTCCCTTTCAGTCTGAGTTTCTCTCACAGCTTCCCTTAAACTGCCTCTTTGTCCCCATGTTCCTTCTGGGAAGCATTCATCAAAATGTTTTCACTTGTCCAAAATCTGTTATGCTTAATCAAACAGATCAATTTCTATGGAAGGCAGCGGTAGCCTTTTCAAATAGGACTGCCATATTTAAACACCTCAATAAAAAAGGCTTGAATCTCCCAGGTTCTCAGTACCTGCTCTCCCACTGTCATTGGAAACAGTGTGGGTGAGAAGAGGTCACTGCAATGAAAACATTTAATTTAGGTGTCCACCTTCACTTTGGAAATGTCAGTCTCAATTTTTTGTCTTGTGAACATACTCTTACAATGAAAGTTTCTGTCTGACATGTTAGTTATTCTACTGGCTTAATCTGCATATCTCATCCTATTTACATTCATGTTGTGTGCTTTGCTGCCTGACTGACAGCATCGTGTTATACATACTC
This sequence comes from Lycocorax pyrrhopterus obiensis, assembly GCA_014706295.1. Lineage (NCBI taxonomy): Eukaryota > Metazoa > Chordata > Aves > Passeriformes > Paradisaeidae > Lycocorax > Lycocorax pyrrhopterus. Next base: position 54,365,308 of record JACSVZ010000002.1, on the reverse strand, counting down.
AGAAGCCCATAACAAACTTTTTAGGTCCTGTCACTCACCCTCCTATTATGAAACCTGTGGCACTACTTTTGTGCCCTTTTCCACACACTATACTCCTGCTGTATTCTGTGCTTTCTGATCAGAGATGCTTTTCTCCCATGTCTCCCTCAAGGTGAGTCTGTCCACAAATCCTATCTGCTTGAGCAATGTTGGAGGAAGATCTAGAACTGGGCCACAACGCCTTTTGTCTGAGAAAACAGCAGTCATCCCTCCTGTGGCCATTTCTCTTTTTCTGTGAATCCATACAATGGGGAAGCATACAGGCTTGCAAGAGTAGAAGGGAAATTTAGTGGATAGTGGTTTTTTTTGGTTTCTTTCAGTACTCAGAAAAAGTGGCATGGGCAATGAGGATATTATTATTCCTGTGGCAATGAAGAAATAACCTCTAAGAAAAAAGCAGAATTTTGGTCAATAAGCACATTCTTACACACACACACACACACAAAATTTTAAATCTACACTGATAGATAAATTGATAAATTATCTGTTCTTACTAAACTTTCCCTGTCATTCCAATTAGACAGCAGAAAATACTCCTTGACTCTCTTGAGGAAAAGGTTGATAAAAGATACCAATTAAAGCATCCAATTTCATGTGTAAAGTAATGGTTAAAAGGGCGATCACTCTGTAAGCTTTATACAGATATGTGTGCTTGAAAGCAATGTGTACTCTTCTAAAGAAAATTCGGTATGAGCATCATTAGTGTGGTACAGCATGTCTAGTATTTGTTGATTATGGGTGTGATGTTTTTGTTCTATAATAAGGCCTGTGTAGCAATTTTGGCAAGAAATCTGTACCATGTACTTGAGTAGATCTTGGAGCCAGAATGTACAAGTGCACTTTCAGTGGTAACCTTATAAAGCAATGCTTTTAAGTTAGGAGCAGTACTTAACATGGCCTCTATTAACAACTTGTACTGTCATTCTGTGTTGCTTGTTGAATTACGGTTTCGTCTGCACTGTTCTGTCTTTTAATAATCTGTCTGCTTTGTTTGGCTTCCCACTGCAACCTTGTTTAGGAAGCAAATGATTTCTGTAGAAGCTGCAAAGTAACAAATGTTTTCTGCAGTTCATCCTCTGTTTAGCCCCTTATAGAATAAAAAGCTTTATCTGTCACCCTCCTAAAGGCTTAGTTTGCTAAGCCTTTGTGATATTTTACAATCTGTCTAGAAATGTCTTCCAAGGGGGTAAAAGATTATTCAACATACACTGTTATGGGGTGGAGTAGTGCTGTGGAATTCTGATCAAACATCTTGGTTTCTGTATTTTCAGTGGCCTTGGAAACAAAATAATAACAAGAATTACAGATCTTTTTTTCCCCCTGAGGATGTAGAATGTAAAGAAATTTGATTTGTCTTATGGAAGCGCAACTTTGTTCTTAGGACCATCACAGTTTAAAGTTAAGTGAGGAGATGCATATGCATACACAAAGCAGAGTAATTTTTATGTAGTTTTTATATATATATGTATATGTATTCATACATGCATGTATATAACCTTGTACATTTGTAGGACTTAGATATTACCTATCTAGATGAGGTTAATTCAGAGGCAGTTACTGATAGGATGATTATAGCTATGCTAGGAGCTATACGTGTATGTATATAAACGTACATACACAAAAATACATATATGTATAGTTTAATATTTTGCTTTAACAATAGCAATTACTTATAACAGTATTGTAACTATCATTATCCAAGTTACCCTTTTTTTTCTATCACTTTGTATTTACATCAAAAGGTTCTACAGAGTAAGTAGATCTCATTATATATTCTATGTAAATGAGGAAGCTGAGACACAAGTTAAGTAACTTGTGCAAAGTCAGTCACCAGGTAGCAAAAGTCCAATTAGAAGCACCCAAAAGTCACCAGTTTACTTTGTTTTTCTCCATTAAGCAGCACTGCATCTCATTTGGTAAGGTCAATATTTAAATAATAAGTTTATGTTCCTTATGCTTATTATGGGGATTGCTTAGACTAAGAGTATGTTCCAGTAGGAGGATATTCAAATACAATCATATTTTCACTATGAGGATGGTCAGGGAAAAAAGTTGTCTGGAGAAGTGTTGCAGCCTCCATCCTTATAGTCCTCCAAAAACTGGTTCAATAAACCCCCAAACAGCCCATTCTGATCTCATAGGTGTCCCTGCAGGAGGGGGACAGGCTGGAGACTTTCCGAAGTTTCTTCTAGCCTGCCTTATCCAATGATCCAACCATTAGAGGTTCATATAAATAAAGTGTTCCCCTCTCCTCAGTTAAGTTGGTCAATTGAAACAGCAGGAGAAGGGAAAATCACTTCAGAGCATCCCTGGTCATACCATTTCGTACGGAAGGCAATGCCAGCAGCAGTGTCTGATTAAAGTAATGTTTTACAAATTGGTGCTGAGTGTCAAAGGCAGCAAAATTATGTGCACCACCAAAGACTTAGGAGTGAGGAGCAGGCAGGAATACTGAACACATGGGGAAAAAGAAGCAGAAAGACTGCAGTTTCCCCACCCTTCTGTAGTATAAAGAGGGTCACCATTCATGTTATTCTCTTGAAATAGTGATGTCTGCTATGGCTCTGCCTGAAAATATATAGCAGCTGTGGTCTGAGAAAAACTGCCCACAACTCTTCAAGATTGTTTTTTAAGTAAAGTTTTAGCCTTTACTGTTTCCATGACAATGCTTCAGTCATACATTTTTGAACGGAGAATTTATAGGGAGCAAATGGGAAATAAGAATGTGACTCCAGCCCTTTGGAAAAAACTGGACAATAAAGATCAAGAGTTACTTGAGGTGTGAGCCAAACCCCTGCAACAGCATAATTGTGATTTAGTTGTGCATCTTGGCTCAGTTTGCAATGGTGTGAAAGCCATTAGTGTAGCAGAGGTGAACGCTGCAGGCCTTCTGTGCCTCAGCTCTGTAGTGAGAAAAGGCTGCATGGTGTAATGCTGCAGGTTGTATGGGACAGAGCTCTACAGCTTTAAACTGCAGGTAGGGGAGCATGGTGGAACAGAGAGAAGAGAATTGCAACCCTATTTTTCACACGCTAAAACTACTGAAGTAATATTTCTCTTTGATTCTACTTTTTCCATTACTTAGCGTATTTTGCCATATGAATAAAATTGAAATGGTAGTTTGTTTCAAAAGGAAAACATTTAACTCTGAAAACGTAAAAATCACAAATGTTTTAAATTCCCACAACTTTTGATTTCAATTTTGTCTAAAATGTATCTTATTCTTTGAGATTGTGTTCTGTAGTGTGTTGCTGTTGACAAATAAGCATTTTCTGCACTGAAAAAGATTCAGTCCTAGAAGTATTCTGATGGATCTGCCTTTGAATATACGTATCAGATGGCACCTAAGCATAGGTATCTGCTGTACCCCTAAGCATAGGTGCAGAAATAGAGAATAAACTAGGATTAGCAGAAAAAAACTCTGCCCAACTTGATGAACATAACTCCTGATAATGACGTTTAAAAAAATAGTACAGCTTAGTGTATTTCAAACAGAGTAAGTATAGAACTGTAGTAGTATAGATCCAGTTTCTGAATACTTATGGTAAACTGTTATGAAAAAGAAGGAGGGTAGAGTTTGAAACCATAAGTACATTTTAAAATAAAAACGTGACAGCCTCTAGGACTTGTCTAGAAGTTGTTGATTCACTGGAGCTCAATGGGATGCGCCCATGTTGGGGCAGCAGGGAGTTCGGTTCCCAAACAGCTTAAGTCCTAGACTTCCCTGAACAGGAATGTCCAATTTTCTGGACTGTATGTGTTTCTAATGTTGAGGACTACTATCCTCTAGGGACTGAGGTGAGAACACCACAGGCTTTCCTCTGGAGACATCAGATCAGACATCAACTTTTCAATCTGTTAGGAGTGACTGTGTCAAGTTGCAACCTAAGCAATTACTGTTCTCAAAGCAGTTATCTTTTCTCTCTGTGTAGGTTATTCAATTTTTTCCCAATATACTTTATTATTTTCAGTAGACTTTCTGTTCTTGTTTCTCATAGCCTGCCCCTTTTCTTACACGCATTTTCCTATTTTTTTTGTCCTGTTTGGACTCCATCGTGTTTTGAAATATATTTAATACACATTAATTTTCTCTTTGCTGTCATTTTCCATAATTTTATTAGATTTTGTACAAAAATTCAAGGCCTTCAGCTGCTGACCTGGTGGAAAATGCAGAAATGTGGAAGATCCGAACATCATTAGAGTCCTTCTGTCTCAAATTAAATACTTCCATGCAAGATTTGTACTCTCATAAATAAAGACCTGTCAATTTGAAAAAAAAAAGCCTATAGAGTTCATCCAGACTGTGCAGCCTGATGCAATTTATTAATGATATTGTATTGCAAGATGAAATAAAATATGAACCTGAACTCTGAATTCATCTGACAGAGTTGTATGACCCAGGTGTTTTAGGAACAGCTAAATTTGTTAACAGTTAAGTCAGCAGTGATGTCTAGTGACATCTGTGTAGTTACAGCAGACAACAGAATGAATTTCAAAAGCACAGAAATGCTGGAAGCTTGGGTATGAAAATGTTAAATTTAAACCAGAATATTTATTGAAGAGTATAGAAACTATACTATTTAAACAGGAAGGGAAGAGAGCCCAAGATAGACATTTATCAGGCTCTTCAGAGAGTAATATTTTGTGGGAGAACTTTATATAGCTGCACTGTGAAATCCTAAGGACTGCAGAGGGCTTATCCAGGTCCTTGGAACTGGTTCCACATAATACCATAGCTTAATTCTGTACACTGAAAATGCTGCTAAGTCCTTTCTCTGCAATTCTAATAGAAAACAGTGAAGCTCACAGTTTTGGTAGAGTATAGCAGTGACTATTGCACTAGATTTCAATTACTTTTATAAGAGAGTATGCTTTTCTTGAAATACATCTTGTTATGTATTTGTATTCTCAATAGCCAGATAAACCTCTAAATACAACTCATAAACAATTCATTTCATCTGAAGTAGGAATGCCATTGTCACAGTCCTGATTGAATTGATTTAGGCAGGCAATCAAGTCTGACTTTTTAATCTCAGCTTTATGTTCTACCAGAAGGGAAGTATACAGTGGTGAAATCATTAATGATAACTCTTTTGAGCCTCATGGGAAGAGTATGCATATATATTTCCAGTCCATGCTGTAACTTCATGCTGAAGTTACAGTCATAAATAGTGTTTCGTGATACGGAAAGGAGTTCATAAAATGATGTTGATATTTTTGTGATTGATGAAAAGTGTGTATCAAAGCTAGTTCATTATTAAATGTGACAGATAAACTTTTGTTAAGGTGGTGAGTATATAAATGTCATCATTTGATCCAGTAGCCTAATTATATTTCAAAAAGCATTTGAGTCTTCACAAAAGTTTTGATAGCTGTACAAAAATCACTGTCATGGATGTATTTATCATCAAGATTCGATGATACTCTACAAATCTGAAGATAACTTGGGACATGAGATGTCTTGGCTTCTGTGGCAGTTCTGGGTCTTGCTTATGGGTAGTATCATGTGCTGATTGTGTGAGTTACTGGGCATCTGACCCACAGTGAATGAACTAACTTGTTTTTCAGAGCAAATAATGAGAAAAGAATGTGCAAAGGGTGTTTCAAACGCCAATTTGTATGTCTAGGCTTTTGTTTATTTAAGAACTGTAATATTTTACTTTGACAGATTTCATTTGATTCAATTTACTGCTGGCTTTTCTCCAGTGATACAAGAACTAGCCTAAAAGAAGATCTGCCTTTCTCTTGAAATACGGTCATGAGACTATTTTGTAACAAACTGGGAGCCATGGAAGCAGTATCTGTGAATAGAATTATGCAGAGGAAAGACTCATGCACATAGGTAAATTCTGCTACTCACTTTTGCTCGTCTGTGACTTTCTGTACTCAGAATCAGAGAATCACAGAATCAACAAGGTTGGAAAAGACCTCTGAGATCATTGAGTCCAACCTTTGACCAAACACTACCTTGTCAACTAGACCATGGCACTAAGTGCCACATTCAGTTTTTTCCTAAACACCTCCAGGGATGGTGACTCCACCATCTCCCTGGGCAGCCCATTCCAATGTTCAATCACTCCTTCTGTGAAGAAATTTCTCCTCATGTCCCTTGGCACAGCTTGAGACTATGTCCTCTCGTCATGCTCATTGCAGACTGCAGCTCCATAGAGCTCTTCTATTCTGTATCAAGCAACTGACACTTCTTCCATATCCTCCATATCTTCCATAACCTTTTCCTAGGAGAAAAAACATTCGGAATATTTTTCCATCGAGGTTAGTGCACGTGTAAAATTTAGCAGCCTCAAAGCTGGCTGGTACTTCCATCATGATTAAAGAGGATCAGAAAATCCAGCTCCGAGTCTCATCCCCTACTTTTTAAATTTTTGACTGTAGATCAAATTGATAAGCCTTTTGAATTCTGAAGGGTAGTTATTATATGAGAACAAAGTGTAATGGAAAACAATTAAATGTAGCAGATTGAAGCTCTTAATTTACTAAGATTAAAACTGTCCCAATATGAAACACACATACACAAATGTGTTGTAAATTCAGGATAATTTGAATCATGAAATTAATCCAAGCCAGGAACTGTTGACTCAAATGTTTCTTGTAATTAATGCAAGCAAGACACTGGTAATTAAAAAAACTACTGCCCACCCCCTAATCCTCCTTCATATGATGAAAATGCAGCAACATTTTCCTTTGACTATTGTTCTGTGTATCTTTTGTGGTGTTTTCCTTCAGTTGACAAACAGGGCATTTGGGTTGATAGATTTTTAATAACCTTTCCCTCTCACACAAAATCAGATCACATGGAGACATGGAAAAAGATGATCTTTGCAATTGCTTCACATGCTAAGCTTGGCTATACTTTAAAGTAACGGTGGCAGAGCCCTATTGGTTAGATGTGTGGGAAGATCAGAGTTCAACTGACACAGCCACACCGGCAGAAGCTGCACTGGAAACAGTTGTACTGGAAGTGGGGTTGCTTTTCTGGCGTATAGCTATCTCAGGAACTCAAATAAACTATACCAGCAAAATAACTTTTCTTACACTCTAGACTGCTGCTGTATCAGAAAAGTTGCTTGCATAGATCTACCATAGCTCCACTGCCTGGAATGTCTTGGACTTTTTTCTTAAGCTGTTGATAGAAATAAAGTGTTAGGATATAGATAGCTTCTTTAGCTTCTGAGGAAAAACAAACAAAGAAAAACAAAGGAAAACAAGAGAGTGATCAGGTGTGTTTTCAGTGGTACTGCTTGTTTATAATGTGGCAGTGCCAGAGGCTCCTTCATTATACGGATAACAATACCTACCTCAAAGGAACAGAGATTCAAAGTTTAAACAAGAACGAGATATTATTTTCAAGAAAGAAACATTAAGTCTAATGAGACCTTTAATTAATTAATACAATTCTAGGAATACAGCTAATTTCTTTAAATAATTATGGAAGCCTCCTTTTAACTAAGATGTATATTCTTGTACAAAACCTAAAAACATTAGCAGAAACAGATTTTAAAAGAATTTTGAAATGAGCTTTCCTCTAGATTTTTCTTGTCTTCTTGACTAACAAGGGTTTGTAGCTCCATTTATCTTAATAAAAAGAAGTAATTCTAGATTTTCTGCCAATTTGGATTGCCACATAAACTGTTGGTTGTGCTTGTTTAAAAAAAAAGACTGAAAAAACTTAATCTTGAAGCAGATGAGAGAAGCTGTGTTAGATTAGAATTTTTTTGCATAGCTGTTCATCAGCCATTTGTTTAAACATCTTTTGTTTCACATAGCTTGAAAGGGTGATAAAAAATTTGTTTTCTTGTTTGTTTTTCCAGGAAGATTCCTAAATAATGAGATTACATGAATCTCTATGACTACTGATATCCTGCATCCTGGAAATACAGTATCTCCAGAGATGGGTTGACTGTACCAAGTCTGTGGGGCCTTGTCTTCTGAAGGCCTTAAGTTACACTTCTGTAGAGAGAAAGCACATTTTAATTTTAATGCTAGATTTAGCTTCCTACGTAAATAATTACTTAAAGAAATAGAAAGACTGTTTCTCATTGCACAATAATGCATGCATTAAGAAAAGCAAATCTGTATTACTGTGTTCTTCTGTGTATTGAAAAGCAAGGTGCAGTGTCAAATTCACCAGTCTGTTTTTCCATTAAGAATGCAAATACAGTCGAACTCGCTTATGTGGATTATTTTATACCTTAGCCTATTCCTACTGCATTATTAATTTACAGCACTTATATATTTAAAGCCAGCATATATGATCTGTACAGCAATAATCTATTCTTTCTTTACTGTTTCCTCTGTTGGATGGTTAGCCTTTTATTTTAAACATTTATGATTTAGAGTAATATATTCAGAGCAATAATAAAAATGAGAGAAGGTGTAAAAAATCTAAAAAGCAAAAAATCTTCCAGGTCCTAATGGTTTTTTAAAAATTATTTAAAGTTTAGACATCTTATTTTGCCATCTTTTTATTTTTTTAATGTTTTGAAAAACTTTATGTCTGATTATTCCAGTAGTAGGATTATGCAAGATTATGGCATCTGTTTGGACCCTACACATGGTCAGACAACACTAATGGAACCAAGCAAAAGCCAAGCATGGCAAAAACAAGAGAGAAGGTAGTCCTCTGCAGTGACAATGAATCTGATTTTGGGAGTCGCACTGGAAATGGAACATGGATTTATGGATTGTGTCTGATCTGAATGCCAGTCCAGTAAGTTACTCTTATGCATGAAGATCACAGTGGAGCCTTCTCCTCCTGAAAGGGGAGAACAGAAAACACACACTGTAACTCACCTCCTTTTTGTGAAGACTAACACTGTGGGCACCTCTAGCATATGACAGGTTTTGTGTTCCTTGGGTAACAACTCTATTGTATTTCTCTGTGCATGCCATAGAAACAAGTTTAAGAAATGGGCACCTCCGTCTTCTGTTTAAAAATGTTGTAGGAGTGGAAACAACACACTCCAGAGATTTACCTGTCTGCAAAACAAAGGAATGACAATCTAAGCAAAGAGTCTGGTTGTGCTATTCTTAGTTATACTATAGAATGTATAATCTTAAATGAAATTTTGAAGGTTAAGGTACTACTCTATACTGTGGTTTCAGAACTGATCAAAAGCTATTTTAACCTGGTTTTCTGCAGTGGGTGTTTTTTTAGCTGTTAGTAAAGTTTTAGCTGGAAAATAAAATAGAGAGAGAACATGCTTTGAACAGCACCAGCATCACAGTTTTGAATCTGTAAGATTGAGTGGCATTGACAAAATTGAGGAAGCTTAAATCCCTATCTAATGTATTTATATTTAGTGTAGAATGAGGATCAGATACAATTTATCTTATAGGAAGGTGAAACATCAGGTAAATATTTATAATTTCGAACAGTATGTTAACATTTGTAACATAAAATTACATGTTTATAAGCCTGTTCCTTTGACTGTCTGAGATGAAAGGAGGCATGCTTGAAGAAGGGAGTAGTGTTGGTTTTCCTGCCCAGTCAGCAAGAGAAGTCCCCCTTCTATGTTGCTCAATAAAAGCCGATAGTTTTGTTCAAGTTCCTCTGGAAAATGTGAAGTTCTAAACCATTTTTTATTATAGCCTTTTTCACTAGTAACAGATGAGTTTACCTTTCTTTGTCATCTTCCTAATTTTCTCTTTTATGCACCTACATTTTGCATGGCCAGTGTTGTAATAAAAAAGAAAATATTAGATTAAGGAGACAATTAGCTTGTGCAAATTGGTTTTATTTAATGAAATGATGTCTCTTTATTGTTTGTTGACTGTAGTAAAGTCAAACTGGTTTTCAATGGCTGAAGAGAATCTAGTGCAGAATTCCAGTCATGTAGTCTTTATAATATAAGAAGAACAAAGAGACTTGGTAATGTTGCTGAAGGTTCTTCCCAGATATCTTTTTCTTTTTCCATTTGAAAATAATTTAGAATAAGTTTGGTGAATCACGGTATTACAGCCTTTAATCATAAGCATGCCATCTGAGGCAGACATGGGTGAATGACAACAAAAAAAGACATCACTTCTTTGTAATGAATCCATTATCATTCCATGGGGAAAAAAAAAAAAAAAGATTTGTTCAACCTTGAATGATATCATAGCATCTGTGGTAAACAGCTAGATTTGGATGATGTGTTACTTTGTGGCATCACTTAGGGTTGTATCATTGTATGTAAACATTTGAAAGAAAAGACCAAGAAAATTACAAAAGGCAAGATTAAAACACAGCCATTGTTCTCTGGCTTAAGATCATAAAAGGAAGGAAATTCATAGTTAAGGATCCAAACCTCAAGTATCTGGGCACAATGCAGTGCCAGCCTTAATTTTACATAACCGTACCCTGCTATGAGTAGACATTGGTGGTTTGGTCCTGAATGATGAGTTATATTGCTCTTAGCAGCTGAAACCAGAACAATAATTTTATTTTAATGCTTGGCTTTGTTTGTGAATAGACCTGAATCAGTTATAATTGTTTGCTTTACGTTTTCTTGCCAATTGAAATAAAACAAATCCTAATAAATAGGATTTTTTTTTTCAAAAGTTATCCTTAAAACTCTGCTACATAACATTTTGCTAAAATGGAAATGGGAAATTGTGAAGAAAAGCCAGTGTCACGCTTGGATTTCAGGAATGTTGAAACTTTTGTGGCAAATTGTAATGCCTATAATCCTGCAGAAGCTCGATTAAAAAAAAAAATCCCCAAGCACTTAACTGATGAAGGAAGTAGTTGACAGTACTGTTAGCATAGAATAATGAAAGTAGTACAGAGTTTTAAAAGTATCTGCAATTAATTGAACTTCTGTCCTACTTCTCTTAAAAAGTTCTACTCTGCCCTGGTTCTCAGAAATTGTAATGAGGGTAGCAGAAACTCCTTTAACGGATGTCAGACTGTGGATGAAAAAATGGAGAGGAGAATAGGCAATAACACAAAATCTTAGCTTGACATTTTAACCTAAGGACATTGCTTCAAGGATTCCAAAGGGGAAAACTAGCAATTTCCAGTCAAGACAGGGAAAGGCCTTCAGCACTTCAAAAGCCAGAAGTGACCTGCCAAACAGTTAAAGAATAAAATCTGGTATCTGACAAGGGGAGGCTGACTTGAGAGAGGATGGTTGTAGTTTTCTCAGTCATTTTAATTCTGTCACTGTAGCAAGAAACCTCAACAGTATTTAAGTGACTTGCACCCTTTCTGACTTTGTTTCAGATTTGGAGGGACTCATTGGAGAAGAGCTGGGACTTGAAGAGCCAAAAGCCTAAAATACTGTAGCTTTCTTGCAATAGATGGAGCTCTAGTCAGTTTTAAATGGTAGTTTACATCTTCTCTTGAGTGGAAATTACTAAAGGTATTGGAAATTCACACAGCAGATAAACTAGTCTCTTGGGTGTTTCAGTGAAATGGAAATGGCCCTGACCCACAGTCTGAAAAATTACAGCCCATGAGATGAGAGAGCTGAAGCGTTTGGCGATAAATCTTTTGCTCATCAGTATAACTGTGGATATCATTAAAAAATATTTACACATGAAAAAGAAAAGTATGGAGACAGAAGGACAAAGAAGACTGCTTTGCGAATATGAATGATAGTGCTACACTGAACAGCATGGATAAAAGCTATGTACAACGATAGTACCATGGTAGACCCACAGTGCAGTTCAAGCATCAAAACATTGCCTCAGAGAATTGCGGAATGTTGGAATTTCATGTTTGGGACTTAGTAGTCCCTTCTCTCTTCTAGTTCTGTAATCTGTTTAATGATGCATTGATTGGGATTGTCTCTTATTGAAGGGAAACTGCCCCCTTTTTAATCTCAATGCCCATCCTTGGATTCTTCAAATATTCTCTAACACATGTATGTGATGCTCTATGAGAATGTCTCTGAGTTGCAGTACTGGGGATTTCCCTCTGATTTTTTGATGCAATCTCTTTCATTCATATTAGAGTGTTCTTTTTTCTGTTGTTGTGACAGACCTGCACATTATGGAATCTCTTTCTCAGCTGCTCTTGCTGTTGGTTTTGTTTTGGTTTCTTTGGGGGTGGGGGAGGTTTGGTTTTGTATTTTTTTGGCATAGTTACTGTAAGGTGCTCTTACCATGAAGCATCTGCTTGTAAATCCATGTGCATGTCAGACCAGAGTCCTGTGTCTATGCAGGCACTGGGCTAAGCACATAAGGCTCTACAGGTACTTCACTAAGATACGTCACCATATGGATTTTTCTGCAGTGTAACATGGGAAAACTTTTTATCCGCAGGCCACTATACAAAAATGTTTTTAACTTAACTAATTAAACCACGTTCAAGGATTTTGTAAAAGCCAGTAGCAAGGCATGGATCCAAGTTTAGATGATGATGTTTTCCATCTGTTAGCATGAATGCAACTCTCATTTTAGGAAGAGCACACAATTCAGGGCATGATATGCAGTGAAAAAGCACTTCAGGAGTAGCCCATTACCTTTAGAAGTCAGCAGCATGTTTTTCCAGGTCTCTTGTGTAGATATGGAGACAGTTGATGCTCCATATGATGAGTAGCTGCAGAATCCTTATGCATCTTCTTGCAGATCCGGCATGGCTTCTTCTCCAGCATAGAGGACACGCTCTTAGACCTTTGTAAAGGGCTTTGTGTGCCTGTGCATAACTAGGATATGCAGATGAAGAGGGTACCTTCAATACCTAAACTTGGTGTGATGCTTTACTGCTGCTTTACTGTTACTTGTTTTTTGGGCAGGTATTTGCTGATGCCCACAGTGTGTATTTCAGCGACTTCTTCAAAGCCAGAGGGCTGAAAAATCTTGATTTCTCTGAAATTACATCTGGTTTTTTAAGAGGAAGTGTGAGAGTTCTGTTGAAGCCACAATTTTGCCCAGCCTTCATCCAGAAAGGATATTTGCCTGTTAGTCAAGTTGAGGTTATCCGGATAAAAGGCCCCTGAATGGGGGCATGGGGGAAGAATGTGTGACAGAGAGATAATCTGGAGATCCCATCTTTTCTATCATTTTTAAATTTACTAGCAGCTTATTTTATTTCTGCCTCACATGCAGAGTAGCTAAGTCCACTTAGTTGTTTAATGGACCAGCAATTCTCAGCCACCCTGCCTCAAAAAAAAGCAAAATGTGAGAACACCCGGCAGCAGAAAAACTTTTTGTGTTCTTAGCAGTATATATTTACGTGCTGTTGGTATGACTTGGCCAACTGAGGCAAAATGGCATGGTCAACCAATTTAGTTGACAATGAAGTCCTACGTGTCTGCTCACTTTAGACACATACTAGCTTTCTGACATATCAGAGGGGGAGCAGGGATGGATTTCATTAGGAGTAGGTTTTTGCCCGTAATCTGGCTGCAGGCTGTTTATGACTCTGTCCATACTAAAAAATAAGCAGTTTTAGAGCTTGTATTTTATTTCCATCTAAATGCCAGCTGGGCCAGGAAAACAAACTGATCTCCTGAACATTATTGTAAGTTTTTATCTATGTTTGTGTTTAGAGCCACATTTATCTCTGAAATGATGACACTTTTTCCTGTGCTCGTTTCGTTCTTGACACCCCTATGCTAATCTAGACAACAAAGGCACTTGTAATCAAATTCTCCCCCAAAAGACCAATATCCAGATCTAACTCTAAAATTAGCTGTCAGTTTTAGTATAAGTACATCATTTTTGAATCAGATGTTTGCTTTTTTCTGTGTACCTAACAAAGTTTAGGAACTCCTGTGTCTGTCATTATTCAAGTTGATGCTGGCCTGTATCCATGAAATACTTCCCTGCCAAACCTCCGTCTTGGACATCTGGCTGTGGACAATTGTGTGGAAAGTGCAGTTTGCAGAGCAGTTAGCAGAATGACTGACAGCTTGTCAGGGTTTGCAGAATTCCCATCCCAGAATTCCCATGTCCTTCCTTCCCTTTCTTATATGAAGAGGCATTTTGGGTAGGAATGTTGTCCAGAAAATGTTACAGCCTTCTCACTTTTACTATTCACTGCTTCTGTTGTTGTCTGGATGGGAGCAAAGATGATCCCAAGTACATGATAATAATGCTTTTACTTTCCTTCTCCTGACATGCCTGTGCCTTCTACCACCTCCTATGTGATTTGTGTTTTAACACACATTTGTGACGTAACTTCATTGTGATATCTAAGTTTACATTCTGCTAATTGACATGAGAAGGGAAAGGGAAAACCTAACTGTGCCCTCCGAAGGAAGCAGTCTGTCTTTCTGCAAACCATTTCTTGTAGGTGGCATTTGAACAGTGTAAATGTAATAATGATCAGTGGAAATCTTCATTCCCTTCTCATTGCTGTCTAAGTTCATGATTCTTGATGTCAACAGCAGACTAGCAGCAGGACATTTTCAGAAACATCCAAGTAGGAGATGAGCACTGCTGCTCAAAGGTGCATAGGTATTATTGAAATACCTGTGCATAGGTATCACTGAAATACCTCTAGGTTCCAGCCTGGATACTATTAGCAGTGTGTTCATTCTGGATTGCATTTTACAAATACTTGTAGCAGCTCAGGAAGCTCAGGAAGATTCTTAGGGTTCACATTTGGTGCACATTCTGCAATCTGGTGAAAACCAGAACAAATGTGAAGTTATCATAGAATCATATAATGGCTTGTGTTGGATGGGACCTTAAAGATCTTTAAGTTCCAACCCCTCTGCCATGGGCAGGGACACCTTCCACTAGAAGTGGAAGTTATCCTTATTCTGAGCTGGCCTTGGTACTTCCGCAGAGTTTCTTATAAAGGAACAGAAATTGTCTAGTCTAAACCTTGAAATGACCAAACTCTCAGGGTAGGCAATCATATGCCACCGTAGACTTCCTGTTATTTATTCTGCTTCATCAGGTTTTAAGTCCAAAAAGATTTTTAGCAGGTTTTAAACTTCTGTGAGGGAAGGCTGCCCTCCTGTTTTATACATTTGAAACCCAAAGTTTTCTTCGTATCTGAAAGGAATACAAATCTTACTGTATAGGTTCTTAATTTTCATTTGGAAGCTGAAGTCCAGTGCACAACCATATGCTTCACTAATTTCAGTTGGTTTTAGATTCTTTATGGCAGCTTAAGGTTGCTTTGTTTGCTTACTTGGTGTATTTTGTTTTAACTTGTGCAGATTTTGAAAAGAAAAAGACAGATCAAGTAGCTGAAGAAACACATTCTTTGTCTACAAAATCTTATGCTTCAGTACATAACTTGATGTGAAAATTGGTATGCCTCCCTGCATAATTTTCTCTAGCAGCCATCCTTCCCACTTACAAGCACAGCTTTGTCAATGTCTAATAAAATGCCCAAGCTTTGTAACTGTGAAAGGAAATGTATATTGGAAGGAAATTAAATACACCAGAATCCCACTGTTACTGAAAATGTCTCTGTACTAATTAGTATAACTATTTAAATTCGTTTTGTTACTCTTCTCTATGTTATTATTTTTTGCTACTGTTAAAAGGAAGGTCTAAAACATCCCTATGCTTTCATCAGCCCCCTGTGGGGAGGAAGAGTGCCCTTATAAATCTGTGCACCTCTTCTTATTTGCTTCTTCTTCCCCCTCCCCAAGTGAGGCAATCAGATATCAACTTCATATAACTGAGGGACAAGAACCTTTTTCTGTGAAAGGTCATTTCATAGCCAGCTCCAGGGAACAGTGGGCAGGCAGCACTTCAGGCTGTCATCGGGGGTGCAAGAACAGGCCAAGCTTCTGCCAGCAGCCCATTTTAGTCCTTCCCAGCACAATGGCAGGTCTGTGTGCCGGGCTTGCTGCTGCCCATTTGATGCCAGCCCCAGTGTCACCAGAAGGCCATCTGGATCATTAGGAGACCAGCCCTTTGACTTTTCCGACACAGCAAGGAGGGAGGCGGAAGCATGATGAAGGTCAGGTGCCAGGCTGCTCCTCCAGACTTGCTGGCACCATCCCTTCGCCATAGCCAGACTGGGGCCCTCGGGAGCTGGGATCATTTCTGTGACAAGACTCATTTGCTCTTTATGAGATGTTCTCTTATGGGAGATCTTTGCTGCTTGCGTGTAGACTGTAATGTGACTGTGCTGTGGTGTATGGATTGCAGTGGCTGGATAGTCTTAAACTTATTTGGCTGCACATGACTAATTAATTAAACTAAGTTCACATTATGCTATGTATATTTGCTTTTTATTATGAAAATATGTGAAACAATGGTATTTTTTTGCTAAAGACTCCAGCAGAAGCAGTGTGTGTTCACGCTCACTTGTCAGTTGATTGAGGTGCAGTGATGCTGTTACAGTGTTCTGTCCTGCTATAAAGAAGGCTCTTCAAAAATGGAGTGGAATAATAATTTGTGAGTTTCTTGACAGCCAGTCAACAGAGAAGAGCAAGGAATCAAATTAGCACTGATGCTGATGAAAATCCGCAGAAACATCAATGAGGACATAACAAATAACAAGGGTGCAAAATTGGCTGTATTAAATTTAACGCTTTCGTAACTTAAACAGTTTATGGCAATTATCTGGGGCAAAAAATGGAGCAATTTTGCGTTTTTCCTTATGTCACAGTGTTTGGCAGAGGTACATATAGTCCTTAACCTTTGAATTCACCCCTTTGGTTTACAATTGGGCTTTTCTTTAAGAAAATGAAAAGTAAGGGTTTCGATTGACAGTAAAAGTAAATTTGCTGGTCATGCCAAGAAATTAAAACTGTGGTACTGGGTGGTCTTCAGAGTCACAATCCTGCCCTAAACAAGCTCAGACTCCTATGAATCTCCCATGATTAAATCAAGATTGTCCTTTGGGTGTTCATACTGTCATGCATGAGAAGCAGGCTGCCCCTCAGCCATCCAGAGCAAAAAAACGTGTTATGGCAGCATAAGGCAAGATGAAACCTCAATATAAACCTAGCAATTAATAAGAATGAAGAGCTTGTTAAAAAGCAACGTGAGTATCTGTGAGTGAAAACTTAAGGGTTTTTTCCTTTCAAGTCTGAAAAATTGGTTAAATATTGGCCAGCAAGATAGTGAGTTGACAAAACGCATAATATTTTGGTTTCTAATTATAGCGATTTTCAAACTTTAACAATTTAAATACTGCTAAATTTTAGGAAGATAGAATTTTAATTCCAGTAATGTGATATTAAATTTCAATATTTCTCAGTCTAAAGGAGATGGTTAAAAAAATACTGGACAAAAACAGAAGTCCAAATTTTATAGGAATTTTTTTTATAGGAATTTATAGTTTTAAGGAAACCTAATAGATCTTTACAGGAAAATTAAGAAGTGTTGTTCTGACCTTTTTTTAGACATAATTAAGCGTTCCACTCATCAATTTTTTTATTTTTTTTTTTTTAATAGCTCTCACCAGCACTATTCTTATGGCCTGGCAATGATTTTTTGGCATACATTCAGAACTTTGAATAACGTGCATCCTAGATGTCTGGCCAGTTCAATATTTAAATCCTGATTAGAGATAAATTAGTGTTTTAAACTAAAACAGACTACATGCAATAAACCTTAACAAATCTTACTTGAAGCCACAAATCAAGGATGCTGAAGAGTCAAGGTTGAAATATTTGAAATCCATCCCTAGTTCACTATACTGTGTTTACTGAGGAGCAGATAGGATCACATAATGTTTGAGAGACATACTCATTAAAAAAAAGTCTAAAATAGGGCAAAAGCACTTAGCAGAATGTAGTGTAATTTTGCTTTCTGCAGCAAAATGGCAGTTTTCAAAGATGACTGCTGTTTATTTTAAGTTATGGAAGTGTCAAATTGTGAAACCTGGCCAATTTTGCACCCCTGTAATTGTTGTGTCATCATTGGTGTTTTTTCTGATTTTCACCAGCATCATTTCTAATCTGATTCCTTGCTCTTCTCTGTTGACTGGTTGTTGAGAAACAAATTATTCCACTCAGTTTTTTGAAGAGCCTTCTTTGTAGCAGGACACTAAGTTATTTAGACCTTTAAGTTCATAGCACTGCCTGCCCTGTCTGAGTTCTAGTTTACTTGCACTGGGTCATCTGTCTGCAGCTTGAAATCTCAGACTGATTGTAAGACTCAGTATGATCCCAGACTCATACCGAGTTACCAAAAAGGTAGTCAGTGTCACAAAACTCACCTCTGGAAACTGTACCGCTAAAACACTTAATGTCGAAGAGGAGAGAGGGAAAAGGGACAGAAATAGTGACACAAATCCTGCTCTGATGATTCCTACTAAAAACAGAAATAGGACCTCATTTAGAATTACATCCTAAATAGTATTTTTAAAACCTCATATTCGAGTACTCAGATTTTCCGGACAGCTATATCTTATGATTATTGGAAGGTGTAAGAAATATTTGTCATTTCTGCATCACTAATGCCTGGAGGCCTATATCAGGATCAAACTGTGATAATGTGTGGTGTTTTTCAAAAGAAATGTTTTCATTGCATTCTTCTACTTTAAAAGTGAAACAAAAATACAATGCTTACAATCCCAAAACTGGAAGAAATTGTGTGAACTATTGTGTGAGAAGGAAAAAGAATAAGGAAACATATCTTGGATTCAGGCTTTTGAGACATTATTATAAATATTGAGGAAAATATTGTTTAAAAAATGGCTCTGCAGTGCCCTTTAAAATCAGTAAGCGTCTATTTTAATTCCCATATAAGTAGTAACTGGCTGCTGTCTGTATATATACTCAAATGTTGCTTGCTGTATAAGACCTCGTTTGCTTAATTTCAACCTAACTGAATTTTTATGGCTGTGCTATAAACCTCTCGAAAATAGTGGCTTAAATGGAAATGCTGACACAACATTAATTACACTGGCTCCAGTGTGATACTGTGATTAAAGTTTATTTATTTTTTGTGTGCGTCTGTGTGTGTGTAATTTCATTGTTGAAGAACTAATGGAAAACTAATGTGGCAATGGAGAATGTAATTCTGTGCCTGATATTTTTCAACAGCAAGAAACAGTTTAAATGCCAGTTTACAGTACCAGATAACTTATTTTTAATTGAGGTATAGTTTAGGTATTTAAATTTTTAGAAATTTGGGAAAGTGACAAGTTTCCCACTTTAAAGCTGTTCACTGTTCTTCCATGAGTTTTTAAATGTCTTTTTGGGTGGTGAGGATAAATGTATATTGCATTAGAAAATGAAGAAAATGGTTTCATTTCCTTGGTAGCATATGTTCTTTGAGATATTCTGGAGAAAAGTCTTGTCTTAAAGTATGAGGGTATGCAATCCGAAGTTAACATTCATTGCACTGTTGAATATGAAGTAACAACTGTAAAAGTCTGTTTGGTAAATAGTTTGCCCAACCAGTACTTTTAGATCACAGATCTATGTGTTGCATCTAGTCATTTGGGAAATGAACAGTGCAAATACTGTATGGCCAGGTGAAGAGTAAGTGAGAGAGAGAGAGAGAGATCCTGTCTCCAGCCTGTTTCTTAAGGACAGTGAGCTGGGATTGGAGGAGCCTTGGATTCAGTCTGTTTCCAGCAGTTTATAATTCTTACATCAGGCAAGAACTAGATAAAAACATGATATGATCTGGAGAGCAGTTCTAAGCCATTCTGTTTCCTGAAGGAGTGTTGAGAATAATACATTATAATGCCAAATACAAATATCCCTGTTTGATGCTGTGATTTTGTGTAAACTTTGCTGCCCCTTTCAGTAAGGTACATTCAGAGCACTTTTTAATGGTTAATCAGCTTTGATCATGGATCAGTTAGGTAACATCACTTTTTTCTGGATTCACACATATATGGAACTTGAAGGCTGATCAGGAAATTGTCTAATGAGTTGTAGGTTCTGCAGAAGTGAATCATATCCCTGGCTGGTAGCCTGTGGTGTGCCTTCCTTGACATCAGTGCCAGTGTTCTGCCTCATGTCAGAGACCAAAGTAACCATTCCCACTCTTGCCATAAACACCTTTTCTAGAAGCTCATGGCATCCAGTCAAACTTTTTTGGCAAGAGAATTATTGCTGATATTGTTAATGCTAATCTGTCTGGTAGACTGACAGCTGTGAAGTTGCAAGGTAGCATGTCCTGCAACATGGTAGGGAAGAGAGACACAAGTAGTGTAGGTTGAAAAGATCAGAGAGGAAAAGTGCAATCTCTGTGTGGAATGCCCTTCTTCAGTTTGCTCAGTGAGAACATTCAGCATTCATTAATCCAGCCCATGAAATTTACATTTTTTTATTTTTACTGTTTGCTTTCACTGGAAGAGAGTGCAAAGTAGGCAAATAGTTTCAAAGTGTGTGGTCTTTATGGTTTATATGCATTGCTCAGAACTACCACTGACCAAACTTCTTGGTCTTGTTCCCATTTGTTACAGTAATTAAATATTAAGTTGTTATGAAAGGATTGTGCCGTTCCCTTGAAAGAAAAAAGAATATGACTCCTCCATGGTTCTGTGGCACAGCTGACGTTTTATTCAAACTAATATGTAAAGGTAGAGAAATTATGTGCGAAGTTTATCCCATCTGGAAGGAATGTAATGATTCTGGATCTGAAGAAAAACTGAGGATCTCCTACACTGTAGTTCATTAGATCAGTTTGGAGACAGAAAAATCAACGTATGCTGTAGATACACATGGTTGGAAGGACAAGGGAGCCAGTACACATCCGTCAAATCCTGAATACATCACCTTCTTAATTGTAGCCTTTAATCTGCATTAAGACTAGATGATGCTTGTCCTTAAATGACCTTTGCATTGAATTGAATATTACACTGGAAAACTTCAAAGTCTAATTGAAGAAAAATTATGCAATAAAACTCTGTGGTTCCAAGCCTGCAAGAGATCAGCTCTTCTGTTTGACCACACCCATTAATACCAAGGAAGTACTTCAAGCTTGTAAACAAAGACCTGTGTATGATCACCTAGTGTCTCACTGATTCTGTAAATGAGAAAATGAAGGGGAGAGAAAGGAGTGACACTTGAAAAGCAATCTCTTAAAAAATTGTTGGTGATATGTTTCAAAGCTTTGTTTGAAAATACTGGTTTGGCTTTTCCTGGTGTTATGTTTAAGACTTCACAAGAAGGTGTCTTTGTTTTGCACCGATCCCAGCTGGTCCCAAGTTTCATTCAGCCTCCACATGAAGCTGGTTTCTCCTACGCCAGCCTTTGGAGGGAGATCAGAGGAGTGTTCTGCCATGATGCCATCTGAGAGAGCTGCCTGTTGTGCTGACAAACGCAGAAACTTACAGAAATACTGTATCTAGCTTTTATACAAGGATAGCATCATTCCAAAATCTTAAGCAAGCTGTTTGATGATGCCAGTTGAAGCAATCAGCCTCTTGGTCTGTAAGACCGAGAGCAGTTAGAAGATATGCAAAAATTTAAGTCCCTTTAAATCCTGCTCCAGGAGTCACCAATACATACTGACTATCCCCAAACCTTCAACTGTTCCCCTCATGATTCATAGCTGGATGCTTTTAGGGATGCTACTATTCAAGTTTACAAATCAAAAGGCAGTGCTGTCTTGAAAGATACTTCAAATCCAAGGGTATCTAACATCAGGTATTCACAATGAAAAGGGATTTTAAGTATCTATACAGACCTTGATTGTTATTCACACAGGAACATGAGACAAGAAAACTCATGAATATGAGTAATACATCATTTTTACCATATCTGATGTAGTAGAATGTTCCTCCTAGAGGAGGTCTGGAAACTTTCAAATATTTCAACCATTGACTTCCATTATCAGTAAACAGGCCAATATGGTAACTGGTAATGAAAATAATCATATGTTCAGATAATTAACCTCTCCTTTTAACCTCTCCTAAATATGGAATAATCTTACAATTTGAAAAACCCAATGCTTTGCTCTGTCGCTCTCTCAAAGTATTGTTTGGCCTCCAAAATCTGTGGAATGTACAAAATGGAGAATCATGGTTGACACATGATCCACCAAGCTATACACCACCAAGAAGGAGGTTGTGCTGCCATTCAGAGGGATTGTGACAGGCTGGAGAATCAAGAACCTAATGAAATTCAACAAAGGGAAGTATGAAGTCCTGCACATGATAGGAAATAATCCCATGCATCAGTACAGACTGAGGCTGAGCTGATGGAAAGCAGCTTTGCAGAAAAAGACCTGGAGGTCTTGGTGAACAAAAAATGGAACATGAGCCAGCGATGTGCCCCTGTGACAGAGAGATTGTTCTGGTCTGTATTAGGAGGAAAATTGCCAACAGGTCAAAAGAGGTGATCTTTCCCTCTGCTCAGCATCACTGAGGATGAATAACCACTCAGTCCAGTTATGGTTCCACAACAGAGTCTAATTCTGGGGGTTTTGGGACAAGGACATGCTCATAGTGAATCAGGTCCAGTGAAGGGCCAAGCAAATAATTAAGGCCTTGAAGCATCTTTCAAATGAGGAGAGATCTGTGACTGTTTAGCCTAAAGGGGCAGAGAGGAAGCTCAAGGAGATCTTATGAATGTGTATAAATACCTGATGAAGGGGAATAGACCATTACCATACACAATTGCAAATGTTCTAGTTGTTTTGATTTCTGCATTTTGGACTCAAATACAGAAAACTGACCTGGACTTACAATCATTTTAGTGGAATTGCCATATCTTTTGACTGGTCCCTTATATTTTAAAGTTTTCGTTTGTGGAATCAACATGCAAATTGAAACACATGCAAAGATGTTTGTGTATGACTGATGATTGCCGTGGCACATGTAGACTTAAAATTCATAAAGCAGGCAATAAATACAAAGATTAATGGTCTTTAATGCCTTCAAAGCTGGCGAATCTTGAAAGGCTACTGACTTAGAGCAGTGGAAAAAAAGGCTCTTTTGGCCTCATTATCTCAGCAAGTTTTGCTTGCTCTGGTAATAACTTAGGTTAAGTTTGGCCTGCATCTTTATGGTGTAGTCTATGTAGCATATTGGGAGAATACTTGTAAACCACACAGAACATTCCTGAAGGTGGATAGAGTTTATATGCCACGTGTTTAGGGAGATTGAAGTATTTCAATGTGCAAAGTATCTCAGGTATACACTGTGTTCTAGGATCAAAGTTGGAAAAGTGCTGAGTCTTAACGAGGTCCTGTACCATCCATTTGACAGTGTGAGGTGGTAATGCATGCACACTGGACCTTGAGACCTGCCGTTGAACATGCATGTGTTGATGTCATGTACTAGATATCATTCAATGTGAATTTACAGATTATTTTCTTAGAAAACCTCAAGTTTTTGCACCACACTGAAAAAGCTACACCTTTGAATGCTCACATTCTTTCTCTGCCTCTTCTATGAATATGATGTCAAATAATTTTTTGCTTGGTATTTGTTTCTTGTCTTCACCAAATGATGTGCTGTTGCTCAGCATACCTCATGGGAGTAGTGGGTTAACTCATGCTTGTGCTCTGAAGAATCTTATCAGAAGGCCTCATTCTTCAGAAAAAAGGGAAGGGAAAAAGGACTTTTGCCTTGTGTGTGTAGTGCCTTTTATTGCGCTAATGTGAAATGATTCGATGTGATGGACAGCAGTTTATCAAAACAAAATCTCATTAAAATCTGTCTGCACTTTGCCCTTACTCTCCTTTGTATAATAAGATTGTGAAGCTTTCTGTGACCAGACGGTAACCTGTGGTAACCTGTAGTGTGTGTACATTTAGGGGTGATGAATGAAACCATTGTCTCCCTTAAATGTTGGCATCAGTATTGTGCTAGTAACACTGGAAGTTTCTGCTTTATCAGCAACAATGACTGGCAAATAATCAGCTGTTTTGTAATGGGAAGCTTAAAACAGCAGCTGAAGACATTTGAGTTAGCCTTCATGGAAAAAGACATTGCTGCATTTATTATGATACCATTTTTGTTGTGTAAGGATGACATGATTGTTATTTTAGCTTTTTAGACATACAGTGCAATTAAGAATAATCAGTTTTCCCACACATTCCACAAAGCAACTGAAGCACACATGCTAATAACCAGGCCCTTAAATTTAGAGTGACTTCCGCTGCTGCATGGGCAGCCAGTGGGTACAGATGCATGTTTCACAGTGGTATGCAGCTACTGTGTGATTGCAGCCTTCTTACAGAGATGTGTGTCTCAAAAGAAGTTGCTGAAAAATAATAAACTCTCTAAGATTTGCCCATACTACCAATATAAATTCATTTCGGAGTGCTGAGGAAGGGGATCTGTACACATGACACTTACTGTAGGCTTTGTAATCTGTAGCAGGCATCCCGACTAGAAGTTTAAAAGAATGTACAAAAGAATTCTAATTTGTGTTTACAGGAAGCAGTAGGTGGTTGCACCAATAAAAATTATATTGTGTTATATATGCACCCTGATACATAGAATGTTTGACCCATAATTTGTGTGACGTGCATGAGGCTAGTTTTAGAACACTGAACATCAGCAAAGATAAATCAGGATTTGGGCAGGGTGTTCAGAAAACAGATTTTGCCTATAACTAAAGGTAGTAAGTTTATACTGACAGTTTTAATTCATAACTATTCCCACTAAAAGCCATTTACTGGGAGGGAAAATCTTACATATTCTTTTACTAGGGTCTGCCATTATTTTTTTAGACAGAGATCTTTATGAACAGATTTATATAAGAAATGTTTATATGTTCAGATACAAATCTTTTTTTGTATTCTTTTTTCCAATTTTTTTTCTGTGCTTACTGCTCTTCTCAGCCTGAGTATATAGTACCTTTACATTATGTATGTTACTAAACTTTCACTGTATTGGGGCCAAGTCAGTGGTACTTTTTTGCATGCTTGGGACCAATTGTTTGCTGAATTTTATCTTTGCTTGCTAAGAATCTTAGACTGAAGTACTTAATGGAATATGTGAAAAATAAATTGCTAAACTTTATAACTGGCCAATACTATTTACCACGAAAAGAAACATAGAAAGAGCAAACGGGTGATATTGTAACTATGATGGACAGTAACTTGCATTTCAGCGGACATGATTGTCCACATACAATTTTAAAATTTTGACTATACCAGATGGCAAAAGAGTCTTAGTGAACATATTTGTGTCTGTATGAAAGATTGGAAGTTGAGATGCTACTCTCAACATATTGCTCTCTGTGAAGAAGAGTAAACCACTGTGGCATGAGAAGAATTTTGATTATTAAAGTGTTTCCATTCCAAGACTTATATTTGTGTGTAAGTTTACCAAAATTTATTGTGCGAATTCACACCTTTAAATCAGGACATGATAGCTTATTAAAAAAAAACAAAACAAAAAGGGTTTCTAGGAATGGAAGATGAGTTTTGCTTTCGGCAAGAAAGTGTTGCAAGACCTTGCCACCATTAGTGCACCAGCCTATGCTGGCTTCTCACACTGAAGTCAAATTCATAGTGAAAGAATTTTTTATCAAATGTTTGCAAAAATTGGGCTGGTAATATGTATGACTGAAACTGCACTTACACACCTTTGTATGAGAGAGACGTGTGGAGAAAAGAGGAATCTGTTTGCATTATCCAGTTTTAGAAGATGCCCTAACACAATAGTAAAAATTGTTGCCAATTAGAGTTTTTCTTTTTTCTAGTGAAAATCTAGGTGAGATGGTTTAGACTGAAATGAATGCTGTTATGTCCTACCCAGTTCGATGCTGTGTTCACTATGAAATGTGCCACTAAGGCCACTGTAATGAAGTCAAAAGTAAAAAAATAAATTTTTAAAGCTGGAGAAGAAGTCTCATTTCCTCCAGGAGATCTGTCTTGAGACCACTGACCAAGGAGATAGCTTAATGTACAGCAGCAGAGCTGTAAAGATGCAGTCTATGCCTTTCATTCCCATGAGAGTTCCTAATTTGTAGTTGCTATTTGGCAATTTTTTTGGTGTATTTGGTCACGATCTGTGACATTTCAGTGCAGCTGTCTGCTCTGGGTCAAACTAAGAGTGAAGCTGAATAAATACCTCCTGGCAAGTAAACATTATCATGGTAATCCTCAGGCCTATGAATGTGGGACACATTAACTTTAAGGGTGGCTCATGACACATTTTCAGTAAAGAAACTATTAACCAAGATAACTTCTCAACTCTAGAAAAAAAATCGAAAGTGCCTCATCCATCTTTGTGGATGGATGACTTTGAGCCACTTTCATAGAACTAGAGATTGGACCTGAATGGAAATGTTTAAGGACGTCATTTGAAAGTTATTTCCAAAGTTTCACTTCAAAGATGTGCTAATATTTTATAGTTTAGTTACAGCTTATCACCTGTCTTTGTTCTTCCAGGCGTTTAAGACCAAGGATGGCTACATCGTGGTGGGAGCTGGAAATGATCATCAGTTTGTCACTGTGTGCAAGGTGTGTTAGGCAAGAATACGGAAATGTGTAACAGTTTCATTCTCACTAGGAAAATTAAGATGCTGATTGCTTCGTTATGCTCCCTTTTTTTCTTTTTTGGTGTGGAAATAAGTGATGAGTATAAATTCTAATCCTGCAGCTCTGGCTGATCATCTAGGGGACTGATATGGGGTCTGTGTTTTGGCCCTGAATTCAGAACACACCAGTTCTGAACCTTGAAAGTACTTTGCCCTTTTGCCCCTGTGCACATCTGGTCAGCTAAAAAAAAAAATAAACAACCTAAAAACCTTCTGATTTTGGAAGGGTGAATGTCATATAAGTCACACTGGTGTCTTTTTCAGGAAGAAATGTCACACTGTTTCTCCATAAAATATATGATAAAGTATTAACAAGGCAACATTAGGGGATGGGTTGTTCTTGTGCTACTTGAATCAGTACCCAAGCGCATCGCCCTTTCGAGCACTACCATGTGCTGATCTGTACTCACTCAGAAACTTGTGGACTTCTTAGAAAAGACATGTTACAGGAGTGTGGACTCATTTTGGGGTGGTGCAGAGACATGATGTCGAAGAACAATCTTTTTTAAAAAAAAAAGTTCTACATAAAATACATCAACATTCCAAACAAACGACCCCAATAACATGTAAACTGGGACAAGAGAATTTTTGCATATAGCATTAAACAACATTTTAAAAAATTACAGTTCTACCATTTTTGGCCATTGTGTTTTTTTCTCTAGGAACTTGCATATTTAACATAAATTAATGACACTCAGGAAATTGAGCATTATTTTCCTCCATTTGTTCATGTCAGACGTTTCACATTTCTGTGGAAGTCCACCAGTAATAACTGGAATACATAGTAAGAGAACAGTGCTGTTTTGATTCTCTTTTAGTACAGTTTGGGTTATGTATCCCCACCTCACTATCTGGAGGGGTTCTGCTTTCACTTGCTTGAATTGGCTCTTAACCTCTTCAAAATTTGCTCAGTGGGTTTTCTTCATAAAGGTGTCTGCCCACTACAGTGGTCATTATCTTAACATGAATGAAGACTAATAGCTGAGTAAGTGTCTACTTGCCACAACTCAATTTTATCAAAGACTCATTATCTCATAAAGGAAATCTTTCCAGAGTGTCCCAGGACATAGCTGTCTTCTTGGTGCTTTGCCATCTAAAGTGAAGAATTATGTAACAAATACTTGTCATCCTGCCATCCTTGAATAAGACAGCGCTGAAGATCCATCTCAGTAGGTTCTGACATCTTGATATGAGCTAGTGGGCACTAAAACTTTAGACCATGGACTTTACCTGACTTTAGGGTGCAGCTGAGAGAATTACAGTGTGCCTTGTTGCTACATATTCCATCTGTAATCATTAAGGGGTGAATGGAACCCCAGAAGATGAAGAAAGATTTTAATGGTTTGTGTTATTCCAGAATGTATAGGACAAAAGTTAAGTGAGATGAATATTAGCCCTGGTCTGCAGGCTGATGGTTTTTTGTTTAATCCTTATAAATGTGTTCTGGTGTTCCTACAGTTGAAAATAAGAGGTACAGAGCATGGAAAAATGATGACAGCTTACATTTCAAAGGGATTAAAAAAGCAGAAAAAATAGTTCAAGTTTTGAGTAGTTGTTAGATTTTTCTATACACCAGTTATCATATTTGTTTCTAGAAAGAATGCTTTTTACCCTTATCAAGATAATGTAGGTATGGATTTGGACTATTAAATTGCTCAGAAATGAAATGATGAGGAAGTCAGTAGAATGCTGGAATGAATACCCATTAGAGATATGGTCTGTACTAAGTCAAAGGTAATTTGGAATTTAAAGCACTGTGAAGAGGGAAAGCCAATAAAGGAAAAGAACTTTATTACAGGAAGGCCTGCAACACCCCAGTGAACTTTAGTAAATACAGAGACAACTAATTCAAACATTGGAATTGCTTTTGGAGAATCTTTCTGAGCTGAGTTGGTGCTGAAAATACAGGCTGTATGGAATCTGTTGCCCTGAAGACACATACTCTAGAGATGTAACAGCTGGCTCAAGCTGTAAACAATTGCAAACATTCTGCTTCAACTGTATCTTTTCGGGCAAGCAGAAAGAAAAATCTGGAATAATTCACTGTGATATTTTCCAAATCAATGACAACTAACTGTAGCTTGTTTGAGGACTTGGATAATTGCAGAAAAACTTTGTAACACTGATGGCTGAAATGCATTTCATTGTGGTCAAGTGTTACAACAGCACATCCTGACCTGTGGCTGATTTGGTCTGATTAGGAAGACTGAGAGACAGTCTTCAGAAGACTGAAGTTTTGTGTACAGCAAAGGAGAGTACAAACAGATTTGCTAATATTGCAGGACAAAACACAGAGAGCATAAGCTCTGAGTGTGCATCTTAGAGCTTGAACAAGGCCTCAAACAGAGAACACCATTTTCATTCCAAATGTTCACAGTAAAATAAAGAAAATAACATTGGCAACATGATGCAGAAAGATGAATGGTACATTAATGAATAACTTCTCAAGTGTGCATTTGTTAGTCACAAAAAAAAATGAGAACATATATAGACATGCAGCTTTACAACAGATGGACATTAAGTTAAAGCTGAAATCAGTAACATTAATTAAAACAGTAGAGTGAGCAACTCCATATGATCATTTTTCATATAACTCATCAAATGGAACCATAATTTTCTGATTAATTTCTTGGTTTTTTAAGCTCACATAAGTATTCACTGTCATTTGCTTAGAACAACCCTACAGGATTTTTTTTGTAAAGCAGCGATTTGTAACTCCAAAATAGCAGTATTAAAAAAAGGAAGTAATTTTAAGGGGTACCAATAGTATTGATAAACTTCCAGATAGGAAAATTTACCTATTTTCTTATGCTAAATTATGATATGTTGTGATTTCCATAAACTAGATTATATAAATGCAGAAGTAAGAAAATATGCTGTGAATTAAGTATTGATGGAAGATGCTAGATTGATGTTTTATGTTACCTTGCAGATAAAAATCTGCAGAAGAGTTATGTAACATCACCATTGTTCTAGCATAACTTGCAGATACCTTGTTTCCAAGGTTTAGTTTTGTCACTCTAGGTGAAATCATGTCAAAGATGACTATCTGTTTTGAGTATCTCTAAATAGCTGTTGAAAGAATATCTGTTTTGCTAATGGTTTTATGTCATCAGCAGCTATTCACTTGGAAAGGAAGCTGAATCCTTATTCACTCCAGCAAAGTCAGGAGTCATTAAATGATTGCGGCCTTGGTCTAAACCAGTGTCAGAGGAATTAGTAGAATGTTATGCTTGAAGCAAATATCAGAGAGATTGACACTAACTTATGTATCACTTACATGTGGTAGTAAATCAGCATATGAATTCAAGGAGTGACTGAACATGTTAATAAAACATAAATCCATTGATGATTGCTAAACATATAGAAAATACCTTCACCTCCAAAATGTCCTAATCAAAAGAGAACTGGAGTTTGGATGAAGATTAGGGAAGTGTTGTATGCACTGGCCCTGTTCTTAAACTTTGCCTAAGCATCAGCACTTGGACAACGGGCAGAGATAGAATGATGGGCTATAGGAACTTCGGGTTTGAAGAACTGTATTTTTTTTGTAAGCTATCTTAGAAATAGCCCTATAAAAAATGTAGCATGCTTAGAATGATTATAAGACTCATCATAAGAAAAATTGATCTTTAGTGTGTGTTCCTAAGTAAAAATACATAAAGAATATGTGACAGCCTCTTTTTTTATAAGATTCTATGCTGCCCTTCTCTGTAGCTGATGTAATTGGGGTATTTTTAGAAATCACATTTAATTATGTTTATTTATGTTCTATAGAAAGTCATTGTGGCACAAATAGGTAAATTATACTGATTTTCCACACAGCTGCTTCTTCTAATGAATGTCTCTACAAAATTCTAAGACTCATTCTGCATATTTAATTTCCTTTATAGTGTAATACACATTGTCTTCACACGTTGTTTAAATTTCTAAAGTGGCAGGTGGGAGTTACACATCAAAGTTATATTTTTCCTTTCTTAGAGGTTATACCACCACTTTTCTTGATTAATTCTCTTGGAAAAAAATCGTAAAGAAAACCAATGACGTTTCAATAGAAAAACACATTTTTTTTCTTTTTTTTTTTTCTTTTTGACAGAGATTACTGAAGTGGAAAGAAATAATCTTAGACATATCTTTTCTCAGTCTAGCATATGAAGTACAGACATGCTTCTTATTCTGTGACATATAAGTTAGTGCAGGATAATCCCACAGATCTATCCAGCCCCATGGTAATAACTTACTTTTTTAGTGTTCTATGCTAAGAATTTCTCCTGGCTAGTCCTGAAAGTTGTCAGCTAACACATGGATCATCATATGGATTTCTCTCTTTTTCTTTTACTCGTTATGTAACATGAACCAGAAGGCTTTTTAAAAAAAGAAGTAATAATTAATTTTTCATTTATCTATATTAAATGATTGATGATAAATAGTGATTACTGGAAATCAGTGATTTTTTTTAAAATCAGTAATTATTTTGTTAGCTATATATATATCTCCTGTCAAGCACATTTCTTACTTATCTTTAATTTTACTTAGATCCTGAATTTGCCTGAAGTCAGTAAAGATTCCAGATACAAAACTAATACACTCAGAGTCCAGAACAGAAAAGAGCTCATTGGCATATTGTCAACCCGGTAAGTTAATTAAAAGAGAAGAATCTACATTTAATCTGTTAATGCAAATAGTAATGTATAGCAAGCTCTCATCACGGGAAAATTCTATTTTACTCTTTTGAGATACTCTAGCTTTTGAAATAGGTATCACAAAAGCTTACTGATATTAAATATTCTGCCTTGTGCACACAGACTGTTGTGTGGACTAAAGAAGCCAGACCACAGATTTAAGTTTTCAGAAACGGTTTTAACTTCTTTTTAACATTAACTTGAATTTTAGTGAAACCAGTGCTTTCTGCTTTCCTGGATGAATGTAGCACCTGGAAAAAAATGCTTGAAGCACCATTTGCTTTTTCTGTGGGATTTTAAAGTTTTTTCTGAGTGTTTCTGTATCCAAGGGAGTTCCACTTGCTGCTACTCCCTTACTGCTGGTTCTGTATTGTGGTACTCGGTGCCACAAATTCTCCCTGGGCCGTTCCTTTTGAAATCAAAAGGATATGTGTTTAGTTTTCTGTTTTGGAATCGTCCTATTAAATACTTACTTAAATTTTTTTTAAAGAGAAAGCTCAAAAAACCTTTTATTTGAGAGATTAAAATATCTTAGTTATCTTCCTCATTCTGTTTGAGAAGGCCTTATATCTATGGAGTGCCCTTCTCTTTAATGGAGAGGATGATAAATTAGTGTAATGGAAGAAAAACTAATCTGTGTAAACCTTCCCAAAGGTGGCTTCAGCAGCACCTCGTACTTCAGGGGATGAGCAGAAGAGATGGTATATTTACTGTTGTCAATGATTCCAGAAAAGTCATACTGTCATATTGACACTTGGCCAGTATTAGTCTTTGTCAACAAATGTATAACAAATGAGGCAGTTTCAATGGGGGGGTTTAGAAGCATTAAGTCAGATGTCTCCCCTTTTCACTCCATCCAAGAAAAAGAGTTTCAGTAGCACATCCACAACCCCCACTCTCAACCCCCCACATTTTTTGGATATTGACAACCAGAATCATGAGTCATTAAAGCATGTAGAGAGAGTTATTTTGCCTCTTCCAGTTGCCCTTGTACTTTTGTCTCTGTCTTACCTGTCCATTTTCAGATATCCTGCCCGTGGTGAAAAGCAGAAGTACCAGGTGACTTTGCATTTTTGAATAATTACAGTGCAACTGTCCTTGATTAACATTTGGAACTCTTCTTTTACCTTCCTATAACAAATGATTGTGATAGCACAGACGAGGCCACTCTTGCTATATGTTTTGAGCCCCTGAAGGGTCATAACTTATCTTTTGACCTACTTTTGAGCTCTTACATTCTTGATGCATAGTCTTAGTTTCGAAGTTGGGTCATGTTGACTTATTACTTGGGCTTCATTTAGTATGGCATTTATCTGATGTACTCTGGTACCTTGTGAGAAGGCTGTTTTGCCGTCCATAGATCAGTTACTTAATAGCTCATTGCTTCTGGTTAATTTTGGATGTAGTAATTTTTTTTTTCCTATGGGCAATTTCTGAACAAGAAGATAAAGTTCAAGGAACAGCTGTTCTTTGGATTGCCAGAATTACAATTTGTTTTTATATCTGTAGCTATTAGTTAATCAGATTATATTATTGCTCTTCTAATTACTGCTTTATGTCTTCTTTTCTCTTCTGAGTTTGTGTTCTGTTTTATTATTATAATTTAGGCTGAATTTCTGCATATTGTGTGCAAGTATGTAAATGTAGACACACTTTTGGAGTAGACATTTCTAAAATATTCTGTTATGTCATATTATAGTGAGTTCATCTGGCAATCAGTTATAAAACACAGATTTAACAAACACCTTCGGTATTCTAATGGAAGCGGAATATGTTTCCACACACATTCCATGGTAACTTTGCTTTTATTCACTAATGCACAGTTTTTTGTAAAATCATATGTGGTTTATTTTTGAAGTTACTTAGAGAGTTAAATTAATAGTTTCTCAGTGCTGAAAAATGTCAGCCCTTGAGAAATGAAGGGAAATGACAAAATAGTAATGACAGAATTTCACTGAAAAATACTTTAATTTAATCACTGAGTGCTTGATAGTATTACAGCTTCCAGCACATGGAAAATATAAACCTAAGGTGCATTACTTGGAAAAAAACACCTGCAGACCTTCCATTCACTCACTGTACGTGTACTGCTGTCCACCTTAAAATGAATTTGTGGACATATGAGCTGGAGCAGCTTAGAAGGCACATTCTTAGACATAGCTTTTCTCAGTCTCGCATATGAAGTACAGTTGTGTGAAGTACAGTACTTTTGTTGAGATGAGCCACTCTTTTTTTCCCCAAACTCTTCTGCTGCCATTTTCAGTTTATACATCCTTCCTGTTCAACTAAGTCATTGGTATTTTAAGCAGATGCTGTATGGCAGATGCTTGGTACTCTGCAGTCACTTGCATATAGCACTGCTGTTGCACGGTAGATATATGCATATATTTTTTTTCAAGCCTTTGATGCTGTTATAATCCTAATAAACCGAGGTTCCACCAGAGCCTAGAGCAGGTTTCCACTGACTTCTCTACTCTGTCCCCTTGCTCTTATCCCTTTTGAACTGTTTCTGGAGCTGTGTTTAACTTTTTGTTTTCCATTTTTTCTTATTTTTAAAATGAACAACCTGCAATTAATTTCTAATTTCTGAGAATTTAGTAAGTGCAAAAAGAAGGATTTTTTACTTCCTCCTGTTAAGAAAAAGGGTTTGCTAGGCTTTGTATAGGAATAGAAGGAGGTGTTCAGACCTGCTCAAAGGGTCAATAACTCCCTGAAGTCTTGAGAATTTAATTCACTTCATGTGTGGAGCTGAAATTTTTGAAAGCATCTGAACTCTGAATACCAAGGATACACTTGATGGGCTTTCTTTTGCTAGAGTACAAAATTGAGCAACTGAGACTCTTTGGTCACAGTTTTATTCTAGATGTGTGAACAAAGGAAACATTGGGACAATTTGTCAGTGTTAAGGAATGCTGGTTTTTTTTTTTTTTTTTAAAGGCTCTATCTTGGGAATTCTTGACTCAAGTGACCTCTAATTTAGATCAATAATTCTACTCACCACCTGTGCTAATCATGCCAGATTTCAAGGCAGTTAGGTAAGCATGTGGATTATGCAGCACTTAGAAGAAATTGACCTTTAAAGAAGACTTTTCAGAAAGGTGTGAAATGATGTATTCATCAAAGTCAGATGTACTGAACTGAGTGAGAATACAAGATGGGGATGAATATGGCTTCAGACATATATGTAACTTGAAACAACAACTCTGAAAGGTGTGAATTGCTCCATTCATTTCAGGA
Source organism: Lycocorax pyrrhopterus obiensis (assembly GCA_014706295.1). Classification (NCBI taxonomy): domain Eukaryota; kingdom Metazoa; phylum Chordata; class Aves; order Passeriformes; family Paradisaeidae; genus Lycocorax; species Lycocorax pyrrhopterus. The sequence goes on along the minus strand of JACSVZ010000002.1, from coordinate 54,331,023 downwards.
AGAATTTTCTCATCCTCTTTCTTCTCTGACAGAAATGAAGAGTGAAGCATGCCTGTCCTTACCTCTTCAATCCAGCTTGCTCTCTGTACATCTCAATTCTCTCTGTAGGGCACAAATGAAAGGTAGAGAGGAAGAGCAAGTAAGGAAGTTCACATATCTGCAGAGATTGTTGGATCTCAATAAAAGTGACTGGAAGTGGTGTGGAGTGGTGTGCTGCTTCCAAGACAGCCTGCTCTCATACTGAAGCAAGAGGAGGGAATTACAGAAAACAGTTCCATCTTGAGACATGGAGTGTTTTTCAGTTCCGTAGTCTATGGGGAAATGAGTAAAATGCTACAAGGACCACTGGTTCATAGGATATTCACAGTAAAGAAGAATATAGGCCTGTGGGGTATTTTGTACTTGTTTTGCTACTGGTGGTGCTGTCCCTTTCCCATCTCTAGTCCTCTTCCTTCTATGCTGCTTTTTCATATCCCCATCATCTTCCTCCACTTTCCACAGGCCCCCTTCTCCCTCTTCATCTTATTTCCTCTTTTTCCTCCCACTGCTGACATTTATACATCTACTCTTTGCTTAAAAAAAAAAAAAAAAGTTTTGGTGCCTTCTGTATCTTCCTCTCTATTTAGGTTACATTTTCCCCAAATGACAAGAAAGCAGAACTCTTGACACAAGCAAATTACCTCTGCCTTCCTTTCTTGTGTATGTGCCAAGAGTCAATTTAAAATGACCCTGCCTGGGTGGAGGTCAGGTTCAATGGCTACCACTGAGGCCCCTGAGACTCACAGCTCATGTGAGAACTGACAGACTACAGAGCACTCTGTTTTTAAAGTTTCCAATGGAAACCTCTGGTTTGTGAGCTAGATGTACATCTAAATCACAAACAGAAGAACCAAGTTTTAATTGTTTCTCTGTTCCCCCTCTGCCTCCCTTCACTTTTACTTCTGCTTCCACTACAACACAATAGTATCAGACACAATGCAGATTATTTTGTATGTGTGTATAGATGCATGCATATGTCAAGACACACATATATAGTGTGCACATGAAATTTGAGAAGCATCTGTGCAAAAGCTAGCATAATACCAGTTTTAAAAGAGGCTGCTTTGAGAAAGGGGGCTTAATCTCCTGACCTTCTTCAAATTACTCCAGAATTTGGACATTAATCCTACCATGTGCCTCAGTAATGTAGATGCATTTTAAGACAGGGCAGCTAAACGTGTACTCCAAGGTTTGGGAAATTAACCTGTAAATGGAACAGTGTGTGGGGGTGTATGAATGTAGAGGGAAGGCCTTCAGCCTCTCAATTGAAGCAGTTTCACATAAAGAAGAGCACATAAATTCAGCATGATTAGTGCTCCTGCAGCTCTAACTAAATTATTGTAGACTCAGAAGTGTTAGGGCTGGAAATGATTCAGAGTGGAACTTCTATTCCTAGCACTTACATTTTAAACCCCTTATTCTTGACTGTACGCTACAGCTGCATGCTGCGTATGTAAGTGTGAGGGGAAAAGGAATGAGCAGGAAGGAAACACAGAGGAACTTGATCCTAAGTTAATAAAGTCGTTGCTAAATTGTTTCCACCTAGTAACAGAAGAGGAGGGCACCTAAAGGGGAAAGAGTATTGTAAGATGTTTAATTTGCCTGATGAGGAGTATTGTTAAATTCACACTTGTTGAGACATACCCAGTCTCTGTAAATCTCCTTCGCTATCCCCACCATTTCCTTTTCTAAACCAAGAGCCTTGCTGGCTGAAGTCACTGTTGATAACATGACAGGAATGAGCGTCTGGTTGTTTACAGCTTCAGCAAGACAGGTGTCTGAAGTTTGAAAGACAATTGACTTCAGTGTGGCATTGCTGGTAAGGTTTACTTTCCCCAGTCATCCACCTCACCATCAGTACATAGAGGGTTGAGCTGTATGGACATCAGCTACCAAATTGCCACCGTTTGCTTTAAAATGCTTTGTTTTAAATTGTTTTTAGTTTTATGCTGACTTCTGTGCATACAAATAAGAGAGATCCAAAATGTCTCAAGCATCTGATTTTTGGACTGGGTAAGCTAACATGTATTTTCTGCGTTCTTTTCTCACTGCTTAATAAACTTCTAAGATTTTCGTACCTGTGTGAAGTTCAAGATCCTTTCTGAAAAGGAACTTGCCATCTTTTTTTCTGATGACACACATTTCTAACTTCAGGCTGCTGAAATCAAGGCAGGTCTTTTTATTGATTTTAAATGAACTTTTTGACCTGACCCTTGTTAGCTCTTTAATCCCCTTGAGTTAAAAGAAAAACAGCAACAAAATCAACGCAATTTTTCATCATTCTCAATGTGCTTTTACTGATATGTGTTTACCTAGCTGATTTTTAGTTAATTTGCACCTCTTTTGTCATAACTATAAGAGTTACAGTCCTCTTTTATACTTGAGTAAAACAGAGGGAGGTTGGGAAAAAGTAGTGTATTTCTAATGTGCATAGCTTATTATCTGACTACTAAAAGAACTAGTTCTGTTACATGCCGGATTAACTACTGAATAGCCATAAGAAATACATTTTACAAGATAGATGTGTTTTCCTCTGTGTGGTATGCCATTCCTTAAAAATCATGTATGGTTTTAAAGCAGCATGTAACTCTTATAGAGGAACGAGAAAGTCCATTAATCTCTAGCAGAAATTTTGTGCATAAAGGTGAAGGTTTATTAATAGTTCTGTTAAACTGGTAACAATATTTATAGTATGCAGAAATATAAAAGAATTTTCAGGGTGGATTTGTGGTACCTACAAATCTCTGGATAGTATTTTATGTAGCTACCACTTAAAATCTACTGTATGTGAGATCTTTTAAGGTTATTGAAATATCTGTCAGCAAAACCTGTCAGTACAATCATGTTGATCCCAACATTTTGGATTTAATATTTAATATTTTGTCTGTTTTGGTTTTCCCAGTGATTCATCAGTAAGAGGAGACGAGACACTAACGGAGACATTTACAGACTATTGAGTAAATACTGCAGTATTCACTTCGAAAAGACTAATTCTATATTCACTGTACACTAAAGGATAATGATCCATTCTTTGAATTTTCCTAACAAATATTTTCTAGGACTTTTATTTTGTATAGTGTCTTCCATAGATACTACTGTATGAAACTGTACAAACTCTCTTAGTCATTTAACTACCATTAAAGAGGTGTTTGGCAGTGAAAAGAGAAAATATTGTAGATATTTGGGAGTGAAGAGACTGTTGATAGAACAAAATGAAACAAAAACCATAATGCAGATCTGGGTTGTACTAGAAAACACAGGAATGCTATTGTGGACCTTAGCAAGAACAGAGGAGCTTTTTGTGATTGACTGCATGTAAAAAGCTCTTACTAATCCTAGATGTTGCTGTTCCATCTGTATTTGGTATCTGTCCAAATTACTTCCGTAAATTAATTGCCGTAAGTTTCCTATAGAAAAGAGCAGTATTTTGCTTCAGTAGTTCTTCTAAACTTACTTTGTGTGGAATTGGATGGTTTTATTCATTAGAGAAACATGGTTGCCCTTCCACATAGGATGTAGCAAGGATTGAAGGTGTCCTAGGAAACATAGAAAATGGAATACACACAAAGTGGATTCATTCATGCTTTTGAAGTCTTTGTTTCATTGAAAGATAAAATATTGCTAAAAAAAAGAAACACATTTTACATTAATAATTATCAGGATGAGAAACTTAGAAACACACCGAAGTGCTGTTAAAATATACTAACTGACTAAAGCCATTTCATCTAACTTGCACAAGTCAAGCAGACATTCTTTTTCTCTTTTGCATGTAAAGATCCATTAATTTCCTCCTTTTTTTTTAAATTAGAATTTGTTAGAAAGCAGAAGGGAATGTAGATCCTGCTTTTTAAGAAGCAAAACTACTCTTGTAGTTTGTGTAAGAAAACAAGGTGTAAAACTTCTTTTATTTTATATTTAAGTTTTTGCCTTTTGGAGGCTTTGTCTTATATTGTGCTGTAATGTTTTTCGATAAATTTGCTGAGTGTATAGTTTAAATTTAGATGTTTTCATTTAATGATGCCTGCTAGATTCACTAATTGAAGAAAAATATATTTAGTTGGATTTCTTCCAATTTCAATTAGTTCAGCTTATGCCACACTTTCTAGTCTTAAAATATTTTAAAGCATGAGATGTATTTAATGTTAAATGTTCTGGAATTTGATGCCTCATTTCAATACTGCAACTTCAGTATCTTCGTGAGTGCTGTGTAATTCAGTGCAGAGGAGGCTTAGCGTACTGCTTAAAATGCAAATAAGACATCATGGAGACTTTGACTTCTTCGAGAAGTAATCCTCAGTTCAGGCTTTGCAGTAAATGTCCTAGCAATGGTTTTGTCCTTCATTGGGGTACATATCCTTCCTTTCTCAGAGGTGTTTTCAGAAAGAGCCTGCATGTGAGCTTCATACCCCAAAGCAGTACAGTAAAAAGCAAATACTTTCAAACTTCTAAAATACTGGTAATAATTGCAGAAAGCTAAGCTACAGGTTTAAAACATTTCTACAAAGAAATCATAGGTAATTTAGATGGCATTTATGTGATATTATATATATATAATATCAATATACATATCAGATGGAACATTTTATAGGAAAAGGGACTCATCTGAAAATACATGAAGCTGTAGCGTGAATTGCAGTATTGAGCTCTCCTGCAGCCACTGAGTAAAAGCAAGGTAAAGATTCTCCTTCAAGTGTCATGTTTCCAAGTTCGGATGCTCTACATTCTTGGGTTCCTAGCTCAGGTTTGGAAGATGGACCATTGTTTAGCCTTGTATGTGTTTCCATCAGTGATTTTTTTATGTGTGTGTATATATAAAGTCAGTTTTTCTTAACTGAAAAATATACAAAGTAAGAAATTTATTGAAAAACAATGAAAAAACATAGAAATACATTTTAAAATGTGTTAAAACAAAAAGGATTGCCCAGACCTTCTAAATTCCTGCTTACAGAGCTTTCATTTTTAGGAGAGAATATCAGTCTTCTACTTGGAGGTTTTTGTTGAGGGTCTTCTCTTGTTATTTTGGAGCACTGAGCATGTTATTAATGGCTACCTAGCAATCTAAACATCAGCCCTTCACTGTAAGTAAAGGTTATGGTATTTATTTGTGTAAGCATTATCAAAAATTGTATTTAGCTGGGGGAATAATACATACAGGTTGGTTAAAAAAAAAAAAAATCAACAGCCGACATCAGATCAGTGGTAAAAATTAACTTTTTTTATCCAGGCCTTATCTTTTATCAGATTTTGAAACAGTATTTCACCCTTAATGATGTACAGCAGATGCTTCAATATATAAAACATAGTTGAATTAGGAAAATAGTTGCATGCTGTTGCTCTCGAAATCTGAATACTAGGCCTTTATTGGCAGTGGTGATGTTTTGTTTTGGTTTTAAACAGTTTACTTAACAATATGCTCTCAACAGCCTCCCTTTAACACAAATAAAGGAAGCCATTCTACATCAGAGTTAGATACAGAGTTTCAATTTCAAGAGGAAATGCTGTGTGTGTCCCTTGAAGATAACAGAATGTAGGATTTTACCTCTTTGGGTTGAAAGCTTTTAGGAATTACCTCCAGCCATCAACAAATAAATTAATGAGTAAGATTAGGACAAATGTGAGATCCATTCAAAAGAAGTACTTTCAAAACCAGACAATCTCTTGTTTTCTAGAAAATTGTGGCATTTTTTTTGTGTTATATAGAAAAAAAAAACTAAGCACAAGCTAAAATTGTAGAAATTAATACAGAATCACAGAAATTTTGCTTAACATATACACATGCTCTGCAACATACATATACAACTCCACTGTATATTGAGTCACTCACAATGGTGTAACTGAAGAAGAATGTATGTCTTGAAAATTATTCAGATTTACCACAACATCAGAAAGTAGCATACTGGTTATGCAGATATGGATTATAGACACTCCCGTTGAAAAGTCTTCATTTTCAGGCTATCCTTTAAATGCGAAAGTTTTGTTTTTTTAGAGTCAGGAAGATATTTACAAACTTTATTAAAAAGAAGTGCAGAGCCATAACATAGCAAGACTTACTCATTAGTAACAGATCAATTGAATGCTGATACATACATTAAGAATTACAATAATTTCTTAGTGATGATCTTCAGCACCATGGTTATGAAGTTGAGTCCAAGATTCCTCTTGTAGCTGTCCTGTCTTGTTAGAAATGAGATAGCAGAATCTGAGGTGTCAAAAAGTAGTAGCTGAAAAAAGCTTCCCATTTATAACAAGGGAGTTAGTGGGCCATGGAATATGAAGCATCTCCTTTGCTAGCAGGGAACAGCAGAGTTTTATATAAACAGCACCTGTAACTGAAGGGAAACAGTTTTTCATGTGAATCTCATTTATATTACGCAGTAGTTTGAGCCCCAAACCTTAACAGAAGGCTACAAATAACAAGAATATATTGATTATGAGAATTGTTGTCAAACAGAGAGTACTGAAGGGAAATACAAGTTGTAGTTTAGACTAAAATCATGGTTTCTCAATAGCTCCAGTCAACGAGGAAGGAAGGTTATTTGCCTCTCTAGAGTTACTTTTTTCCCCAGTTTCCTGCAATGTACCTGGTTCTAGGTTAATTGGATGGACCCTAGATGTGCCCAACAGCAGCACCATTTTTATGGCTGGCTACATCTTCACAACGAAATGATTTTAATATTCAATGAAGTACATTACATATAATTGGACTGTGCAAAATTCTTGTATCTGTTTTCTTTAGAAGCTATGCTGCATTATGCTTCATTTCTTCATGAGTCATTCTTCATTTTATAGTACATTTTGCACTTCTAAGGCCTTTTATTTTGATTTTTCTTTTTTATTGCTTCTTCTATTTCTTCTAGAATTATTTTTTTACTTCAGGAATAAAGCTTCTAACTCTGACAAAGGGCCATCCATAACTTGTGCTAGAAGTGAAGCTGAATGTTACTGACATTGTTCCAAATTACACTTAAGGATCAGCAAACTGGAAGCTATTGAATACCAGTAACTGAGTGTCCCTTTTAAAGGTTTCTATTAATTTCATTTCCATCAGGTCTTTAAATCACATCTAGTTTATTTTTGGTGTTGGGTGTATCATGAAGTCAATCTTTGATTTCTAATAAGATGGTAGACCTCTGCGGTATTTATCTTCCTGAAATTTAAAATACTACCTCCAAGAAAGTTCACCTTCGATTCGGGATCCCAGATGACTGCAGAAAATACCATTTCTCAGTGACTGATACAGTTTCAACAGTGTGTTTTCTTCATGTATGCAACTTGACTAGTCAGATTTGGAAAGAAAAACTATCTAGAAAAACAGGGGAAATAGAGTGGTGTTACCAGTTATGTAACTGAATGCTTAGAAAGATATAAGATGAGCTTTTTGCATGTGATACAAAGCCCTGGAGCAATGTGTTCACTAGCATATAGGCACTGTGTATATATGCTGAACTGGATGTCCTTAGGATAGGTTTTACAACCATACAACAAATAAATATGTAATTAGTCTTGTTATCTGACCTAAAAATGTGGTTTTTAGTCTTGATGTATGTTTTTGATGGTGCTTTAGATCAGCTTTTAATGAGCAGTATTGTATGGTACTTGTACTCGCACTGTATCTTTTTGTTGTTAAATATGTACATTATGGAAAACAAATGTGAAACACATTAGTATAATTAAGAAATGGAGGAAACCCATTGATCCTTGTTTGAAACTGATGATAAATTTATGATGTATTCAATACATCATTCCTGGATTGCTTCAGATGATCAGATAGAAACAGAAGTCCGTTCAGAGATGTTCTATCCCCAATGTCTTTGGGTTTTGCATTTCTGAAGAACATAGGCAGTACATTTTTGTTATTTTATTCACTGACTGGGAAGAAGTCAGTGAAGAGGAGTACAGAAGCAGTGAGAGGGGGAGGAGACATGCAACACATTTCTTAGAATCTGAAAGTACAGTGTTGAAACCGAATTAATTCTTATTTGCTCTTAGGTTTTCAGAAAAAGCGACGACTGAATGGTTGCAGCTCTTTGAAGGGAGTGGGGTTCCATACGGCCCAATCAACAACATGCAGCAAGTGTTCTCGGATCCTCAGGTTGGTCCTCACCAAGTCTCTTCTGTACATTATTACACGTTTTATGAATGCTGAGTAATGATCACTTTTCCTGCCACTCAGACCTGATTTGGCTGCTTTAAAATCGGATTTGAGAGTTTTATGATAGATTGAGTTTAAGCCAATAGTATGTCATATTAAGAAATAAATACAGATACTTAAATGAATTATATGCTTGGGAACTCAGATTTTGTCATAAAAAATTAAACCATAGGTATTCCATGTCTCATATAGAGAGTCTATATTTCAAAACTGGCTGGTAAAACAGAGAAAGAAACCGTAACATAGTATGTAACTGCATTTTATCACATAAATATGCAGGAAAGTACCTTTTTTGGTGCCCCAAAAGAACTAATTTTCTGTATGGAGTATGGATAACCAAAATCAATTCTGTTTGAAAAAATGGACAACATTTTGACTGGAAAAAGAAAAATGAAGCACAGAATTCATATAAAGAAAGAATCTTAACCTTTTCTTGGCCTGATGGTTTCACTGGCTGAAAACAGTTCATCTATGTATCTATTTTAAATGTTAAATATTACACTGAATTGCACCTATGCTTAATTATAAACAATAGTTTTGTTTTTTAGTATCTGTAGAGTTATATTATTTGCATATTCTCTGATGCCTCCCCTGCTTTTTACCCTCTGGCTTAGGATGGGTTAAAAGGCTCAAGATAAACTGAATTATACTGTCTTGAGTACTGTGACTGAGTATTTTACGGCTATTCTAATGTGTGATAAATCTCCTCTAAGTTGATTTTTACTAAAGAGGATCACAAGAAAAAATGATCGTTCCTCGACTATTTTTGTTTTTTCTTCCAATTTTGTACATGTCCATGTCTGCTATCTGAAGTGTTTGTCATGGCCATGATTGTAGTGTTGGGAAAATAAGAGCAGGCAAAGCAATCTCTGTCATAAAAGAATATGTTTATAATAAATATGTTTGTTATAAATATTATTATATTTCAGAGGCATAAAATAATATTTGTAAGGTGACTGCAGGGAAAGAGTCTTTTTTATTAAATAAATATGCTCTTTCTCCTTAAAATGATGCAGTATCATGCCGTAAAGTATGCATGGGCCAAATTTTTCACTTCATAACTTTCACAGGGATTAAGGTTGGGCTTTGAAGAACATACAGCAAGAGTATTTTACTCAGACTTGGCTCTACTTGGGGCAACATTGGAAAAATATTCTGTGCTTTTTTTTGATGCTGTGAATTTTAAGAAGTTGAGTCTACTCTGAAAGACACTGTTTTTAAAACATTATATGTCATGGGCTACTACCTCCCAAATTGAAAAGACGTTATCTTGGCTACCTTGCTCTTGTTAGAATTCACCTAAATAATATTTCCACATAGATTTTATTATAATTATATATTACTTGACATAGTTAGCCTATCTATAAAAGGTATCATGGTGCTTTGCAGTTAGATACGGCATGTTTTTTGAAATATTTTCCTGTAAATGGGCACACTAATCTCTTCCTCATGAAACTGCTTGAAAAGCTTTTTCTTTTCTACACCCTTCTCTGAAATACGTGGCACCTGGACATTGCTATTGGAAATTGAATGCCAATATTTGTGCACAGCCGCATGTTATACATTTATTTCATTTCTGAAAGAAGCATTTTCTCACAGGTATTTTCAGTTCAAAGGAAGCAGGGGAAAAAAAAGACTGAGACTGTCTGACTGGAGAAGAAGTTTCTCGCCTGAGAGACTGTAATCTAGGTACCCACTGCACTATGAAATCCCAGTTATAATAGGGGAAAACCAGCACCCACCAACAAGAACATGCTCTAATCACAGCAAGATTTCTCATAGAATCATAGAATATTTTGAGTTGGAAAGGACCTTTCCAAGGTCATCTACTACAGCAACACTGCAATCTGCAGGTGTATCTTCAACAAGATCAGGTGGCTCAGGAGCTCCATGCAGCTTGATTTTGAATATTTTCAGGGATGGGGCATCTACCACCTATCTGGGCAACCTGTTCCACTGTTTTCCGAGCCTCATTGTAAAAAACTTTACTATAGCTAATCTAAATTGACCTTTTTTCAGTTCAGAATCATTAACCCTTGCAGTATCACAACAGGTCCTGCTAAAAATTCTCATAGTCCCATTTTAAGAACTGAAAGGCCACAACAGGGAATCCACAGAGCCTTCTCTTTTCCAGGATGAGCATTCCTAATTCTCTCAGCCTTTCCTCATTGGAGAAGTGCTCCATCCAGCCCTCTGATCATCTTCACAGAACTCCTCTGGACTCCTCCAACTCACCCCTTCCTATACTGTGGACCCCAGAGCTGGACACAATACTGCAGGTGGGGTCTTATGAGAGCAGAGTAGGGGAGGATCTCTCTCTTGACAGGCTGGGCACACTTCCTTTGATGCAGCCTAGGGCACGTTTCGCTTTCTGGAATGCAATCACACATTTCTCATGTGTGATTGCATTCCACATGAGAGGCTGGAATTGGGGGATGAGAGGCTCATGTCCAGCCTCTCATCCACCAATTCCCTGTATTTGTTCTTGGCAGGGCAGGGCTACTCTCAACCTTCCCATGCCCCAGCCCGTATTAATCCTGAGGGTTGCCTTAATCCAGGTGTAAAACTTTGGACTTGGCTTTGTTGAACCTTGTGATGTTCCCGTGGGCCCACTTCTCGAGCTTGTGCAAGTCCATCTGGATGGCATCCCATCTTTCAGGTGTGTCAACTGCACCACTCAGCTTGGTACCATCTGCAAACTTACTGAGGGTGCACTTGATCCCTTTGTCTGTCATCGATGAAGACGTTCAATAGCACTGGTCCCAGTAAGTGCCCCTGAGGGAAACCACTTGTCACCAATTTCATGTCTCACTGAGACACTGGCCCATACCTTCTGGATGTAACTATCCAATCAATTCTTCATCCACCTATTCATCAATCCACCCATTTTCTCATGTGTAACCTGAACCCAGTCATCACACAGGAAAACTTCATAATAATTCTTCCCAGTGCTCCCATTATAATGTGGTTTTCTCAGACTCAGTTTAGATCAGAAAATACAATTCTAAGAAAGATGTCACTCAACTTGCATTTGATACCCATGCATACTGGTACTGTATAACAACATGTTCAAACAGTGTTATCTAAAATTAAAGAGTTTATCATAACACAATAATCTGCTTCTCATCGCCATTTGCTTTCAACCGTTGCGAAGACTCCAGAAAAACATCAAACCCAGTGATACTTCAATTTAGCCCAACTCTTATCTAATTCTAATAGATAATACAGAGGCTTTGCTAACATCTTCTGTTTTGTGTGTTACCATCAGGATTGGATCTAAACATTTTATTTACTTCATTTATTGTCATTATCTTCCTCTTTGATCTTTGGATTTTTATATCCATAATGCAAACACCTTTCATTGTCAGTGTAGTCTTGCACCATTAGTGACCAAGATGCATTGCATGGATGTCAGCTCAGCTGTCAGGAATGCTCTAAAGGGTGTTCTAGGCTGGTACCAGATGAAGACAGAAACCCTGGAAGGGGGCTGGAATAATGCAAGGGATGTCTAGAAGCACATGTGAGGAAGTAGGGGGAAAGACAACTATAGGAGATGGTTGAAATGGTCTAATGGAACTCAATTGGCTACAGGTGGGTTGTGTTTTCAAATTTTATTTTAACTTAAAAGACCACAGAGCACTGAAGGCGGCTCATATAACTCCTTCTATAAACTGAGATAAAGCAACATATTTTTTGATCCCAGGACATTTTGTTAATATCATTAACAGCTTCAATCGTACTCCGTGAGCTGCCAAAAAACAGGAAATTTCTTACTAAGTTGGAGTGCCAGGTGATACTGTTTTTCCATGAATGGAGTGAAATGTCCACTTTTCCCACTGATTATAATCTTTTATTCATTTGTGAAGTTAAAATGAATACCACAGGCATTTGTACTGCTAAGTCAATCAGTCTGTGGATAGACGTATGCGTGTACTTGTGCGTATATGGATAAAACGGCTGAGAGAAAAAGGAGATTGACTAGTTAAGGGAACAAATTTCGTAAAAATGTGAGGGAGAAAGGAATGTTTGTGAAAGTTCTTACAAGTGCTTAATAGTACAGTATAGACTATTTTAATGAAAATTTATATAGTGAAACTTTTAAAAACTATTTTAAAAAAATGTGCTATTTAACCAGGCCAAGATAGTACAAACATTAAAAGAATTCTTAAAACATTTAAAAATCTTATGAGTGACCTCAGTATGGTCCCATTTAACATACCCCGGGGAATATGTGTATGAAATACAATGTGGTTTGAAGCTTTCCAAACAAAACAAACTTAAAAGAGAATGCCATTTTTAATAGAAACTATTCAAATTCTCCCAAAAGATAAAACAAAACAAAAACAGGTACGCACTGTACTGCAGCTAAGTATGCAAGGAAAAAGATCTTTGCTGATTAAGTGAGGCAACTGAGGGTTGTTGGTTTTTTTTTCTTTAGAACATTGCCCTCCCCTTTTTTGCACTGTAATTTCAACATTCTTTCATACAGTGTTCTTACTTTAGTAAAATGGCTGACATATACAGGAAGCAACAAAACAACCCAGAAAAATGGGCAGTTTAATAAATTGTAATCTGGTGTTTTACTATATTAAATCCATTCATGTTGATGAGTTTTACTATATGAATGTTGTCAGCTGAAAATAAAATGAAAACCATGCAGTGGCACTTCCCCCATGCCCCCCCAGCAGTTACAGTCATACCACACAAGTTGAGTACATCAGGTGTAAGACATCATCCTGATGCATCACTTCTGAGAAATATGGGGAGGGAAATATCGGAGCTGAAATATCACAGCTGGCCCTGATTTCAGCTCCTGCCAAACACCTGCAGACTCTAAAAGGATACCATAACAAAACTCCACCCTGTGGCAAGAGGCCATCCCTTAACAACCCTTCCCTGACTTTGCATCACTATAAAAATTAATTTAACATTTTTTACAGAAACCTTAGTTTTCCTGTCCCAGAAGGCAATTACAGTTCCTGTAGCCATTTCTCTGAATATGCCTCAGAAAAAATAGTCACAATAAATTGAGTATTGAAATATCTGATAGTTGGCAATTATTTGATGTTTTAAGTTTATTATTTGTGGAAACTTATGAAGGTGGTAGTTTGCTGTTTTTTCATTAACCTTCAAGTTGTCTCTTATTTTGGAAGTAATTTCATATGTGTCCTGGCAAAAATTTTGTAGCATCTGGTAAAAACTTCTACATTTGGTATTGTGAACATATAAACCAGCAGAAGTTATTAAATGTGTAGGGTGTTTTTGTTTTGGTGGTGGTTTTTTTGTTGTGTTTTGGTTGTTTTTTTTTTAATTTTGTGGGTTTTGGTGCAGATTTGGGTTTGATTATTGTTGGGGGTTATTTTTGTTTGCTTTTGGGTTTGTTTTTTTTTTTTAATATGACCATATTTTAATTGTTATGCTTTGCTGAAATAGACTTTTGTGGCATATTGAGGCCTGTCCCAAGACAAATGAAATTATATTCATGTCCATAATACTATAGGGAAGTTTTTTACATGTAGAGGTTTCTGCAACCGAAAAGCAGCTGATTGAAGGCCCGAGGTAATATGGTACGTCTGGAAGTAATTCCGAACAGACAAGAGAGGGGAATTAAATTTTGCATGTGTCTATTAAATAAGTACTAAAACTGGTTGGAAATCTTACGATGGAATGTTTTTACATTTAAAAATGCCAATTCATTGAAAGTGAAATGTCCGGATGAACACATCTAAAATTAAACTGTACTTTGAATCAGAAATTCAGCTGTATTCATGCCTCTCTTGCTAATTTGAAAATGTGCAATGCCTGGCTTTGGTGTTTCAAGAAAAATTTTTATTTCAATTTTTAAGTTCTGTGCAATGCAAAAACACCGCACCACCAGCCATACCCAACCCTTTAATTTTGTCAAGAGTAGCTCTTTTATACTAAATTGCAAATGTTTCCAAGCTTTTGGCCTGTGGGTATTTTATAAAAGTAGATTCTGTTCTAAAGGGGAATGGATTAAGAAATAGAATGTATTTTGAAGAAGTTAAATGGAAAATCCAATTCCAATACTGTTTGTAGTATGTGATTTTCACATAAACACAATTACGCAGTATATATGTAGTATGAGAGAGTTCTATATTCTGATGTTATAGGAAAGTCTCAAAATGAAACAGCACTTGTATTTTGGTATGAGGAATATTGTAACAGGAAATGTGTTTTAAATTTTGGCTGTAGTGAAATCTGGTCCGTGACTATGCCATGTTTGTGCATGGCCTGCCTCTGTTACAATGACTCATGGAGAGCTTATAGTGGAGAAGCCTTGAAAAAAACCTGTATGTTTATGTTAATGACAAGATTTTGTCTGTACACGTATTTAATATACAACTACTGTCTAGATAAGAAAAATAATAGTGAAGGGGTGTGGCAACTGATTGCATGGACTCAGGTTGGTGAAGATACTGAGAAGTTTATTGAGCAAAGCAAACTGTTTTTATACACTTCTTCAAGACACAGTATTTCTTTCCTTATATGGTATTTCTTCACTAGGCGGGCTATCACACATTGCCACGTCAGCAACACACTTTAATGTCCTTCTATGGGGGTGATCACACGCTCTTCACTCCTCTGGCAGGCTCTTCTCGGTAGGGTGTCTGCCATGTGGCATTCCTTCTCCCCAAGGTCAGGCAGAGACAAGCTTCTCTGTGCTGCCATGGCATTCTGCAGGCTTGTCCCACAGCCTGTAGCTCATATCCGTCTTATCTCCCTCTACAAAGGGGTAGCTCAGCAATTTCTATTATGAGGTTTTGTTTTTGCTTGTCTTTAGCTTTACAGAATTTCCAGTGCTGGTTGTCTGCTTAAATCTCAAACACATTGGAAACATTTCTGGTAAAATGACCCACTCATGGGGGATAATAAGTTTCCAGAAATATGGGTATTTTTACTATACCAACATATTTTAACAGCTAGTTTTGCCTGGGAGCTCTTCTGCTCCATTTAAGAGAACTAGTTCTTTCTCCAAGAAACTTGAGCAGAAAGTTGATGGCAGTGTCATAGACATGCCCTTTTGTGTTCCGTGTTTTTAAGGTTAGTGGAAAGAAGCTGACTATTAGTATAGAGGACTGGAGTCCCACACAGTGCATGCTTTCACCTGCTGCCATATGTTCCACACGTCCTTTATGAATTTCTTGAGCCCAAAGGTGCCAGTTTTGCTTGAGACCTAATAAGAAATTGTCTAACTACAATAGATCAAATGTTTAGGGTTTTTCCATGCTTGAATTTTGATTTCTAGAAATGCTACAATAAATAACACCAACATGAGAACTCACCACCAGCTTTACAGTAGAACCTCTAATTCGTACACGTTGTGGTATTTTTAAAGCAGGTAATGTCTTTCTGCTGTACCATCTTCCTGAAGCATGCAGGATAGACTTGACTGATCATTGACTGATTAGGAGGGCATTTAGTTTGCCTTCTGAACCAGGTTGTTGTCTGTCAAATTCTCAATTCATTTGATTCAGAGTATAAAAAGAAGTGAAGGAGGTAAGAAGTTGCAGAAATATACCTTCCTTTTTATAGAAGTTGAATGCCAGGCAGGAATCTCTTCCTGCATCTGCCACACAGTTCCCACATGGTTTTGGGTTTTGGGTAAGTCACTTCAATCAAAATATTAAAAGGTCATTTCATGTGTGTGCCTCATGTTTTGAGTACCTACCCTGCCATGCCATATGCAAAATACGTAGCAGTGCTGGGTCCTTATGGATGCAAATGAAACTGTTTAAAGTATTATTTGAGCACCTGAAAAATGTCTTATTGTTAAAATAGCCGAAAAACCTAACGTAGTGGGTCTATCCTTTATTTTCTCTATTTTGGCTTCTTAGCCATGAAGTTGGAACTCTGAGAAGCAGTGTTGTTAAGATGCAGTAGTTACACTTCTTGGAAAGTACAACTTCTCATGTGAGAGCCCCAGAGAAGTTGGCAAATTAAATTTTTTATCATGTATTTAACTGATGTATATTAAAATAAGGCCTTCTGAGAAATAAAACCACTTTTGAACATCTTTACTGAATGACGGAGGAGCCTGACAGGAAATAAGTTGAGCATGGACTTAGATTGCACTGCATTTTCTCTGTGCAAGCGAGCAAGTGACGCTTAGGAGCAATGCTTTTACAGTGCCCTGTTAAATGCGTATATATATGAATGGTATGTCTTTAGCCAATACTATTTTCACCCAGAAAAGCGTGATCTATGTATTTGTTTGTTATGGAGAATATTAAGTTCTCAAAAAAGAGATTCATTCTCGTAAAATACTCAGTTGTGTTTAAAATTTACATTGCAGTCACGGCTGTTCAAGGACATGAAGAGTCACCTAGCCTTTCTGGGCATTTCCTTCTAGAAGGACATATGTCAAAAAGCCATGCTTGGGTATGAAGCAAAGAGCCTACTTTTGAAACCTCACAGTCTTTGTTAGGCCTCAGTGTTGGGAATCTATAATACATGTCCCTTGTGCCTCAAACTCTTGGATTAGTTTCTGTACTTGCAGGAGCTGCTCATTGGTTCCCTAGTCTTGCAGCTCATTAAAGTGGCATCACTTGGTTTCAAAGAATTTGTATTTGGTGTCTCACACTACCAGAGTATGCTCAGGACAAGGCCATCACACTTTGATATACAGAGCTAATGATGTATAAGTTCTAAGAAGTGCCCTACAGCGTGTAAGCCCAGCCCTCATTTCTGTTTGTATAAACTGTGTAACTGTGGGGTCAAAAGAGAGTTTTTAATTAACCCAGTTTTTGCATTTATGTAAAGTTTGATGAGCGTTAAGACTTATGTTACATGTATGGGAAAGAAGGGAATAGAAGTATATGCCTATCTCATCAAGTCTCTCAGCCTGAAGCGAATTTATATGCTGAAGTAATTGATTCTTTAGAAGTTGATTTTACTTTTTTTTTTTAATCTGAGCGTTCACTGAATCATCATCACAAAGTAATAGTGAGTTTAAACAGGTGTTCTTTGCTTTCCCCACAGTATGGAAATTGTGAGACTATCTATGACTATTGGTTGCCTGACTCAAATCAAATAAGTATATCAAATCAAGTAAGAAAACACCATTGTTTGTTTTAAAAAAATTTCTTAAGTAGATGTGACTTCATTTACTAAGCAAATTTTTAGTATAATCAATAATAAACACTGGGATTTCAGACTAAATTTTAGACATGCTTCAGTATAACTTTCTTGAACAAAGGGTTTCTTTCAATGTTTCTCACGATATTTTTATTTTTTCAAAATAAAAGCCACCAAGTTTTCTTGGAGTTCATTTGAACACAGCCTGGAGAGTTTTTTTTGTCTCTCTCAGAGACCATAATGGCTAGATTTTATCCTTGTTTTTTATTACTTATATTGTTTCAAAACGAATCTATTTATAAGTAGCATGGTGAAGCTTTGTAGCGTGAGTTAAGTTTTGTAGGCATGAAAATACTAATGATATTCTGGAGAATACATATTCCAGAATCTCTCAAATGGTAGTAGCTACAGATGATGATACATGTGTTCCAGCAAGGAAGAAAATAAAATGGAAAAGCCAATGACAACAACAAAAACTGTGCTGAAACTGCGGAAACTGCAAATCAGGCTTTACTTATCATTTGGTCTTCAGTTGCTTTACCTGAGTGCTCCACTGGATTTAAAAATCTTAGCTCAAGCTATGACCCTGGCCTGTCATCCTGAAATTACAAGATTTCCAGCACTCATTAGCCTAAATTCATCTTGGAGTCCCACTCATCGCTGAAAAAAGGTGATATTTTCAGATGAGATGCTGACATGTTTATTTTACATTGTAGTTATGCAACAACATTTAAAGAAAATGTCCTGTTTTAGTTTTATGCCTCTTACTAACAAGAAGAAATATCTGAGCCATGAGAAGACAAGTATGTAGGCTGAGTGAGTATTTGAAGATACAGATTTCCAACCACCACAAAAAGGCATTAATTAGTCAGGTAAGCTTCCTCTGTCATTGCCATTTTCTCTCTCATCTCTGAGTGGTTTTATGTAGGTTTCTAGTATGATTCAAGTAGACAGTTTATGAGGAAGCAGGAAGCATTTCCTCAGTGTGCATTGCCAGTGAGGCAAGGAACATAACCACTGTTTTAAAGAATCAATTCTAAGTTTAAGCTGCCTATAGGATTCAGATGTCAACACTCAGAGCAGCCAGCCACATGCTGAAATTTTCTTCACACAATTTTAATTGGCTAGTTAGCAGCCGTAGCATTTAATTATAACAATTTAAATTAAAAATGGTGTAATTTTGTAGTATATGTTTTAAGGGTAAAACTTCTGTTGAATTACATATAAATCTTGATTAATGTTGTTGATCTGGGATGATGTTCTTCAAAACTTTTTTAAAGTCCTGAAAAAGAATACAGGTTTATTATTAATTGAAAAACCCCAAACAACAAAAAGCCAGATCTTGATCAGATTTACAAACAGAACTTTGGGATGATCTAGCTGAATTTTAATTGTTTATAAAGACATCTGAAATTACTCGTAGCTCACAGAATAAGAAAATTAAAATGAAATGACATGAAAGGTCACCGCAATGTGAAGGTAGTGTATTAGAGGTGATTAATGGTACTATTAAATATGAGATCCTGATTCACATGTGAGAGACGAGAAAGACAGAAATCAGGAATTTGAAGCCAAGTTTACAAATGATAAGAGAAGAAAGACAAAAGAATAAATTGAGATGCCAAGCACATGGTATTTACACTATGGATCCCAGTTTAATTTCTAAGAATATAACAGTAAGTAAAAAAAAATACTCTTTAAAAACAAACAAAAATTTCTAAGTTCCTCTCTTGTGTTTTTCTACCAATATTGCAAACATTATATGCATCTGTGATGAACTGTATGGATTGGTGATCAGAGAGTTTTGAGAGTCAGGCTAACAACCTGCGAGGGCTGTTCTGAGGGGTTGCTATGTGTTTCCATGAGCCGGGTTTTGGTGAGAAGCTTCTCTTAAATGTAGTCTGATGCTCTCTTGGCATAGAACAAGCAAGCGTAACGCATTTTCCTGCAGTCCTCAAGTCACACCCAAAGTGGACATGAGCAGAGACACCGTTTTCTATCTGCACATCTTGTTCTTCCAGATACTGTATTTGCACAGGTTCACAAATGAGAAAGAGAAGTTAGGATTTCTCCACTCCTTCCTGTGATGCTCAAGACACCTATTTCTCTAAAACAGTTGGTCTCTGTGCCAGTCACCAAGACATAGGCTTTGAGTTTGAGAAACTCTTTAAATCAGTTACATAATAACAGATTTTGAGAAAATCTCCCTCTTTTTTCTGATTCCCCTGAAAAATTGTGAAGTGAGAAGAATATTTACTGACAATTTGAGTGTGCAAACATTACCTCCCTCTTTCCCCCCGCAATTCCTATGTTATGTTTTAAATCCTTTAGATTTAAAAGACTTAGGAATCCCCCATCTTTCCATGACTTTACTGAACTGGTTTTGGATATGTGATTTCTTTCCTGTTGAAAACTGCAGTAGCAAATTGCACTGCCCATTTTTGATTCTTCTGTATACCCTGATACCAAGACATGTTAACAGAATACAGACACTTTCCTACTACTTTCATGGCATTGCTTTTCATCTTTAGGTATTTTTCTAACTATTGACTTTTTGTTTTTAACATTTCCCTTGTGAACTTAATACTAAATCTGAAACTTGTGTTTAACTGTCTGTATAATATGTATTTTCTGGATGTAGCATTTATACCCAACTTACCCTATTGCATGGTATATTCTAGACAGAACTCAAGTTCTGTTGATATAGTATTCTGTATTGCTTACTCTCCACCATAAACTGTTACATTTGAAAAGAGTTATACTTTGCATGGCAAGCCCTATTGATTGTAAGAACCTGTTGAATTTTTCAGTGTTACACATACTTATTTTTAGGGTGTAAGAATGTGCACTTAATAGGAGTGCATACTTGAGGATTTCCAAGGATTTGAAACACAATATATATCCTTGATATAGATTGATATTTCTTTAATTGCCTTTTCTTTGTCTTAAGGCCTAACTTCAGTAAATACATTGCTAAAACTAGTGTCAGTTATAAATATCTGTTATTAAAAGAAGGTGGTATTTGGTGTCTCCACAGTGAAATTTCAAAATATTTGGAAATTTCAGTAACATGCTTTTACGTCTTTATCCTCTGAATATGCCCTTTCAGAATCTAAAAAATGAAAATGATTCTCAGCCAAACAGCTATTGTAATTAAAGGCACAGCAGGACTAGGGCAATTGCTAATCAAGTAGATATCTGACTTCATCCTTTATCGGAAGCAGGTTTATAAAAATAAAAGCAAATTATGGGTTCTTGTGACATGTTTGCTCTTCTACAAGACTTTTCAATCCATGCATATTTCCTATTTTAGAGCAAACTGCAAAT
Source organism: Lycocorax pyrrhopterus obiensis (assembly GCA_014706295.1). NCBI lineage: Eukaryota > Metazoa > Chordata > Aves > Passeriformes > Paradisaeidae > Lycocorax > Lycocorax pyrrhopterus. The sequence continues at coordinate 54,310,406 of JACSVZ010000002.1, read as the reverse complement.
GCATTCATTCTCACTGTGTATGTTTTCCTTCATTTTTAAGATGAGTGATGGAAAAATAAGCATGAAATGAAAGCACATAGAGATAGTTTATATATTCACAAGTCATCTAAGAGAGGGTGTAGTATGAACTGTCACTGTGATTTCACAATACGAAACACTTTTTCCAAACTCCTTGGCAGTTTTAAGTGAATTTTTGTTTTGAACACACCAAATTCTGTGGATACTACCCTTCTTCTGCTTCAAAACGAAAGACAGATGCACTCCTCACACTGTAGTTGTACTCCCTTTGAAATTATTGCCTTTGCATCAGTTTAGCCTTTGTCAAATCAAAGGAGCAAAAGCCAGTACTGCGGTCTTAATTGATGTAGCTGTCTAACTGAGCATCTAAATAACCTCAGAACTCAGTGGGGTGATGGGTGAAACTGAAAAAAGTGTTTACTTAAGTAAGACTATGGTTTGTATTTGGCTATGTCCTTAACTGAAAATTAATATGCTAAGCCCTGTGGATGTTAAAAAGACAACAAATTACATTAGATAGCCAGTGAGTGTGGTTTGTTAATTCACTGTTTCCTTTATTTCTCGTGAAACTGCCGGTAGGTAGGCCAGAACTTGGGTGGTTGGAAAGAAACCTCAACATGAGTATTTAACATTAGATCACAAATTCATTTATAGTGGCTACTGTTTTACTAGAGGGCGTGTGGAGAATTTAGTTTTAATTACTCAGTCTTGACTTCTCAGCAGGTCACAAGAGAAGTAACAGTATTCTTAGATAGATTTTAGGTTTTTGTAATAAAGGTATTTTTTCTAGATTTGTGTCAGGAATGTTTTTTACTGCTTTTTGTACACATTTTCCAATTAAATGAGAAGAAGTAGATGTTATACCAAAGTATAAAATCTACACATAGCAATTAAAGGCTTGAAATTTATATGTATATAGTGTAATTAGGAATTATTTTACCAATTATAGAATAAGAGAACATGGTCTTGCTGCAGAGGAATCTTGCCTGCTGCTCTGTGTGGTTATTTAATAAGACATCACATTTGCCTGAAGTTTTGAGTCAAAAATTGCATATAAAATACATTCCAGCTTGATTTAACTAGATTAGAAACGATGAAAGGGGATAATGTGAGATTTGTTCTTAGAAAACCTCCATCTTCTTATTTATGCTTATGAAGTAAGTTATGATCTCCTCAAAGGTACTGTGCCCCAAAATCCTGTTTCATGTTTAATTTCAGGATTTGCTGAAAGTCTCCAGAGAGGTTACAGAAAGTAATAAAAGTGTGTAGGGAGATTGCAGTAGCTGATAATATCCATCATGTTTTCTCTATTTAGTGCCTGCATGTTTTAGTTGGTTGAGTTAAACAGTGAAGTTCTCCCCTCTCAGACCCCTATATTGGAGTCATTACAGCTGTTCTCAGGAGAGTAAAGGACTAAGCATATTTGCTGACCTAACAATGTTTTCTGTTACCAAAGCAAAGGATTTTTCCAAATGTGTGTAGCCTCGTGCTGATACGTACTTTTCCTAGCAGAGAAATATTTGACAGGTAAACATTTCTTTACTGCTTTCTTGAAAAACTGATGTTATGGGCTTGACTCTTGCTCCTAGGAAAACATAGCTTAAAAGCAGGTTGTTGGGTTCCCCCCTGCCCTTTTCTTTTTTTTTCTTTTATATTCTCTGTCTTAGGCTTTTGCTTCTTCAGACAACGATTATACTAAATAGAATGGAACTAACTTTTTTAGTGAATTAATCACTAGAAGTATGGTTCTGGAAGAGATAAAATTATATGTAATTTATATCAAATTAATGACATAATTTTAAATATTGTCAAAGGTTTAAATGTGAATAAAGTAGCAAGGGGACAATCAAGCTTTTTTTTTTTTTAATATACTGTATCCTGGATCAAAGGTGAGATCTGAAGAAATGTTTCTCTTCACTCAGAAGGATTCTCACTAGCATAAATGTTATAATACTCTATTATGATTGTGGTACTATTAAGATGGGATTTTTTTTTTCCCTTAAAGAGGAATGATGTTAGTACTGAGGTTAAATTAATACAAGTCATCTATTCTTCTGATCCAGTGAGCCGCTTACCAAACACCTGAAAACTGCAAGATCCCCAACAGCTACTTTGGACAAGTGTAGCAGGAAGAGGGTCTGTCAAAGGAGTCTGGAAGTAGTTCCAGCAGAGATATATAAATGGTTGTGTTTAGTTCAATTGAAACATCTCATGCATCCCGTCCAAATTCGATATTTTTCTTCATACTGAGGAGATCTGAGGTTGGTTATCAATTATTCACCTGGCTCTGGTATTTAGAAACTTTAAAAGTAACTTCATGCCAAATATAAAGTTCATCTTTTTAATAAAATCTTGCTCACTTATTGCCCCAAATATGTTTATGAGCATTCTGACTTCCCATATTCCAGAAGGTTTATGCTAAATTCTAGATTTTTTGTAAAATGTTACTTCTAAAACACAAATTTGTAAGGAAAATTTGACTTTTGGCTGGAAAAACCTAACTTCATAGTCCCCTTTTTGTATTGTGGAAGTAATACATGCTTTTGGAACAGTTGGATTTTTTTTTTTTTTGCAGCTGACTTAAACTCAGTTAAATCTGTTACGCATTTGAAAACACTTCTCTATTTTTCTTTTAAAATTGGTACTGTTTTATACTGCCTTAAAACAAGATAAACATAATGATGAGTAACAGCAGAAGGAAGAATAGGAAAACTTTTATTTCATTTATATTTGTTTTTAGGCAGAAACTTCTTAATAGATTGGGTGAAATTGGTTGTCTCCAGTAAGTTGATGATTTAAAGCTCCAGCTTTAAAATGCGGCTAACTTCACGGCTTTGCATACAGTGGCAACAGCTGAGTGTTGATTTGTGCATTTTCTTGCTTCTAAACACCTGAGAACCAGATATTTCTGCAAGGAGTGTTCTATGAGCAGTTTAGCATAGCAGGGCTTTGGAATATATTTTGTTGTTGCTAAGTAGATAAGTACCAAGAAAGAGATAGCTACAATAGAAACAATTTATACATGCTTTTTTCAGATGGAATCTTCACCTGCTTGCACTTACTTTGGCCTTTTCCTAAACTCAAACAGCTCCAGGGAGTTGAATCTGAAAGGCGCTGAGCATTTTTGACCCCAATCCATCAACCAGCATGCTTCTCATGCAATGTTGCATTCACAACAGTGTGATTATTCATGCTTTTTTTTTTTACATTTTACTTGTCTACACTTTACAATGTTTAATAGTTTCCATTTCATTATTGAATTTCATATATTCTTCCCCCGTAAAAGATTTTCTTTTAATATTTTTGTTTCTGTTGTTACTCCCTGCCTCAAATGGTTTGCCTGTGTTCTGCATGGATGAAAAGCTAGGTGGTGTTGCTGGGTTGCCTTTATTTTGGAATTGTTTGCTATGATGTTCATCCCTATATGCCTAGTCTCTTTCCCTCTGCTGGGAATACTGTCTATTCCTCTTGCTGCTCTTTGCAATGCAAATTCATTGGGCCTTTTTATATATATCTGTGTGTGTCTGTAAGTATATATATTGCCTATTTTTTCAGAAAATTGCAATTTTCATATCTAGATACACATTTAATTCTCTAATGTGATGGCTGATACACTGTCATTTTTTTCTAGTGTATTTTATTGAGATTTAAAAAATTCTTTGGATCAAGGAGTGTGCTTCCACCATTCATTTACATGCCACATTTCTCTGTAGCACTGAATACCTAGGAACAATATCAGCAATGTTAATTAAAGGATATGCTTCAATGCAAAAATGTGTAAATGCCATTATAATATAGGGAAAATTCTAGCCATTGTACTAGGTTGACTAGCACAAAATTATTTGTCCAATTTATTGAATTTACATATTTTTATTAATTGGAAACTTCTTTTATTTCATGCAGTGTTGCATGGATCATACAACGTAATTTGTGAGTTCAGCCTTTGTATACCCAATGGTATGTCAAATACTGTCTGTTTCCCTGGGGTCCCTACTGGGGCCAATATTGTTTAAACTCCTCATTAATGACTTGGACGAGGGACTGAGTGAACCTCAGTATGTTTGCAAGTGACACCAAACTGGGGAGAGAAGTTGATGTGTTGGAGTGTAGCTGCTGTTCAGAGGGACTTTCACAGGCTGGACAAGCGGAACCTCATGAAGTCCAAGAAAAGCAAATATGGGGTCCTGCACCTGAGACTGAAAAGCCTCAAGCAGCATCACATCTTAGGGATTGACTGGATAGAATGCAGATTTACACATAAAGACCCAAAAATTTTCATGGACGGCAGACTGAACAAGAGTCAGCAGTGTGTCCTTGTGAGAAATACTAGTTCCATGTTGCACTAAATAAGTAAATCATAGCACCAGAAGTGCATGTTGACATAATAGGCAATGGGCATAAGTTGCAGCAAACAAAATTATGATTAGATATAAGGAAGAAAAGCTTTGCCATGGTTTTAGTCAGTTTTAGATCAGACATGCTGTGAAATCCTCATCCTTGGAGACAGTCAATACGTGCCTGAACAAGACCCTGAAAACAGTCTCTGCTTTACAGGAAATTTGGACCAGAAGACTACCAGAGCTCTGCAATGATCTACTAATGATGTATTTAAAGTATGATTGCATTCATTGTTTCAAAGACACAAGCAGTGGCCTCTGAGTAGACATGAAAGCTAAATCATATGACCATGCAAATGTTTCTTAATAGAGGATTGTTGGAGTGCAAGCAACAGTTAAAATGGAGAAGGTGGAGGACTGTCAATATTTCAGTAGTTTAGAGCAAAATTTCGGCAGGCCTGCTTTTATTTTTTTCTTTTTACTGGTATCACTTCTGCCTTTTTCTGCAGTGGATGATTTTTTTACACTAAGAAATTGGATCAGTTTGCCAGCACCTGCAGAATAAGGAGAAAGAGATTTCCCTGCCCAAGAGATATATTTCTGAATAACTTTTTTTTTTTTAAAGTCTGAAGAAAAAAAAGAAGAAAAAAAAAAGAAAAAAAGGAGGGAGGAAGTGATTTCAGGGTCCACTGTATTAGGGGAAAAAAGTTAAAGGGAAAAAAAATGGTGCATAAAACAGACGGTTTTATTTAAAGCATCCAGAGCTGATAAGGGAAAAAACGGAGATACAACACACAGGCTGCAAATGCAGTTCTCATGATTTAAATCTGGAAGGCTGTACAGTACATCTGTTTAACATCTTGCAGTTTCAAGTACTGTGCCTTGAAAACCTTCTGTCACAGTGACACATGAAATAAAAGGTTATGTTATGACTTTCAGATGCAAACCTGTAAAAGCTTTATCTAATAGCATACCGTCTTTTATTAACCCATTGCTGCTGCTCACCTATTTTGCCAGTGATGTTGTGAGAGTTTCTATTGTATAATAAATGTCAACTCCGACTGCAACAGTAGTTTTGTAATTGCATTAAATTACTTATTTGCTGTACGTAAATGAAAAATTTACATCTCCCTATACCTCCTCATCTATTTTCTCTATTGCTCTTATAATTCAGCTATATCATTTTTTGGATTAAAGAAATGGAACAGATTATTCTATTTCTGTCATAACCTTTGAGAACAATTAGAGTGGCTCATAATAATTTGAACAGTTTCAAGATTTGTGATACCAAAAGGGATAAAATACTAGAGTGGCTTAAAGATAGTATTCTTTATTCAGAGCTCTGATAAATAAGAGTATAATGATTGCCTGCTCATTCATTTTTGGTACTTCCGCATCTCAGTATTTGAAAAAAATTATCAATCTCTGCTCACAGGACACAGGTATTGCATAAAAGTGGTGCTGTCAAAGTCTTGACAGAGCTGTGCTAGGAGGTGTTTATCAGGCTAGGCTGAAGTTTGCTTAGCTATAGAAAATGTGATTAGCACATGAGGGGTTCTTCGGTGTTCTACACAGCAATTACTCAGGAGCTGAAGGAGTGTTATGATACATTTATTGGAAAAATTCTTTTAACCTTGTAATATGGAATCTGGAGCAAATTGCTCTGGCTTGTGCACTCCTGGCATATTAGTACCAATATTGCACATTGAGTCCAAGAGAAATGTGGGGCTTTATCCCCCAGAAATGCTTCATACCTTGCCAGATCAGATTGTACAAACTTCCATCTAAACATAATGATTGAAGTCTGGTGGTTCCAAAAGTAGAGCCTGGAGGTTGATCATAATGTTTGTCAGTTCCATGTTTTTTCAGCGTGACCTTGGTTCAGTTATTCAGCTAGGCAGTGCTGTGTTTTCCATACTTACAAAATATGGAGAGTAATATTTACCTTGCTGAAACATGTTTTATTCACTGACTGCCAAGCACTTTAGAGGTCTTTGGCTGAAATCTCAATGAGTGCTGCTATTTAATATGTTGAAGTGTGATTTGTTGGTTTTCTTTACAAGGCACAGATGGTCCCCAAGAAACAATGGTAATTTCTTTACCTCAAGAAGCTGATGCCATGCATACAGCAGAAACATCACAACAGTGAGCTCTGCTGTATGACCTACAGTGAGTGGGTGTGTGAAAGAGAGAGAGATAGCATTTCCTTCATAGACATACACACCCTCTGACCCAGACTAGGGAAGAATCTGCTTTGCAGAAGGTTTGCTTCAAGGGATTTTCCACATGTATTTTATTATGTTAAAGCTGATAGTGGTGACAAGTTGCACATTAAGTAACTGTTTCTTCAAAAATGTCCTGTTTATATTCTCTTTAGGAAAAGTGATGTAATACTGAGTTTCTCAGATAAACAAAGTCATTCGGTTATAGAGCATGTTACTATTGCATATGAACCTTGCTCTCATCTGCCCCATACCTATTCATTTTAGGCCTCTGGCTTTATACGATGATTACTTGCATGTTTAGGGACAAATGTATTCATATTCACTAAGTTAGTAGCCAGGTTTTCACCAGGGAAATAAGTTTAGTTTGCTGTTAGTAATTTGGTTTCAAAAATATCGGCAAGGACTTCAACATAAGAGTCAGTGAAACATGTGGTCCTAATCATTCCCTTAAGAAGGAGACATGGTCTATTTTGAATTAGCAATGGTGCTTACAGCAAATGAGTAAATAAGAATGAAATTTACACATGCATTATAACTTTAGTGTGTGTATATGCATTCAAACATGCATGTGCATGTGTATGCTTTGGCATACTCCCAGTGAGTGTAACATGACGACCGCCGTAACAGACCCAGCCGTGGAGAACAAGGTGGTTGGTAGACGAATTGGAAAATGCAGCTGTTTACAGATTAATTTACCCCCCCTTTCCCAAGGCAGCAAAGTTCAAAATGTACGTTTGCATCAAGTAACAGGTATGAAAGAGCTACAGTCAAATTTCTTGTAGCGGTGTTGGTCTTTTAATATAGCCCTTACTCAGAATTCATAATGGCAGTATTGCAGCCCCCACCCCCTGCAACATGCTGTTCCAGTACACAGGGACCAGCCTTAGCTGGACTGGTCATATAGAGTACGGCACTGGGAAATTGAAGTATAGAGAACCATACTTGGTAGGAGCTGTTTTATCCCATTGAATCATGAGGGCACCAAGAGTCTTTCTGTTGATGCCTTACCCACTTCCCTCTTAGAAGAATTGCCATAGGAGGATATATTGACTGGCAGAAATTAAGTCCTGTTTCTCCTTTGCCTTCTTGCAACCTTCCCACTGCTGTGCCTGGAGCCTTCCAATGGCAGAGCAGCAAAGGAGAGCCCTGTTCTGCATTCCTCATTGTTAGGCTCCTGTGGGACATTGGACCTGGGGCCTGGATATAATTTCCACTTTCTCTGGTGTTGGCTAACTTTGTTAGGCTTGATGCTCTATAATGCACAAGATAAAAACCAAGTGAGAAAGCAGTGCTTGACTCTGCCTTGAGCATATTTTGAGTAGACCAGGTGTGAAGCAGAATGTGAACTACAACTTTTTTACGGAAGCATTCTGCCTCAGCTTTCTCCCCTAAATTTGCTTCTGAGGTAGCCTGTTCAAAGCTGACTGTTTGAAAATATTCCTCTTCTGCTGCTGCCATGAGCAGCATATAACCTACAGTTGTACATATAGATTGGGATGACAAAATGCCTATGAAAGGACACGGCGCTCCATGATTTTCTTCTAGGCTTGGTAATGTCTGTGTTGTTACATCAATCTTGGTCATTTCTTCGTTTTTTAATTTGTATAGACCACTACATATGATCTTGCTAATTGCTAACTGGGAACTATCTTATAATAGTATATTTCTAAGATAAGAATTCATACTTATGAATGCTAAAAGTTCATTCACAGAATTTTGGAAGTTTTTGAATAAAGGAAGTTTCCTTTCTTTCACAAGCACTGAAGCTGCTTTATATTTGACTAAAAGTAAATCCATGAACTGGATTTACTTATAGTTTAATTTTTTATTTTCATACACTGTTGTTGGGTTGGTTTGGTTTTTTTTTGGTTTTTTTGGAGTTTTTTTTTGTGGTCGGAATAAAGAGTTGGGGAAAAACCTGTGCTTTTCTTTTTTCCTTTTTTTTTCCTTTTTCTTTTTTTTTTTAGAAATACAAGCTAACTAAAATTAAATCATGGTTTTCAAGAAGAGATCAATTTTTCAGGTACCACTGTGGATTTTTGCCGTTTTCTCCTCTCTTGTGAGCTTTATATTGGAGATTTAATGGCATGCTGAATCTGGCATCCTCAGAATGGGCAGGTCCAAGGCTGCAATAGAAAAAAAATTTAGGGTCCACTGCTTAGGCAGTGACTCCCCATCTCAAATAAAGTTTTGTGGCACAGATTCCAAGCCATGTAATGGGCCTTGTTTTGCTGTGGCCTTTTCCCTTTCCTTCACGCATATTATATTTTGCCTAAAGGGCAGCTCAAGCATTTTTCACGTTGAACTTGTTACTTGTGAATCTCCATTGCTGCAGTGTATGTATTTTAAATGTGAAAGGTGTTGCTCCGATAATAGGTCCTTACATTGGTGGCATATATAATACAGTCCCACAGCTGTCAACTCGATGTTTACCCACTCCTTAACACTTGTGTTTCAGCTTCGAGGAAGCAATTTTAATGTACGTCAGTTCTTATCTTAAATCGAACAAATAGTAGAGGCACCATACACCCTGACCAGGTACTATTTTTGCCAGAGATAGTTTAAAGATGAGATATGTTTAGCAGCACTGGGAGCTTCACTGTGGACATGCACTCGCTGTGTCACATTTTGGAGGCCGAAGTCATTGGTATCTCAGACATTCTCTAATTTCTGTTGCATTTATGTAAAGTCCTGCATCTGTCACTTTTGGCACTGGTTAGAGTTATGCAGGTTTTCCTGCAGATTATCAAGATAAATCTCTCCCTTTTCCTCTGACACTTGCTGTATTGTCATCACTGATCCTTAGTCTTGTGTGTTATTCACGGTCTTGTTTTCAGATGAGGGAGAACATTAATTCACAAAAATAAATGTGTTCATATAAGCTTCACTCAAGTCAACATTTTCCGTTTAAGAAAACTGCTTGGGCAAGTCCATAACTTCAACAGGACTTTCAGCATGTACTTAAAATACTTAAATATTAACTGGAGAGGGATGGACTAAGTCTTTCCTGAATCAGAGCTGTAATTTCTGAGGTGTCAGTTACACAACCGATTGCAGAATATGCTTTGACAGATGGATCTAGGTAATGTGAAAGCCATAGAAAGGCATCTTTGTGTGGAAGTTGTTATTTCTTCTTATATTTCATTTTTTTACCCCATGTTCATCCTGAGAATATCAATTACTCCTGCTTACTTTTTATATATATTATCTGTGTGTGTGTATATATATATATATATATAAAAGTAGATTTCTCTATTTGCCTTTTGTTATTAGGACCTATTGTTGATAGGTGCTATAGCAGGATTTTTTTTCCTTTGCTGCTGAGTATAAGAATGTACAATGTGTTAATGAAGCCATAATAAGTTTTTAAAAAATAAATTGCTATTGCATCATCTTCCCAGAAAGAGTAAGACTTGATGTAGAAGCCTTACATGTTTTCCTACACAGCTGAACATTGCTGCTAGTGTCTCATTTGAGTATCTGTCCAAGGTTATACTATCTGTCTCTGGACAAACTGGAGAAAAGGATCAATAAAAAGGTATACAGGAGGAAATGTGAACTGTTATCAGTCCTAGGTGCTTGGTAGAAATACCTCTTCATATATACTTGTCCCTGAAGTTTAGAAGATTTAGGTGGTAGGTAGTCTGTGGAAGAGCAAAAAGTTTTGCAGTCTTCATCTAAATATCCACTTGGTTAAGGTAGTTCAAAGGCATCTGAAAGAGGCTGAGTACTTTGCTTTCAGAGATGAGCTTTAGAGGGAAAGGTGATGGTTTTATTAGATGAGCTAATAAAATTAGTTTGAGGAAAATACATTGGCAGCCCCTGCTAAAGTCAGTAGGAGCTGACAATATTCTGTTTCTCAAAATTAGACCACAGTGTTGGACATTAAAAGAGAGACACATTCAGAGAACAGATGCTTTGGGGCAAATGCTCCCTGTGGGCAATGTGTTGCCCTTAAGATCCTTGCTATTGGTAACAAAAAATTTAAAAAGAGAGAAATGCTTATAGTAAAGTATATTACTCTTGTAATAGGACATGTTTTATCCATGGTTCCAAGAAGATGCAGTTGCCGCCATCATTTTTCTGCTTTTGACATGCAGACAGTAAGCAGTATTTCAATTTACTTTGCCTAGTTGATATTCAGACTACAGTTATTAAAGAGCATCAACAGACAAGCGAATTTCTGATGTTGATCAGTGCCATTGGATAACACTTACCACATGGGAAGTGCAGCTGTCCCAGCTGGTGGTGAGAGCAGAACGAGTGTTTGTACTCAGCGCCTCACTTTCCCCTCTGAGGAGTTTGACACTGATTGTTTTCTTGTATCTAGAATGGTATGTACAAAAGTCACAAAAAGAAGGAAAGATTACTTTGTACTGCAATTGTGTCAATCTTAAATTTAAGAGCACCTTTTTCTTGGTCATGGGTGTGAACTCAGAAACCAAATTTTTAAAGCTTCCAAGATGAAGTCATATCTAGAAGTCATACAGTATTGCTAAATAACCAAAAATATGGTCAGTTACTGTAGACAATTTCAAGGACAAAGTTGAAAGTACATAGTGTACTAATTTTACTAGTGATCAAATGTTTTTCACAGTTTCCCACTTGACTGTTTTTATGCCTATGTTTGATATAAGTATATACTTCAAAATGAAATAACCAACTCTATAATTTATCCGCTCCCTAGCATTTCTTACATGTGCATTCCAAAGGTTTTTTGCTGAAGAGATAAGTGTCAGTATCCCTATGTAACAGGAAATGGAAGCACTGGGGCACTGAACTGGCTTTACATCAGTTGTATGGCAGTCAGAATAAGAAATGGTATCTCTTGTGTTATAGGAAAATATTACTTAATTTTTTCTGCAGTTGAAAGATACTGGGAAGATACAGGATATTTCAAAATTTTCTTTGCTGGTGTTGGTTTTTTGTTTTTGTTTGGTTATACTTTGTGGTGTGTTTGGTTTTTTTCTACAATCTGACCAGTATTTAAACCAGCAATATTAAACTGCTGTGAACTAGAATTGTGTCAAGTATCACTGATTGATTGTTAATGTAGTAAAACATGGTGATTTCAAATTGGGGTTTACCATTTATTTTTAAGTTTTCTTGCATCTGAAGCTTGAAGTAAAACAAGAGAGTATAAAAAAATTGGCAGAAAGAGTGATTGGGGAATAAAAATACCCAAGCCTCACTCAACTTTATAGTATACCTTTCTGTTGGATAAAGAAAATGCAAGCAGTATGCAAGTGAATCAAAACTATTCAGCAGAGAATTGTGTTCTCGGTTCATGTCATTAAGGAAATGAAGAGAGAGAGTGTGTTGTGATAACTCTGTCAAGCAGTGATTGATTTTGAGCTGTTTTTTTACATTTTGTTTTATTATTTTACTGTATTTGAATTTAGACTTTCAAATCTACTTTCCTATGAAAACCACTTTCTCAAACAGTGGAGTTGACTGTCTAACTCTGGACTGAAATGAGAAACCTCTGCTTGGCTTTTCACTAATACATCACACAGTGTGGAGATGACGCTCCTATCCAGCTGGAAGTATTCAGTTCATTGTTCATCCATCGTGATCAGGATGTGTCATGGGGGTTGCCCTGTTTGTTCTATTTTTGTTTCGCTCCTTTTTCCTACATGGTTTAATAATTTTAAATGCATAAATGACAATCGGGACTTCATCCTAATACATATGTCTGTGCAATGTTTTTATCAGTAACACTCTTTTGGGAGGAGGAGAGGAGAATGTACCTCATTTTGAATCATATTCCAGCTTCCACTGGGTTTGCATCCTGTTCCCTTCTCTTCTCCCTGCTATCTCATTTTTTTCCTTTCTTCAGGGGTTTATTTTCCAGCTTAACCATGCAGACAGATCTTTACTGCATGCTGTGTAGGGGACTGTGGTATCTGAGGGATTAAGCATAAATCTGTCCAGGAATATTATGGGTTCCAACTCGGTTTTGAGGGTGATGTACTCTCTGGCATTAGGAAATTCACTGAATAGTTCATCCCAAAAGGTAAAAAGGTGTGTTAGTTAACATAAGAAAGAACATATTGAAGTTAATTTATGATGAGATGCTAATTGAAGGTGTGTCAGTTTAGAAATTTTTGTCTTGTGATGGGAGGAAATGTGAAATAAATGCTAGGCATGATTCTAGGGTTGGGTCATATCATTAACCATGTACCACTGGTAGAAGATTCTTAGTCTTCACTGTGTTTTTTTCCATGTGTTAACTAACATTATGAGCAACTGGAATGCAGTAACATTATTCTTTGTGATGAACAACTTCTGTGAAATACAGTTTTCTCTTTGGAAAGCAGATACAGTACTTCATGTTTATGTCATGTTTTTAGAATTTATACTTACATATTTATGCATGTGTGTATATAATACTGTAGTATTATATAAAATTTGTGTCAGAGAGGAAGATACTACTTTCTTGATGTGAAGGCCTCTCAAATTCACTAGAAATGAGATTAGTTGGTGTGGCTTGGTTTTTTTTTGGTTTTTTTTTTCAGTAATAGATATCTTTGTCTCATTCTCCTTATAATTTTTTTCATTTTAATGAAGTAAACACATTTTTAGGAAGTATGAAAAGGATTACTTTTCTTTTTATGCAAAAGCAGATAGATCAGAGAGCATGTAATGGTCTCACATAATTTGATTCCAAATTTATTTCCTCTGCAAAGTACTGATGGGAAAAAAGAAAATTTATAACCAAAGTAAACGAGCAATTTCTTCTACAATGGATATCTGTGATAAATCCTGGCTTTTGGAAGGTACTCTATGAGATTTTGGTATTAACAGTTTGAACAACGTGTTGCATGTTGGATAATATTAGTGTACTAGTGTACTAGTTGGATAGTAGAAAAGAAAGGAAGCAGTGCACAGTTGCATACTGAGTAAGAAAATAGAGGGAAAGAAAGCTGCGCAAATTACAAATGTGTGGCTTGTGCCAATTTTTTTATGAGAGTTTAAATGTATTATTGATCACTAGCACGGATTTATAACTTGGTTGCTAAACATTGTGTAGAATAATTATGTTAGCAAAAGTCCAAATTATTTAATGTTTCTAGCAATTTGTAGATGTAGCACTTAAAAAAACTTCAGTGGTAATCTTTTTGACCTTTTACTTTACTAATTGCTTGAAACCTTTAGACTGAGATTTGATGTATTTTCCTTGTATTTTTGGAAGAGGAGCTTAATATACTGCCCTGGTGCACTTAATTAGGAGCAAATCAGCTTTTGTTATGCTTTGTAATATTACACAGCAATCCAACTGAAAGAGGAGGGAAATTGTGGGTAAACATGAATAAATAAGGAAGTGATTAGATTATATGAAAATTGTTTAGATTCTGGTGGAAGTTTCTGTAATCTGCTAATAGCAGCAAGTACACTTTAATTACTAATGCCAAAAAAGGAGGCTGAACATGGAAGGGAAAGAATTTTTCTACTTGTTACCACTTACAATTTTCTAAAAGCTATCCATATGGGTCCACTTGGTCTGGACTTATAGGCGAGTTGGTCTCTAGCCAGATACTCCATCTCCTTGAGCTTGCACCTCTCTATAGAGCTCTAATGCTCCCCCGAAGAGTACTTTTTTTTTTTTTTTTTTAAACTCTCTAATTTAGATTTGGCAGTTGAAGCATGATGGCGATTGAATGTTTTGGGAATGAGCAGTAAATAAACCTTTTAAACTTCCATTGTTTTGTCTCTCAGTTGCTGTGCTATGCAGTTGCATAAGCATCTGTAGGCTAATGTAGTGGAAATCAGATAGAATTGCATCTGCTAAGGTCACATTTTGGTTAAGATTTCTTTCCTTCCCCCCCCCCCCCCCTCAAAATCTCCAACTATCCTCATTTGTATCATAAATAGAGAAATATAAAGGAGGAGTGCTTTATTTTATGAGCCAGTGTTCAACAAGGAATTGGCTGAATGAAGAAGGTAGTCTGGCTAATTTGGACAACATACTTGTAATGAAACACGATTTCCCCACCCTGTTCCCTCCTCCATATGAATACCATGTAATCCTCCTCTCTTCCTGCAATATGGTAACCTGTTGCTGTGCCTCTGCCTGTTCAATGTTTGTTGTACATGTCAGATGGCTCTTTCAAGCTGTGCAATGCCAATAAACCTCAGAGATCTGTGCATTTTTGTCAAACCAGTCTGACAAGGCAAAAAGCTACTACCTTGTGAAAAACACAAGGTTATCTCCAAGGTGGTAGTGTGCTCTCCATCCTCCTGTGATGCTTTGAAGGCAGCAAAGGAGAGCATGTGGGGGGTTTTTTGACTGTATGGAGTAAAGGTAGTTGGGTCACAGACTCACACCCAGTAGCCTGGTCCTGATACTGGGATTGTAACAATGACAGGAGTTTGCAGAGTATAGAGCCAGGGCTGAGAGAAATCAAACATAGATCACTGTACAGGATGTTGACTTTAAATGTCAACATGAAAAACTGAAAGTTTTGTGCTTTGTTTTGTCTTCCACTCTCTTGTGCAGTGTAGTTTTTTTATGTCGATATCCAAAACCTGAAAAATGCTGAAATGGCATTAAATCTGCAAAGCAATACACACAAAACAGTGTTCAACTAAAATAAGATCACAAAACTGCGCACATGCAAAATAATTGATACTCTGCCAAGTAATCTCTAAACTGTTTATCTGTAGATTCACCTGAAGAAACCCAGAAATACCCCTTAAAAATGTAAAAATTCATTTTATCTGATTAAGACTCAAGATCAGAACTGGGAATCACCAGCTTCCATTTTTAATATTCTCTGGAATACTCTAGTGTACTTATTCAACCCCCAAGAGGGGGTTAAGAATTGTTATTTTATTATTATTGAAAGTTTGGATTATGTTACAAAATGTTTGGATTCTACAAAGTTTGTAAAATCATACTGGAAATTTCATAACATACTTTCTTGTAAAGCATCTGACCTTTTCTTCTTCTGATTGTGCTGTAACAACCATTCTTATAGTATTCTGGGAATGATCTTTGTTTTATTTAAAAGCAGGAAATGCATCTAATTTTGAAAGGGTAATGATTACATTTTTTGAAGTTTCAGAAACAGTTCAAATTAAGGTTTGACTGAGAATTTTTCCTTCTTTTTTTCTTCCTTTCAGGACTCTAGTTCATTGGAAACACGGTTTGAAGTTGGAACAAATTATGGCAGCAGGGGAATACAAACTGTCCTGCAATAGAGGGAGGATAGGTCAAATATATGCTACTGCATTCCCTCACACATTGTGCAGGCAAATGCAGCCTTCATCCTTCCCACCCTTTCTATCTCTCAACAGATACTACCCAAGGGCAGTGTGTTTTCAATGCTTTGCTGTGTTGCTTCTTCAGCCAGCATTGCCTGTGCTTTCATGGCTGTGTTCTTCTAGAATATATTTGTAGTTTGATTGTGGCATCTCTTCTGCTTTTAGCCACTGTGGACCGCAGAGTGTTCTGAGCCTCTTGAGGTTAATTACATGTACAGTTACAAATCCTGCTAGAGACTAAAATTGCTTTGAGTTAAAAAATTTGGAATTTCTTTTTTTTTTTTTTTTCCTGACAAAAAAGCCATTGGCAAAAGAAGTGACAGTAAAACTTCACAAGTGTTTCATTCTAGCATGTGATGTGGATGCTATTATTCTCAAAGGCAGCCATTTTGTGGTTTTCCTTTCAAAGGGACTAAGTGGAACAATATAAAGATGTACTCTTTGAAGTAAGTGGAGGGAGCTACTGGTCAGTAACTGCTTTTGGGCATTTTGCCGCTTGCTGACCTTATTCCTCAAACCCTAAATCTTTGATAGCATACCATGCTCCATCTTTGTTCAGGAGAAATTTTCACTTCTTATTTCTATGTCATGGCATAGATTTGACCTTGGAAGGTTTTGCCACCTATGGGCTTGACTTGTGCTTCCTTAGCACTATCGACTGGTACCGAGCAAGTGGGTTGGGTGAAGGCTCCAGCTATGTCAGTGAAGGACATCTGGTCATCTACATGTCACAAAAGTGTGTTTAGTCTTAATTGCTGAAATAGTAGAGGTGAGGTGTAGGGCAGGAAAACAACAGGATCGGTAAGTGTGAAACATCTGATCTGCTGTCAGGTAGAATTGATATTTCTTTTATTTCAAGACTAAAGGAAAATGGTATCCCCTGTAATTTTACCTTCTTTGTGCTTGATTATATATTTAAGGAAAGAATACCTCATTCTTCTAATAATTTCCACTGATTTTATATTCTTGTCTCTCTGTGGAAGGACCTGTGATAAATCAAGAGACCAATTAATTTTCACTTTGTGGTTTTAAAATTGCTTAGGAAAGATGGATTGATGGATATAGGTGATCACTGTTGAACAGATGAGAAAAAAAGCCACATTTAAAAGTGATCCAAGGACTCAGAAAAGCTCCAGCTTTACTGTCTAAACTCTGTGCACATAAATAATAAGCTTTTGTTAAAGCCCCAAGGCTGCTAGGTAAAAACTGAAAATCCTGATAGATTGGTTATATAGTTCTCAGAATAGATGACTGTAGACTTGGAACTGAAACATTTTATCAGTCCGTTAGCCATTTTTATTTTTCTGTAATTCAGAGAAAAAGCAAGTAAGTGACAAAAAATGTGCTATGAATATTTCTTTAAATGTAAGAGGTTTTTTTTTCACACTTTGGCAATGGCTTTGAAGAATGCTAGCATCAGGTCTTATTTTATGGGTTGCCAGACTCACAGGATTTTATTTTTTTATTACTGTATGCAAAATCTTCTACTTTCTTTTTTCTTAACTGAGAACCTTCCAGTTCAACATTAAACAAAGTGATTAGCATACTTCACAAGTTTTTCATCCTTTATCTTCTGTTGAGGAAGAGATTGGTGCCTTAAGAATAATTTTTGATTTTGGATGTGTTTATTTTACTTTAGCTGTATCTTGGGACAGTAAGGACAAAGAATTTTGTTTCACATGCATGGAAAAGTGGTGAAAAGTGTGGAGTTCTGCAGGGTGACTAGATTCCATCAACTGACACTCTTGAAAACTTCAGGTTGTAACTCAAATCCTTTGTGTCTTCTGTCCCTTTTAGTTTATGCTCAAACAGTGCTGAATGCTGCTTCAATGCAAGAAATTTGTACATCTTGGCATAGATCTTGGGACAATCTAGAGCAATGGAAACCCACGGCTTTTGTGTTACAGATCCAAGTGAGAAAAAGTGGCATAAATATAGTTCAAAATCTCATTTAGATGCTGCTTTAGGCTTTTAGTTGTGGAGCTGACTTAACATCCAGTTCCTTGGAGGTGGTTCTGCTTCTCGAAATGCCAATGCAGTTTTTTCAGTTTAAGCTTTACGTAATAAGTGCCATGGGATTCTTCCAAGAAGGTCACCAAAGTGGACAAAGTTGATTCTCCTGTAGTCTGGGGCTGCGCTTATACTCATTACCCTGCTTCCTCCTTGCCAGATGCTGGACACCATGACCTCATGGTCACTGCAGCCAAGGCTGCCCCCTCACTTCATATCTCCAACCACGTCCTCCTTTTTTGTTTGGGCTGCACATCATTCCTTGTTGGTTCTTCCACCACCTGTATCAGAAAGCTATCAGGAGTGCTTTCCAGGAACCTCCTGGAGTGTTTGTACTTTGCTGTGTGGCTTCTCCAGCAGGTGCCAGGGTGGTTGAAGCCCCCCATAAGAACCAGGGCCTATGTCTGTGAGGCTGCTTCCAGCTGTCTGTAAAAGGCCTTATCCACTTCCTGCTCAGGTGGCTTGTAACAAATACCCACTGTGTCACCCTCAATAGCCTGCACTTTCATGCTAATCCACAAACTCTTGAGTAGTTCATTATCCTCCCCAAGGTGAAGCTCCATGCGTTCCAGGATTTCCTTTATGGAAAGGGCAGCTCCACCACCATGTCCTTCTGTCCTGTCTTTCCTAAAATTATGTAGCCTCTCATGACAACATTACAATCACGCAAGCTGTCCCACCATGTTTCTGTAAACGCGATGAGATGAAGCCCTGTGGCTGCACACAGATCTCCAAATCTTCCTGTTTGTTTCCCATACTGTGTGCACTGGTACACAGGCACTTCTGAGAGGTGTTCCAGCATGTTCATTTCCCAGGAGGGGTGCATAACTATTGTATAAGAGGTCTCTTTGCAAACTGGGAGTGGATCATGGAGCTATTTGTTTCCCCTGAATTCCCACTGCCCTACTGGCTATTGCCAGAATCTTTTTAGTTCAGTGCTAGTATAGGATTCTAAATGGATTATTTTCAGTGATGGATTTGTACAGAAAATGGGGATGATCAGACCTTTTCCCCAACATGTTCCTGTGATATGAAGGTGTTATTTTCTTCAACACAAAACAGGAGGGTGAAGTTAAGCAATAACAAAACTTTTCCTAAAAAATGTATATTTTCCAAGTATCTATGGATGTGGAGCTTCACTTAACATAAGTTAACATCTTTGAGGTACAGGAACTGAAACCAATAGATTTCAGGCTGTCGTTTTGAAAAGGTAAAGTTGGACCTAATTCAGATAGAGCCTGCTTTTAATTTTGTTTCAGTTTTGACTGAAACAATTTTTGTCAGTGAAAACAAAATTTTTGATAATTTTTTAATTGTTCTAATGGAAAACATCTTTGATATGAGAAACTTCAGCCAGAAGTATGTAAGTTCCCCTGCACTCTTTCCCAGTAAATTTTGGAACTTGAAAATTAAAAAACTTCCCCCAAAATCTGAGAATCTAAAAAGTCATCGATCAGAGATTATAGATTCTAATGCTCCACTCCCCCAGGTGTGATAAGCAAAGCATGCCTTCAGATAGTCATGATAAATCTGTATATCACCCTGCTATATGAGCCGACATCAAAGGACATGGGATATTATTGTGTCCCGCTTCATTCAAGTCAATACTAAAGATTCAGTTGATCTATATATGCTTTTTTGTGCCTTAAACCATGTTTGTATATCTGTTGCCCTCTGAAGAGTGAAGAATTTATGAAATAAATTTAGGGATAAAATAAAATCTCATCAACATTTTATTCTACACTATTAACTAAGGGACGGAGTGCTAGCAGCGGCCTAAAGTAGCTTTATTTAATGGCACAGGAATACCAAGTGTAGCTTTGCTGGCAGGTGTGATACACAGCTCATGCTATGTATGATATTAAAAACTAGATAAGGGGTTGGCCCTTCATGGTCATCTTAAGCAACTCGATTTCAGAGGGCTTGCTTCTGGTTTATATTGTATACTGTAAATATTTTGTAGATATTGTAAAATATGTTTATATTGTGGTCCAGAAATTCTTTTTTCTGAAATTCCCTGCATCACTCCTCCAAATTCATCTCATAAAATACTGATCATCATCTCGATTTTATGTAAGCCCTTTTCAGGCTTGACTTCATTCTATTTTTGATAAATTACAGTAGTTAATCGGAGTTGGCATGACAGGCGGTGGGTTAGGAGCTGAGAATGAAATAGCATTCAAAACGAAGAGATTAAAAGGGAGAGTCAGGAGAATGGGGGAAGATGTGTTCCTTGCAAACTTTGTTGGCTATTTCGTAATATTGTGCCGGTGTAATAAAAATGGCTTCTATGGATTTAAGAGTGGGTCTTAAACCAACATGTACTTCTAGAGGAGAGGTAGATACCGTGAAATTTCGTCCTAAATTACTTACAATTCAAGAGTAAATACGAAATGACCTGTAAAGCTAAAAGTTTCTGTCTTACTTCTTATAAGTGCTATACTGTTGCCAGTTAACCAGATTTATACTGTTGGAAACTACAGCTGTTCTGTTCTATTACTTCCATAACTGAAATTTGTTTATTGTAATCATAGCTTCAGTTAAACTGAGATTGTTTTTTGATAATATTAATGCATAAAGGTAAATAATTACCTTATTTTTTTAATAATAAAAAAATAAATTTCCTTCCTGTCCCTTGTGTCCTGGAGGCAGGAGCAAAAGAATTTAAAAATCTTTTAGTTAAGTAGCAGAGAGACAGAACTTTGTTTACCTGCTTTTTTTAAAAGTTAATTTTGCAGGCATTATGGCTATATCCGCAAACTGTTCATGTTTGCCTTTTCAGAATGTGATTATTGCTCATAAAAGCAGTTTTAATTGAATACTTATGTCATGAATGGCTTGTAGCATGCTTAAAACTACATGCCTCTATTTATATGACTATAGTTTATTTTTTAGAGCTCCCTGTATAACAATACTGGGAAATTACTAAAGGATTTTTGCTATTCAGCTGGGTGATTTTAAAAGATATTGCTGTTATACTGGACTATTGGCATTGTTACTTAGGAATAAAAAGTTAAGAAAACTATCCCTTCCCCCTTTCAAACAAAGCCGCATCTAAAAAGGTCACAAAAGGAAACACACAATTCAAATAATCTCCTTGCTGTATCTGAGATTAACTTGGACACAGATGTTTCAATTTATAGTTTGATCTGGCATAATATATACATTTAACAAAATCCTGTTTTGTATTGCTTCTATAAACACTAATGTCTGATAAAAGCATGCTGGCCATAGACTTGAATCAGAAACCTCTGAGCCAGTGCTTAGAAAGCAGGAGTCTGACATTCAGAGACCTAAGTTAACTCTTTTAGCCTTTGGCTGCAACATTTCGTAGCCTTTTCCCTGACTTTCAAAAGGCAAATCCATTTGTGGTTTTCTCAATTTAAGCTGCTGTGGATAATTATTAGGCTTTGTTCTTGCTGCATTTAAAGATGAATTGATTCAATGCCGTTCATTATAGCTCATTTCCGGGCCACACTGTAGTCATTAAATTTCTGAGATACTATCTGAGAAATCACTGACATTGTTCATATACCAAAACTAAAATGCTTCCCTCCCTCCCTGCTGTTCGCCAGGCGTTAGCCCACCTGTCTGTAAAGGGAAATGGCTTTGGCATGATCAGGATCTTTATGGAAGGTCATGAACAAGCAGTCTTTGTCCTTTCTTTGTGGAAAGTTTCCCCTTCATATGCAAATAGCATTATCTAAAAAATTAATTGCTTCCTTGGAATCACAGGTTTCACTCAGAGATCAGCTGATTTTTATATTCCACAGGTGAAGTTTTCTCACTTCTGATCATGTATTTCTCAGAAAATTCTGATCACAAGAAATGATATTACATTTACTTTGGAAAATAGTAAGTGTATACATTACTATTTTCAGTCAATTATCCTAAAGAAGCCGGGCACAATAACCAGAATACCTGACAGATACTCTGAATTCTGAGAATTTGGAGGATCATATCCAATGTCTTGAATTTATCTTCACAGTTTAGTTGGCACTGGTAATAAGGAGGTAAATAGTGCTCAACAAGGAGGCTTTTATATGTTTTGGTAAATATATGCCCGTCTGTGAACTGGCTTCTGTTATTTCCAAAGTTGGAGTATTTAATTTTTGCAAGCTTCTTACTCTTTGTGAGTCAGTTCGCCTTGGTAGTTATTACATGGGTAGTAAGTGCAGAATTGTTCTCATATTCCCTCAGCTAGGATATGACCATGGCATTTACGAAAATTTAAACAACAGTCATAGCTCTGAAGGGAAATGAAGGAAACAACAAATGAGTAACTAATGAAAGAATTATCATGGACTTAACCCGAAGATTAAAATCTTGAATCTGTAAGTGACAGATTTATGGAGTGATATAATACCATGCTTGCTTAGATACACTTCTGGGGGAGCAGGGTGAGGAGTTAAAGAAGAAAAAACATTTCCCATGCTGGTAAAATGTAGAAGTGCTACTTTTAGTGCTACTCCATTACATTTCTATGAAGCTTGGTTGAAAGGCAAAACTAAAGGTAAAAAGTCTCACGACTTGCTCCTGTATTGATAAGGCATGAGTCGATGGAGATTTGCCCAGCTGGTTGGAGCATAGTGCTTATCACACCAAGGTTGTGTGACGTGGGTTCCATCCCTCTATTGGCCAGCCTCTTAAGAGTTGGACTTGTGGGTCCTTTCAACTCACAATATTCTGTGATTCTGCAAGTCCACTGTCTGGCCTCCTTTAAAACTCCATTTATATGATGAGCCTTCCGAATTTCCCAGCCTCACACAGGCAGGGGTAGTGCAGGCAGCAGCCCAGGCCCACTCAGTTCAAGGTTTTGAAGAAAGGTAGATGTTGGTAGTCTGTTATGTTGCTTGGAGGGCTTGGAATTAGTCCATTTCTTCACCTTCCTCATCTATTTGCTCTGCCAAAGTCCAGATCCAGCTGTGGATATGCACAACTGGTGTGGTTGGCCCAGGCCCTGCATGTGAAGAGCTCAATTAAGAGACGTGTAGACGGCCATCAGCATGCCTGGCAAGCTGGCCATGAGGAGGAAGGTCTTTGGAAGCTGAGGCTGGAGAAGATGGTCTAAGAAGCTCCAGAAGGGAACTTATTTTTTATTAATAAATTTTGCTGATTTTTCTATGTAGCCTTTGAGAAATGAGGGTGGCCTTGTATCTGAAGTCACCTTATATTTGGATTGGTATAGCAGTTCTGGCTAGATCCATGAGAACGGGCAGAGTCTATAAGGATAAACCACAATGAGGTGGAGAAGAACGCATTCAAAATTTGTTTTGGCAGAAATTGGTTAATTAAGTCTGTTTAGCATTACACAAGACCTTAGCTTGGCTAACTTGCTATCTTTGTTATATACGTAGCTTCCCAGGAGTAAATCTGGATGAAATGTCTTAGTATTGTGTAACCCATTTTTTTCATAGTGAAAACACAAAAATTGTGCAACTGCATATATTGGACTGAAGAAATATATAAGTTTGCATTTTCCCATGAAACTCTCTTTTCCAAAAAGAAGAAAACCTACAGATAGAGTTATAGGTTTTAGGTCCTATATTGAGGGAAATCAAACTATTTTTTTGTTAGGCCCTGTCACTCCCAAAACTGGAACACAGATTCAAACAGCAAAATCTGAGAGTGATATATCAATGACCATGTTTTATGAACATTGATACAACAAGAACAACAAGTCAAGGCCTGTTGGAGGTTAGGATTTTTCCTTTTTTTGTTTTTTTCTTTCTCAGAATTTTTTCCCATTTGTTGCCTAAGAGATGGGAATGACCGATACTTAAGAGAAAAAGGATGTGGCTGGGAGGAGGAGGAGGGGGAAGGGTGCAGTTGGCTACCCTCTTAACTGAGGGGCTTTCTCTTGGGAAGTGCAGAGATACTGCGAGATTTTGGCTGGGGGCTCAGGGTGCTGGGCTCAGCTGCTTGCTCTCTCTTGCTCTCAGGACCAGAGGGGAATGGTCAAGTTGCTGCTACCGTGGAGTCCAGCTCTTTAGTGCTTCTCCTACCGTGGGTGCTCGGTACTCATAAGAGCAGCCATTGAACTGGGACCTTTTTTTTCATCACCTGATCTCACTGGAATGGATCCTCAACATCTACTCGAGTGCTCCAGGGGAAAACCTGTGATTCCAGCCCACCCCCCCCCCCCTTCCCCCACTCCGAGGCAGCATCTCCTGGGTGGTTGCGGAAGCCCAGCTACCCCTGTCCAGCCCTGCTGTTTTTCTGCCACTGTTTCTGGTTTTTTGCTATACTTTAACCCAACACCCTGTGCCCGCTGAGACACCCCATGGCTCCTGCTATGGCTGCAGAGTTTCTGCTGGATTTTGTTTGCCACCCTGGGGGGTATGCTCGCCTCTGCCGTTCCAGCTTGCCGCTCCGAGGTTCCTGCTACAGCCCATTTCGCCATCTGGAGGGGCACTGGGACCGGCTGCCCCCCATGAGTTTGTAAAGGAAGCCCATTGTCAATCTCTCGCGCCGGCTGCGCCGCCATTACCGTGTGGAGAGACGGCCGGACTCGTGCCACAGCGCCCCCTGCAGGCCGGGGGAACCATCGCACCTGCCCTGCCCGGCCGGGAGCCACCAGCGCCCCCTGCCGGCTGTGGCCATAACTGCAGCAAAGGGGAAAGGGCCTGACAGCCGAGAGAGGCTGGCACTGGGTTTGTGGTTCTGTTTGCTGTTACTGCCATCATTGTTGTCTTGTTATACATATATATACACACACTGGTAAAGAACAGTTATTCCTTTTCCCGTATCTTTGCCTGAAAGCCCCTTAATTTAAAAGTTATAATAATTTGGAGGGAAGTGGGTTATATTTTCCATTCCAAGGGAGGTTCCAGCCTTCCTAGGCAGACATCTGTCTTTTGAACCAAGACAAGACCCTCTTCAGTGTCTCAAACAGATTACTTGGTGCAAATAGCCCACATATTCTTCCATCAGTAGCAGCTGTTGCTAGATTTACATTAACTAATATCTCTTTGGCCATGAGTTAGATGATTGAAATACATGTATTGAGGTTCATGGCAGTATTTTCTGTCTGTAAAAAGTCTTTCATGGGGAAGAATATGATTCTGAGCAGCCAAATGGGCTAAAAGTGTATATGGAAAACCCCAAAGATAGAGGAGATTACAGGCTTAGAGATCTGACAATTTTCTTTTCATTAATATATTGTATAGCTGAGCTTTGACACACAGGAGACTTAAATAGGTTCAAGGTCTATTCTTCTCCCCAAATATAGGAATAAATCAATGAAAGCATAGAAATAAGTTAAAGAAAGTTAATGGTACAAGAGGAAATTAACAGGAATTCTCTGTGTCAACATATATTTCTAGAGGTAGTTTACCAAAATCATTTGGTCAACTCAATTCATTTTTTAATGATGTCTGTTAAAAATAGAGATTCACTCTGTGACTAAAAAAAACTAGAAAAAGTGGTTTTGAAGTAGTCTATGGGCTTTTCAAGGTAGAGAGTGTAATTAAGAGGTTATCAGAAAGTAATTCATTAGTGATTCAATTTAAAAGACGTAACAAGGGTGTAATTCCTCCGGCCTGTTTTGTTACTGTAGCTATGTTGAGAAAACAAAGAGCTGTCCCTTATGCCATAGATTTTTGTGGTATAAAGGAAAGTATTGTGTGGTAAAATTTTCAATTTCCAGGTCTATGGCAGTCAAGTGTTTTGCTGTTATTTTTCTAATGGACTTCTACATTCCCCCCACCTTTTCACACCCACTACCCTTGCACTATGCACTATGAATTTGTAAAGCTTAAACTTTGACTATGATTTTTACAAGCAGAAGATGAGAAAGATGCAGTGCTGCTGATCAGCATTGTAAAGCTTTTAGCATTACCTTTTACAGCGAGTAGAAGTTCAAGTAGCTGTGTAGTTTTGTATGTCTTGTACATAGGCATCAATTATGAATCCACTGCTATCTTGCTATAAAACTGACCAAAGTCTTCACCTAGATTATGCATGATTGACTCAGGTTTTTATAAAAAATGCTCAATGTAATTTAAAAAACTTTCAGTAAAACCGAATGCAGTGATATAAGCATAGAATTCCTTATACAAATGAACAAACTGTTCTGGCAATACTCACTCTTGGTTGCAAATGTAAAGGTAATGAATGGCCACTATAGTCTATTTCCCATCTGGTTTTAACAGTCTGTTTCTTTTTTATTTTCTAAAATGGGCCTCTATTTAGCAAGTTTTTACTTTGGTAATTAATGAAGCACTATCATTTTCTAGTATACATCGGTGGAGCTTTTGGATTGTTGTTGTGTCGCCATGCTTAGGACAGCATCTTGAGTCAAAGCCAAAGATAGCTTTGAATCATTTGGTATCAAGGTACTAATGAGCTCTGCAGACATTTCAAATACAGTTTTTCCATTTTCAACCAGGTGTGGCTTAATCCACTCTATTTTTCCCATAAGCAATATGATGTCCAATACATAACTTTTTCCTCATACTCCAAAAAATGTTTCCAAAAGGCTAAAATCGTGCTTTTTGCAATATAGAAGAGACTTTGCTTACTTTTCTTTTCCTAATGTTAGATTACTGTCCATTTCCACCCTGAAATTTGATGGCCTGAGCATATTTTTCCCTCAAAATCTCAAATCATGAACTGTACTAGTTTGTAATTCAGATTTATGTGTATGTTTACTACCCTTAAAAACTGTTTATGAATCAAAGTAACAGAGCTATTTCTAGAACGTTAATATTCAAGGATAATTTTTCTAAGTTCCAGCTGCAACTGTGAACAAATTACATTCAGATATCAAGGAAAGAAATTACAGATTTAATACCACAGGGAAAGCATTGAAGTAATTGTAAATGAATTTATTAGGAATTAATTCCTCTTGATTGATGTGCTAAATGGAAGCATGTAGGACATTAAAAAGGTCTTTTATAAATCTTGAAAGTATTTGATGCTGCTTGTTAAGAGAATGTGTACATGTTCTGCTATTGATTTGTTTGCTGCCAGATATATTTAAACTGTAAATTTTCTGTCTGCTAACATCTCTGTGCACATATCACAAGAGTTCTGTTCTTTGCCCCAGCACCAGGAGAAAGGGTGTGAGCTTTTGCCTCAATATTTTTGACTCATTCCAAGAAACATTATTTTGTCAGCCCCAACTGCCAGAAAGTGTTGGCTCTGCTATTTAAAGCAGTTAGCAAGTTTTTTTCAAAATTGGTATATAGTCAGTATCTTATATTAATTCAGCATGCCCTTTTGTAGCCCATTCATTTTCTTCAGAAAACATTCAAGCTACAGGTTTTCTTCCCTAAGATGTCACCCAAAGTCATTCTATAGTTTTATTTCCCATGTGACAATTCTACAACATCCACCATGGTAATCAGTCCAAAGGTGATGAAATTTAGGATTCCATTTTTCTCTTGTGGAAGTCCATAGGTTTTGCTTCAGATCAAAATTGTGAGCCTCCACATGTCCTCTTGGTATAAACAGATATCCCACAAAGCACCTGCATCTGCTAAAAATACCTCATTGAAGCAATCAAGACAACAAATCCTTTGATAGTGCAGTATAGAGGACGGCTGTCCCTTGGATATTTCCTTGCAGATGTTTCCTTTAGTACAGTCATTTGAAAGATTAAATGTAGCGGAGAAGTTTCTTTCATTCCTTTACTGCCAGCCAAGATGTCTATCCAAAATTACAAATGCCCCATTAAAAGGACTGGTATCTTATCTACAGGTATCTTAAGGGTACTTGAGAATCTTCTTAAGTACCTCCATATATCAAGAAATATTTTTTTTTAAAATCAATTACTTGTCTTGAATGAAAGGAATTCCCACCCAAGAAAAAATAACCTCTCATGTTGATTATTTTCTGTTTCTGCCATCATTCTTGGGGTTTTTCCCATAGATAAAAGGCACACATATTGTAATTCAAGGTGACATGTTTTTCTATCTTTCTGGTTCCTTTTATCAGTGATAATTCCACTGATAACAGAATAATATACTGTTTCTTTGGGTTTGGTTTTGTTTGGTTAACAGAAGCACAAGAAACTAAACCACAAAATCTAAAAAGGGAAGTTTAAATGTATTTTTTATAGGAGCGGATCTGTAATAAAAACAATAAAACCCAGTGTTTAAGCTTTATAGAAATAATTTAATGACCAGCTGCAGCAATAAACACCTTTCCGTTTTGATTGGGTCTTAACTCCTCCATCCAGTGATTAATTGCTCCACGAAAGACAAACACATTACATTATACCTTAAGTGTAACATCCTGTTTTAAAGATTCCACTAGTGCAGTTTAAATGTTTTTGATCCTGTTCAGACTTTAAAAGGATATTTTGGGGATCCTCCATTTATTATTACTCCTTGCATGTAATCATGACCAAGGCAATAACTGGCCTGTATTTTGTTTCTCGTATACAACTTTGGCCTTACTTGGGTCTGTATTCGTCTTAGGTAGAGAGTAATATTGCAGTGCCACAACTTGTTTTTTTTGAAACACCATGGAAACTAAAGGATGGAGATTGCATTTTCTTTCAAT
This sequence comes from Lycocorax pyrrhopterus obiensis, assembly GCA_014706295.1. Classification (NCBI taxonomy): domain Eukaryota; kingdom Metazoa; phylum Chordata; class Aves; order Passeriformes; family Paradisaeidae; genus Lycocorax; species Lycocorax pyrrhopterus. Next base: position 54,282,040 of record JACSVZ010000002.1, on the reverse strand, counting down.
TGTGGGGAAAATTAGAACTTCTTAATACAGTTATGTCTCTGGTTCCTATGCAGGATGGAGCATGCATTAATGCACTATTATTAAAGCCATACTCATTACAGATAGAAAAAGAACCACTATCACAGTGATTTTAAAATATTTTGGATATAAGCTAGATTTTAACTGATGATCTAAGAGGGAAATAATGAAAGTCCAATCTCTAATTTGTCTACTCCCTTTCTTAGGCAATTAGGCTTCCTTTCCTGAGGAAGCATATAAAAGGGACTGTGCGACACTAGCAGCAAGAACTCTGGAGTACATTTGCTACAGCAGAGGTTGTGTCTGTATGAGAAATAAGAACTTCATTTGGGTTTTTTTGAATGGCATTTTATTTCATTTTGTTTTGCCACTTCCATTTGAGAGCATTAACTTGAAATCCTTTACAGAATCACAGAAGGGTTGATGTTTGAAGAGACTTTTTGAGGTCCTCTGGTCCAACTCCTGTGCTAAAGAAGGTCACCTACAGTCAGTTTCCCTGCATAATGTCTTGGTGGATTTGAATATATCCATCAGAGGTGGCAGACTCCGTATCCTGATTCAATGCTCAGTCACCGTCACAGTAAAAAAGTGTTTCTTGACGTTCAGACAGCACATCCTCTTTGTAGCTGTTGCCTCTTTTCCTGTCACTGGGCACCACTGAAAAGAGCCCCTCATCCTGTTCTTTACACCCTTCCTTCAGGGATTTATATCCACTGATAAAATTCACCCTGATATGACTTCCCTCTAGACTAAACAATTGCAGCACGCTCAACCTCTTCTCATATGAGGGGTACTCCAGTCCCTTAATCATCATAGTGGTCCTTTGCTGGACCTGGTCTCAAATAGCTTCATATCAAGCTTTATTTTATTTTGTTACATTTTGCATTAAAACATTTGTCCTGGGATATGTCTTTTATGGAAAATCAGCACAATCTAGAAATTATGCCTTTAATGGTTTCTCTGATGAGCCCATCCAGAGAAACAATAGATTCTTGAGTGGGAACAGGGTGTAGGCAAGTCTGGAGATCATTTCTTCCTTTTCCTTTCCTAGCATGTTATCATAAAACAGCCTGGGTTGGAAAGGACCCTAAAGATCATCTAATTACAACATCCCCCATGCACAGGGATGCCTTGCACTAGACCAACTTGATCTGAGCTCCATCCAGCCTGGTCTTGAACACCTGCAGGGATGGGCCATCATCAGCTTCTCTGGGCAACCTGTTTCAGTGCCTCACCACCCTCACAGAAAAGAATTTTTTCGTAATATCTAACATAGACCCCAGTTTTAAGCCATTCTTCCTTGTCCTGTCACTATACGTTCTTGTAAAACGTTCCTCTCCATCTTTTTTGTAGGTACTGGAAGGCAGCATTTACATGCAGAAGCCGCCTTCTCCAAGCTGAACAAACCAAATTCTCTCAGCCTTTCCTCATAGGAGAGGTGCTCCAACCCTCTAATCATCTTGGTGTTCCTCCTCTGGACTTGCTCCAACAGGTCAATGTCCTTCCTGTGCTGGGGACCCCAAAACTGGACCCAATACTCTGGGTGGGGTCTCACCAGAGAGGACCAGAGGGGCAGAATCCCATCCCTCACCCTGCTGCCCAATGCTGCTTTGGATGCAGCCCAGGACACGTTTGGCTCTCTGGGCTGTGAGTGCACATGGCTGGGTCATGTCCAGCCTCTCATCCACCAGCACCCCCAGGTCTTTCTCCCCAGGGCTGCTCTCGATCTGCTCATCCCCCAGCCTGTGCTCATACTGAGGGTTGTCCCAACCCAGGTACAGCACCTTGAACTTGGTCTTGTTAAACTGCATGAGATTCCCACTTCCTGAGCTTGTCCAGGTCCCTCTGGATGGCATCCCATCAGGTGTGGCAACTGCACCACTCAGCTTGGTGTCATTGGCAAATTTGGTGAGGGTGCACTCGATCCCTTTGTCTGTGTCATTAATGAAGACATTAAATCACATTGGTCCCAATACAGACCCCTGACGGACACTACTTGTCAGTGATGTCCTTTGGGACTCTGAGCCATTGACTATCACCCTCTGGATGTGACTGTTTCAAGTAAGTGACATGTCAATTGCTAATGCACATTCTTTTGCTAAGCCAGTAGTCTGCTTGCTTGCTGGGTTTCTGACAGCCACCGCAGCACCCAGAGTGAGTGAAACTTGGAGTAAGTGTTTAGGAACTCAGAGAAATGAGGCACTAATATCAAGATCCACAGCAGCTGGCTGCCAGCATCCTGCTGGAAGCAAAAGGTGCCAACTGTAAATCTCTACAGAAATCTAGAGGTTAAGGGTAGTGTTTAGTAACCATCCAGTTAAAAGATGGATATAGTCCCTTTGGCCACTGGGAGAAACAGGCTAGGTTGAGATAAATCTTTCTATTCATTTCATGATCTAAAAGGAAAGATCTGACCAATCTAATTTAAATTGCAACTAGGTGAAATTTAAGGCTTGTGTAGTCTATAGTAAAGGTTATGTAATGTAAAAATCAGATTCTTTATGCCTTGAGGTACAAGATTTTTAGAGCCAAAATCAAAAATTAGGTTGAATAATCTTTACCATTGGGCTTTAGAAATTGTTGTAAATTTACAGTTGTTAGCATCTACTAACATAGGTATTGTGGTTCGTCTGCTTTATCCAGAAGAGCCAATTAGGCAATACAAAGATGTATTGAGATGTTTAATTAGACTGTTCATTTACATATTCAAATAGAAAAACCTCAATCAAGCATTTAAATTATGTTAAAGATAATGGGTCAAACTATTTCATGTCATTCTCTTGGTGACAAATCTGGCTGCATTTGAGTTGAGTACAATAGTGAATTACTCAGCTTTAGTACTTCCCAAGGGAATAGCTGTCAGATATTTAGCTACTTCTTAAAAGCACAAACTCCTTGTTGTTAACAACTGTTTATTGGTTCCCATCACAAGTGCAACATTATTTGAGATTTCTAAAAAGGGGAGCAACCTGAAACTTTCAGTTATAACAGTGGAAAAGTGTCACTGCCCTGGGAGAGGGGTCAGCCTCAGGGGGCACTTGTCCCGCTCTGGAGAGGCGACAGTGACCTTCCCGCAGACATGCACTGGAAAGTGTTGAGTCTCGGCGGCCGCGTGGTCGGGCAGCACTGGCTCTGTGGCAGCAGGCGCACCCAATGCGAGGAGACCCAGAGGTCTAAGTCCCTCAGGTATCCCAGAGGCGAAAGAGGCAAGGGAGAGGACCACTCCGTGAAACCTTCCAGGAGTTTATTTCCCCCAAAAGCAGAGGGGAGGAATGGCCGTAGGGCCAGGGTTACAGGTGCTTTTTCAACTGGGGTGGTACCGAACAAACAACCAATCGAAGATAAGCCCAGGGGAGGATCCCGAGGACACAGAACCAATGGCTAAGTTACAGAGGAGGGAATTTACAGAACAAACCAATGAACAATCGAACTTAACAGAACCTTCTAGAGAAGGGGTATGGGCTCAGACCTGGGCCTTGCCCGCAGACTGCCCTTCGCTCTCTGACTCATCAGCCCATTGGGTAGGCATGACGTGATGGGCAGCGGGCAGACCCCAAGTGGTCCAAAGCACCCCAACAGAAAAGTGTAGTTTAAATATGCATACAAGAAGATAGAAAACAACCAAAATTACAACAAAAGTAATAAAAATTGAATAGAAAAATATTTGAAGTCAAAAATAATTTGAAGTCAGGATATCAGGTAAAAAATTTGTTCTTTCGAACTTTCCTTTTTTGGTAGAGATTTGTTCAAATATTATTTAGATAAAATTTTTGCACATGATTTGGTGGAGGAAATAAAAATATGGTATCTCTTTGTGGTGGTAAAGACAGATTTTATTTAAAACTTGTGTCTACCATTCCTTATGTGATAGATTGTAGGTATCTTTATTTGTACTTCTCCATTTTCTGTAGAGATCAAAGCAGTGAAACCAATCTAAAACTGTGTATGTGCAATCTTATCATATTATGAACTTTATAATCTGAATCTATGTAGTTAGTGATTAGCAAGACATGCATGGGACAGCCACTTAGCAAGTGGGACTCCATGTGTTTCATTCTCTGATCACCAAATTTAGCTCTTGGTGTTCTAGGTATCAAAGTGTGTCTGTGCAGTCAGCATACTGCTAGGAAACCAATTCACTGAGTTTTGATACACATTTGTATTACAAGCACAAATGATCCTGCAGGATATATTATCCTCTGTCAAAGCCGGGTTAAAATAGGTTTTTCATGCTCAGTTTTCATCATGTTATGTATTAGATCCTAGACCTTTGGAAATATAACTTGTTTTTCAGACTTTTCCCTGAAAGTGTTCTGTTTCAGTCTGTTTGGTTTTTTATGTCTTTCCCATTTCAACAGAGTTATAATGCTAAAAATCAGCTAGTTTCAAATCAACAAAAAACATGAGGCCTATGTTAGAATTTGAACCATTACAGAGAAGACTTTAGATTTAAGATATGTTCATGTTTACATGCACCATTAGTATGTTGATCCTTGTTATTATTCTTTTCTTGGGTGCTAGACATTTTTTTGCCTTCTGTATTTTGCATAGGATATTAAGGGCAATATACTGTTGATAAAGTGGTTTTTAAGTTCAAGTGTTTCAGTAGTTCTCATTACCATAGACATGCCTGAACTTGTATCTCTTGATTATTCCTGTGCAAGGTCATGGCAGAATCCTCCGTTTAATAGTATGCAATGAGAGCAGTGCAAAAACAATTGTAGCTTTTGAACTGATATGGAAAAACTGCTAAAAATAAATGCTCATCACATCAAGAATTCTTTTAAGTAGTGCACAGAGCAGTTGAAAATATAAATTGACAACAATCAATTTAGAGAGCTTTCAGGATAACTTCTATTTGTCCATTTTAATATCAGCAACCACAGCGTATAGTGTGACAGGGCTCCATGTGAGCCATCTTGTTGCCTGTCCCCAAAGCAACTGGTGAAGGACTGGCCCAGTCCCCTGAGGCTTTCCTGGGAATCCTCAGGAAGCTAGGAGGAAAAAAAAAATCACATCATCTTGCAGTTCCCAGCTTCCAGGGAAGTGGGGGCAGAAAAACAATGCAACAAATGCCTGAAGATTTCTGACTTGGTCCAGGACTGTGGGTGTCCTTTTCCCTCCACTATTTATTTACATTCAGTATAACTCAGATGTAGCCTAGGAAGTGGGCCAGTTACTGCTGTATTGAAGAATATTATTAGTCCATCTGATGGTTTGGAGGCAGACAACCCCCTCTACTCCTTCATTCCATTCATAATGCACCTGGCCAGTTGTGCAATGCTAACCAATGAACAGCTGCGAACAATGAGGAAATTGTGCTCATAAGAAGTAGCACAGGATCTGATGGTTATTATCTGGGGAGAAATTGAAGCACTAGGGACTTGTTTCTTGCCAGGATTTTTTTTTTCCCCAATTGAAAAAGTTGACTCTGGGTTGAATTAAACACTTTTTATCTTCTCTGTTTATGACTTTGTGGAACTGGTTTCTTTGGAGGTACTCCATTTCCCCATCATTTCCTCTTCCCCTTCCCCTTTTCCCTCTTCCCCTGCTCCCTCCTTCATAATCCATTTGGGAGGATTAAGGATTTTACAACTGAAAAATATCTATGAATAGCTATTTATAGTATGATGGGTAACTTTTCCTGGCAGTAATGTTTGTCTGCATTAATGTTACCCATATATGTGTACGTGAGTATATGGATGAGAATTAGCATTTGGAGTATATTTTATAGAGAGTGTGTGTATATAGCAAGTATCTCATATAGCCTCTCAAGACATTCCCATTTACTGAGTGTCCATCCTACAAACATCTTGTAGTACTTTTAAAAAAACCCAAAAAACCAAAAACCAAAAAACCACAAGAAAACCCAACACAAAATCAAAATGGAGAGGCAAGACTTTAGGAATTATTGAAGTTTAGCTAATAACATAAACAATTCCATCTATGAAAGGCAGTCAGTTCTTTGGGCTTGAGAAAATTAACAGAAACTTCTGAACTCTGGTGTTCTAATTTGAGAAAGTCTGCCATCTTTCACAGACTTCACATCTTTCACATCTTTCACAGAGGCATATGCCTCTGGAAGAGCAGTCAAAAGAATCAATATAAATAATGAGCATAGTGAATAATTTTCTTTGGTATCTGTGAAATTCGTACATTGACTTGTCTTCAGTCTGGTAGAGTCCTTTAAGTAGAGACAAATTCAATTCAGAGTGGCTAGGCAGGAGTTTTGGAAGTACCTAACCGTATTTTTACCACTCTATGTGAAAGTTGCTGGTTTTTTTCTTTAACAGCTTCAATTGATTTAGATGCTATCAAGGGACATACAGCAATCAATATTAGTTTATAAACTCATTATTTTAGTACATATTTCTCTATAGGCCTTCCTGTTTCATATGAAAATGATCCAACTGGAATACTCTGTCACAGTTCTACTTTTCACATTGAAATAATTCTTACCAACTGACTACACTTCTATACAGGCATAAGAAAGTTAAAACTGTTTCTGGCTTGGTAGTATGTCTGTTATAATACAAACAAATGTGTATGCTGTTCTGTATGGAAATATGCAAAAAGAGATCATCTTATAAAGTCTGCTATAGCTGAAAGAGTTTTCAGGAATGGACAGAAAACAAGTGATCAGTAGCAGGCATGATTCATCATCTATTTAGCAATGGTCATGGTAAAAAACTGCAATCACTTTAAACACAACTAATTTTCTCAGTTCATCTTGAAATAGCCTACAGACCCCATCCAACAGAAAGCTGGGAAAAAAATACAATGAAATTACCTCTCTTCTCACTTCTTTCTGCAATGAGGAAGAAAGGAGAGTACTTGTGATGTTCTGAAGCCAGTGGCTGGGGCACCACTGAATGGATGGGTGTCAAGCATGTGGGCAGCCTTTTCTTGAAGATCTTGACATTGTGCTTGCAGGCTGAATTTCAGTGAATTGGTTTGTTCTTGTGACTCGTAAACCTGAATGCAGCCAGTCCTGAAATAACTATGAACACTTGGAAATTTGCACTGAATCGGACATTTTTATTCATAATTATGTCTGCTAGATCACAACATCTGAAAGTGCTCCTTACAAAAAGCAGACTTCCTTGGAATACCTCCAGATGCCTTCAAAATTGGAATTTCTGATCAGATCAGCAGAATCTATGAGTATCTTGCTGTGACCAAGGAAGAAAGAACTAAAACCTGAAATCAAGCATCCCAAGCCTTTCTCTGTTGATGTGATTTGGGCCAGTCACAGAGAAAGCATTTGAAGCCTTGAGGAAGTTCTGGCTTACCACATAGCTGATGAAAAGTAATGAGACCATCTGGCCTTCATAATAACTGAAATAATCTATGCCAGCTTCAGAGAAGACAGCATTCCATCATTCCTAAGCATGACTAGCTAATTTTGGAGAAGCGTACATTCCATGCCAATGCCCTCATAAATTGTACCTGTGTTTTTTCCTATCTCATTTCATGTTCTGTCTCTTTGTTTTAGTAAGATTGCAGAGTATTTGATGGGAAGTCATTCTCTGTAGTACCTTGATTCTCTTAGAATATGTATACCATGAAGTGAAAAAAATTATGTAAGCTCCAGGTGAAATAACAAACGTTCAACTTCTTGTTGTTAATGTATGTACAGCCTATGCAAGGTAGAAATACAACGTACATTCACTCTTCTAGGAGGTATAACGTAGCATTTCAAATGTTATGCCCTTCACCTCACCTAGATATCTTTATTCCTCTTTATTATTCAGGATTTCTGAGAACAGTTGAACTCCACAGAAGCGATGCTGTACAATTCAACTTGCAGTGGGACTTAAATGCAATGTATTTTCCTTAAAATATTATTTATTAATGCTAATATGTCTGAATTTTAATTATTTCAAGATACGGAATTCCAGACTAGATTATTCCATTTGTTGTAATGGTGCATGCCTTGTCTAACTCCACTGAGATGGGTAGAAATACTTTGGAATTCTTCAGTCAGAATCCAATTTGCAAATACCACTAGCTGCTGAGGCAAATGCAGCCGTTATTTTTATCTGCATTTTGATACAGATAGCTAGATTTGGGTTTTTTTCCGAACAATGTTTATTTTGCTTACCAAAAATTGGAAGAGGCTTTTTTTCTGTCACAGCAGAGCAAAACACATTCTAAGAAAAAGGGAGAAGGTTGCTATGAAAGACTTTAGCAGAACAGAGTTTGGGGTTTGCAAACAAACCACTGCTTAAACAATTTTTAGGCACTTGTCAAGGCATGACATGATCAGCATCCATGCTGAAGGATTAATCTCAAGTTTGTAATTCTGTGATAAACATATGTCAATTTCCAAAGTTTCTTGTATGGAGAATGGAAATAATTTAGCCTTATCAAGTAGCAGCTTGTCCTCCCTTTGCGTAACTAATGATTTTCATGTTGATGTGGTATTTTTCAAACATGAATCAGTATTTTGTTTTGAGCATTCCTACTTAAAATTTTTTCTACTTCATGGTTCATTCCTATTGCTCTTAAGATTCTGTACCAGCCTTTCTGATCTTAATTTCCTCAAGGACTCTTGTTAAGTATGTATTAGGATTGGGCATATTTTATTATGTCTCATAGAGGCAACTTTAGATATGCAAGCTCACAAGCCATTGTTGCTCATGCAGTTGGACCCACTGCAGTCAAGAAGAATATTTATCTGAATAGAAGCATGCAAAACGAACTCCCAAACATCCCAAGGTATGAAATTTAATCTTGTTAGCATAAATCTGGTTTGGGACTGTATGAGAGAACCTGCATGCATCTGTTTAATCCCTGGAGTTTTTACATCATTTCTCTGAATTAAGTTAATATGATCCACACTTTTCCCCTCCCCCCTGTTTCTTTTGAATCATGGGAAAGTTTAAGATTTTACTTGTGGTAAATTTAAAAGATCAGTCCACAGCAAGTCTTCTGAATGAAGTACATTGTACAGTATACTTCAAAACACAAACAATAACAATAAAACCCAAATTAAAATAAACAAACAATACAAACAAATCTATTCAGGTATCAGGAAAATAAACAAACCTATTCAAGTATCATCATTAGAACAACCTGATGTCATGGTCTCTTCAAGAAATTGATGATTTTCAAAAAGCGAGAACAACGAGTCAGGCAGGCCAGGAACCTGATAGGACACCCCATCCCTTTCTTTCTTTGAAACTTCTTGGTATTAAAAATAATTCTTAATGAGATGTAACAGTCAGGAAGACAGAGTTTTAGCTGTGCAGTCTGTTGACTTCAGAATTACTCTAACAATGTATCCTTGGTCATCATTTGCGTGTGTATTCGATCCCAGACTGCAAGGCTACAAAATTCCTTTTGCAAGGAAGCAGTTGAGGTGCCTCCCAATGTGTACTGGTGGCACCTCACAAACACACAGCTGCCTAGGGGACCTCCCTGCCTCTTCTCCTTTCCACTCCTGGCTTTGCCCATCCAATCTGGCTGAGGCCTGGAAACAAACTGAATTCTCGCTATGAGGGGCAACAGCGAAGGAGAGGTACGAGATTAGATCTCCACAGGCTCTCTTGTGCTGCCCCCAGTATCTGCCTGCTCCCTTTAGAACTGCTCTAGCTTCAGGGTCATGATTTTGAAGGCTGCTCTGGGTAGCTGACTAATGTGAATTGAATTCTACCCCTAGCTTTCTCTTTGTAGCATGATCATCAAGCTAAAAGCAATGAATAATTTAAATTCTTCTTAGAGTCAATATTTAAAATCACATTTCTCACTCCTCCCCGATGTGTTCCTTCAGGAAAGAGAGCATAGGGAATTATACCTAAGACGGCAAATTTAGATTTTCTTTCATTACTTGTTACTTAGAAGTAATAGCACAAACAGTGACATTCTGTTCAATAGCTCGGAATGCTTTTGACACTTTTATTTCAAGCAAGACTGCAGAAAAAGTAAAGCATCATGCAAATCATTCAACACTATGAATTTGTAACAAAATTCAGAATGACATCTTACTCTTTATAGGTTCCCTTTTTATAATTTTTAGGATTCAGTATTGTGATATTTAAAAGACATTTAAATACACAGAGAAGCATTTGTTTTGGCATGAGAGGACAATACAAATGGTAATATATTGGCAAATAGATGAATACTAAATTACATAGAGACAAGAATTTGCCATTCAAAGACATTCATAATTTTTAAAATTAGTCACAGGATCACAGAATCACAGAATGGGTAATGTCAGAAGGGACCACACTTGGTCATCTGGTCCAACCTCCCTGCTTAAGCAAGGCCATCCCAGAGGACATGGCACAGAGATGCGTCCAGACCATTCTTGAGTATCTCCAGTGACGGAGACTCCACAATCTCACTGGGCAATCTGTTCCAGTGCTCAGTCACCTGCACAGTAAAGAAATTCTTCCTCATGTTCAGGTGGAATTTCCTGTGCCTCAGTCTCTCCCTGTTGCCTCTTGTCCTGTGGCTTGGTACCATCAAGAAGAACCTGGTTCCATCCTCTTGACATCCTCCCTTCAGGTACTTATAGACATTAATGAGGTCCCCCTTCAGTTGTCTCTTCTGCAGGCTGAACAGGCCTGGCTCCCTCAGCCTGTCCTTGTAAGAGAGATGCTCCAGTCCCTTATTCATCTTTGTCACTCTCCAATGGACCCACTCAAGGAGCTCCATGTCACTCTTGTCACTGAAGAGCCCAGAACTGGACACAGCACTCCAGATGTGGCCTCACCAGGGCTGAGTAGAGGGCTAGGATCACCTCTCTCCACGTGCTGGCAATGCTATTCCTAAAGCACCCGAGGATACCATTGGCCCTTTTGGACACGAGGGCTCACTGCTGGCTCATGGACAGCTTGTTGTCCACCAGGACCCACAGGTCCTCCTCTGCAGAGCTGCTTGCCAGCAGTTTGGCCCCCAGCCTGTATTAGTGCAGGAGATTATTCTTCCCCAGGCTCAGGACCCTGCAATTGCCTTTGTTGAATTCCAGGGAGAGAAGACAATTTACCAGTAGGTGTTCTATTACTGAGAATTCAAATTGTAGCAGTCCAGCTCTTCACATTGTAATATAGGTCCAAATTGAAAATTATGCAGTCATTAAAACAAAATTTGGTCTGCTTCAGCCTCTTAATTATCAGCTTATTTGTGATCACATACTTTTTCAATGTGTGGTCACCCTGAAGTTGTATACACAGAATGGTTTTAGAACTCTGTGTGCTCATCTTTTAATGTACGTATGTATTTCATTTATTGAATAATATTCTGTGATACTGGAAGTGCCTGGAATTGTAGAACTATGGCAGTTTGAGGCTCGGCGCTTTATATTGTCTGTAACAGGCCACACGCTGAAAACCCACTGTTGTATGACAATATAAAAAACATCAAACATTTATTTCCTGTCTAGTTTTTTCAGGGGCCAAGTATACAAATGTAGCTACAGCCCTTTTTCCTGAGGTCAGTTATTGGACAGTCTTTAGTGACTCCAAGAAATAGCTGATGTTTTTTAAGACGGGTTTTAAATATCACTACTTGCTGCGATGAAATACTTAATAATACAGTCATCACTACATTATTCTAAGGGGAACTACGCATACAGAGGTTATTTGAGCAGTGTCAAATTTTCGTGAATAATCCATGTATTCATTTTGAAGGGAAGGTGCTCTCAGGCACAATTCTAAGGCATGAAGCATGTCAAAACAAACTTTATTTATTTGCTGAGTACCCAGAATCAGTGTTTAGAAGTGTGGTTTCATTACTCTCTTGTATGTTGCATGGTCTTGCAGTCCTTGACTGGGTAAAAATATCAGTTAAGTCTCAAGATGTACAAAATTCAGGATATCATCAAAGCCTGGAGGCAACCAAACATGTTCAAACAAGAGGAGTTTTACTATGGGCAAAATTCAAATGCTACATCAGCTGTAACCCTCTTGAGGCCAATAAATGCCATTTAAAAGTGAATTGGTGTCTGACACTTTGGAGAGTTGTCCTCTCTCTCAGTATGTTCCTGTGCGGTGTGACCATTTAGGGCTGTTCTCATGTATTGATACTTGGCATTTGAATACATAGCTTTTATATTTGTGTATCTAGTATTCACTAGATGTTATTTTTCACATTATTTTGAGATTCATACCTGATATTAAATTAGCAAGCCATCTTAGGTGATTTTTTCAAACTGAGTTGCAAAACATCTGCAAATGTTGCTTTTTCACATTCTTACCCAGGGCACAGATTATTCCTGTCACCATATCTTTTGACAGAAAAGGAAGCCACTTGCTCATGTTGTGAGAAAAGAACCCTTGTAGCATTTCCTTTGTTGCTGAAAGAAATAAATCCTCTCTTGTTTAATGAAATTGGACTGCTTTTGCAACTTTAATATTTACAAAATAAAATGCCTCTGGAGTTTTTCAGAGCAAAACAGTGATTTAGGTGGGATTTTAAAAGCGCGTACTAATTTGTTCAACTTTCACAAGAAAAAGTTTGCATGCCTTTGTCCTGTAAGTCAAAAAAACTTCTCTCCAAACTCTGCAGTAGCTTTGCCAGATGAAGTCTTCATTGACCAACACTGCTAAAAATGGGAATGAGGCTCATCTGCATAAAAAGTCAGAAGCTCAGTTTCATTTAGTTATTTCAGAAAGGCCTTTTCTCTTTTACCATCTCTTTTGGTTCCATTCTTGAATGTCTTTTTTTTTTTTTTCCCAGCAATATTGCTTCCCTGTGGTTTCTCTGCTGAGTTTCTTTTCCATTGGATTTCAAGCTCCTAGTCTGCAGATTGATGATCCATGATGAAATGGCTTTGTGGTTGTGAATCGTCTAATGCCCTAGCTTTTCTTTCACACACACAAAAAAAAGTAACTAGTTGTGTTGTATTACAAGCTACAGTTTCATTGTATATTTTCCAAAGCATTTTGATTGCTAGGAATACAGCTAGGTAGTGCAACAGATGCAAGATGAAAAGTTTAAGAGTGAGTGGAGTTTTGTAAAGTGATCCATGAGATCAATACCACCTATTACGTGCTCTGCTGCTCTCCATGTATTAGCGCATGTGACAGTGGTCTGGCTGGTCTGATTGCATGACATTTTCCTGATTTTGGTCCCCGTCTCCCAAGAGTGATGGGTCCTGCTCCTTGCCCTCTCTCTCTCTTCTCCATGTTGTCTAAACAGTAATTGCTTTTCTTATATACACCACTGTCGTACTTGGACACGAAAGAACCACGCAGACCCAGCTTAGTTCAGGACAGAAAGAAGTCAGGAAAAGCCCCAGGCTGTTTATTTTACTTTATGTATATATATGTTCTTAGGAATGACCGTGGATTGGAGGATGAGGTTACCACCTCTTCAACCACATCGGTCAGATGAAAAGTCCATCAAACTTCTCCGCCTCAGGAGAAGGAATGAAAACAAAAAGGAACAATTAGCCAAACATAACTGTGTTTACAGAAAGTGCGTGAGAAATTTTATCACAGAAATGAAAACATCAAAAGTCTGCAAATCTCAGGGCGACACACCACTAGCTACATGAACTATTAGCTTTTTCTTGTTTAAAGCAATGGTGTCCATTCTTGCTCTGAAGTGGCATCTCAGCATGCTCCTTCTCTGTTCTTTTCAGTCTGCTTGAAATGTTTTGTGTGTCTTGTGTGAAGTCGAACGATTCTTTTGATACTTGACCCCACAGATTACTGACAGCCCAGTTCTCCTTTACTTTCTGATGCTGTGTAACTCTATACTGCTCAAAAAAATTCTATTTAAAATAACATGATCCAGGAATTTAGCACGAATCCTGCAACTCATAGCCATGCTAAGTAGTATTCTGTTTCACAAGTGGTCCCTTTGAAGTCGGTTGAGTTACACATGCTTACATCATGTCTGAACTTGGTCCACCGTGTTTACAACATGCGTATTTGATATTGCACAGTGGGTGTACATAACTTAAAAAATAATAAAACTTTTATTACTTTGAGTAGTGTGCACATTAAAGAACAGATTTTCATTTGCATCAAGGCTCTTTGTGCTCCTTTGGCTATGCAAAAAGCCTTAAAACTGGCATAAATTCCATTAAAGACCAGTTGAAAAATCTGTTTTCACAGCCAACGCTGTGAAAATGTTACTGCATGTAAACCAAAATGGAGCCCTTTCCAAAGGAGATTTTTTAATTTCAAGGGAATATTTTCACTTTTTTGTTCAATTTTCCTGTAATAAAAATATAACAGAATTAATCACTACAACCTTTTTTTTGCTTATTTTTAATGTACCATCTTGTAGTAAACCTTCTATGATTAGCAATAGACCTTTTATATCCTTCTGAGTTTCAATCAAATGTTAGCACTTTTTCTATTTACCTGCAAGCAATGTTCATATAAACAGTAAAAAGGCCGCTTATTTCTTGAATTACCTCAAAGAAGCAAAACCGAAAAGGACTAATCCAGGAACATAATGTCAATTGGAATCTGTTTTTTTTAAATTTTATTTTTTATTTCTGGTTCCCAGCTTGGGAAAGGAAGGAGATTCATAAAAACGTATTTTTGAAGAACGTCGAGATGGACTTTTATGTCTACACCTTCTCAAGTCTATGCTTTGTTTTTAAGCTCCAGTTCTGGTCCATATGTATAAAATAAGCATTTAAGCAGCTACAAAAATAATCTACTGAAACTTTATGAATCCGGACAGTCTGTGTTGATGGGCCAAGGCTCAACAAGGTGAAGGGCCTTAAGTCAAAACAACCTCTCACAGAGCTCCAGACTGGGAAAAGCCTGGAAGAGCTGCCCAGTGGAAAAGGACCTGGTGGTTCTGGTTGACAGCAGTTGAACATGAGCCAGCTGCGCCCAGGTGGCCAAGAAGGCCAATGGCATCCTGGCCTGTATCATGAATAGTGTGGCCAGCAGGACCAGGAAAGTGATTGTCCCCCTGTACTCAGAACTGGTGGGGCTGCATCTCAAATCCTGTGTTCAGTTTTGGGCCCCTCATTGCAAGAAAGACATGGAGGTGCCAGAGAAAGCTCAGAGAAGGGCAATGGAGCTGGTGAAGGGTCTGAAGCACAAGCCTGATGAGGAGTGGCTGAGGGAGCTGGTGTTTAGCCTGGAGAGAAGGAGACTGAAGGGGGACCTTGCTGTTCCCTACAACCACCTGAAAGGAGGTTGTAGTGAGGTGGGGGTCAACCACTTCTTCCAGGTAACAAGTGCCACGATGAGAGGAAATGGTCTTAAATTGAACCAGGGAAGGTTTGGATTGGGTATTAGGAATAATTTCTTCACTGAATGGGTGTCCAGGCATTGGAATTGGCTTCCCAGAGAAGTGGTGGAAACACTGTCCCTGGAAGTGTTCAAAAAACATGTAGATGTGGTACTTGTGGATATGGTTTAGTGGTGAACCTGATGGTGCTGGGATCAAGATTGGACTCAGTGATCTTAGAGGTCTTTTCCAACCTTAACAATTCTATGATTCAGCTTCTGCAGAAAAAGTAATAAACAGCTAGAAGTAGTGTAAGTGTATTAGTTGTTACCTTGTAAAAAAGTATCACTTCTTGAAGATGACATTGTATTTAAAACACTAGACAAGATCTTGTGGTATCTGGATCCATTTCTTGACTGCAGAACATTCATTGTTTGACTCTTGGTTATTCATTTAGTCTCTATTCACCTCTCTATTGGTCCGTCAGCCTGCCTGTCCACTTTTCTGTTTATCCTTCTGCCTTGTAGAGGTGGTGCAAGGGTAATGACACTTAAGCTTTGTGTGCAGGATTCTACCTAATACCTGTAGGGATCTGCTAGAGTGGGAAAAATACTTTCTGCTATTGTTAGTCTTCCTTGACTTTTCATGTTATTCTCCCAACCAGAGAAAAACAAAATTGCTGTTGCAAATCTTAGAGGAGAACTCCTGCATATGAAACCAGTATATATCTGTACAACCATATTTGAAGACCTTTTAGTAGGGAGATTTCCTGCCTTGACATAGAATATTTTGTTTTTGCTGTATAGAATGTTAATCCATACACAGCTAGTTTACAGCTTTCCTATATGGTTCCTGAATGCATCCTTCTCATCTTCCTTTTTCTTTTTTAACTGGGAAAATAAACAGTGTATTGGAAATTTTTCTTTATGTGCTGTAGGCTACACTTAAACATTGAGGTCTCAGTAATTTATGCTTTTAATGAATAGGGGTTTTTCCTTTTGGGTCATTTTCACAGAGAAACTTAGGTTGTCCAAACATATTCTGAAATACGTTGGGGGATTATGGTTTCAACACATGCATGCCTAGGGCCAAAGTATGAGTAACATGAAATTTTTGTTCCATTCCATGAACAAACCACTGTTTTGTGGTGTAATACAAAACATATCTAAGCAGTTTAGATCACTATCAGGCATTACGACGTTAGGTTTTCTATTTATGTGACTACCCAAAGCTCATTAGAAACTCATTTTGTAGCTCTAGGGAAGTAAGAATAAAAAGCAGTGAAAAATAGTACATTGTATTCTGTTCTAATTATACTCTGTTTACTGTACTTACTAATACATATCAAGTGTATAATTTTATAGTTGCAGAGCCCAGCTTCCAAAACTTGTGAAGTCCAGGATTGTTCATAAAACTGTTGTGCATGCAGCTTAACTGTGCAACTTAGATTGGACAAACCAGCTTTTTGTGCATGCAGGCAGACAGTTTATTGCTGGTGCCTTCATGTAATATGAATGTCCTTGAAGTGCAGTGTTCTCCAGTTCCTCCTCCTCACCTGCTCTTAGGCGCAGAAGAAAGCTGGTGGTTGCCAGGCCCAAAGGGATCATCAAGAGGAGACAGATGTGAAATACAAGAAAACATTTGCAAATATAAGAGATCAGATTCTGGGTGTGGATTTTCACTCTTCAACTCTACACTCTGACTGCTGGTGTGAGTCTCTTTATAAAAATCACATCAGTGCTCTCCTTAGTCATGCAGGCAGAGGTTTCCCGTCTCCATCAGACTAAACCTGTGCATGTGGGAGGAATCTGATGTGTTGACATAAGGTATTAATGTATGAGAATGTGATAGACAGTAGGGCAAGGAAGAGTAGGACATTGCCTTTGTAAGGGACAGTATTTTTAATTACTTCTTGTATTGCAAGTTTTTCTTTTAAACTACAGTTCTGTGCCCCCTCTGCCATATTAGTCTCATCTTTAATGAAAGGATAAATGCAGAATACAGCACAGACAAGTGCTAAAGATTCCCCAGTTAAGGGCAGAGAGAGGGAAAATAAATCCACTAGCCAATAGAAAAAACCAAGATTTTGGGCAACCTAGTTAAAACCCAATTATAATCTTCATGTTTCCATGCTGTTGCCCCTCACCAGCAAAGACTTTTTGTAATAAAAGGATAATCTGCATAAACCCAACCAAAAATGAGTGTTTACATTTTTTTAATGTAAAATGAACCATTCCCCTTACAGTAAAAAGCTTATCCATATGTGCATTAGTAGATTAGAAGCACACTTCACAGGTGGTGTAACACACAGGTCTGAAGTACACTCAAGCATACACTGAATCCTAGTGAGGCACACTCAGTCATGGCTTATATTATAAGAGCATATTTAACAACATCCCAGGTTATACAACACTTAGTTTAAAATAAGACGTGTAAGCTCATTGTTCTAACAGAACGTGTGTTTTGAAAGGAAAGCTGTGCATGAAAATGTTCCCTAAAATTCAGATAGCAGAAGCCTTTCTTCGTGCTCTCAGTGTAATATATTACAGCAATAAAAGGAAAGGACTATATTGTAGACTGCAAACAATATGCCTGCTACACAAAATGAATGCCTGTTTATTAGTCTGTTTTCTTGTGTATTTCAGTGCCCATACACCCATTCATATAGCGAGAAGATGTCACTAAATTAAACCACAGATATTTGTCCCCAGATTAAGGTCACTTTCACTTCTAGGCTCTTTTCTTATTTTAATTAATGAGTGAAAGCTCTGTTCTTCTTCATCTTTAGCCTTCTTTCAGGCTTGCTGTTATGCACCTTGTTATAAATTCCTTGGCTTCCAATCAGGGTTTTATGAGCATGGAGGATTGTATTTAAAAATAAAGATTCTGAACACCCATATGTTTTGAGGTACAATTCCTTTCCTCAGAGGGTATGTAAAACATAAAACAAAAAAGCCTGTTTTATTATGGAAATCTGAAAACAATCAGCGAGCCTCTTGTTCAAAGTGACACCAGGTTGGCTTTAATTTCCAACAAATTCAATTTTCTTTAAAGTGCCGTTTATGCGCCCATGTTGAATTATAATAGTTAGTAGTAATTTATTGGGGATATTATTCCAGGAATTTTTCTATCTTCTGCCTTTGACCCTAGGGATGCGATAGCGGGGTATAAAGAATGTATGGTGTAGTATGACACAATATGTAGTGCAGGAGAAGGAGCATTACAGCGGAAAGCTTGTTTAGAAAAGACACACTGATTGCACTATTTCAAGTTAAAACAAACAAACAAATCACTTTCATAGTGTTTATACACCATGAGGCCACTATCTACTATTGATTGTTTCCTTTTTTTTCCTATTAAACTGTCTTCACAGCCAATGCATTTTCTTGCATGATTCTAGAAGAGAGTCATTGTAGCACAAACGTTAAGCACAGTTTGTCCCAACTCAAAGCTAGTGGTAATGAGTACATAGTGTCTGCTGTGAGTTTTGGATGAAGGCAAGAATATTGTTCTTCTGCTAGTTTCTCTGTATAAACTAAAGGTTTTGTGACAGGATTTGAGATTTTCTTCATGTTATTTGAATCTTGAACTCTTTTAATCTTTTCAAGCAGACCCTTGCCATTATTTTCTTGCAAACTTTCTGTTTAAATATTGCAAGACACTGTTCATGTTTTCACAGAAACAGAATCCACTAATATCAATTTCTAAGACTAAAAGTGTGAAAAGGTTTTATTTGGGCTGTACTTTTTTCTCTTGGGTTTTTTGTTTGTTTGTTTGTTTGTTTGGTTTTTTGTAGTTGCCTCTTGTAGTATGAGCTCTGATTTAGAAGTGCTGGGAAACTGATATTTCAGTTTTGCCATTTTGCATGCTTTATATCTGGCATCAGGACTTTGCCCCATTTCTTTGTAGAAATTCTCAAGAGACCATTTGAATGAAGAAATAACGCATCTTCCTTCCCTAGCCTTCATCATGTGACTGGGATTGAGGCTGTTCAAGTCTATGAAGCTGAAATCTCATCCCTTGAGTTAATCTTGGTCCTTATGTAAGCAAGACTGACCAGGCAGAGCTATTTTTGCTCTTGTTTGGGGGATTTCTTTGCTCCTGATGATAGATTGCACTGATATTTGATGAACATGTTACCAAACACAATAGGGTTATTTGAGATCTGAGAAATATTTTAAAAACACTGAAAGTAACACATTGTAGGATTTATACTAAAATGTCCCTTAGCCTCATACAGGGGTTCAGGGGACAATATATAATGTTGCTGGCTCTTATTCCCTCTTTACAAAGCACTGTTGTAGAAAAGGCCAGAAGCTCTGGGAGATAAGATTCTATTTTCTGTGGCCTCACAAAAATTTGATTATTCAGCTTCTCTTTTGTCTCTCCTCAACTAGGAGACCCTTTGCCTAACCTTTATCTTTGTGCATGTAAGACTTGCCATTTTTGGTTGCCAGAAACAGTAGTGCCAGTGCAACTGATTTAGCACTGTCATTCCTGCTAGGCCACCCAAAAGAGCAGTGAGTTGGCTGTCAGCCGGTAGTCAGGTGTGCTCTGCTTGTAGATGTGCTCCTCTTATGCTACTGCCATCTTTCCAGTAATACATCATCATTCCTGCACTGTTTTGATGATATAGCATGTTTACAGATTGCTGGAGCAGCAGCACTCTTTGACAATGTGTTATTGCAATACATTGTGAGAGACAGCTATTCTCAGTGTGGTTTACTCTCATGGTGCTTTATTCTCAAGCAGTACAGCTGATCTCAGGACTGCCTTTGGAAAATGGTGAGACAAATAAAACTCCATCTTTCAGATTGACCCACAAATGACAGAAGTGTGAAGGTGCAATGTCTGAGTCACAGAGGACCTTGCAGCGACTCTGTCTTTAATGGGATTTTTCGTGCAGCGCTCTCATATCCTCCAGAATTCCTGAGCAACAGTAATTTGTGTTGTTTCTTATTTTACAGTATAACTAAAATTTCACTGTTTAGTGAGAAGTATTCTTGTTTTGTTTTAATCATTAGGTGGTTTTTAAGATGTGGGCAGAAGCAGGCATGGAAACAAAGGGCGTCCGAGCTCTGAAGACAGGGAGCATGGTAGCAAAGAATAGCACCTTGGCACAGCACATGGTGGTGCAGGATAACACTTTATGTAACAGGATACAGACCACACGTCAGGCAATTGGCACCACAAGAGAACACTTTATGTAACAGGAGACATAATCAGCATGTGGCTGGCATCACGGCTTAGTAACACATCCCATGAGATGGGGAACAATTACATTTGCTCTCTCTCTCTCTCTCCAAGAGTTTACTGAGGGGAAATCCCTTCTTCCTACTCTGAATAGGCATGTGATATTAGATATATTTACCAGGAGAAGACAGGGATCCAATTCAGTTGTGCTAAGCTTTTTATTTGTCTTAATTTATTTATTAAAAACATGCCCTTTGCTCACTTGCTGCTGTTGGGGGGACAGACTAAACAATTCAAAGCTTTTCTAAGAAAAAGAGTAACTTTTTAATCACTGCAGTGAGCAGTAATTTTTGGCAACACTATTATGCTACCAAGAGGCAATTTTAATAAAACAGTCCAGTGCTTCAGAAGCTCCTAAAGTAGCAGCAATTTTAAGGAAATACGAGGATATATTTCTTTCACTACTTCTCTTCTTAAACCTTTAAAAGAAAACCACAGTGCCCCTTTGGTGCCTCTTAAGTGGACACAACTGTTGATTTAAAAGAAAGACGAGCTGGTCTTTATGGTTAAGCATTTCAGTCCAACACCCTCTTTTAAAAAGCTGAGTACTTTAAGGTTTTGTTTAAGGTTGCTCACTCAAATCCAGAGGGACTGTAAAAGGTTGGCTGTGGAAAGCCAATTTCCCCACACCAAAGTTTCTTTGGTAGGACTCCAGGAAGGCTTTGGGGCATCCTGATTTCTGTCCACTCTTTGGCTTATAGTATTTCCTCCTTGTCTAGTGAATAGATGAACTATTTTCGCTTGCTTATGAACAAATGGTCTGACGTATGTTTTGCTATAACTTTTATGCTGGTGTAAATTCATGTACGCCACTGTCAGGGAAAGCAGAGAGAGTTACACTGCAATATCTGTTGTTTCTTATCACACTAATTGTCTGTCTTATTGGATATTATGTTCTGATCGAGTGTCATAATTCAGTGTGCCAGAACCTTTCAGATTAAGTTGCACTCTGTGTAGTATTGAAGATTGAAGGGGTAGCATAGAAACAGGGAATAATTTGTAATTATCTCTGGTAGTTCAATGGCTGTCATTTGATTACCTTTTGGAACACATGATTTGTATACCTCATTTCCAAAATCTGGAACCTGTGCCTCTGCAGTTTTACACAGGCAGATACTTAAACGTGCATTTCTAAATTTACCGACTGATCATAAAATTGAGTGATTCCTGTAATTACAGCATTAAGAATATTGGTTAAAATATGTACGTATACAGTGTAATACCTCAGTAATTCACAGAATTGCAGAATCACAGAATGGCTAAGGTTGGAAGGGTCCACAGGAGGTCATGTAGTCCAACCTCTCTGCTCAAGCAAGTATCTAATGCTGATTCTAGTGAAAGAAATGTGTGAATGCCTGCTTGCAGCACTGTTCCTACTATTCATTTTAAAAATGTATGCAAAAAAGTATTGCAGTCAAAATTTAAATCAATAGAAGTTCCTAATGTAAGTGTATATTACATGCGTGTAACATAATACTAATACACAGATGCAGTCTTAAGATGGACTCAAATGTGGCCAATTGTAACAAGTACATATGCTTGGAGATTGGTGTCTGTAGCTCATTTTGGGTAGAATGCAACTTCTCTTAAAATCAAAGTGAAGACTACTATTCACTTGAATCAAATGTAGGTTGTACTTTAGGACTGAAATCCTTTCTTTTCCCCTTCCTTGCAATCAATTTTCTGAGTCTCTATACCCACAAATGTCCTCCAAACACAGTATGTACACATGCATATAATTTACCACATACAACTGTCACATTCATTTCAAAGTTCTTTGTCAAAAAGTAGCCTCCATATGAGGAGGCTCATTACCTTTTAAAGGCTACATTAGTGAAAAAAACCCCAACCTTATTCTTAATGACATGTATCCAGCTGACAGTTCTAAAAAGCTTGACAGGAAAATTTTTCCCTATTCATAATGAGGTCTGGTTTAGCCTCCTCAAAAATCGATCTACAGATGATGTCATTGCCCTAATAGATGAACTATCCTGGTTTTAAATCCAGCTATGTTTCTTGAAATATTCACCAGAGACAGAAAGAATAGGGAAAATATATATTATAAGTTTATTACACTTCAGTTACTTACGGCAGTATCCCGTCTGTTCCTTTACTGAGAAGGGAAATTCTGTCTTCTGCTTTAGGCTTCTGTGAGAGGTCTGATTAGGAAATGGTCAGATGGATGGGCTTTGCTGGGAGGGTTACAGAGAATAGAACCACTGTAGCAGAATGTGTTTACGCTAAGGATTTGTTCTGGTTTTTTGCAAGGTACACAGGATTTGCTTCTCCTTCAGTCCAGAGCCTTCTAAATTAATAGATTTTCTGTATAGCATAGCAGTAGGCAAGAATAGACAGTTCATTCACAGTTTTCAATAATATAGCTCTTCTACCCCATATACCTTGCTTCCATCTTGCTCTTCCTTTTCTTATTTATTTTCTTGATTTTTTTAAACACATTAACATTTAGAACACATTTTCTTGACTTCATAGAGATCTTGATGGAAGTCAGCAAGTACTGCAAGTTACCATATTTACTTTTGAGCTCTGTTCTGCTTTAAATTAGATTTTTTCCCCTAAATTCAGAAAAAATACTTTCAATTTAATTTCAGAATTTCTGTCTATTCTAATGGTTCAATGTCTGTGGATTGAAATCACAAATAAGACAGGCAAAAAGGACCATATATGGAAAGCATTTTCCAGTTTGTGGAATAGATATGTCCATGCACATTTTGCTTGGACTTAAGCATGAGGTTTATTTTAATTTCAATAGTTAAAACAACCTAAGTTGTTTGCAAATGTAATAAAGACAGCACTCGGCAGGCCTTGGGCTATTCAAGGCAACTATTCAGGGTTATTTCTGAGCAAAATATTATAGTCTTCTACCTAGAGTTAATATATCAGCTAATGCATAGGAAGTTCTCACTCTTGAAGTGTGCAATAAAGGTGCACAAAAAACAAAACTTTGAGGTTTCAGGCAAAGTTGTGTTCCCTTTTACATGGTGAAAAATGCCCACTAGATGTATAGCTCCAAGGACCCTGCTGCTAATTCAGAAATGAAAATATTCCAAGATGAAGGAGAGACAGTGAAGCTTAACAGAACAGCGATCAAGAGAGATTTTTCTTAAAAAACCTAGTGAAGGTTGTCTTCAAGTTGGATGTGTTGTTGAAATATACTTGAAAATTTTCCCTGTTGTTTAGTTGTGTAGGAGATTGCAACTTCATAAACACTACAAGCAAAACATTTTAAGTGAAAAGGTTTTTTTCAAGTTGCTAGCCTGTCCTACAGTTTATTTCCAACTGCATCAATAGTATGGATCTTACTTGAAACTTAAAAAAATGCATTAAAGCAAATTATGAAATTTATTTTTATTATGACATATATTTACAAGTTAAGGCAGGTTTTTTTTTTTCTTGAAATACTATTCGAAAACAGGATCTAATGGCAAATGATGTTCTCTTCTATTGCTTCTTAACAGCTAAGGATTTCACTCAAGTCCTTCTGCCCTCAGCTGCACTTTTGCAGTCCTGCTCTTTATGGTGTATCTAAATGAGAGCACTGATTTTGTATTTGTCAGTTAATTTAAAATTCTGTTGATTAGAAGTTTCAGAATACACCTTTTACAGCCTATTGTTAGAGTCCTACACCTTAATTTAAAGGCATGCGGTTCCAAGTGAACTAGTTAAGCTTAGATATCAAAGCCCTTGATGGAGGCTGTGACAAAAAGTTATGCTTAATAAACTTGTCTGTGAAAAACTAACAACAGTGAAATACAGTAAAAGCTAGTTTCTTGCAAATTGATTTATCATCAGTTATAAGGGATGATTAGCATTAACCAAGAAAGTAGGTCTTTTGAACTGGAATTGTCAGCTCTTTGACTGATGAAGAGCCACATTTCTCACCTTGTAGAGACTTTCTTGTTTTTTCTTTTTCATTTTCAAGTGAAGAAGGAAGTGTTAGTGCCAGCAGGATGAAAAGGTGTCTTAGTGTTAAGTTTGCTTAGAAGCATAATGGACAACACTTGCATTTTAGGTTTTGGAGTCCTGTTTTTTTATCTAAGAACCACAATGAAATTTAAGAGGTTTTTAAATTTTTTGAGCCCTTCAACACTGTATAGTGATTAAATGTTTTTAAGGGGCTTTGTCTTTTTAATCGTTGCATTTTTTTTTTCCTATTTTTTAAAATTTCTTTAGTCTGGACGTAATTTTGTAGAAAACTCCTAAAATGCCATTGGCAGATAAAATTTCTGTGTATTTGTTTTTCTCTAACTTATGATAATGATTAAGGTTTTAAGTGTGTAGAAACATAGTCACCCAACAGCTTAGGACAGAGAGAGCAAAACGCATTTCCTCTGCTGCGTCTGTTTGGTTTATGTCTCGGTTGGTGGAGAATATTGCATCCGACCAAAGGCTGCTAAAACACTTTTCTTTTAACCTGAATTCATCACTTATGCAAACACTTGATCAACCTGATGATCATTTATAGTAAGCACTTAAAAACTGGAAGTATGTCATTTTTAAATTGTTTTTATTTTTCTGTCAAATATGTTTTTGTATTAGTCAGAGTGACTAACTCCAAAGAAGTGTTTACAGTGTAAAAGACATGCTGGTGCTTCTTTCCTTTGTTGTAGGAACGCCAAAGCACAGCACAAATTTTCATGCTATCCACTTTTATGTGATTTCCTGTTTTTAACTCCTTTACTGTAGCACTGAAAAAAACCCCCTTTTGTTTTTCCTAATAGAAACTGTTACTTCAGCATCATGACAACACTCTTATTTACAGTGACTCTAAGAAATATGAAATACGTGGCAAGGCATCTTAAATAGTACATAGAAGGCACTCATCTTTCTTAACTGACCTTCGGGCAAATCTATTTATTAGATCAAACTTTACTTGTCCTTCCACAGCCAGTGCAACTTCTTCATTATGACAGGAGCTAGTTTGAGAAAAAAGTGCTCGTGCATAGGCCTAATCTTGTTTCTGGTGTTTTTCTGGGTTTTAGGGTTTTTGATAACCTAATACTAATGAACATAGAGCTATGAGTTTCATTCTCTCTGTGTAAAATGGGATAATCCTACGTTCCATTTTCACTATTTATCCATTTTATCTATTGACATGGAGAGCTTTTTGGAGCAGTTATTTGTCTTATATTTGTATTTTAACCGTACCAAGCTCAAATATACTCCTGGCAGAAACCATCAGATACAGTGAAAATTATTTAAAAAACAAGCAGCAATATAGAGTCCACATAGCAGTGGAATAGATTTGTACTGCTCAACCTCATATTATTTCCCTAAAAGATGCTGGCTTGCATCTGTGTAGTGCCTCGGATTTCCATCACATTAGGAAGAGGTTTCTGCCTGAGCTGACGCTTGTAATGTTTAGATATTTCTTGGAGAAAAAAAATAGCAGTCATAGAAAAAGAAAATTGTGTTTCATCCTTACAAATACATCCTGAAGACTGCATTGTGGGTCTGTTCCACTGGTACATTCTGCTGTGTCAATAATCAAGCATTTTTATTGGATGATGATTGCCCCTCTTTTCCCCTGCCACATTTATTATGCAAGGTCGGGGACCAGGCTGTCCTTTTTAAAAAATCTTTGATTTTCAAGCTTTTGAAATTTGGATACTGGTTGGGTGGAACTAGGCAGATATGAAAGCTCTGCAAATGACAGCAGTGTTTTCTGCAGCAAGGTTAGCTAGCCAGAATCAGGAGTCCCACACCTGCAGAATTCCGAGAGCCCTGGATATTTGGTGCCCTTTGAACCTTACCTTTTGTTTTTTTCCTTTAACTGTTTTAGTTCAACTGAATGTACAGCCACAATCTATGGAAATGGACAGATGCTGCATGTCTGACAATATGCTGCCAGAAATAGAAAAAACACAAGAAAGGGCAGCCCTTCAATGTTGTATACAGCTGCCTGCTGCGATTTTTTCACCGAAGCACTCGCGGGATTAACCGAATGCACTGCCAGCTTTACACAATCTAAAACAGGCTTTAAAATGGATAGTTTTGCATTCTTCTGTCTCCATGCTCTCTTCCTTCCCCCTTTATTGGCATCCACTTCTATCAAAGACGATGAGACAGCTAATTTCAGGTTTGTTCTTACTGTCTGTTAGGTGAAGCTAGAGGGAAAGAATCTTTTAAATGAAAAACTTTGGTTTCATTTATCCTGGTAATGCTTGTGTTCATTAACAACTGTACAAAATGACTTGGCTAGCAGGAATATTTATTCTAACAGTGAACATTAAGAGAATAAACTTGTAAAAACCAGAGAGATCAAGTTGTTAGTGCCACTATGGGTACAAGTGGAGGAGTGCAGTAAATGTTTGATACACTTCCAAATTAGTTTCACTAGTCTGTGTGTTAATTCAGGGGGTAAATAGGGTCTGGGCCCAATTTCACTTTCTAATATCTAGGGCTGGGAAGAAATAAATGGGCTCCACATTTCTGAGAACAAGTTATTGTTAGCAGCATTTATACAGCTGTGTGGAGAAGGGGAAGACTTTTTGCTCACCTTCTTGCAGTGATCTAGTGACAGCTTAGCAACGTGTCTGTAAGAGAGTGTCTCTGGATCATGAAGCCTGAAGAAGTAAATGCCTTTTTATGTGTGAGGCAGTGAGAATTATGCCCTTCAAATCAGGGAACTGACATATCATGCAATATTTGTGGCTGGTGTCAAATCACTAGACCATCTCAAACACCAATGTTAGATTTGCTAGTTTTCTTTCAAGATGATTCCATAATTCCTGGAATGCTTACAGAAATTATTCAGTGAGGGACTGTAGAACCCTAAATAACCTGCATATAGTTACCAGACACTGAACAGTAAAGGAGTCTACTCTCAAATTTTTGTTCAGGGTTTATTTGATTCATTTACCATGCTAAGGGGGGGAGGGAGGGTGGTGAAAAGGAATTGATAGAGAAAGAGCAACCAAATCTGAAATTAAAAGTTCAGAAAAAAATTGCCCGAGAATTCATATACAAGCTAAGTATGCACCATGAAATTGTGCTGTTTCTCCATGCAGAGGTTTTCCTTATGCAATTGCCCTTTTGAGACCCTCCTTGAGACAGGTCAGATCCTAAAGCACAACACAGTGAGCATCAGCCTAATACTTGCCAAGGACCTCAGCAGGTCATTGAAGTGAGTGAGTCGTTGTATTAGAGAAGTTAATTGTATCCATCACTTGTTATAGGATGAAATTTTGTATGTGTCTTGGCAAATGTGAGTGCAGCTGTCTGAGAAACAGAAGGTAGAAGGATGCAAGTTCCAGGGAGTGAAGACTGGATATTTGAAGGTTTGTACACAATATATAATCTGCTTTTCACTTATAGCCCGGGGTTTTCTGCCTGGTTCTACCACCGTCCTTCAGAGGACACAGAGAACAAGTGTCTTTTTGAAAATCTTATCAAATTTTTGCTTGGATATAATAATACATAAAATCTTCCTGAATTCCAGTGCTTTGAGTTGAGTATTACATGAACAGCTCTTTTAAATTCCTCTTCTGTATGGTTAATAATTGCCGTATTGATTATCTATTTAGATTTTATACCAGTTGTATTGATACTATCATGTAGGATATGGTAAGAATAATTTGAGAATTTTTTATTAATATTATCTCTGTCTCTCTTAGGGTAGTGCAAAAAACATGGTTTATATCAGACAAACCTAGGTAAAACTGAAGTTAATATTCTATTTTCATGAATGATCAGTGGGAGACAGCTTAGACATAAAGTAAAAGTGACTGGTACATAGAGAACAGAACCAAGGCATGGTTATGCTTTGAGACTTTTTATGTGGGGAATTTGGGAGGGAAAGAGTACAAGTTAAAACGTGTTCCCTGTAGGCTTACAATAAAATCTTTACTGGTATTTGTCACTGCAGAACTAGTGGCAGAGTCTTGGAATCTTGGGTAAGGCATGCTTGGTTCTAGCTTTGGGAAATCAGGCCATTTTCCTGAAAACCACATAAATTTGGAAGTATTGAGCTGGTGACCATTGCTGGTAATCTCCCATCAGACATCTGCATAATAAACGCATTTGTTTTGCTGTTAAAAAAAGAGAAAAGTTATTTGGCTAGTTTTGAAGGCTGAGTATTCTGCTTTTGGCTGACAGAGATTCTTCCATGTCATATCTGAAGCTTATGGGCAAGAGAAAATAGTAAGTTAAGCTTTCCTTGCTGATATTTTGAGATGAACAGAAGTTTTCAGATTTTAGGGCTGTCAGGCTAATACTGTAATGAGAACCAGCTTGAAACAAAGGGAATTGAGAATAAAATCATGTTTCATTTTGCCAGCCTAACAATATTTGGATTTTGTATTTTTTTTATTTTTTATTTTTGAACAATTTAAGTCCTGTGGACATATGAGGCGAGGACAGATTTTTACAGATTGTTACAGCTGTTGAGCTTATTTTTTTATTCTCCTTACTATATTTCCAACAGAAAGAAGAAGGAAATTTAAACTTTGTGTACAGACAAAAAATTACTCAAATGTCAGAGGGGATCAGAAATTAGGGAAGTCTTTGTTCTTCACCTTCTTTTGAACTACAAGCTGTCAACCATTGCTAAAGCTAAAGCTGGTACAGCAGATATAAAAGAACTTGATGTATGTGGTAAGGTCTATGTAGTTCATACTGTGAAGGTAGACAAGTTGTAAATGTTGGTGTAATATCTAGCCTGTGTTTCTTCTGAGGTGCATCCCTGCCACACTAGAGCAGCTAGAACTTACCTTGCTTTTAGTTTCCAACTACTTAAAGACATAGAAGTATACTACCTGCCTCTGTCAGGCCAGCTGTTAGAGTACATGACGCGCTGTTGATCCCCAGGATGGTGTGGCTAGCAATACTCTGAGTTCTGCGGTGTTATTTCGGAAAGACGGAGTAAAAGAGCAAAGTGCAGGAGATGTAAATATCAAAGATACATCAAATTTTGTAATGTATACCTCTCCTTTAAACAAACAAACAATAGAAGAGCTATTATCTGGAATAACCATGTACTAGTCCTCCCAGCAGCTTCTAATATTTCTTTATGATCATGATTACAAGGCTTATGCAAGATAAATTATGACTTGTTCTGTTTAAAGGAAGTAATTTTGATTTTTTTATTTTTCCCCCAATTTTGTATCCATTCTGCCCTTTTACTAAGTTAAAACTGATATAAGGAAGAATTAAGTCAAGGTCTTTGCCATGATATATTTGCTGGTATGTTTCTGGGCTGTTCCATCATACTGCTGGGAGGGAATATGTGTGACTGGTTCTGTCAATACCGAAAAATACATTCAGCTTGCTTGGGCTTTTCTGTGCAGGTGAGATGACAGGAAACTGTTGCTTTTGGATCTTATGAGTTCTGCTCTTAATGCTACATGTTATGTTGTCAGGCAATGAACACAGGATTGTTTTGTGGCCAGAAAGAAAGGGAAATTGTCAGGGGTTTCTGCATGCAACCATGTATAGTAAGTTCTGGAGCAATGATTATGGTACTTAAGAGATACTTAAAAGAAGTTGGTTTCATTTAATCACTGGTATGGTAAAAAAGGAATTTCTGAACCGGAAAAGTACATCTGAACCAAGAAGGTTCTTCTTTAATTCTTCTATTATATCCCCTTCTGTCTGATTTATATCTATTGTATCCTTCAATACCCTTTTCTCTTGCTCACCATAAAAATGTCCAAGTGTTTTTAGGTTCATTTATATCATTTACTTTGATGAATAAACTTGTCAGCTCTCTCCATGTGCTCAGTACTTGTGGATTGATAAATTGTATTGGAGTTCTAACTAAATTCCCTTTTTATTCCTGTAGTCCTTTACTTACTTGCATTCCAGCCTGTACCAGACAGCTTATTTCTTTCTACCTTTTCAGGCTTTTAAGGAATTTTAAATAAGACTGACACTGTGTTACCTTGAGCCATGTCCTTGTTATTTACTTTTGGCTTATGTGTGTCAATTCCCTCAATTAGGAATTTTGCTTTATTTTATTTCACTTCTGAAGAAAAAATCCTGATGATTTCTAGTAGGAGTGCAATGAATTCACTTCTTGTCCTGTTGCTGTCAGAGGTCAAAATCATCTTCTACATTCAGATCACATGCTTGTGGCCATTGTTTTTCTTTCTTTTTCTACCCTGTGAATACCTACAGACTCATTGAGCTTGGGTACCTTCCTTTAACAGCATCTGCTACATTTCACACATACTTGCTAATAAATCATTATTGTACATTTTGGTGTTTCCAAACAGGTCTTGTTCCTTTTCCTAATATATCACCCAGCTGTAGCTTCTCCTCTTGCTGCTAACAGGTTATCTACACTTGGCTAATGTGGAAGCCTGCACTCAGTTCCATCCCATGATTTTTCTTACTTTTTTGTTTTTCTCGTCCTTTGATTCCTGTGGTGCTGCCTCCTGAGGACAACCACGTGGTTAATGCCCGGTCCCATTATCCAGCTGTTAGTGGGATCCTCAATAACATATTCCCACTAGCATGTCTGAATGTGATGTGTGACAAGTGAAACCTTCAGCAGAACCTTTTGTGAAGATACTGCTTACTGTTTTCCCCACTCCTGCACTCAGATATCGTGCTTCAGATAGCACAACAACCCCTTCCCTATGCATATTTGAAAAGCAGGAGATGCAACAGACAATATTCTGAGTTGATGAAGATGGGCACAACCATAGAGGAGTAGCATTCCAGAAAAGCCCAAGAATAATATGTGTAATAGACTAATTTTCTGTTTTTTTCTGATTGTATCATTGTATTTTGAAAGTGGATACTAGAATCTAGTTTACTTCACTTTCAATCTAGCCATAGCTGACTGAAATATTGTGAGTGAAAATGGAACTTTTAGAAAATGGACTGAATAAGACAGTGGAAGCATATATTCCATTTTCACATTAAGGTAAAAATGTTAAGAATTTCACATGGTAATTGTGAAATCATATATATATATATATAAATGTATGTATACATTAATGTGCACTCCTACTTTCCTTTGCTTGTACCTTTGTGTCTTGGTTTGAAACACAGGTGTCTGCCAAGGAAGGCGGGAACCTCCCTTGGAATGGAGAATATGACCCCCCTTCCCTCCGAATTATTATAGCTTTGAAATTAAGGGGCTTTCAGGCAAAGATATGGGAAAAGGAATAACAGTTCTTTACTAGTATGTGTATAGCAACAATGGTAACAACAACAAGCAAGAACAGAAAACCCAAAAAGCAGCCTCTTCCTGCTCTTTGAGCACTTTCCCCTTTGCTGCAGTTACGGCCACAGCCGGCAGGGGGCGATGGTGGCTCCCGGCCGGGCAGGGCAGGTGCGATGGTTCCCCCGGCCTGCAGGGGGCGCTGTGGCGCGAGCTCAGTCATGTCTCCCTCACATGGTAATGGCGGACGGGCTGGATGGCAGAAATGGGCTGCAGCAGGAACCTCAGAGCAGCGGCTGGAAGGCAGGGCTCACCCGGGGCAGCGAACAAGAGGCAGCAGAAACTTGGCAGCTGTGGCAGGAGCCGCAAGGTGTCCTGGCAGGCAGGGGGTGAGTGGCTGCAGTGTATCAAAAAATCTGGAGCAGTGACAGAGAAATGGCGGGGCTGGGCAGTGGCAGCCCGGCTCCTGAACACGGCCAGGAGAGGTTCCCTTGGAGGGGGAAGGGGCTTGGAGTCCTGGGGTTTCCCCTGAGGCTCCCAAGCAGATAGTGAAGGGTCCTTTTTCAGTAAGGTAGGGTGTTGATAAGGTTCCACTGCAATGGCCACTCCCACAAGCAGAGCTTCACTCTCGGTAGGAGAAGGCAGCAGGAGACGGAGCCTCGCAGTGGTGGTGAACTCTCCCCACAACGACCACAGCCTGTTTCCCCCCCAATGCCAACAGGGAGAGAGAGCTAGGAGCTACACCCAGCCCATTCCCCCAGCCCAAATCTTGCCGTATCTCTGCCCCTCCAAGAGAAACCCCTTCAGCTAAGAGAGTAGCCAGCCTCATCCTTCCTCTGACCCATGGCAACTTCTTTTGTCTCTCTTAAGTACTGGTCTTTATTGTCTCTTAGCAACATACAGGAGAAAATATCATGAGAGAAAGAAAACGAACGGAGCAATCCTAACCTCCAGCACTTTGTCAAGCCTAACACATATTCAGCTCTAACTAATCACTTAGAATTGTCAATATGTATACAAACATAATTTCCTATTGTCATTAGCCTCTTTTTCTTCCATACTTCTCATCTGCTGAATATGTGTGCTATTTTTTTTTTTTATTTTCCCTTCTGCTAACACTCTGCATTCCATTCCTGCATCTGTGTGTTTTGGGTTTATGGTTAGGTTGATTTTTTTTCCCCACAATTCATTTGATGCTGCAACACTAGCATTCTTTTTAAGTGTCTTTTAAAGAAGGTAAGAACTAGAGTGGATGTTCTCATTTAATTCCTATCTCTGGTCTGCACAGAAGACATGTATTTTGACTTACTGCAGTTTATAGATAATTACTAAAAATATGGTTTCAAGGTAAGACAGACCTGTGAACATCAGTTTGTAACACAGGAGTCTAATAAATTCTGGAAAGGTAGGGTGCACACCCTTGGAAAATGGTTGTGCACTTGTGCAGCAGGGTGCACCCGTGACAGTAAAAGCAGTTGTTTCTTCTTCCTGTTAAGAACACTGACTGCCAGAGCAAGGACAGTAAGAGTTTTCCATTCTTGACACATTTTATGTTTTTCCTTTATATTGCTGCTCAATTAAGTCTGATTTAAGTCAAGGCTCAGATATGAGTTACACTAAAATACCACTAGAAACTAATAATAAGACTATTAAGCAGGTTACTTTGTCTTGGATTTGTATTAATGCTTCTGCATACACTAAGGGTCATTGGCAAACATGAAGAAGACATTAATTTTACTTTTTTAAAGATAGAAATCCCTAAGTATATCTGAAAATATGTAGTTATTAAAGAGTTTCTCATGCTTTTCATAAAAGCACAGGGTGATAGGACCTAACTTTTCTTTGCTGCTGTAACTGGGTATTTGTTGGATACAGGCTTCCCAGTAGAAAGGCCAGTGAAGTGCACAATATTCCCTTTTATCTGCCCTTAGGCTTTGACATGGGTTGTATTCTCTTTTCACTTGTACATGACCAAGTATAACGATACTGTAGGTATGATAGGGTCACTGGACCATTGCACAAACACATCTGCTGCAGGTTGTATTACGAGGTTCAGCTGCACATCTTCAGTTTCTGATGCTGCTCTATAAAGGTGTAGTTACAAAACTGTGCAAGTTGATTTCCTCTTTGCATAACTTTTCTTACTGTCTGTTAGGGAATGAAGTCACTATGTTATCTTCCTATTTTCTTTAAATTATGTAGTGGAAACATAAGAATTTCTATTGAATTTTCACAGGTTCTCTGTGAACATCCAAACATCTCCTGTTATAGATAGTTGATAAGATAGGAAGTTTTGTAGCTAAACTAGTTATTGTGTAAGAGGTTTTTCAGGAAAATACTCAAAAATAATGTACATATTTTGCCTTTTGATATTGAGTTATGATCTTGGATATTTTACTGTTTCATCTATCTTTTATAGAAGTATTCAAATCAAATCAAATCCCACATCTGTTTATTTTTGACTTCGGAAAATCACTCAAGGAAAGAAAGTTATCAATACTAAATTCTCCTTTATGAAATATTTAGAATAACCTAATTTTCCTTTAGAAGACCATTAAGTTGATTTTGATACTGGAGTTGAGAATCAAAAGTTCTTTCTCTCCCCTTGTTCTATCTTTTGCAAATCTTTAAGCCCTAAGTCTACTTAGCCTTCTAAAAATTTGAGAAAAAGCTGTGTTCCTTGTTTTAAAGTGAAGTCACAGAGGAAGTTCAGTCCAGATCCACAGTGTTGTTTGGGCACATGATTGGCTTTGAAGAAAATAAAAACTGTTTTCCCATGTAGTTAGTAAATTTGGGTGGAAGCAGCCACTGACAGCTCACAGTCACACATTCACATCTATCAGCTTCCAGGCTTTAACCAATCTACTCTTCACACCACATACCATCTCCTAGCTGCTAGAACTTTGTATGTTTTCACCTGAATTTCCTGCAGCATTGGGACCCAGTCCGATGACCACTGAGACGTACTTTCAGTAAGTGAGGTCAGGAGTAAGGTGGTTATCACTTAGTAGTCCAGGTGCTGAATTCACCACAGTGGTCCAAAGGAAAGACAAGCACTGAAGTGTATTATTATGCCTCTTAACTGAATGTTATGAGAAAAACAAGTGGAAATAAGTCACGGAAGAATGACCATTTTAATAGAAATACATTATATGGAATGCCAAAAATATGCTTTTAGCAAAAAAAGTGACTATATTTTTATGATCTGCTGCATCTATGAGTTCATTTTCAAACTCTAAATCCATTTATTTAGGCATTGAATTCTGTCAGTACTGCTTTTGTACATGCTGTTATTTAGATGGAATTTTCTTTCATGAGACTTTTGAATTATGATATCTGTTAAACAATGTTACTTTAATGTGTATATTGCACTAGTTTTTACAGGACAGTAACATATAGGAATAAGGAATGAATGTACCCAAGGATGCCAGATAAAAATGCTCTTACATGAACTGTTAGTATGTTGCTATGTGTTACTTAGAATTTTTGAAACCAATTCCAGGCATTTTATTGGAATGGAAAGATAAAACAAAGATCTTTATTGCTCAGTGCTATTTCCAGTGACATGAGTTCCAATAATTCTAATCTGACTGTTCCTTATCCTGCAGAATCTGAAAAGTCCACAATTTTCCTAAATGTTCACAACACTGCATATCCCATTACAGTAGTTTTTACAGAATTCAAAGAAACTGATTTAATTTTTGTTTTGTTTTTTGTTTGTTTCCTCTGGGCCAGCCTGAGGCCATCATTCATCTGCACTAATTCTGTAAAGAAGTACTGAATAAAGGCTTATATTTTCTGTGCCATCGGTGCAGAAGGCACCTCACTAACTTTCTGGTTTTACATAAAAGCATTTATGTGTAGCCATGAAAGATGAAACTTTTTATTACAGTTGGCTTTATCACAAATGGAAAACATCCTTCTATATGTAACTGTTAGCTGTTAGATTCTGGTGAGGTTTATGTTGTGCTGGCTGCCTTTCCAAAGAGAAAAACATAGCATAATTTCTGTGTTGATATATTTACAGAGCTTAAAAATGATTTGTGTTTACACAGTCAGTGCCCACATAGTCTGTTTTAACTTCCTGTCATATGAAAGAGACAGAACAAATAGAACCCTTTTCCTTTCAGCTTGAAATAATTATCTGAGTTGGTAAACATTATGGTTATCTTGAATCATTAGGCAGACCCAATCTGCATTCTGGATGTTTCACGTATAGATGTTATTTGGTTCTTGTTTCCATGATATTATATGGGTACCAGTACAACATCTGATAATTCTAAAATATCCAAAACCTCTTGGTAACTGGAATTGATAGAAAAATTAGTCACTTTTTTAATAATTTGCACTTTTTTCTTACAATTCCTGTAATACTTTTGGGAAACATGTCTTTAAGGTTTCAATAAAATTCTGAAGGAATTGGAAAATAGGTGGTACATAGCTATTTTTAAGTGAGACAAATTCATCTTTTGTCTACATGGACATTTAGTGCTTTTTTAATTCAGTTTTCTTACCTTCCATCCTTCTTCCATTTCTCATATAATCTTCCACATCTAGACTTGCCTTTTTGAGTAGCAGTAGCCTGACCAAGTGTTTATCTACGCTACTGCTATCATGCAATAAGAAAAAGCTAAACTTGCTTAGATATCAGGAGAAAGAGCAGCATGTCTTCAATAACATGATAACAGGTATAGCCAATCTCTACGTTATACATTGTCAGCACATTGTTAAGGTCATTAAAGTTCGTGGGAATCTTTCACCTGCTTTCAGTAGTCTTAAATCAGATCATACCCTAATCCTAACTCTTTCCCAAACCGTGTTTTTTCTGTAATCTTCAGATTGTTTCAGAAGCAGAAAACTGAAAAACTGAAAAAACTGAAACCAAATTTTGAGCAATGGCTCTCTAAAACACTGGTAGTTGCCCATTGGAAGCAGCAGATTATTATCTCCCTGTAATAGTGATGATAACCAATCCATTTAACAGTACTCAGAAATAATGAACATTTTTGCAGCCAAGCAAGGAAATAAGCTATGCTGAATTGCAGAGGTGAAAGAAAGCATTTATATGAGGTCTCTATATTCTGTGTAAACTGTAGTACATTTTGAAAGAGAATAGAAATGGCAACATTGTAACAATTTTTGGCTATGTACAGTTTCCCTCTGTTCAATGAACTTCCACCATTGCTGAGGGGAGATCTGTAATGAATTCAAGAAAATCACGGTATCTAGTTCTTGGTGACCAAAATTGCAATGAGCAGATTTTTCATGTGCATTTCATTGTGTGATTTGTTTCATGGTACACCGCCTGCATATTTTGGTTTTAAAATCTAATTGTCTTAAGACAAACAGTTCATGACTGGAACCTCTTTTTTGTAGTTCTGTCCAGTAAGAAATTAATTACTCCTTCAGTCTGCAAAGCAGGAGCTCAGTACTGAAGACCCTAGAGAGCACTGTGCAGAGTGGCATCAGAATTTTTACCATTTAAATTCCTGAGTTAGAGGCGTGCTTGTTTAGATCCTGTTTTCCAGTTGAAAAGATTGGGTTTGACTGACATTTTGACTTTTTCACAGAAACAAAATGTAGGTTCTAGGTTTGTGCAGAGGCTTTTAATGCACCATTCCAGTAAAGAAAATCTCCAAATCTTAAGGTGATACAGATCTTCCTGATTAATGATAGCCAGAGTATACCTTGGAGGTATGTATGGAGCATGGCCAGAGCTGTGCTGGTATTCATTAATTTCTCAAACTTTTCCATTCTGAAGAGCAGCAATTCTCATTGACATGGGAGCTCTGAGATTCCTCTTAGTTACCCTTAGACCCCGAATCACTTCCAGCCATTGCTAGCACAGAGAAATGCAAAGTCACTTGTATTGCCTTCCCTCCTTGGTGGTTATGTTTGCTGCATTTTATTTCTGCATATCTGTGACCTGTGCCTGGTTTGCTTTATGAGGTGCTATGAGATGCCGTTCTGAGTTTTCAGGTGTGAAATACCCATATTCTACAGTTAAAAGTATTTCCCTTATATATGCTTTTCACTGTTCTTATCTAATGTGTTTTTAAACTTGAGCTCTAGATACTTAGGCCGTCTTTCAGCATCGTATGAAAATGTTTGCCTAAGTACAGGTGTGGAAGTTCTTGCATTCAAGTTTCAGAAAGTACCAATTATTGTCATGTAGCATGAGAAGTACAATGTGGAGACCTTGCAGTGTCTCCCAGCACAGGCTGTTTGGGCAACACATACACAAAACCCGTTCAGGTCTGGTGGTTAATGCAAAATGATGACTTACGAGGTGCAGCACAGCACTGGATTTTTTGGGTTTGGGCCAATTCCTGAAAAAATTCCCAAGGGCAGCTCTGCAACACATTTACCTTCAATACAGCAAATAGTCCTATTAGGATGCACATATCAGGTCTGTAATACTCATATCTGGACTCTGCATCCAGTCTAACGTGAAATGCAGGGCAAGAGGAAATGAGTCCAGGGCAGGTCAATATGCAGAAGAGCTAGAGCTTAAAGGCTGAGATAAACCTGTCCTGATGCAGTGTGGGAGCACAGGGGAGCAGTTGTAGTGAATTTCCTTGTGCTCTGGTTCTGAGGAAACACTGCAGAAACATTCAGATTATGTATGCATGGAGCCAGATTGGGGTTGGCAGGTTATTAGTTTTGAGCTGGAACCCAAATGATTGTACTTCTTCAGGAGCCAACTTCAGATGAAATTAAGTAAGATTTGTCTGGAGCCCCATACCTAATAGGCTCTTTCAGCTTCTAGGTTTCTTGCATCCAGGTTTTGACAAGGTACCCATCCTAATGTGAAAGGTGAACAACCAGAAATGTTGGTAGAGTACGTGCATTCACGGCCAATAGCATATAATAAATGCATGGACTAGTCAACATGTATATTTTTTTCATCCAGAATGCTATCTCCACTCAACTGCTACTGGTATAGTAATGGAACTTAACAACATACTACTGATTTATATGAATTTTAGGATTTTTTCCTAGCACCTTCCTTCATTTCACATATATTATGAGGTCATAGAAACAAAGACTCAATTGAAATGAATATACACAATGGGATAGGGCTAAGGTTGCTGTTGGAATGTCAGCTCTGAATTTCCTGCTTTTGTTGTGATCAAACTATGGAATGAAATCTTTCATTAATATTAGGTTTTAAACATTCTTTAACATAATTAAAATAATTTGTTAAACTTAACCCTTTAGATATAGGTGCCCTGTAACAGTCAACTTTTACACGTGCACAGTAGTATAGAGGATTTTCTTCCTAACTAACTCTGTTCATAATAACATCATACTGAGCTCTTACTGAACCTGGACCCAAGAAATAGATTGTTACTTTTGCTGGAGAAAATCAATGGTCAGCTGTAACAGAATTTATGAATGCTTATAGACTATAAATGTTTACAATTTAAAATTACAGAGTGTAAAGATTATGAGTTATTGTGGGAAACTTTTGTTTGTTTGTTTGTTGTTGTTTTTTTGGTTTTTGTGGGAGTTTTTTTTGTATGGTACTGGGATAGATTTCCTTGCCTGAAATGCAAAAAATGTGAAAATTGTCCAGCAAAGACGATATCAATTTCTTTGTATGTTGTAATTTTTCTGTTTCTATAGTGCCTTGCTGTACAGCAGGCTTCTGATGTGACTGGTAAAATTGGTAATATAAATATTTATGGGCAACACAACATACCTCTTTAGTACTAATATAGTTTCTATTAAATTCTGTGGATCTTTCTTAGCCCTAATAAAATGTGTATATTTGATGGTGTTTAGGACAAGAGATGTGCATCACATTCCATCAGAATGTAGAGGGAACAACAGTTTTCATGTAGTAAATAGACCTCACTGGAAACACAGACTTAAATCAGACAAAGCCAAAACTATCCCAAAGCAAAGAAAGAGGCCTATTTATTTAAAGCAGACTGCATTATTTGTCTGGTGTTCTGTTTGGGCTCATATCTCCAGGTATTCAAGGTAGATTTTGGGCAATTTTGACTTCTCCAAATACCAAGGATAAGATCCGGCCTCAGGAAAGTAGTCAGTAGTGACAGACTTTGGTAAGACTAAGGGTTTTACCCAAAACAGTTATTTTGAAATTCAGGTAGTGTGATTTTTGTATCAGTTGATATTATACATGAGTGTGCAGGCTTTGTCCCACAATAAATGAAATAAGAATAGTTGCCAGTGAGTATTTTTTCAAGTTTCTCAATTGCTTTTAGACTTTCATTCCTCACATAAGGAAATTTGACCCTGACTTGTGGAAGCAGGCTAACTTATCTGGCATAACCCCTTTTTTTGGAAAAGAGTAGTCAGTCTTCATATCAGAAAGATAAGCTTGTGGTTCAAATCAGTTTTACAGTGGCTCTTTTGGAGAGTGATTGGTCTGCTCTCATTTGGTTGTACTTACAGCTGAAAGGGAGCCAAGTCCCAGCATAGAGGGAGGCTCTGTCAGAGTGTGCAGTTACTGAAACTTTCCTTGAAACTGCTTCTACGCTCACATCTTTCCACTATGTACAAAAGGCGTAGTGATCCCATGGAGAGTTGCTTGAGATGACATAATTGCTGAAGTTTTACATTTCTGGCCAACAAGGGAATACATTTAATTTTTTTTCTCAGGGCAGTTAACAGCACTCATTTTTGCCTTTAAGTTTGGGAGATGGTGTGTTCTTCTTACCTTGAGATAAGATCTGAGCTGGTCTTGTTCATACAGATGTACATTGGAAAGAATTTTTGGTTTTAATTCAGGAATGAATGCTACTCCTGGCTTTGTAGACATCTATTGAAATCATCAAGTGTTTAATACTTTAGCTTTTATTTATGTATTTATTTATTTCCATCTCAGACTCTTTTGTGTGTGCAAGTATATGCCCTCTAGATCCTTCCCTTTGCAGGAGATTCTACATAGTGAATTACAAAAGGACAAATTTCAATTTCTCTGGAATTCGTGCTGCTTGCATTTTGCGTCACATGGAGCCATGCTGGCAGCTGGCAAAACTGTGTGTGTACTCAGGAACATGTTTTCAAAGATAATCTGCTTTCTTTGTTCAGTGGAAAGGGGTTAAGAGTTCTGTGTTGCACTGTCTGTGCCCATGACCTCTGCCTGTAGAGGAGGTGAGAAGCAGAACCCCAGGTTAAGTAGCATCTGTTGTTTCAGCTCATTTCCAAACAGCAAGACAAAATTTCAGGGGTAAGAAATGTTTTCTTTATTGGATTGTCTCTTTATCTCTACAGTAACATTTCTGGAAGTATTTGCAGGTTGGTTACTCGAGGAGAATGTACCATGCTATGTACGAAACACTTGTGCAATGGTTGAAACAGCCTGAGATCTAAGGCAGAACCTTCACCAGCCAAAGAGGATCACAGCAGAGTAGTGGGAAATACTCTTTTCACTCACACGGTGAGAAAGGAGTTCTACTTCTTCTCACCTCTCCATATATAAACTCTGGTTGTGCTCTGTCATAGTCACCTCATCCATGTAAGATCTATTAAGAGCAGTTTGGTAGCTCATAACTCTGTATGGACCTTTAAGTATAAGGGACTGAATATTCTGTAGGTAAACTTCCCCTTAAGGAGCATAACCATTATAGTAACAGCCTGGGTGTAACTAACAAGAGCAAAGCTGTGCTACTGAAGATGCATACCAAAAAATAAAAAGAACATCTTTTTCATACCAAAATGATGGTCACACTTTCAGCTGTGGAAACCAGCAGAGACAGGGGGTTGGACATATTATTTATGCATACTATGAGGAAGATTTTTCCTTTGTACTGATATTTTATTTGCTATTCAATCAATTGCCTTGTATTTGGGAAGGCAACGAATACACACGTATTTGTGTGACAGTTTCCTACAATGCAAAGTTCCAGCAGTCTGGACTGCTTCCAAGAGCATTTTGGGAGCAGAAATCTACTTTCAGGACTTAACTAAGACATCCTACACTGGCCTTGTCTCTTGCATACAGGGCATTATATCATGATCAGACTGTGTGTCCACCTGTCTACCTGTCTAAATCAAATGTCTGCAAATGTAAATGTAGACCTAGCTAGCAAAACATCTTGCTTTCTCAGACAAAAGCTTCAGGTTTTGATTGGCTGCTGTATCAGTAGACTGGAATACTTACAGCTGTCCTTGGAGGCCTTCTATAAAACTGCAGGTGTTCAGCTTTAGCAAATAGTTCTTATTATGTGGATAGACTTTTGGCAGCTAGTAATGATGTTTCCTGAAATTGAAAAATTATTTTCTACCTTACACGCTGGTTTTACATTACTGGAATGTTGGAGGAGGAACCAAATACCTCTCATCGAGTAGTACTGAGATTGTTTTTGTTAGTTGTGTATATTTTCTGATTTGTATATTTTATACTGGAGTGCAAGTTTTTTCCTTAACTGTTGTGGTCAGATTTGAAATCTCTTCCAGCAAAAGTAAAATTTTGAGGAATTAAGGAAGTGTCTGCCAACAGAAAGTTTATCCTCCTTTATACAGAACTAGCAACTGGGTTGCAGTCAGTGTGCCACCAAACCCCGAGGTGAGGGGAC
This sequence comes from Lycocorax pyrrhopterus obiensis, assembly GCA_014706295.1. Taxonomy (NCBI): domain Eukaryota; kingdom Metazoa; phylum Chordata; class Aves; order Passeriformes; family Paradisaeidae; genus Lycocorax; species Lycocorax pyrrhopterus. The sequence continues at coordinate 54,239,941 of JACSVZ010000002.1, read as the reverse complement.
GTTGTAAAGCATTTAAAAATATTGAACATTGTAACAGAATACTTTTAGAAGCTTTCTTTTGTTTTTTGTATCACTGAGTAAGACATATACAAAGATTTTATGACTACATATTTAACCCATTCTGTACCACCATCATATAGTGATGGAAGAAAATGATGGATCATTGTGTTACAATCACTCTTTCAGACAGTGAGATTGATGGCATGCAATGTGACACTTCTGGGGAACTGTAGTTTAATTGCATGGAGTTAAACAGCTTATTAGAATTGTATTTGTATTGTATTTAGTTATCCAGATGCTTGACTGGATAATTTGGTGCTCATGTTTTCTTTAATAAGCCTACTTGATGTTTACAGTGCTGAATGAGTATCTGAAGCCTGGTGGCTCAAGATTCTTCTCTCCTAATTTTTATTTATTTCCAAAATAATACCTTGTTGAAGTAGGGTTATTTGAGTGTTTTAAGTGTACAATATTGAGTCTCAATGTACAAAACTGAGTCTCTTCTTGACACCGTAGGCATATCTCAAGTCTATTAAATCTGAATGCTTCCTCAGGGAAAGCATTGATCCTATATAAAGGAGTGCTGGGAGGTTGTCAGAATCCTTTCAAGGGTTTTGAGGACCCTAACCATCACTGTCAGTTTTGTATGGATATCTTTGGATGTTATGTGAATTATTATAATGAGGTTCTGAAACTATAGAACAGTTGGGCAGCAGTTCCTTTTTTTTTTTTTTGGTGGTGGTGGAAAAAAAAATACTAAATACAAAGTAAATGGGAATTTCTGACTTCAATAAATAGGGGCTGTGCAAGCCAACTCGGCATGCCCAGGAGAGGATCCAAGTTCTGGAAGGGAATACAAGGACTGAAGGTGCTTTTAATTAATTTTGTTTATTTTTATTGATTTGCTCAGTCTTTGAATACATAGTTATTTTGTTTGTCAAATGTAGTCCAGGAAAAAACTCTATGCTTTGCCTGCTGTATGTTTGAAACCTTTACAGAAAGAAGACACCAAGTGCAGCTATTAAGTGTAAACCTCAAACTCTAATATCATTTTATCTGATGCTAAGCCATGCTGCTACAGACATGAGTTACTGCTGATGGCATAAATATGGCCATATTGATCATAAAGGTTCCTCTTTGTCTCCTTACCTGTATTCTCTCTCATGTTTCTCACATCCATTTGCTCGGAGTTCTCCAGGTTTTTTTCATCATATGAAAGTATCATTTTCAAAGGCTTTTGCTTCTTGCATCCATGTCAGCATTGCAGATTAGAATGTGACAGGGAATACCTGGTTGCATGCTTCCTTTAAATCTGAGCCAGTAGCACTGCAAAATGTTAGGGAGAGTACCCTTTCATCTCACACCATCCACCACTTAAAAGTGAAAGGTTTGTTGATGTAATCCTATTTTCAATCTGTAGAGGTCACCTGTAATGCACTGCTCTGAGGATAAATGCCCCAGTACTCTTTGATGTTAGAGGTTTCTCTTTTTTTAAGGCATGTTTAATGATATTTTGTTTTGCCGGGATACTGTGTTGAAAATTTTGAAGACTTCAGCTGGTTTTAAACTGTTATTAACTTTTCATTCAATTGCTAACAATCCTTTCCAAACTGGTATTTTCATTATTTCAGTACGGTTCAAAAAAAATTTTTTTTGCAAGAACTGAAAACTTTGAGGTAATCTATGATGCAAGATGCAGTAACTAGCTCCTAGGTGAAAGTACACTAAACCAGATATATATTCCCTTGGTAATCAGTGACAAAAATAATACTGATTTCACTTGGAGAAGGATTGTATCCTGCCAGTACATCTCAGAGGAATGAAATGGAAACCTTAGTTTATAATGTAGTACTTAAACAGTTGTGAAACTCACATTCAGGATCTTTTTCTTATCTCTTTAAATACACTACTGGTATGTATAGGCCATACAATTTTTCCCCAGTAAAAGGGTAGAATCATATTTCATAGATTAGCTGCACCTACTTTCACTAGGATGGGCTTTTTTCTTCATGATCCTGACTGGTATCAGTAGATGCAGGTTGGCAAAGGCTTGCTGTAGTCCAGATGGGCTTTTGGGTATGCCTGCAGATTTGGCACATTATAGCAGGAATTTCTTATCTATAACTCTGTTTTGGTAGCAGAATAAACCACTCCACCTGTAAATTGTTCAGCAGACAACTTTCACAGTGCTAGAGCTGCACATGAATGTTAAACATTTCGGTGCACTTTTCAGAACTGGGCTCCCTGCTTGCCTAGTGTGCAGCAGTGGTTCTTTGCTTGTAATTGCTCTGTTTCCTGACCCAAGTAGTCATGTGGGGAGTTCAAGTTAGGTTAACAAGAGCAGGCTGACATAGAAAAGGCTTAATTTCACTAAATTCTACACTGAATCCTGTCTTTTTATTGTTAATGCCCTTTTGTTAATTTTTGTTTCTTTGTTTCATCTGCCAGAGAGTTCAGCTGGCAGCAGGGAAAGTTTCCTGAGCTGACTTGGCCTGGTAAATGGTTTTTAAAGGCTGTTGCTGCCTCAGGAGGAACCCACTTTCCAGGGCTCTGTCACTTTCCTGCTCTTGATTTTTGTGTTCAGTCCCTTCCTTACCATTCCCCACATATGGTACGCACAGTTGCAATGACTTGCATCTGTCCAGAAGTGTGACTTTCTTAGAGCTGATTCTCCTGTTCCTTTGTGCATGAGCCAAAAAAGGACTGTGTTTTACACAAGGCTGCCAGCACCCTGCTCCCAAGAGAGCATGTGTGGTCCCTCACATTCATCTGAATTCCCACTAACCCCAAAGATCAAGAATGTTTAGACTTCTTCCTGTCTCTGGTGGCCACCATTATCAAAATGACTTTGTCTGCCCAGAAAGTTAAAACTCACTGCTATTACACTTCCAGTTCTATCAATGATAAACTGTGGAAAACATCAGTGTCATATATTGTATTTAACATGAGAAGCTGTTTGACACAGTGTATCCTTGAAATGTTTATAGTGAGTAAGCAAAACTTTGAATTCATTTAATAAAACCTCCCTTTAACCTCAGAAATGGAGCCTGTACAATGAAGTTTTATCTCTCTCAATGATGTTCACTCATATTTGAAGGGCCAAGCACTACATAATAAATGTAGGCAAGGAGACTCTCTCTATTTTATTATATCCTTTCATAGAATTCCCGTAACATTGAGGTCAGTTGGTATTCCTGCCCTCTATGTTTCACTCCCAAGGGCTTCTGTCTCTAAGGAGAGTACTGGGGACAGGAAGAAGAAAGTAGAGTATATTGCAAACTGATTTTCCTTAGGAGGTGGTTTATTACCTGCTTAATTGCAATCCTTGTTGGCTATTCATGTTGTTTCTTTGAGAAAGAACTCTTATTTGATAGATCTTAACAATTCTCTTGTCTATGAGCATCTTGAAGCTTGTTTAAAACACAAAGCAGTACAGGAGACAATGGGATGTGATGTCTTTGTGACTTGGAGACTGTGAGAAGGAGAGCTGCTCAGCAGCTCTGGAGGAAACTACTAGTTTGTTATGAGGGGAGCCAAAATGGTTTTAAGAGAATGTGGCAAAGCGTAATTTTCTTAGTCGTATTTTCACCTTACTGATACATGTCATTATCCCTCCCTGAGCTTGTGCTAAAAGGGGAAGTGGGCCACTGGATGGCCAAAATTTCTACGACAAACATCCTTAAATGCAGCTGAAGTGATATTGATGGTAGTTGCTTCAGTGCTCCTTTAAGCCTGCATTCCAACCACAGGAAAAATAGCTTTAAATTAAATACTACTCAGACATTCGTAATTTTGATGTTTAGCAGTTCTCTATAATAATAGCTTAACAGAGCATGCCAAAGAACATTAAAAGACCTTAAAAAAGGTCCCTAATGTTCTCTAATAGGGAACATTAATGGACCTCTTCCTCTCACTTTATCCCAAGCCACCAGGAGAGGCAGCAGAGGAACACTTTAGCATGCTTTTGTATGGGGGCATTACATGAAGTGGGAATGATTCGCTTGCATTGAAGAAGTTCCAGATGGAAGTTGCAGGCTGAAAATTAGCATGAGAATATGCTGGAAAAGTATCTCCACATATTTGTCCTCTGTACAACCAGACATTCTTCCGTTGGCCACTGAACTGCATGGACTTTTGATTTGACTTGGTCCAGCCATTCCTAGTTCTTAACATGCACTACATGTGAAAAAAGAAATGGGTCATTGAATAAGACACACAGCCTTGTCTTAGGTGAAAATTTGCTCCTCAGTTTAAACAAATTAGCTTGTGCCTTCCTCAAATTTTTAACCAGATAGGAGATTTTTTAGTGGAATCTTCTATGTAACACATGTATGATTTCATTTGCTCCTTACAGGCCTCCTCTCAGGCCATAATTCTTGATTTCTCCTAATTAGTTGCTGTGGAAATGATTATGTCATAAACACAAACAATGGGAATATAAGGAGCAGATGAATTCTTAAGAAGCAAAGATTTGTTTTCCTGTAAATGATGAAAAAACCCCCCAAAAAGTAACAACACAAAGGAGAGGCATTGTAATACTTTCTGCATTGTCTTTCATCTCAGGATTTTACAGTACTTCTCAAGTATTAATACATTAAAGATTTTTGAAAAGCTGCTGCAGAAATGCTGTTGAAACCTTACATCTTGGTTGTCCTTGGTAACTCATGATCAAATCATTGTTGCAAACTGAGCCTTTGCTCTGAGAGCTGACCAGGTTCTTCCTAATGTACACATCATCACTAGTTATAGAGATTCTGTTGACCAAGTTATTTACACCTGTGCACTCCAATTTGCTTCAAGGCTCATTTTATCCCTCTGCCTTCAGATTCTTTCCCTTTGAGATTTGTAGGCAGTTCCAACACTTTAAATAGTGTTTCCTTACTGTTGCTGCATTATGTGAAAGACCAGTAAATAATTGTATCAAAGGAGTACAGGGTGGAATGGAATCTGCAGCTGTATCAATCTCAGCTATGTTCTGCATGACTGTTGGGTTAAATATCGATAAAAATATATATTTTTTGCCATTGAAGTCAGCACATGTGGCTGTGTTTCCTCTGGGGAATGAAATCCATCACTCTACTCAAGCTCACTGTATGGCGATGTTCTCTTTAAATGCTCAAAATGGGGCTTGTGTAGCGTGTAGGCCATATGAATTCACATGTGGATTTCACCAAGGGAGAAGCTTGTTGAATCAGAAGATGCATTTTTGCATAGTCACTTTTCAGAGTTGTGCTATATTTTTGGCATTCATAACACCTCTGTCATGTGAATATTTATAACTGGTGCCTTTTACAGATGGAAAATCCAAGGCACAGAGATATTATATGACTTGTCTAAAAGAGCACTGTTGGTTAACGGCAGAGTGAACACAGAGCTCAGGATTTCCGACTCTGTCTCCTAGACTCCACAAAACATTTCTAGAGCAATATTGAAGTGATGTAATGTGTAAACAGAATTGTTTCCAAACAAAAATATCTGTCAGGTTACATTAAATATCTGCAACAGCTCTTTAAACATGCAAGAACAGATTGATTTTAAATGTATGTAGTCTTTTCTTTAGTGATGAGAAAGAAGACATGCTTAAGTGTTAAAATATTTAGATGTTCCATTGATAAAAAAATTGTGGATATTATCCTGCTCTCAACTGTGGAATAGGGAATCTACATGGCTCTTAGGCTTCCAGCTAAAAGGTTTTTTGAAACTGAAGCTATAAGCGCAAGTTAGTAAGTAGGACATTCTTGTCAGCTGCCGGCATCTGTTATTGGAACTATACACTAGTACATTTCCAGCACTGCCTCACAATATGCCAATGGCAACTTTATAGAACTCAAACATGCGCAAGAAAAATATGTGGAGAAGGGCAAAATGCTTTTGCATCGTTTTTATATTATTCACACAACTGGAATGTGTGCAGCATAGTACAGAGTGTAACAAGAGCAAATGCTGAACCACATCAAGCTGTTCCCTTGTCGTGCATGTCATTTAAATATCAAATCTATAAGGGCGTTTGCTGTGTTCTTCACACACAGAAAGACCACAACTAAGTGACTGAAAAGTATCCCATGAGTTTTTAAAAATGTGGACAAACAACTCTCTTCTTTTTGATAATTGCAAATACATTGTTCCACTCTGTTGGTTCTGCAACATCTGGTGTTTTATAAAGCATTTTAAAATGTCATCTCCCTTCCCCATTTGCCCACACCCTTCCCACTGCACCTTAACCCCAGCATAACAAGAAACTTTAATTTGTAAGGAAATCTGTGGAAAATCTTGCAAAACAGAGTTAAGGAATTGTGTCTCTCTAGATTTGAGCTATTCCTTAAATTAACAAGGAAGCTGAGTCAGCTATATTAGTGTATAGAAAGATTTTCATGAGGAAGCGGAACAAGATTCTGGGCTAATTCAGAGGAAAGGTGTTCTTAAATGACTCTTGAAGAAGAGATTACTTAGAACGTTTTGCTTGGTAGTGTTAACTTGATAGTGGTGGCATTAAGTCTTCATAAAAAGATCACAAGGCAGTTTCTCAAGAATGAAAGACTGTAATCCCCCTCATCAGTCCTGGTATGTGTCCAGTGTTTGACTTGTAAATTGAGTGTAGTTGCTTCACAGTTAGCAAGTTAGTGAACTTCGTGCTTCAGGATGAGCTAACAGGTTAAGGAATCAAAGTGGATGAATGATAAGGCCATTACTGTGTGCCATTTGTCCATAATCAGTGTTTTAATATTTTTCATAGGCATTCTTGTCAGTCCATTGCAGCATACAGTGAATAGAATATTTTGAGAAGTAGGATGTAAATGCACAAATCTAATAATATAGAAATAATTGCAGAAAAATCACTAAGCAAGGCATCCTTGTAAATGTCATGAGTTGTGGGAGGTCACCTTGCCTAATTTTAGCTATCGGTTAGGCATATGGTCTCAGCAGGTTGTATAGCCCCCCTTTTCAGTGAAAAGGAGTGGGAACACCTCTAGATGGCAGTTCATCCCGCATGTCTAGGTGAGACTGGGTACTTACTTTCAATCTGACTAAATTTGGATGGGTTGAATCTCACCTTTATTACTCAGCACAGAGGAAGATGCTTTACAATCCCATGCATTTAAAGTAAGACTTATTTCCTTAGCTCTTGAAGTCCACTGAGGGGAAGATTTCTTCTGTATATAAATCATGGGGGTTGAAGAAGAGTACCGTGAACAGTTTGCTCAGTGAAGTTGCCTTTTTCATAAATGCACTGTAAATGTGTGTCAAATCCTAAAATAAAATATATCTAGCTACAGTCAGAAGGCTATGTTAAGTGATTTGTATTAGTTTCTTTTTACGTAGCTGATGAAAATTGGCAAAATTTTATTCATAGTGACAAAATGTCATCTTAAAGTATGTTTTTAAAAGGAGACTGACACACTGTACAGATGATTTCTGATCATGTTCTTGGTGATTAGGGTATTCAGTGTTCTTGTCCTCATGGCCACACTGGCACAGCACTTCTCCACCTACTGTAGATTAAAATTATTGAGTACTACGAGTACGCTACACAAAAATTTCTTAAGCATCTGAATAAAAGTGCAGTGTTTGAGAAATCTTATTCCAAGTTCTGTGTTGCCTTAGCTAGAATGTTCCTAGTAGCCAAGGAGATGCACTGGGACCTTGTATCATTAAACTTTTTCATGTCTGTTTTGCCAGAGCTTGTGACTGTCAGATAAGCAGGGATGCCTCTACCTGCTTTTTTCTCACTAAAGCAAGTAACAAGCAATGAAAGTACAATACAGTAGCACTGTTTTCAACATGGATTAGAAACAAGAACATCTGTTTTAAGCTCACAAATAAGCTTGTACCTGTGTGCTGTCATCTGCTCTCCTTTCTGTTACAGTTAATTCCTTAAGATTTTCCAGTTTGTGCTGCATTCAGACTTTCATTTTCCTAGCAACATATACTCTTTATAAACAGCACTTCTTGTTTAAATTAACAAAACAGAAATGAGAGAGATTGCTTTTACTCCCTGCAAATAAAATAAAGGGGCAAGTTTCAGACTGGAAAATGCATTTTTGCAAATAAAGGCATAGTAAAACTGTTCATGAGTATGTTTAGGCTGAAAGTTAGAGAGTGAGGTAGAACATTTCCATAGGGGTAGTGGACACAAGCATTCTGGCTACAACTGAGATTGATAGCTTTAAGAATGGGTTTATGGGAAAGTTATGGTCTTGAAGTACAAAGGCCCAGATACAGACACTAAGGTAGAAAAGAACATAGTGATTTTTTCTTCTGAGTAGTCTTGGTCTTCTAAATTCTTGGGTAAATCTCATGCTTTTTTTATAGTCTGTGGATATAAACTTTGCTAACTGCAGTCTTTAAGAACCTGACAGTTTCTACTCTTTAACCTTTATTCTTGTTTTTTGTGTTCTCTTCTTCACTGTGATGAGCCACTCAGATGATTGTGATACCAGCAGTGTACCATCAGTATTGTGAACTCAAATCCCATTACTGTGCAAACACTATTGCTGGAGCCCTAGAAGTTTAAGAAATAAAGGGAAATGGTGTTTCCCTTTCAACCATTAGCCATGTGACCTTTTGTTCTCACATGGTTTAGTCCCTCTTCTGTACAAGACTTCCACTTGAGACTTTTTTGGCTTTTGTCCATTTTATTTCATTTATTTCATGTATCATTATGAGAAGCACTGGTTTGAAGATACCCAGCTCTTGTCATAACAGAAGTATTTCGTATGCACCTGCAATTTGGTGTTTGTGTTCAGGGAATATTGCAGAGTGAATAAAAAAACTGAGATAATTTAGGGGGTTTTTGTTCCACCTGCTATAGAATTGTATTTTTGGAGGAAGGGCATTGAGGTGTTTTTTGTTTGCTTGGTTTTTTAGAGGTTTACTTTTTGGTGATTTTTTTTTTCCCAGCAACAATCTGAAGGTGTGTTTATGGTGTTAAGGAAAAGGTACATTGTAGGTTACAATGCTATAAGCAGAGAAGAAAGGAAAATCTGTAAGATAGATGACTACTAACATGATGTAAATACCCTATTTTTAAAAGCAAGGGGGAAAAGGTGTTCCATTTATAGTCTTCAAGCTGGAAGCTTCGTGTTTGTGATAGTACTGTGGCAATGTGCAAGTATTAATCACTTCCTGTTTGCTATTTGTAACAGCAACATCAAAAAACCCGTGCTCTCAAGAAGCTTTATATTCTTGTTGCTTTCAATCCTCTTTCTTCAGATGCACCTATTCAGATACACGGAATTCCTTAAGACCACGCTAGCCACCTTTGTTGTGTGTGTGCAAATAAAAGGACCTGTAACCTGCTTGTACATGACCCCTCAGAATCCCCCTGGTGCATGAAGCTGTTTGCCACTGTGCCCAGTTGTCCCACCACCCCTTCATCATATACTGGAGGCAAGAAAGGGGAGAGTGTCAGGGAGTGCTGCAGCTGTGCTCTGCTAGGTCTCAACCAGGTGCTCACGGAATTAGGGAGCTATAAATGGCTTCCTGATAGCATTCCCCAGCCTGCCTTGTCTGAATGAAACTGCACAGGAGAGTGTCTGGTCTGACAGCACTCAAAAAACAACAGATTTGGCATGGAAACTCTTCTTGCTGCTCATTGCAGTCAAATGGCTTTAGAATGAGAATGAGCTAATGCTTTAGCAACTGCAGTGAAATTAAGAGTTCAGTCTCATGTATCCATGTTAAGTGGAAAGACAAACAATTTGAGTTATGTTAACAATGCCTCCATAATGGAAAATGTTGATACTTACGCTGATGGGAATTTTCTCTAATTGATCTTCTGCATCAAGGAGCTGTTATTGGAAACTGATATTTCACACTTTCATACCATAGTGATTGTTACTTATTAAGTGCTTTTATATCATGATGCCTGGGAGTGAAGGGTTCCCAAATACATGTTAATGTTAATCCAACTTGTCAAGTAAGTTTTTTCATTATATGGTGTGACTGGAAAATGATCTGTTGTGAGCTTTGCTTTATAGTTTAATTCAAGGGAAATTTAAAAAGTAATTTCAATATTTATTTTTATTAGTTTTACCATTTCATTCAGAGATTCTGATTTTTTGGGGGAAGGGAGGGAGATTTTTTTGGGGGGGAGACTTGCTTGGCAAGTAGTCATGGTCTATTTTTGTTGAAAACTGAGTGTCAAGACAGGACTCAAGTTGCAGTAAAGTAGCTTATGGTACAAGGTAAACTGTATGTTTCCATGGAATGTATCCTGTGATGAAAGCTTCTTTCTTAAGTAGTCACTCTCTAAATAATGCATTCTTTCCAGACACTGTTGCTATTTTGTTCTTTGTTAGATAATTACAAACTTGCTCCTCAGAGAGGAAAAAAATAAAGGAAAGTAAGAAAAGAACAAAAAAAAAGCCATACACCTACAGGAAGGCTTTTAAAATGTAAGTCCTGCTTAATCTGGTTTAATCTTTGCATATATGAATTTGTGTGTGTTTTGAGAGATTGTTTTTCAAATTTGAAGCACCCTTCTGTATTTATTTCTCTGAAACTTTTTGCATCTCTTGTAGTATGAGAAAAAAACAATGCTGGAAGTGAATTTGTGTGTATAAGTTAAAGACTTTTTGAAATGCATGATTTTTTTGCCAACTGTGGTTCCTGGTTTTAACTGACAAGCTTTTACCACCCTCATAGAACAGTGCCCTAAAAAAACCTAACAAGTTTGCAAATGATGTTTGTGAATTCATTCCTGAGTTTGAGTATAATGCTTTATCTCCAAATGTGCAGTTACAGAACAATGTAATTTTTCATGTACCATCCTTATTGCACAAAAGAGTCATGAAACAGATAGAAAAAGGAAGGGAAGATTTAGGGAGAGGATGTGACTCAGGGATTCAGGTTCCTACCAGATCGATAGAGCAGCCCCAGAAGGAGAATGACATCCAGCTGCTGCAAATGGGCAGATGGAGAAGAGGCCTAGGATGAAGAAAAAGAGTGAGCAGAGGAATAAATGTTGTCAGAAGTGGAGGGCAGAGTTAGTCCTTTATGCATTTCAAAAAAAGGAGAGAAGCAGTTGGATTTGGGAATGAGTAAGATCCTAGTGGAGGCAAATGAGGATTCCTTCCCAGAGTGAGAGGATTGTTTGCTGGGCCTGATTTTTTTCATTTATTTTCAGTGAAACAAAGATGAAATCCTTTTTTTTTTTTGTGATATGAAGTGGTTTTCTGCAGTCAGATATGTTAATGCTGTTGCCCCAAATAAATTTTTTTTAATGAGTTTTAAAATACTTTTAAAATTCCTTCATTCTCTTTAAAGGTGAATTTCAAAATGGAAATGTAATTTGGAAGCATCCAGTCTGGAATTTGTCTAAGTGATAAGTGTTAGGTTTTGTGGGATTTTTTCAGTTGAATATTGCTGATTTCAACCTGAAATCATTTTCAGGTGGGCTGAAAACCAATACATTATTCACTGAAAGCTCTACCCCGCTGTATAAATCGTGAAATACCTTGGGTCTTTTTTCAGAAGGAAAAGTTGTGTGCATTGCATAATTGCTTTCAAATCCTGTAGATACTGTCTAATCCAAGTGGTCTTGAATCCAAGCTGCAGTTCTCTGCCCCTAATTGCACGCCAAATACCTGTGTCATTCGAGAGTTCAGATTGTTTGTTCATAGTCAAGAAAAGACTATGCTTTGACAAAGCTTGCACTGTGTCAAAGATCATGGATTTTTTGCTGTTTCCTTCTTCCAGAGTCAATTTTATTTGTTGTAAGTGCTGGGTTACATACCCTTTATTTGTTGTAAGTGCTGTTATAAGTAAGGTTCTTTGTAAAATGAGGCTCTTTAAAATGGAAACATTCCTAGTTATTTATGAAAAATGTCCAAATTTCTTTGGCTTGATCACAGTGAGAAAATAGAAATAATCCTTTTTTTTTCTGTTTGTTTTGCTTAAAATCATGAAAGAAAATGAGTCTTCTAAACAAACAAACAAAAAGCTTATTTTAGTGATAAACTACATGCTGCTGACTGAGTGCTAGTAGCATCCTTCTCTTTGCTTATAATTGTCCCTTGGCACATTCATCACTGTGTGCTGCTTAGAGGCCTGTCTGATAATCTTTAGCTGGTTTTAAATCACGGATTTCTCCATATGCCGGCCACATGTTACAGAAGATACTGAAAGTTCATGTGTGCGCACACACTCTCAAAGGCTTAAAACGTCCACAGGTGTCCTTAAAGGGCACATGCTGAGAGAAAATGTTGATAGGGTGTGGTACGGGAAGGAGTGTCAGAGCAAAACCAAGTTGTCAGATATTCATAATGGTTGTTCAAAGTTAGGAGAGAATTCTGATTTCTCTGTGGTACGTTTCTTCGCCAAGACCATGTTGTCATTCACAAGCAAATTGGAGCCACTTGGGAAAGAGTGTTTGTCACTAAGACCATTGCCTGTAGGAATTATGGGAGGATATTTGTGATAGTTGTTGGAGTAGGACAAGTTTTTGGTGACATAGCATTGTACTTGCATTAAGATTTTATGTCTACCTTGGACTTAATTCCTGCAATCTGAGAATGAAGAATCTGGTATGAGTGAATGCCAGTGCTACTGAACACAGCAAGTTCTTTCCTGGATTCTCCACTGAATATCTTTGCTATGTCACATCACTTCTGCAGATTGCCATGATATGAAACAGAGTAAAATTGGGTGGCAGTTGTATTACTTGTGTGCACATATTCATGGTGTACTCACATGCGCTGTGTACACTCTTACCAAATATTTCAAGATTTGCTTCCGGTTAAAATTGGAAGATGAATATAGAACCTGTTCTCCCTCTTCTGTGCTGGTGAAATAACTTATCCAAAATATAGGCTTTTACCTGAACATAAACTTTGTATTTCTTTTGAAACAGCCTTCAGGTAAAAGTAACAAATTCTTGTAGAAAATAAGAAACTTTGGTTCACATACTCACTCACTTACTAGTTAGCAGCATTAAAAAATTAAATTGAATTTACCTCAAGTAGACAAACAAATCTGTAGCTTTTCAGTGACTAGAACAAGAACTATGGGTAAGTTTCTTCTAAACAACCTTATCTCTGACTTAAAACAAGTTTTGTCTAGAAAATCTGACTCTGCAGAAGGGCTATGTTAGCATTTTGCAATTTTGTTGTCTGGCATTACTCAGGTAGTGAGGAAAATAAAAATCCTCACTGTGTTTACAGTAGATTTTTCACCAACTGAAATAAAAGAAATACTTGTCAGTCTATGTGATAGTTGTTCAGGTGTTTGGTATATCTTGCTCTTCTGTTGTCTCTGTAACACTCATTCAATGTGGCGATAGTGGGGAATGTGCATCTGCTGTCCATGTCCCAAGAACAAGAGATGTATGAAAGGTTCAGCAACACTCTCTTGTTCAAAGGGAACGCAAGGTGAATTTTGGATACAGGGTGATGTCACATCTTTGGAATAAGTTGTTACTTTGTTATGATTGACCTAAAGATTTAAACCACCTGTTAGTCATGCAGGTTTGTTGGGAATTTCTCTTTTTTTTTTTAAATTATTGATCAGAAATAGATCTGAATTTAAACAGGGGATTAATACATTTACTCATAATGAAGGAAAGAAGTCCACTGTTGCTGAAGTGAACACAGCTGTTATAAAATTATATGCTTTAAAATTTCTAACATCTTCTTAAAATTGAGGAAGAAGACTTTTCCCTTTCAACTTTTGTTGGTCCTCTTCTGTTTGTTGGGAATGGGTTTGATTCTTGTTACAGTAGGCTATAGTGACTCTGATCCAAGACTCCACTGATCATCAACAGCATTAAATGTGGTGAGAAGTGATTGCAGGACCAAGTTTTAGTGTTTTGTATAACTGACAAAGCAGCTATCTCTTTTTACAGCATCCCTATGACTTTATTATAGCTCTTAAGCACAGTCAGGACTCTCTGTGTGCACAGAATGAATGCATGACCTCACTCTAGGTATACGAAGTATGCTTGAGTGTTTGTAGTTTAGATGTGTAAAATTGTATCTGCTAAGGGATAACTGGGGGCAAACTGACCTATTTTGGCAAGGAAAGATTTATCAACACCGTCTTCACACTCAAGAAAAAGATGGGTTATATACTTACTGATGTATTATTTGCATTGTGCACTGTGGATGGCACAAAGAAATTATATTTGAAACTGATTTCATATATTCTTTCTGTGAAGAGAGTCCATATGTTGGTGGATGTTCATGGGTATTCATTAATATACTTAGTCATCAGGAATTATGTCATGATGATCTTTTATAAAATACATAAACCAGCTTGTTTAGGAAAAGAAAATCTTGGATGTCTGAAAGATTATAACTGGCAGGCAGAGAAATGACAGATCACCATAGGAAGTTCTTACTGATGGAAGTGGGCACAATGAACAGCGTTGGCATTGACTAAGTTTGTCATAAGCCATGTTGGGAACACTCGTTTTCCATGCCGTTGGCTATTCCTGACTGCTATCAAAGATTTTGGTCACATTCCAATGTTTTTTTTATAGTTAAAGGTCTCACAGTAGCAATAATTTCAAGTCTTCTGTGTATTAAACTGCAAAAAAACCCACATAAAAATAGTCTATCTTTCAAATCCAATAAAGTGGAAAAAATCAGAAATGTAGTTGTTGCCTCCACAGAAGCTGTTAGCATTTTTGGTAGTTAGAAAAGTGGCCAGTGTGAACAGACCGATTAGTATTTAAAATGCAGATTTACAGTGTCAGATGGTATCTCATTCTGAGCAATCTTGTCAACACATCAGGGAACAACGTATTCTGCCTGAAGTAATGTGTGTGTTGAAAATCATGCATTACCTCAGACCACACCCCTTTTTCTATTATTAACTTATGCACATCTAATTTTTAAGTAATTATATTAGCAAGTACTTTCTGGAATGGCAAAGGTATGAAGTCCTAGGAATCCTAGAGAGAAGGGTTTTGATAAGAGGCCAGATATCCTGAGCACCTTGTATGTGTTTGTGTGTATGTATCTCTGTGTATAGATATATATATATATATATATATATATATATATGAGAAGGAAAAGGATCTACATCTGAATTAGACTGTTGCATCAAAACACAAAATACTGCCAAATATTGCCAATGCAAGGCAACAATAGAGCAGGGCATAAGAGCTTAGCCTAACAGGAAAAACAAAAGTTTTCTCTGAATCTTGGGATGTTTTTCATCTATTTTTTTCAGGGAACTATGTGACAGCTCTGTTCAGTTCCTCACCCAGTGGAAAAGTCTTTTCATTTAGTCAGAAGTAAAAAGGAAAGGCCGTTAAAGAGATAGCCTGTCCTTAAAGTAGCCCTATACCGATATGGGCAGGGTTTGGATTTTTGACATCAGCTTTCTCGTTTGTCCTCTTGACAGATAAATCAAGTAAATAATGTTTATTAATTTGGCATGGAGTTTATAAAAATAATTAAGAATCTTCAAATGCTCCCAGGGATTCTTAAATTTTAACTTATCTTTTAAAATTTCTCATTATAAGATTGTCATGTAAACAGAATATTTTCTGTCTTTACTTGGCAACAGAAAGATTATTTTTAATAGGGAAGCATGGGGTCTTTAAAATAGAGGGGTCCAGTCCTTCGGTAGCCTTTTTCAGCCTCATGAATTGCTCATTTCACCAAACGAAATATGATCTATTTTTTTCATATGATAGAATTATTGACTTCTTTAACTGCTTTAAATCCTAACCTTAAGGGACCTGGGTAGAAACAGATATTTAAAAGATGTTTAACATAGATAAGCAAGTAAAAAATCCCCAGGCCCCAAGGTCAAAATTTTAGAGCCATGTTATTGAACAGTCTGTGTATTTCTGACATGATAGATGAGACAAAAATTCTTTGAAAAAAGCTGCCATGAACAAATCAGCATGAATAATAGTAATGTTAAAATGTGTTTTTTATATAGGATTTGTTTTATTCACATTTGGCAACCAGAGGGCAAAAAAAAAAAAAGCTATTTTTATTCCATGATGCTGAGACCAAAATTCAAGTTTTCTTTAAAACTCATTGTAAATGGGGTATTTGGTGGAGGCCATGAACTACTTTAATACATATTCCATCATTCTGGGCTGTATTTTTTTCTTGTTTTTATTCACTTTAGCATACTGAATGATTAAAAATCCAGCTACGACTAGCATAGGCTTCATTGTTGGAGCTGAAGCCTTAGATGTGCACTGAATGGCAAGTGGTGAACCCAGAAAACTTAATGCTGTGTAAAGGAAGAGAAGGGCCAGGGTAGTTGGATGAATACTTAATTCCTTATATCTGTTTTATGTCTCTAGTCAGCCTGGAAACACAAATTTCCTAGTGAAAGAATTACATGGTCTTTCCAAGAACTCTGCTTTCTTGCAAAAGAGAAGATTGGCTTCTATGAAAAGTGTCAGAAATGAAGGAAAAGTAGGAAATAAGAAAAAAGGTATTGTGTAGGAATCTCAGCAGAAGAACTGCTTTTAAAAAATAACATTCTTACTGGCACAATCTCCTGGCCTATGATAAAGATTAAATCCTCAAATGACAGAACACTTCATTCCCTCATGTTAGAAAAAGGGCACTGTCTAGAAAAGACTCTCGGTTGCCCAAAGCAGTAATTACTAGCACTCTGGAATGAGTTAAGAAGTTCTTTCTTTCTCTTCGATAAATTCTCTGACAAGAATTTAGTATCCTTCACTAAAATCTTACATGACATGCCTGTGGAACTGTAAGAAAAAAACAAATCTAACCCTTCCCCAAATAAATAAGCCTTTACAATTTTTGGATTAAATTTTCAGATACTGTCAGTTTTCTTCCATCTGTCATTTATTGTATCCATAGCTTTCCATATTTAAAAAATAGTCACTATAATTTACCACTTAACAGTAATAGTTGCTTATGTCAGCAATCAAAATTTTTCCAACAAGAGAAGGAAATTAATATTTTGCTTTATGTTTTCAAGAATTAATACATATGGTCACCATATTAAATGACAGTTCCAGAGTTTAATATTTTATTTAAATGTTTAATGAATAACTTTGTACTTCTGCTCATTTGGGATAGCTGTGGAAAAAGAAAAGAAACATTTTATTTGATCCATTTGTGTTGAGGGATGGAAAGGCAAAAGCACCATAGCTTGGCATGGAAACCCATCTGGTTAATACAGTTGAATAATTCCCTTTTGGCCATCATTCTAATTATTGTTTTAAAACATATTCTATTTCTTTTTCCAGTCTAGCCTCTTGTACATACACAAAGATATAAGTAAGAAATTGAAAGATTCCACTTAGGAAGAATTTGACCTCTTTCTACCAGTTTCTTTAGTCCTGGAGTTTAATATGGATTTTTCACACAGAAATATAGAAGTTTATTTGTTAATGTGTCTCCCTTCATTCTTCATTGTCTCTCTTCCTTGATCACATTTTTCGTAACTCTTTTCCTTACGTTACCAAAGTATTTTTATTAATGCAGCACACTTTTTATATGTGTTATAATGGAGCAGGCTATGAGCATTTGTCCTTGTTGAGAGGAGACCCGCATTGCTTTGACAAAAATGTCTCTTGTGTGCAGGAGTTTATGTTCAAATTTAAGCTTTATTTTTTTTCTAATTTATTCAGTACTTGACAATTACCATGTCAGAATTGTACTCTATACAAAAACATATGGCCATCCGTAGCAGAAGACATGGATCCAACGAGGTGAAGTTATAAATGATGCAGCTTTGTGAATCTCAATCTAGCTATCATTTTTTTTCCTGTTACAGTTTTCCCAGCAATGCCATTATGGATGGAAATGAACATGTAAATTATGTAGATTATGCAAATATAAATGATTGTCAGAATAATAATTTAATATCTTTTAGAAGAGTTCCAAGCATAAACAGACACAATCTTTTATGTCTGCACTATATTATAGGTCCCGTTTTAACTGGAACGCTGAAGCTGGTCCTTTTGATTCTCAGTTTTGTCAGTCAATCAAACCTTTTTACCTTAATTAATGTTTTGGGGATTAAAAATTATGTTTTAAATAAGGCAGAAGGGGAGTTTGAATCTGGATCTTTTGACATTACAACTTCATTATCAACACATAAAAATGTGCTTTACAACAGCCACCTCTCTGAGACAACACAAAGAGAAGCATATATTTTCTTTTTTTTTTCATGATAAAGCTCAAATTTCAGTCAGACTGGGATCACAATATAGTTTTGACAAAAATACACAAAAGATTTTGTATTCATTATAGTACAGAATAAAAGAATATAATGAAACCTCAAAATTTGCCATGAAATGGAGCTGTTGTCTTCACCGTTGTTACTTCTGATCCTTCTAATCAGTTTTTCCCATTGGCTTCAGGATAATATGGTAAAGGTCTATCATCAGTAGATTCATTCCATCCTCTTGACTTACATACCATATTACAGCATGAACAATATTTTGACTGTTCTTGGCTTTTATCTTTGGTGGTGGTAGACTTGCTCCCCCTTCAAAAATATTTGTATTAAAATACTGATGCCTTTAACTCTTGTGAACTTTGGTTGTATCCAGTATAAATAGAGTATTAAATGAAAACCTTCCATTTTTAGGTAAGTTCAGCCATGTTATTTTTTTGAGGCACGTGTCTTACACAACAGTTATGGTCTAAGAAAAGCTGGTAGCTCTCTGCTTTTTCCTAATTAACGGATATGAGATCAGAGTTGAGGCCTAGGCAGACTGATGGCTTAATGTATTCAGGTTCTAAGAAATAAGATATTTTCACTTTGCCCAGATATCCATGTATAAAATCCTCCTTACTTATATGAAGGGTTAATGAAGATCGGGTTTCAGCAGGAAGAAGGAAGCCTTTCCATATAACACGAACAAGATTTTCTTTTGATACAAATGTGTTTAATCACCCAACACACAACAAGTATAATCACTCTAATGGTGTTCAGCCAAATGTAACATCACAAACACTGAAGGGCTTGAGTTACACATTCTTTCAGAAAGGATAAAACCATTTTTTTTGCTAACTTTACAATTGAAAATTGTTAGTGTCTGTGTTTAGGTGCCAACGAGTGCACTTGGGCGCCTCTTGTCTGATCAAGACTGTCGCCTTCTGTGTCCTTCAGGAAAAGAGAACCGCCAAGCACCACAAAAGGTGACATTTGAGCAGTCAAAATGCTGAGCTGAGTCCATTAATCTCTTATTAATCACTCTGACATTTTAAAGGATGATTTTCTTGAGCAGGGGGAAAAGAAAAATTCTCCCAATAGCTTACTAGATATTGTGAGGATTGGAAACAGGATGGGTAGTCAGAGGCCATTGATATATTGAATTTTCTGTTACCAAGGAACACAATAAACAAGTGTGTTTCATCCTGGGAACGTCTACCTGGAGATGAGTTCTTAAGACCCAGTCATTCACTACGCCCTTTGGCTTCTTTGGATTGGGATCAAGCTCCCAAGATAATTCCAAATTTTGGACAGCTATCTGAACCATATTTCCCTATCTCTTTTTAGTACCTGTACTTTTTCTCATTGCTAAGCTTTTTTTAATATGTCTGGGCAGATTGGTTAGCTGTTTGCTCCTGCATTTCACATCAGCTTAAAGTTTATCAACAAAAACTGTTTATTGCTTGAATCTGTTGTGGTAACCAGCCATTATTACTGTTTGACAATATTTTCTCATCATACTTACATTCACTTGCATTCACACCTGCACAGAATACATTCAGGTACGCTTTCAGAAGTGATCATGATAGAGTGTCCCTGTGGGAGGAAGGCAGTACTGTCTTAACTGTCATCACATTTGTTCCTCAGGTACATTTATTTGTTGGCTTTTGGGTTTGGCATAGGAACAGGACCCTGCCCTTACTGATCAGGAATCACATAAAAGTTCTTTGCATCAATGCTTGAGAAGTAAATACATTAGTTCTGCCACAATTTTTTTTCTCTAGCTGACTTTTGAAAATTCTGTTTTTCCTAGTCACAGTCATAATCACGTAAAAAGCTCCTCTTTTTTTCCCTCTTGTCTGTCACTACACAGCACCCTAAAAAAGGGTGTTTTACCACTTACCACTCTGCTGATAACAAATTGTATGGGGCCTAGGACAGAATTTAGACATGGACACTGATGGATATAATCATTACAGACATCTCTGTAAATGTTTTCTGTGACTCTAATGGCTGTAAGGCAATCTTTTTTAGAGGCAACTGAAGGATTATTTGATTAATTTTTAAATTATTATTATTACTATTTTATTTTCTGTAAGTCTTGAGCATTTACTTTTAGTTCTAGCAACTATTGGAGAGATCCATAAATTGCTGATTTTAACAATATGATGATTTAAAGCCCTTTCTTTCCTTCCTTTGCAGTTCCAGAGAACTACAAATAGTATCACATGTAAGATTACCTTTCTACCAGCCCTCAGGATTCATGCAGCTCTGCTGTATTCATGATGTCTGCATCATTAGATATAAATATATATAATCTATAGGATAAGTTCTCCAGTAATTCCCAAATTCCCATACAAGTTCATCCAGCCCTGACAGCATTGCAGCTCCTCCTGTCAGGTTTTGTTCTCAGGAGGTGTTTCCAGATGTTACAAAATTCCAATATAAATTCTTTATGTGTAGAAGTCATCTTTATAAAAAAAAAAACAAAACAACAAACCAACAAACAAACAAACAAAAACCCCAAAAAACCAACTTAAATATTTTCTCTAGCAGAGCAAAGAAAGTTTACATCTTGTCTGAGTCTACCTGATGTGTTTTGGAGTGTTCTCACAATAGACAGGTGTATGTAATGTTAAAGAAAATTCAACCACAAAAAGTCCTAATGTTAATGTTTATGTTATTCATTAATTTTTCTTTCCAGTATCTTCTGGAAATAAAACACATTGCCATTAAAACCAAAGTGACTTGCTTAACATTTCAAATTCAAACAATATAAAGTCTACATAGACTCTGTAATGTTAGGGGGTTTTATCTCCAGTAATTTTGAATATTGTTATTGCTTTATTTCTAAGTATCATATATCATATTAACAACTCTAAATATTTTGCCTTTTAACTTTCATCAACAACTGTTCCAAACTGGTGAGTTGAAGTTCATATTGTGTAGCTCAGAGATTGCATATCTGTTGCCCATATTCCTTAGTTTTGTGATTTGTATTTGAAAAGGACAAACTATTCCTCGCTCTGATTATTGTATCTTCATGGTCATCCAGTCTCAAAGAAATTTAGTTTAGAAATGAGCATTTAAATTTCCTGCAAATAACTGGTGAAGGAATTTTACAAATCTAGACATAATTAAGAGTTTTAAAAATTCTCAGGTTTATTCAAAAGTCAGCTGAAAAATACATGGTATTATCTTCCTTGGAAATAGCTGTGTGATTTTTTTCTAAACTAAATATTAAACACAGAGTAAAGAAATGCATGTAAATGAGTGGATCAAAACTGAAATGGAATTTTACAATTCAGTAGTAAAAACTGTTCTACTATACTATTGATAAAGATCCTGTGTTCTCTTTTAGAGTTTTTTTTCTTCCCCTCCATGGATTCTTTGCACTACAGATTAGTACCTGTGGTATCTAAACATCATTGTCATCATCATCATTATTATTATTATTATAATTAGTCAGAACAAAATTTGTATGACTGTGGTTTTTTATGTATATACGTACATATATATATGTAATAGATGTACATTCTTGTAAAGAAAGTGCTGAAGCAACTCAGGCCATAAAATGCCTTGAATATAAAACTGCAACCTAAACATGATTTGAAATGAAATGGAGTCTACTGTAGCAGCTGTGATTCTAGGGAATATGCCATGTTCTACATCAGTCAGGATTCTTGAGTCTCTGAAATATCCATGTCTGGATAGATTGTCTTGCAGCTGGTTGAGTGAGGAGTTAAAGGGCCATTACATTGTTAGTTATTATGGAGCAGTCTTGTACCTTGTCCAGGCTGACAGAAGATTTATGGTGATTCTGGTCAAAACAGAGATGAGTTTAACAATGTATACTGTTCCAGTACTCACTGACTAACCATTGACATGCATAGCAGTGGTAAAGTGGCTACAGGCCCCTGAATCTTTTTTCTCTGTCTTTCTTTCAGTGTAGTTGGCTGTTGCTCATGCTGGTCTGTTGTGGCAGTGGTTGTATGAGTGATGTGGGGGTTACTGATAAAGTTCTTTACTGTCTACATATTGCTGGGACTTGATTTAGCACTGTTTCAGCTTGTTGTTCTATGTAGATACTGAAAATAAACTGAGGGGAAATTAATAGTTTTGAATCCCCACAAATAGCGTTGTTATTAAGAGTATTTTTTAGGTTATGCAAAGGACTGCCACCAAAGTCCTTGTTTGTGCTAGATGCTGGATAAACAAAGAGGTGTCAATCATCAGTAGCCAAGGAGCTAGCAATCCAAATAAAGCAGGGGTAGGGTGGGGTAGAGGTATGAGACAAAAGCTGTGTGAACAATGTGATATTTGGGATAAATGTCATTTCCACAGCTCTTGGCTTCTGTGACTGCCCACACAGTTTGAGTAGTCCATTGGTGGAGGTAGTTTCCTGTCTCTACTTACTGGGCGTACCTCTTCAGGAAGGACTCATAATTTCAGAGCTCTACTCTCACTGCAGAAGTCCAAGATGATGGGAACGGATATAAGTCCTTTGCCCACTGATGGGTGGAGAATATTCATCAGTCTCCTAGGTGGTGTCAGTTGTGTGTCCTGGCTTGACTCCAGACTGTGCTGTGCCTAAAAGGTTAATTTCTACCAGATGAGAATGTCCTTGGCCTTTGACTAGCTTCTCCGTGGACTTGCTCGTGGGAAATTTGATACTGGGCGGTAGTTGGCTAGAATCAACTTATCCAGGGTGGGTTTCCTTTCTGTGGATAAACAGAGCATGTGTATATCCAGGAATAGGAGTTTGGCATCTTCTGCCAGTGTTCAATTAACTTAGGGTGATCAAAGGTGATTTTTTTTCATTACAGAGGTTCCGTACTCTACATAGGCAATATTTGTATTTTCCAGCCTATCAGTAACTATCTTCGAATCGAAGCATATCTTCGGCTGCAGTATTTCAGCTGACTTACCTAGTTGACTGTTTATATGAATTCATTTTTCTATCAAGAAGTGTGGGTTAAAGTACTGTGCAATCTATGTCTGCACCCTGCTTTGATCCTGCAATATCTGTGTATGATGAATTTAAGTTCATGAATGCTGGTACTTCTACTGCAGTTGTATCTCTTTCAGTGTCAGTGAAATCTCTTTTGTCTTCACTCATTCTCTTGTTGTAGAAGAATCTTTAGTTTTGTTTAGCAAGTATATTTGACAGTATTTGCAGCTAAAATGCAGGTTCTGATTGGTTTTTTGTAACTGTTAGGGATGAGAATACCTGATCGCTGCTTCAGCCTGTATTGCTGACAACTGTACTTGCAGAATTGACTTAGTGTTAAGGATGTTGTTTAGTTTATGTTTATGCTTGATTCGTGTACATACTAATACCAAGAATTATGGAATTTTGGCTCTAAAAATGAGTTTCACTTAACTGTGATGAACAATGAGTCTTGAACTTAATCTAAGTTTTCAGCACTAGCTTTCTCTAAACAATGGAACCGTTGAAACAGTTTTCATTGTAAACACAGGAAGCTGTACTGAAGGGACCACTACTGTACTAGTGCAGTAATCTTGCTCTCACATCTTATATGTGTCAAAGCAAATTGAGCTGCTAAAAGTTGTGGCCTTTTATAGGCTTGCAACTTTTAGCTTCTTATAGCTTCTTGTACTAGTGGTGCTTTACATCTGGTAATCCCCGTTGTGAAAGATGATGATTATCTAGTATAAAGTTAACACTTCACTAGTCCTGCTGTGCTATACCAATCCTTTATAGGGAGGTTTGGTAACATGAAGAGTTGATAATTCAAGGCAGAGAATTTATGTCTAGTGTTATCTATATTTTTATGGCCACAGATGTTTTAGTTGATAGCACCATTAGTTATGATGACAAAATCATGATATTTCTGTGCTACTATTATTGCGCTATTGAATAACCTATTTAAGGGTAAATCAAAGAAACCATATTAATTTTTTCCAGCATTATAGAAGATTATCATATCACCCTGTGAAAAAGACTCACCATACATTAAAATTGTACTTTAAATGCTGTTATCATATTTGACAACTGAAAGGACCAAGATTCAAATAATGTTTTTTCATTACCCTGAGACTGGAATTCTGAATCGTTTTTCCAAAAGGTTAGATTTGAGGTCAGTACCTGAGTTATGTTCCCATATGTGCTTTCTATTTGCTTTCAGTGGACATTTGCTTGAATAAGAAGTAAAAGCTGTGAACAGAGCTTGGTGAATATTGTCCACCACAACTCCATAGAAAATGTCTTATTTCTTTCTGAGATTTGAATCTTCTAATTGCTTGTTCTAGCACATGCTGCTAGGAGTCTTTCTTGTTTGCTTTCTCATATACATGCTTTAAGGAATGGATTACTGTTGGAGTGTAAATTTCTGATTTACCAAAACAGCAATTCTTATGTCCATCCTTCAAAAAGGATCCAAGTTTGAAGGATTCATACTTTTGCTTGCTTCCACTTTAATGTTCATTATTATAACACTCCCTGTTTGACATACTTTACATTATTTTAATCTTCACACTTGTGATAGTTTCATTGTAAAAAAGATGTTCCTAATGTCCCCCAAACATTTTTCAAACATTACCACCATAATGACAAACAAAACAAAACAACCTTTAAGCATTTTTTTGGTGCAGACACAGCCGTTCTGCCTATTACTTTTATTTCAGCCTCTAGGCAAATGTCGGCTTTAAAATCTGTCATAGTCTGATTGATCACTTTCCAGGAAAACAGGATTCAAGTAGTTTTTAAAGTAGATTCATAATGGATTAACCAGAGTTGCCACATAAAGAAGAAAGGTTTTATTCCTTTTTAATGTCAGAGGAGCTGATACGCTCTGTTTAGCAGCAAAACCTCCTGAATAGCTCAAGCATTCCCTAACTACACAATCACAAAAACTAGATGTAAAACAGGAAGAACAATTTCAGACCAAGATGTAGTAATCCTTTGTTCTACACTGCTTAATTAATACAAGTGAAATATTTTTAAAAACTAGGTCTCAGTAGACTTATCCGAAGTACAATCCTCTAGAAATGCAGCACGTAATATTAAGTAAAAATGAAGGTGAAAACCTGACTTCATTGAAGTCAGTGGAGATTTCACTGTTGACTTCCAGGGTCCAGAATTTTGCACAGTTTTAGAAGTGTAATTTTTTGAGGTTACAGTTTTACCGAAGCAGGATTGATTCAATAGTTGGCAAGAAGATACCCTGAGTTGGTGTTGAGGATTTTTGTTTAACATCTAGAAAATATAAATCTTTTCTGTCCTAAAAATAGTGTTGAAGACGATCAGTTTAGATGATCTTGGTATTTATTTAATGTTTTTCCCTTAAAAAATGGCTGAGCTTGGTTACTTCAGAACCATATGCTGTGAGTCCTATATATGTTTATGTTTTCCTCTATAATTGCATCCTGCTAAGTTATATCATAAATGTAAAGGAATTAACATTCTCAATAAATAAAAATAATGCTTTGAAAAAAGAAAGAAATGAAAGTATGATAATGTATATTACTCTTGTTAAAAATACTAAGAAAATGCTAAGGAACTGCTTTCTGGAAAAGGGTCCCCTTTATGGCACCTCATTTTGGATATCTCAGCTCTATAAGTAATATTTGAAATTGTTCTCCAGTAACTTTTAACAAAACACTGAACTAACTCAGTTTGCAAAGAATCACTCAAACCTTGCAGTTAACTTACAGAAAATTGTATTTTCTAGTAATATCTACCAGTATTCCCATTGTACATTAAAGGGAAAGAGAGCTAATATTTTCTTTTAAGCCCCATGTATTTAGCCATTCTTCAAATAATTTAGAGTCCAAGATGCAGTGAGTGCTTAGTAAAAGGGCCCTGTTTACGTATAACGTGATGTAGCAGCCAAATAAATGAGACAAACTTTTTCAGTGAGACTTGCTTCCAGAAGGAGTAAAGCCCATCTCGAGGACAACATTATTTTCAGGAACCTAGCATCTCTGCTGTGACAGCTTACTGTACCAGTTTCTTAGTATGGCCTGTTTTCCTGAAGTTCATTGACATTGTTGGTAATTAATTGGAGACCAGTGCTTTTGCCAGATATGAGGTAGACACTTTCTGCTCCTTCACCTCAGCCTTATATTATAACCACATTTTATTAGCAGCTCCTCTTTTCTATTCAAAGTGGGATAACTCCTCTTCTTATTCTATGTAAGTCTGCAACGTAAGAGTAAATTATTCCGCAAGTAATTCAACAGGTTGTGTGGAGATACATGCTGTCATCAGCTGAGGTAGGAATGATTCTATCACTGCTTCAGTGATAACCTAGTGTCAGATAACTGTGCTGTAGGTTGACTTCCAGAAAAAAAAAAATCATTGATGTAGACAGATTTTGAAGATATTATCATATTCTTTTGCCAGGTTCCTGTGCTCTGCAATTTAGGAGTTGTATTTAGCCTTTAAAGAAAATACAGTATAAATAAATGATGTAGAGTCAGATAATGACAACAGTTTATTGAAGCTGTATATGCTTTTGCAATATTACGATGCAGCAATTTTCATATTTTGCCATGCTGCATTGCCCTTTATATATCACTTACACTAATGTAGACAGTTGTAATTCCTTTTCTTTAGAACAAATGTGAAAACAGAGCAGATGAATGACACCCTATTTGTTCTTACCATTGTTGGATAGACATCATTATAATCTTTAAAGTCATGATGTGGTTCAAAAAGTCAAAGAAAAAAAAAAAGAGGTTTTGACAATAGTTACATCTGATAATCTGAACACTTTTATGTCTGCCACAAGTTTGGATTCCTATGCCTTTACAGTTTGACTTCATTTTCTGTTTCATGAAGGAAATTATTTCAGTTGTGGATTTGCTGTTTCAACTTTTTGCTCAGTGAGTTCATTATATAAAATAGAAAACTTCTGTATGTTTAAGGTTTGTCATAAGAATGAAAACCTTGTGGTGTTCTGGAGATTTGCAGTTGTGCACAAATTAAAATATGTTTCTCAACCTTTTCTGGTACTAAATGAAACCATGAATTTTTTTGTGAGTGTGCTGTAAGGATTGTTTCTGAAAACTTGTTTTATAGGGACCCATAGTATCATCTGCCTGTTCAAAAGGTAAAATCAAAAAGCTTATTCACAGTATTTTCCATGATCTGTTTCCCAGCCTTCGGTTTATGAAGAGAATTTCCTTTAAAAAATACTTTTCTGTCTTGCAGTTCAATTTCCTGTAGTACTGGTCATGTTGAGAATCACAAGCAAAGTATTCTCTGAAAGTTTGTGGATCGTGATATGCAACCTAAGCTGGGAGGGGTAGAGGAAAAGGAGGGAGGGTGAAGGTTCCTTCCGTTCTTAAAAGTAATTGTCCTGATGTGATGGAAATTGCAGTCACCTGCCTAGTAGTGGAAAATCTTGAGCTATAAGGAAATCCACAGCAGCATCACTTCATTATAGATCCTAGCAACCTCATGCTGGACAGCAGCTTTGATGGGACTGATAAAGGCAGGGTTATTGAAACAACAGACGTGCCTGGGGGACCATAGTTACAAACTTTAGACAGCTTCTTGGTAAAGCTACTGCATAAAAACTGTATATTCTTTCAAATTGTACTTGGAGCAGAATTTTGGGACTTAGGAACAGGTAGCTGCAAATTTTTTCAGAGATGTCAAATGAGTTATTCTAGTGCTGTGTGAGTAGAAATGAGATCAGATTTGAACCCTATGTTTTATTAAATTTTTATTTCCAATTTACCAAGAAAATTTTTGTTAATCACTGCTGTTCTTGTGGTTACCATGGCTGAATATCTAAAGCAACTGGTCTTCATTACTCAGCACATTTCAAACTGAGCCATTAACTTTCCTCCAGCTTAATTGCCCATTTTTATAATTACTTGCCTTATAGTGCTGCAGTTCTACAGTTATTTTTGTATGTTTTATCTGGGTCTCCTACATTCTTTTCCCTAAAATTGTATACAATATGCTGCAAATACAGTCTTTTGGTTTTTAAATGTAAAGAGGAATTCTTCTTACCACATAAACTTTCAAAATACCAGACAAGCAAAGATGATGGGTGTTTCTTTTTACCAATATCAGTGCATCTCTCTCCTTTGTTCTCCTAATTATTTCTTAGAAACATCTGGTAACTTTCTGCCTAACTGTCAAATTTCTATTTCTGTTTTATTAGCTGAACACCTGCATGCCAGCTGAGTATGTACAGACATTCCTGAATATCAGAAGTGTTATTGCCTGCCTGACTTGTAACAAACTTGCAGTGTGATAGCACAGTAAGATTATCATTACTCCCATGTTATTAATTTACAGATTAAAAAAAAGAATCTCATAAATCCTACTACTTAAGGAACTAGCTTATTAAATCATTAGTTTATTAAATCCCTGATACTTTAGTGCACTGCAAGTAAAATATGGTATTTACATTGATAAGTACAGCGTGTTCCTGCTTATCTTCTTTATTCTCTTAATATCACTTTGTGAAAAGCTATTCTGGCTGTTTTTCTAGATGATTAGTTAGCCCAGGATAAGCTTAAGTCAAAAGCTGTATTTTGGCAATTTTAAGCGAGCTGAAAAATCTAGATAGAAATAGAAGACTTAGTTTAAAACCATGTCAGGCCAATGGCTTAAGCTTTAGCCACTATGTGAACTAAAATCTACAAAGAGGATGATCAAATAACACTTTTATCAGGTTATGTACCATTTAAAAAATAATAGCCATAACACCAGAAAGAACTTTGTACTAAAATATTCATAAACCAATTTAAAAAGAGGTAGTTATTAAAAAAATACTAAAAAAGGCCTTGTGTGCTCATGAGATTTTGTGTTCTAGCTATATCGGTTGAGCTAATAAAAGATATTGCCTCTCTTTCCGATTCCTGCTGCCTGCAGTAATTACCGTTTCCATGTTTTACATTGTTATTCTAAGAGCACCTACTAATCGAAGGCAGTGGTTCTGCCTTTGAATCTCACTAGAATAATAGAAATCTCTTTTGTTCCAGTCCCCTGATTTGTCAATTGGGATTGATAGCATTTCCAATTGAGCTTTACCTGGCTGACTGTTTCATGTGTGTGCTCAGTGAAAATTTTTTATCATGCCACAGTCCTTCTATTTGACAGCAATCATCTAAGCTACTGCCTCCTCTCTCTGTTAGCTCTACCTTACATACCTCATTCTGCATCTCTTGTGTCTGGTTGCCTTTCTGCAAGACTCACAACCCATTCCCACAGTCCTCTGACTATTTTCATTTTTAATCACCTGTTGGTGATTAATCCGAACTGGGTTATTTATGGATGCCAATTCTGGCAGTCCCCTCTTGGCTGTCTTTGCTAATTCTGGTCTGAAATCTGAGTTCTGATTGTCAGTGAGGGAAGGGTTTCTCTCCCTTGATATCATCTGAAGTCACCCAGCTAGAAGCTCTCTAGTGCCTTATTTGTCTTTTGTGTTTAATAATTTCCCTTTTGTGTCTTTTCTTTGTCTTACTTTCTCCCGCATTATTTGTCATCTTAGATTGCATGAATAGGGATGTTACAGAGTACAGCAAAACTCATTGGGCAGAAGCAGCCTAAGTGAGATGGGACATGGTCAAGTCATGGGTGATGACGTAGGGTTTTTAAAGGGAGAATGTAGACCAAACAGCAAGAGAAGAGCTGCTGAATATCAATCATTACCCTGCAAATGAAATCATAGGAGATTCAAATGAGACTGGAAAACTTCAGCATGAACAGCTCTGTAAGAAATAGGTGAGCCAAAGTAAGAGAATGGCCTTGATGGCTGACCAGATTTTTAATGCTTCTCATTCTTCTGATTCCAAGACAGAGTGATGAAGAGGAAGGTGATAAGCCAGAAGGGCTGTTTTGTGTAGGGAATGAATGATAGAAAATACAGAACACTCAGCTGCTCAGAGTAATCAGAAACTCACATTGGAAAAATCTTATACAGCAGAGGGTTAAGTCTGAGACTATAATTCTTAGAAAACATGTTAGAATTCATATGAAAAAGCTTTAAGGACTTCATTTTAATTGACCTTGGATAAACACCAGGTCATGGCCTTTTAGGGAATTAGAACCAGAGTGTTCATCAGGGAACAATACAAGTTTAGAAGGTCAAGAACTGATTCCTGACCATAAGTGCAAATGTCCTCATGCGTGTTTAATATGAACCGGGAAATACTTTGCAACATTTCGGTCTGGAAGAAATTGGAGCAGAAGCTTTAATATGTATTTTTTATATCAAATATGATATTTTGAATATGCGGTTTAGCACCTTTTAAAGTCATGAGAAAAAGTATAAAGTGCCAGACATAGCTATAACCACATGCTTTTCGTAATAATGAGATCAATAAAGAGCTGAGGCAAAGCCCTTCCTGATGTGTTGTTGAAAATTTAATTGTGAAGACATCGGTTCTAACTAACTTGTTTTACCAAAACAGGAAAGGGGAGTGGGTGCAAAGAGTTTCCCACGTTAAATTTAGGAACAGTCAAAATAAAACAAATGCTAAAATTATCCAATTTACTCCAGGCTTTGTGAGGAAGAATGGGCAAGTAATTGTCAATTATGGAGTGGGATTGGAATGCAGGTTGTAGAGGGATAATTAATTGAGAGATATTTCATTTTGATTAGCGTGGCTTGAAAAATTGCCATCTGAAGTGGTTTCAGGCCTGCAGGGCGGTCTGCTGATGATGGGCAAGGGACTGGCATGCAGCACTTTAATGGGCTTATGAGGGGATTAGAATCTATTACTGAAAATAAAATAAAGGATTGAGGAGAAAGAAAGTATAGGTTTATCAAGAGTTAGGTCTCTCTACTGGGAAACCTGGGATTGTTCCCAATTTTTGTCATGTGGTTCCTGTGTGGCCTCTGGCATGGATTTGAGGGCTGGATTGCACTACGTTACAGGGACCTTCTTGAAGGGTATAAAGCAGCTCCCCTACCAGGATGATTATTTCAGTGTTCCGTTCATCACTGGTCCAGGTTGGCCATCGGAGGAAAGGGGTAGACAAGAGCATTAGTGGGTTTGTTGTTGGTACTTCTCTTTCAATTTCAGTAGGTGGAGTTGAGCTGGGAAGTGGTCAGGCTCATCTTTGCTGAGTTTTTCCATCCTGCATGCTGACCCCCACCTGAGTTAAAGGGCTGCCAGGAGGAGCTGTGATTCATCAAGTGCTACAGCTTTTTTTTGGGTTTTCTGTAAAGCAGCACACATGGCAGCGCATTCTTCTGTTTCATATCCCTTCCTTTCACTGTCTCTTCATAACCCAGTAGAATATTTGGAAAAGGTAATACTTAACGTCATCTGAGGCTTGTTTATCTAGTGCAAAAAATATTGAGATCTTCGGGAAAGAAAGACAAAGTACGGTTATTAATTTGCTTAAAATAAACAATTACTAATTTGGCAGAGAGAGCTATTTTCATCTGTTTTCGTTTTGGTAGATAAATGAATTTGGGAACTGAGGCTTTGAGGAGAGGATATACCCTCTTTTCCCTATGTTCTCCCAGTGGAGACTTCAGGATGACTTAGACCAGGGCTCCAAAATGGAAAATGTGGTTGCTGTGAAGAGGCATCATTGGCGCAGTATGTGGAAGCCGACTGCCTACCTTCCTGCACGAACCATTTTACCACAAACAGATTCTTGTTCTGACACACAGCTTTCAGCAAAATCAGCTAACAACTGTTAGCCAGACATGAATGTCTTTGGCATTCAACAAATTACTTGCACATCAGACAGTGCTGATTACAACCGGAAAACAGTATAAATATCACATTTTATATTACACTTGTGAAATTGATTCTTTCCTCTTTGAGTTAGTATGCCAAAAAAATTGTTTATTGTGTATAGAGTTCAAGGGGATAATTCTGGTTTCAGAATTATAAATAAACAAATTAATACATGTGTCAGCATCATGTTCTTTGGCTGATGCCATCTTCACTTATCACCTGTTTGCATTCTACAACTCCTTTGTTCAAATAGAGTTTTAACTTCTGCTGCATTATGACATATGTATTGATTAAATATGAATCAAATTTTACATTTGCCTATATTTTACATTTCTATAGCCTTTCTTTGCCTTTCTAAATACATTAATAGATTTCTCAATCAAATGACATTAAGTCCCTAATCTTTATAAAGTATTTCATTTGAATAGTGCTTACAAGGAAAATCCTTTGAAAAGTTCGAATCAATACTTGATTTGCCTAGGTGATGGTATTTTTCAACCTGAACTGTTAGGTAAATCTTTAAATAGATTAATCTGAAAAAGAAGAATGAGACACAGTATTGCTTTGCAGCCATTTGGAATAGGATGGTTTAGAATTTTTTTATCTTTCATCTAAAATAATATTTTGAGACAAAATTCACTTATACATTATCAGAACATGAATACCAGTACTTAGTTTCCAATTGAAACAAACACATTTGACCCCAGAACTCATTGTTTTTATCCTTTTGGCTGAACCATGGTTTGAAAAAGGAGCTATTTGCAAAACGACAATGTCCAAAACTCTCCCTTTCTTCTAGACGACTTCAAAATCTCCACAATATCTCATTAGAAAAAATAGAATTTAACTCAACTGATTTTAAAATTTGTGTTATGAAAATACAAACTCAGTTGCAATCGCACGTGTGATTAGCATAACTAGTTTGAGTTTCCAGGAACATCGTGTGTGGATAAAACTACTACGTTGTTAGTAGTGTTTGAATGGTTAAGTCTCTTAAGTTTTTGCATCTAGTTGGAATGGCAACACAGGTTTTGTGGCTGCACAATGCCTGAAACAACATACTCTCTAAGCACAACTGTACAAAGTATCATTTATCATTTTTATTTAAAATGCTCAGAAGCTGAATTTAGTTCAAAACAACATCAACAAATAAAACAAGGGCAGATAAATTCTGATGCTTCTTGTGTTCTTTTCCTCATAACTAGTACTTTTGCAGGATTGAGGCTTCTGAAAATTCTTGAAGGTCAAAAAAGTAGAAAGAAAAGGAGGGACGGCCACTTTGATAAGTAAGTAGATTTCAGAAATGACCATTATTGATAATATTTTTCTGAGCCCAGAACAAAAGTAAAGGCAAAACTTGAAAATTAAGAAAATTAAATGTAAATGGCATCAATTTATATATTCCGTCCTTCCTGTTTTCCTTAGCAATTGTAGAGCTATTGGGAAAATTCACACTTTTTCAAGGGGCTGAGCGTTATGTAAAATAGCATATGAATAATCAGGTGAAAGATAATTGCAGCTGACAAGATCAACATCCTGCCATAGATTTTTTCAAACCTATAGTTGAAAACATGAGAAATGGGAACAGTACATCTACCGCTTCAAAAGTCAAGCCATCCTTTACAGCTCTTCTCTGCCTTTGAAAGGAAAATCTTCTGAATTCCTGAAGTAAGACACGTCTTAAACCATATGAACCACTTTCCGTGCTGACAGAATTTAGTTAAAGCTCATTATGTAAAAAGGTGCTATAAGGAAACTTTATAGAGTGAATGCTCTTTATAAACTGGAAGCTAAGGTTCAGCCAGTTTCCATTTAATCTCCAATATTGCCTGCAGCAGTCAAGTAAATTTCATAACAGTCT
The DNA here is from genome assembly GCA_014706295.1 of Lycocorax pyrrhopterus obiensis. Classification (NCBI taxonomy): domain Eukaryota; kingdom Metazoa; phylum Chordata; class Aves; order Passeriformes; family Paradisaeidae; genus Lycocorax; species Lycocorax pyrrhopterus. Next base: position 54,206,292 of record JACSVZ010000002.1, on the reverse strand, counting down.
CCCTCCACCCTAAATGAAAACCATGTGCCTGCTTCATTTTTTACTCCTTTCCTAGTCCCTCCATTCAAATCTCTCCTCAGTGCTTTAGAAAACCTTGCAAGTACTGATGGAATTGAGATAGTAGAGTCAACTCCGGTTTTTGTTAATTAGGCCCCATTAGCACAAGTACTGTCCTTTCTAAAGAAGTTGAATTGCAGTCAAATTGTCATGAGTGTATGGCAATGAGAAGTGTTAAAAAGCATGTATATACATTGTCTATTCAAGAGTTTCCAAAATTAGGATTTTGTTCTCCATAGTGAAATTAACTTAAGCAGCAAAGCAAATAGGCAAAGCATTGTGATTTGAGAAATACTTATTTTATTGAAATTGATCTAGGGCAAGAAGAGAAGTCTTGATTTTGGGCTTTTTCTTACAGAATATTTGAATGTCAACACATTTAGAAATAATGTATTCATTGCTTATTATTCAAGTAGTTTCATATTATTTTCCCCCTGATTTATGTCATTTGAGACTTCTCCTCTAAGAGGAAAACATTTCCTGAACAACCATAGACTTTCTACGTGACCTTATCATGTTAGCACATTAACTATCAGCAGGCATAAGCATAACCAGAAGTCATGGGGTTGTCCGCTCTTCTTCTAGATTTCGTTCTGTCCCTCAGAGAGTGCCACCTTAGTTAGAATCATAGAATAACTTGAGTTGGAAGGGACCCACAAGGATCATCGAACTCCAAGTCCTGGCTCTGCACAGGACATCCCGAGAGTCACACCATGTGCTCAAAAGCTTTGTCCAAACACCTGAACTCTATCAAGTTTGGTGCTCCCTGGGGAGCCTGTTCCAGTGCCCAACCACCCTCTGGGTGAAAAACCTTTTCCTAATATCCAACCTACACCTCCCCTGACAAAACATCTTGCCGTTTCTTTGGGTTCTGTCACAGGTCACTACAGAGAGGTGCCTGCCTCTCTGCTTCTCCTCATGAGAAAGCTGTAGATTGCTAGAAAGTCTCCCTTCAGCCTCCTCTTCTCCAAATTAAACAATATAAATGACCTCAGCAGCTCCTTCTATGGTTTCCCCACTACACCATCCCCCATCTTCATATCCTCCTTTGGATGCTCTCTAACAGCTTTGTATCTTTCTTATATTGTGGCACCCAAAACTGCCCCCAGCACTCGAGGTGAGGCTGCCCCAGTGCAGAGGAGAGCGGGACAATCACCTCCCTTGCCCATCTGGCAATGCTGTGCCCGATGCACCCCAGGACAAAGTTGGCTCTCCTGGCTGCCAGGCACTGCTGACTCATAACCAATTTGCCATCAACCAGGACCCCAGGTCCCTTTCCTTGGAGCCTCTCATTCCTCCCTTTCCTCTAGCCTCTCATTTCCCAGTCTGTCCATACATTCAGGGTTGCCCCATCTCAGGTGCAGAATCTAGCACTTGTGTTTGTTCATACGCTTGCTGATTTTCCAGCCCTCTGATTTTTCCAGGTCTCTCTGCAGGGCCTCTCTGCCTTTGAGGGAGTCAACAGCTCCTCCCAATTTAATATCATCGGCCAACTTATTTAATATCCCTTCCAGTCCTGTGTCCGGGTCATTTGCAAAGATGTTGAAGAGCACAGGGCCAAGGATGGAGCCCCACTAGTGACAGGTCTCCAGCCTGATGTCACCCCATTCACTGTAACCCTTTGTGCCTGACCCATGAGCCAGTTGCTCACCCACTGCATGTCATGGCCAGCCACTGGCAGCGGACCTCATCATCTCAGTGCTGCAGAATGACACAAATCTTTTATTGACTTTTCCGATTGCGGAAGGAACAAATACTGAGAATGATGGCTCCGCTAATCCTTTTATAAGGCTGAAATGCAACTTTAAAGTACATTGCACATAAAACTATGTATCTGAAACTCTGCATACAAGGATACACAATTAGCTATATATAAAATCCCAAGTATATAAGAGAAAAAGTATCAATAAATTTTTAAGAGTATTCCAGAAACAATTTTATGTCTGCTAAGATCCATTAATCAACCAATGTATTTAAAAATTATGGAGTTGAACTCTTCTGCTCAGATTGCCAACATCTTGACAAGAAAACAACACTCATATTTGCCTTTCATTATGACCAGAGTTTAAAACAAGACACCAAAAAACACTTCATGCCATGAAGACCATGCACCTAATGCTCTGTCTGCTGTCATATCTCTAGTGATGGGAGGAGGATTTTTCTATCGTCATCAAGTAAAACTAAAAAGAATTCTTACTTTGAGATGCCAGTGCATAGAAGCAGAAGATAGGATTGTGAAGCATTTAGGGTTTCTTTAGTGATATTCAAAGATTAAGAAAAATGTTAAAAATAGAAGATCATATTCTGAAGCTTCCATTCAGTATCATAATAAAGGGAAGTTAAAGTTAATAGGGATATTTTTTTTATTAGACCTAGTTTTTCTTAAGTGTGAATTATGCTATTGCTTTTTGAGTTGAAGCTTAAGTACTTTTTTTTTGTATTACTTTTCTTCCTTGACAGCATTATTGATATTAATTTTAATTGCTGATTTCTAGACTTCTGTCTTTACATGTGATAGATAGTTTTGTTAATCTTCATGATGATTTTGGGAAGCATTTTGGAGACATATTTACAAAGTTAAAGGGAAAGCTAACTGATCTCTATTGTCATTTGATCACAAGCATCAGATTTTAACATATGGTTCTCCTGTTGTTCTCAAATTAATTTGCAAATCTTGCCATTAAAGAGCAAAAGAAAAATACACTTCTAAAGACATCTCAGTACTGCACAGTAGCATGAGGTTGATGAACTATTGTATGTTGTGTGTTTTACTATATAAATACCTGATTTCAAAATACAGCAATAACATTTTTCTGGACCATAGTCTATCAAAACCAATATTAATTTGTAAATTTGAAAAATAAAACTGTGCCATTTATACTGGTATAAAAAGAAGACTTTTTTTGCAGTTGGGTTCCTCTTAGTAATTTACTTTGAGAACAAGAACTGGACTAAGAAGAAGTTCGGGAGGGGTTTCTGTGTTCACTCTATTTGCATCTCAAATAATTCTGTGGTTACACATATTTTCTAAGATAAAATAGATGGTTTTAAAGCACTAAATATTTTCAAACCTGTTATTTTATTTCAAATTTGAAATATCAGTTGTTTCTGAACTTAAAACCAGTTTCAAACTCTGACAGCTTTTGCAAACGGAAAAGTTACAGGAGAAGGATTCAGGCAGCTAGCTTCCATGACAAAATCACATTAGTTCAACATCACTAGCATAGCAGTACAAAGAACACATTCTACATGCCTAAAGGATGCATTTAGCCTGTCGCTTAGAACTTATGCCTAACTAGATGAATGATAATGGGAAAAATGTATTTACTACTCCAATTTTGCAAGAGACAGCTATAAGTGTCCATCTGTTATTTGTCATTAGCAGGCTAAAATGCAAAACCTGACTGAACAGTCTCCCAACATGTTTCAGGTTTTGCTGTGACTGCTGTTTACATCAGTAGAAGCAGAATCTGTTTTCTTGCTAGCTAATCAACATACAACCACAGGTAATGTTACACAGCTCCTTGCAAAGATCACCAGTAACATAGATCTCCTTGTAAAATTATACCTACTTACAGCAGGAATTAAGCATTTTAGGTCTTTAAAAGCCAATCTCCATTTACTATGCTGTGATTCACAATGTGGAGCTAACTCAGAGAAAGCAGGCGGGATTTTAACTCATTTACTTTTTTTCCTTAAAAGACTGCAATCAAAATTAAACACCTACAACTTAATAATCAAACACAAGGTAAGTATAAGCTAAATATTTTGTAGCTACATTCGAGTGCCAGTTACATACATGGGACATTTCTAAATAATTTTTTGTGGTGGTTCCGTATTTCTTAAGTTTGAAAATGGTCCTAGCTTAGCATGATTTAACTTCATGAAGTTCAGCCAAGACTACATTGCCTTGAAGAGCTGAGCAATAATAATAACAACAAAAAAGCAAGCATCAGATTTATGACAGCTCTGTTTTCTTTGATGTCTTCTTGAGTGATATGTTTATGCAAGATGAATAAGTAAGCTATATCTCCATGAGCCTACTTGAAAAAACTCCAGATTTCTTCTGGAGATGGAGTATCTCTTTTCTCTTCAAGTATGTGTTGATGGATTAAGGGAGAATGCAGGCAGGCCCCAACTGTCAACTGCCTGTAAGTAGAGCTTGACTGAAGATTGAGCATTTGTCAGTGCTGAAAGGGAAAACTGGATTGTACACACATCTGAGCTGTCCTTTAACACTTTAGACACTTACCACTTACTCAGGGCACATTTTCTGAATGCATTACTGCTTTTTCCTTCAACCCACAGAGTATTGACTCTAAGCCTGTGAATATTCTATTATATGTAAAAAGGAAACAACTGATAAGGAACATCTGTCAATGGTAGCAGTGACAGTGAATCCCAGAAATACTGAGGATTTTATTATATGGTGAGAATTCATTTTGGCAGCCTGTTTCACCTCTGCTGCTGTAAATCAGAAGGCAGATGATTAATGTCCACTGAACTGAAACCAGCTCAACATAGTATCCTTTCTGTATCTTTCAGTGTCCCGTGTGCCTTTTATTCTTCTGAAAAATTGTGGAAATATTATTTTCTACATTTTGCAGATGAGGAATTGATAAACACAATCCTGGATACATCTCAGTACTAAACCAAGCATTTACGTGAGATTTTTGAGGTAGTTACATTTTTATTGTAAGATCACTCCATCGTTAACGGGGGTCATGTCATAATTATAGTAATGATAATTGTAGTCAATTATCAGAGTCATAATCACCCTCTGGATGTGTCTTTCTCTGTTGCCTATATGAGGGAAATGTGTTTACCATCTTGCAATCCTCAGACAAGCGTTTAATGTTAGGTGAATTGAATATGGCTCATATGGTTCATTTCCAAAATCATCCTATATATGCATGGCAGAGAAGGAATCCCACAATGTGAGTTCCTTTTTTAGTGAGAAATCCTTCCTTCGACTGTCTTTGCTAATTCAGCAGGTTGCATATTCCATTGCAGTCCATATCAGTAGTAACTGACAATTTTATGTGGCAACTGTGTTTTGATAATTTCTGGTTTTCTGTAATTGGAGGATGGGCTGAGTCAGGTCAACAGTAATCATCTTTCAAAACCAGCTTTCTGTTGAATACTGGCAGCTGTATTCAGGAGACTAAGGAATACATGAACAAAAGCCCAGAACTTTTAGTTTTTTCCTAAAGAATATTTCTCCAGATATAAAATTGAAGTAAAGGATGACGACATGTTGGAATAATTTTTTTCTTCTGTTTATCTAAACTAAATGGTGGTATTGGATGAGTGAGAAAATATTTGCAGGTATATAGATTCAGTTTTGTAGGAAAAAGAAAAGTCCATCTAAGTGAATCCAGTTTATATATGTTTATGAAGAAATTATGCTACAAGTTTTATGGGAGTGGATTTCCAGTAGGTCTCTGACATTATTCTCTGACATATTCCCCTCAAAGGAAATGCTATGATATTGGGCTTTTACATGATCTCAGAACCTAGATACTAGAGGTGGATCACGCCACTGAAAAATCCTTCAGTACTGTGATAAGGCAAGGTTGTTCTATGAAGTGCATTTTCCAATTTTTTACTTAGTTTTAGTCTTAAAATTTTTGTCCATCTAAAAACATAGGTAGGTCTTAGCAGCAGAAAATTAGTTTTTCCTATTTAAATTTTATGGGTTTACATAAGAGTGCATCTCCATAACTTATTGTTCCTTATCTCCAATTACTGTTACTACTGCTTAAATATTTTAAATGTTTAAATATCTCTTCTGTGACTCTAATACATCCAGAGAAGGGCGCCGACACTGGTAGGAATGTGCTCTGAGGAGCTGCTGGGGGGATTGGATTTGTCTGGTCTGGAGAGGAGGAAGCTGAGGGGTGACCTCACTGCTCCCTACAGCTTCCTGAGGAGGGGAAGTGGTGAGGGAGGTGCTGAGCTCCTCTCCTCTCCCAGTGCCAGGACATGTGGGGAATGGCTCAAAGTTGCACCCATCAGGGGAAGTTCAGACTTGACATGAGGAAACATTTTATGATCCAGAGGGTGGCCAAAACCTGGAATAGGCTTCCTGGAGAGGTGGTTGATGCCTCCCCTGCCTATGCCCAGCCCATGTCAGTCCTGAAGAGGCATTTGGACTGTGCCCTTAAAGCCGTGCTTTAACTTTGGTCAGCCCTGAAATGGTCAGGCAATGGGACTTAGATGATCATTGTAGGTCTCTTCCAGCTGTTTTTTCTGTTCTGTTCTATCCTTACTGGTTGTATGGCTCTTATTTAGCATAGGTAGAAGTAGTCACCTCCTTTGATCTTCCCTTTAATGTAAGTAAATTTTTGTGACTTCTGATCCACATTCTTTGTTTGCTGCTTTGTTTTCTGGTTGGCACAAAACCAAATACTGCAAAATTGGAACTCAGAATATTAACGAAACACTTCTAAAATTATTTAGACACTTCTAGGTTTGGGACTTACAGCCTACCTCAGTTATTATTTTTATCTCAACATTCATGTGCCTCAGTTAAGTAATAAAAGGCCTTTTATCACCTGCCTTTTAAATATCTCTTTTAAGCTCGGCATTTGGTTGGTTTCAGATAATCAGATTAGTGGGGAAAAAAACCTGCAGATTAATTAAATACCTGGGCAAACATGTGTTTGGAGCACTTAATTACAACAAAAAGAAACTCTAGTATTATGCACTCCACTGTATGTAACATTTAGATATGTATTAACGTGATACAAAGAAATAATGCTTTCTTTTTTATAAAAGTATCCTGCGATGTTCACCTAAAATATATGACTTACAGTTATGCAACTTGATTTGTTGTACAATACTGTTTTCAAACTAGCTTAACATATCAAACATTACACTACTTTCTGTTTTGGTCTGAAACGCTAAGCATTTTTCAATGTTAATCTCTCCCAACCATTTTCTTGAACAGCAGGTGATCAACTGGAAAAATGACAATAACTTCAGGATATCTCACACGATGATAGTAATGGGCTGGTTTCATTCACCAGCAAAATTGTATTTAATTTTGTTGCTACGAATTATTTAATGATTTTTTTTTTTCTGGAAAGTATAGAAGATACTTGCTTTGATACTCAAGTGGGATTATCTACACAACCTTCTTGTGACCTTCGTGGAATAGTATGGTCTTGACGACGTTTAGTGTCCAAAAGTAGTTCTGGAAGAAGAGTCCTTTTGCAGGACTGAAGTTTATTAAATAATTTTTTCATTTGTAGGAAATACATACTGTATAATAAGCTAGTAACATTTTAATCGGAAGAGTCAGAAAATGAAATTTTGATGCTTTTGTATTATACTTAAATTTAACCAAGCTTGGAGCTAGTCTCACAAAGCAGCTACAAGCTGATGAAAATTCCTTTTATTAAAATATTTTTATTTCATTTTATTAGATGTCACCCCTCTGTACATTTTTATAGTTTGATTGCCCTTCATTCTAATTGTCTGCTTGAATAGCATTAGATAGAATATGAAGTCTTACAAAAAGCGAATTTTCAGAATAGTGCTTATGGCTTGACATGAGAGAGTTCTTGTGGTGGTTCAACTAAACTCAGATACAGTGAAGTGTTGCAAATTGATGGTATTATGAAGGCCCTGAAATGGTTCAGAATGTAGACATGTAAAAAATGCTTTTCCAATTATATTGCTCATCTGCTTACATTTGCATGTTTAGGAAAACGCTCTTCCATCATTACTGTCAGTGCCACTTTTAATGCTATCACATCCTAGTATTGCCTTATGTAATATTATGCAACAGGTGTCTCTTCTGAGGTAGAGAAGAAATCCTCAACACAAAGCTGAAGAGACAAGGTTGAATATAACTTCCAAAATACACTATAATGTTTGAAGATATGAATTTACCCAGGTGAACTATTTAGTGCCTGTGTTTGTGCAACTTTGTGTAAGATTTTAAGTGGAAAAATCTGTCCTTGGTATTTTCCTTTTTCCCTTTCCATCCTTGGTCCCTCAGCTTCTCTAGCAACTTGTATTGCAAAGTTCATTGGAAGTATCATATTTAAAAACTAGAGTTGTATTTTTGCTCACAGTTGCATATGTAGTATTCACATACTAACTGCTTTGCACATTAAATTCTTACAGAGCATCTAATGCACATCAATGACTAAATAACTGTGAAATGTAGTATTTTTAAAACTATGGGTTTTTTTTTTTTTTAATGAGAATTGTTTCTGAAAGAAATCACCTCTTTTGGGTGAACACTCATAGCCATGAAATACCTTCCTGGCTTTACTTTCTTTTTGCTTTACTACAACTTGGAGAGAAATGTTATGGTTGCGTAATAAAATTCATAACTAAATGCTAATGATGGAAAAGTGGATAAGAGTAGTTAAGCACTGAACTGCTGGAAAGGAGTTGAAGATACTGATACAGAGTGGGAACTTACTCTTCACCTTCTCCATATACATCTTGCACCTAGGACTCTTGAATCCCAATTCCTTGGTCTAGGCATGGTTAGGAGTTTTCTATCTTAAATGGGTTTGTTGCAAAGGCTGATATTAACGGGGCAGAGTGTAAATCAGGAAAAATCTCCATGTGCCAGAGTTTCTGTTGATGAAAGTTCCTTTGACTGCCCAGGACATCTAGCAACACTCAACAGCATCTATACAGTTTGTCAGTGTTGTCTGCACATGTTGCTATACAGAATTCCTTTGACTTAATTCAAAAAGCTGTGTTTCAAAACACAGTCACAGTTCCTTTTCTAAAGGGCTACAAAGGTCAGTGCAAGAGTATGCAGGAAAAAACCACTTAGGTGTGGTGAATCTCTGCATCTCTGCAGGGAGATGGTCTCATCTGAATGTACTTTACAGTACCAAGCAGGTGCCAATGTTAAGTGGCATTCCTCTGCAGATGAGCAAGTTTTGCAGTCCTGGGAAGGGTTAAGTACTCTGAGCTGACAGACCAGCTCTAATGAAAAAATGATGTATAAATAAACCATAACACTTACATGGCAGGGGAAGGATGGATAGAGTACTTAAAAGAAGGCCCTTGGGAACTTAGTGTGGTGTGCATGGTTAGAATATATATACTGATTATGTACATTGTATTTAGTGAAACAAGTGAGACTCCCAAGGACCGTCTGAAATCAAGTGATATTTTAGTGTAATGTATGATGCTGTTGTTTAATGGTTCCTATGCTCATTACTAGCCTGATATAAAATTTGTGAAGATTTGAGGCTTTCTGACTATTGAGGTATCTTTTCTATCTGTAAGTGTATTCTTGCCATAACATGCATACCTACCTGTGAAAACACATGATTTCTGTAACACCTCTTAGTAGTGTTCACTGTGCAGTTTGGTTGAAAATTGTATATTTTTCAATAACAGTTCCCTTACATGATGGACAAACACCTCAGCCATTTTTCAATCCAGAGTTGCATTTGCATGTGACTTATTTCAATACTACATGGCAAAAAGTGACTTCTGAAAAATCTAAGTTGTCCAAAGCCCTATCAGAATTTTCTCTTCATAATCTCCATCTCCATAGGCAGGTCTGTATATGATCCCTGATGAATGTAACAAACATCCACAGAATTGTTATGAAAACAATGGCAGTGGAAAGGTTCTTGGTATTTTTACCCCACCAGTCTCCCACTTATGGCACCCTGTGCTTGAAGGCGTGGCAGTCCTAGCTTTTTGTCACTGTAATAAGTTAGGAAATACACTTGCATTTCATTAACAAGTTAGTTTCCAGAAAAGAAAACATCTGGAAACTTATTTTGTTGTTGTTTGATATATGGGATAAATCACAATGAAATAAAATAAAATTAAAGCCTTTCATGTGACATTCTGGACGCCAAAATAATATAACCTATGTACAGTCCAGGATACTCTTCTTAAGTTTTGCATTCACTTGCATCTTTTAAAATTATTTGTAATTAGGCTTGTCCATGCTTTTTGTTCAGAGAAACAACAAACATAATATTTAAATGCTTAATATAGTATTTGTAATAATCCAAAGTATAAAAAATATTATCAAAAGCCAGTGATTTGTAACACCATTGCTAGCAGAAAATTGCTGGCCATTCTGACTGAAAGAAGGAAAAAAAACAGTCAGTATTTCAGACTGTTGCAATAATAAAATCAATCTGTTTCTGTAGCACCAGGTGATCAGTGTGGAGTTATCAGTGTTAGGAAAGCTATGCTGCAGCTGGAGACAGGCTCTTTGATCTCAGAGCCAGTGCTTTGAATACAGCCACACCCCGCCTTGCTACCAGCATGAGCCAGGTCTTATATCCAAATAGCAGTACAGCCAACCATCTTTGCTAAAATATTTCTGTGAGTTTACACATTCAAACCCACCAAAATATGGTTTTACAATCACATCAGTTCTCAGGGAAAAAGCACATCTGAAAAATATATGTATTTTTTACAAATGAGGACAGATTCTTTCCTCTGCCACGTCTCCAGACTGATGGTGTAAGAAGTTGTCAGGGAACTATAGTTCTGAGGGAAGCAACGTTATTTTTAAACACCCAGACAGCCTCTTGAAATCAGGGTCAGGTCTGCAACCTTGAAAATCAGAGAATTTATGAGATTAAATACAGACTTGTATCCATGCATTTTTTGTATATTTTGGCCTGAGTTATAAATATTCTCTTAATCTCCTTGCTATTCGTTACAAATATTAAACCTATCATATGCTAGTAAACCCCTCGGGAATACTTCCTTCTCCAAAAGAGTTAAAAACCTGATTCTTTACTGTAATATGGTCTGCTATTAGAAGAAAAGTACCTTCTTTTACTCTCATTACTTTTCAATACATCTGATGAAAACATAGGAGATTTATATAGACTTATTTAGCAGCTATCTCATATTTACTTAAACTGTGAAGTGTACATCAAATTTAGTATTTTTTCTCAGAAATAAGTATGTGTTGATGATTAGACAATGGCAAAGGTGTTTCTGCTCTGTCAGAAATGGTTTTCATTGTTTAATACTTTTTGGATTGTTTAATGTCTCTTTTGTGCATTATATTGTGGCTGATTTAGCACTAAGGACTTTTTAATTTTTAATTTTGCAGCAGGAGGTGCTAGGGGAAGCAAAACATTAATATGAGAACTATTCTCAATATCAAGGTCATGTCTTACTTTGATTATGAATTTGAAAGATGATTTAGGAAATTGAATTACTAAAAACATTAATTGACTGTTCATATTGGCCCCAGAAAGAGTCTACTGAGTAGATTCTCAGGTGGAAGAAGGTGAGTCTGTGAAGAGCAGACTTTCATAGGGTGCCTGAGAAGAGGTCACTGCTGTGGGTATATTCTGTGCCAGTATTACTAGCCACTAAAAAATCCTGGAAACTTATCCGATTTCACCAACTTTATGCTCCCTTCTGAACTGTCTTTAGTCTAATGTGCAGATTTCATAATTTCAGATTTTTGGTATTTCAGTTAATGGATGACAAGTAGGATCTCCACTGGGATACTTACACAGAGCTTTGCAGAGAAAGAACCTCAGCGGAAGGAGTTGTCTAGAACAGTAGTAAGAATACATTGCTGGTGCAGGAAATTAATGAGTGTGGTCTTATGCAGGAGTTGAGAAAAAGCTGATATATGAGGGCTTACACCATTTTAAGACATCTGTTAGTGGTGTCAGTCATACAAAAGTTGTAAAGGACAAGAATCAAATGTGCAGGAAAACTGAAAGAGGAGAAAATCTGGAAAGGTAATACAGTGTCAAATTTTAGACTTAAATAAAAAATGACATGGCCAACTCTCTGCTTCCCCAAATGTATACAAAACCTATACATCTCTCTATACCAACATGAGATGTGTAAGATTCAAAAGGGTTGCTTGGAATTCTTGGCAAAGAAGAAGGATCTTGACATAGTAGCCATTACTGAAGAACGCTGGAATGACAAAAATCAATAGGAAAGTGTAATACCTGCTATAAACTGAACAGGAAGGACAGATTAGGTCATAGAGCTGGGGGAGCTATATTAGGACTACACTGTTGAGCCTTCTGATCAGGAAACGGATATTGAGTCCAAAATGTTGAAGGAGGTAAAAGAATCCTCTAAGCCTAATGAGGTAGTAATAATGGGCAAATTAAACTGCCTTCAGCTGGTCAAATGTCATATTGGGTTAGAGCATACGGGGAGCAATTTCTTGTCACTCTCAGTGATTGCCTTCTGAAACATTTAGCTCTAGAGTATGCAAATGGAAATTCTTGACTTAAGTGACATAGCGGAATGTAGGTAAGAAGCTTTTAACTCCCGTGTCAGAACGCACCTTTTTGGATTAAAGTAATGGCTACTGTAAAACTTAATTCAATGTTGAAGAGCCAATAGCTAGTTTTTAGAACTAGTATTAGGCTAGAGGATATAAAAACTCTTTAGACAAAAGATAAAACAGTAATGAAAATAAATTCTGAGAATCAAGAGGGAATCTAGGTGAGGTGTTCTGTAGTAGAACAAGAGACGCAGCAGAAAAGCATGAAGTATTTGAATAATGTGACATGGATCGGAATAAAGATGTATGCTTCAGGCCTCAAGACCCCATCCCCAGGGATGTCAATAAAAAGTAATTTTGTCTTCAGCATATAGTAGCAAATACATATGTAGCTGTGACATAAAAAGGACTTTGTCAAAGCCATCACCTCACATGCACAAAAAAAAGAACAAGTTTGGTAAAGGAAACAGTCTCTAAGACACTGGCCTAGAAGAAAACAGCAGTAGAGAATAGGGACATTCCAATGAACTGTGGTTTTCCTGTGTATATTCATACAGTATCACAGATGTGGTGCTAGGGACCTAAGAGACTATAACATACTCACAGCATTCACTGTGTCAGAATAAGGGACTGGGAGAAAAGAGGCACATTTATAGGCGATCAGAAACACCAATGCCAGATTATATTAATTCAAAAATTTGTAATGAAAGCAACTTTTCTTTAAATTATGTCCTGTCCCATGAAATGGTGAGAAACTTCAAATACGAGAGATAGGTGCGGGTAAAGTGGAGATACATGTGATTCATTAATGCAATACCTGGATACAGTAGAGAGCTAATGCCTTCTCCAAGTGATGCCTGCATATTAGAAACTGTGTTTGGAAAGAAGAATAGTAAAGTTGTTAGTGATAAAAGACAAACTTTGCAACAGAACTTGAAAATATTGGGATTGCTGCATTGGAGCAAAGGTGGAGGGGAAACATGCTGATAGGCAAACCATTCTGTTGTGCAACAACATTCTAGAAATGCAAGACCAAGCAGAACCAGGCATCAGATGGGTATATGTTTAATATCTTTTCCAAATTTCAAGTGACTTAGCATATTTTTATTTGAAAAGGGGTACTTTTAGGATGTGGGATGCAATTCCAATATGGCATTTTCTTCACAACACGTGCCGTTACTTCTTCAGGGAGTGATTATGGCCATTGCTCTATGTTCAGCAAGTACAGGGAAAACTATTACTTTTCCGTGGTTTGGAGGCATGAGTAGTAATTACATTTACCAACAGCCACCTATCTTGTGGCTACAAAAATCTGGAGAAAATGGTTACATCACTTCAGTTTTGGCCCTAAAATTCCTTTTCACTAAACTTTAGATGAATCTGTGAAAGAGTGGTACCTGTAAAAATGCATATTTTGTGTGCATAGCTCCACATTAAATAGAACTTTTAAAATTTGGATCAGGGAAGGAGGGAGGTGGGAGCTACAAGGTTTGATATGTTTCTGATTCCAGCATCTCCTTTGATAGGGATTGTCCCAGTTTGAGAAGCTTAACTTGGGTAGAATGGACTTGAAACCTTGCTGGCAGTTCTACAAGAAACCGTGTTGTCATGGGTGGTTAGTTACACGTGTCATCACAGTTGAAATGATGTCTGTATTTGGAATAAAATAAAATGGTATCACAGAATCAATCAATCAGGTTAGAAAAGACCTCTGAGATCATAAGTCCAATGAAGACCACCATGTCAATTAGATCAGGTTCAGTCTTTCCTTAAACACCTCCAGGGACAGTGACTCCATCACCTCCCTGGGCAGCCCATTCCAATATCCAATCACCCTTTCTTTGAAGAAATTCCTCCTAATGTCCAAGCTAAACCTCCCCTGGAGCATCTTGAGACTGTCCTCTTTTCCTGTCACTGGTTGCCTGGGAGAAGAGGCCAACCGTCACCTGGCTGCAGCCCCCTTTCAGGCAGTTGTAGAGAATGACAAGGTCTCCCCTGAGCCTCCTTTTCTCCAGAGTTAACAACCCCAGCTCCCTCAGCTGCTCTTCACAAGGCTTGTGCTGCAGACCATTCACCAGCCTTGTTGCCCTTCTCTAGACTCGTTCCGGTAACTCAATGTCCTTCCTGAACTGAGGGGCCCAGAACTGGACACAGTACTCAAGGTGCAAGTTCACCAGTGCTGAGTACAGGAGAAGAATCACTTTCCTCGTCCTGCTGGCCACACTGTTCCTGATACATATTAAAATGTTTTTACTGAAAGACTGAAGACTGTGCTTCTGATTTTTTACAGTGATCTCACTGTAAAATGCCTCTCAAACATTATTCAATTCAGAAAATCTCAAATGGTAACAGATCATATACTATTTCTACCCTGAAAAATAAGCCATATGGAAAAAAAATTAAAAATTTGATCTATTGATTGCCATCATCTTTTACACGATTCTCTTGGTTCATCAGTTCCTTATTATGAGCTTAGGTCAATACAGACACAATAGAGGGCTCTACCACATCAGAAAGATCATGACCATTTCAGCAGTACAAGACAATGGAGGAGAAAGCCTTTGAGTTGTGTCTCTTACCTTTTCCTCTGATTTTCCTTGTCTTTGATGATAAAGGATGTGAACGTTGCATTCTCCCAAGGCTAGAATGCAGTAATCTTATATGTTTTCTTCATGGTTTTTAAGAATGCACATAAGAAATTGGTGAAGTTGGTTTTTTTTCGATTTCTTTTTGGGAATCCTAAAAGTGGAATGCATGGAATGGGAAATTACACAGTTATTTTAAACAGTGTTGCTGATGTAGGGAAAAAAAATCCACAGTTGTTGACCAGTCATTGCTTGGTAATTGTTTTCTTCAAAAGAAAAGTTAGAACTGAATATATCAGTATAGTCTTAATTACTGTAGAAAATAAAATTAATAGATATTTGAGTGTTTTTGAGTAAAGAATATATCTGAGAGGGAAATTCAACTCTGTATTAATAATGAAAGTAGTAATGAAGCTTGACTGCATCTTAAGCAATTCTTTTAAAAGGAGTTGCAGTGATCCTCAAACATATTTCAGGGGTTTTGTAGTTCATTCTGTAAAGAAAAGGGACCTGGAATTTGAGTCTAACAAAAAAAAGATTTTTAAAAAAATCTTTTAAAAGCAATTTAGGTCTGTCTTATGCGAATAAGAATTCAGAGACCCAGAATAGAGAAGAACATGATTTTTGTGGAGCCCTGAGTAGCTGCTAGATAATTTGTATGTTTTTCTTTAACCAAGTAGAGCCACTTTTAGGTACATCCTTTAATTTGCCATCTAAAGAACTGCTTATTCACCTAGCATGCTGTGGATTTCAAGTTCAAATGAATGTGTTTTCTTGCATTCAGGTCCCCAATAACCAATTAAATTCATAAAGCAAGCTCGTGTAAGTTGCGGAGAAAGGAAACTTGCAATGCTGTTTGACTAAGGGCATGGCTGGAAAGATTCTAAATGTGAATTAAAACAAGAAATTATATTTTCTAATTCTGTCATTTGGAAAAAACTTGTGGATGTCTCACTTGAATGTCTACCAAAATTGCCTTTAACCTTCTGAAAGAGAAATAGAGCTAATGATTTGGAATACTGCCAAACAATTAGACCAGTGAACAGACATTGTTCCACTAGCATCTATTATCGGAAGTATCTGGATTTCTAAATGTCAGCTAAATAGGTTCACCCCACAAGCTAAGAGCTGACCTTTTGGCACCACCTGTTCAGGAATGGGAATTTTTTAAGCAGGCTATTCTACACAGATAAAGGGTTCACAAAATTTGACCTGGAAAGAATGGTTAAAGGAATTAGTTTTGTTTAGTCTAGAAAAGAGCAGACCGAGGGAGGATGTGATTACAATCTTCCAGTACATAAAAGAATGTTATAAAGATGCTAGTGATTGGTTTTCTATGTCCAGTTGGGGAAAAGACAAGAATAAAGATGCTAAATAGACAGATACTTAGATTGTGTATCAGGAGAAAAATTTCTAATAATAAAAATAGAGAATAAGGTGCAGACTACATAAGAAAATTCTCATCTCATTAAATGGAAATTTTAAAGATTAATTAGACCAACACTTGTCATTAATAGTCAAGGTTGCTAGTATTGTTCGTGGTGCGAGGTGACTAGGTAGATGTATTACACAATCACTTAAAAGGCTTTTCCCGTATTTCATTTTCTACAGCTGATGCATTTGGCTAGACATTCTAGACTTGTTACATTGGATATGAAAATAATTGCCTAGTGGGTGGCTATTTACTTATTTTTTTTTTTTAAATTCGGATTATATGATTAAAGTAACAGTGTTATAAGGATGGAAGAATAATAGGTAAGGAAATTACAAATATTGTTTATTGGCTTTGTGTGCAGAATTATATAAACAAGAGCAGTGAGTTTGCTAGTATGAATATCTTTTTCACTGTTACTTGACAATTTTCGTATCACACATTGTTTTCTGGCTGAGGTTAATAACAAGGATCTGAAAATTGTGATGAATAGTCATCCCATATAGATATATACAGGGCTGAAGCATGGCATACCTGCTGAAAAGAACAGAAAAATATCAAAATTATTTAATCTTTCCAAAATGTTTGTAAAAGCTATTAAGACAGCATTTTGCAGTATGATCCGTTGCAAGCTCAGTATTAATTAACAGTGCAAAAACAAACAAGAGAACATAGTTTATGTGTAGGCCTTTAGCACATATTGCAGGTTAATATGAAAGAGTGTGAAGGTTTTAATAGTCGTTCTGTGTTGGTACCAGTTCTCTGTTTGTGGTTGAAAGTGTAACATGCAGCTCAGTTTCTTATGTTTGATGATGACTATAAGAGCTTAAAGATATGTTAGACATGCGTAGTCTTAGCGAAGCATTTATTTAGCTGCATAAATAAAAAGTAGTGTCAAACATCAGAGCTTTCATTTTACACATTAAGCAAACTACTTGTGTTGTAGCTCCTTGTATTTTCAGAGAGTCTGTCAAAGGACGTGATAAAGTTTATCTCTTTTTTTCCTCTTGAGTTTAGGAACTGATTGTATTTTGTATTACATACATGGTTTGTTTTGTTTTGTTTTCCTAGGTACTGCACAATGGACTTGTGATGGAAATGAATCATCCAACAGCTGGGAGGATAGCTGTTCCAGGTTAGATGTTTAATCCTTTTTGCTAAATTAAATGCTACATGACATCCTGAGTGGTTCTGGAGCTCAGCTGAGGACATGACGCATCTTCACATCTCACTCAAATGAATAAAAGTTTAACCAGGCCGACATTTGTGCTCGTAGTGATTCCAGTAGCAGAAAAATGGGTTAAAACATGTGTCAGGATAGCTTCTGGTTCCCATCGGTCAGTTGTCACAAAACATGAACATGGATTTGATAATAGTTGCAAACTCCCACTGCTAGAAATGTTGCTGCTAAATCATCTACATGAATATGTGAATCTGGTTTTGATTTAGTTTGATTTTGCAAGTTACCCAGGCTTCTTTTAGAGACATTTCTGTTTTAAAAACAAAAAAAAATCAAAACCCAAAAAAACCAAAACAACAACAACAAAAAAAGAAGGCAAAAGAGGAAGGAAATTTGTACTGAAGACTTAATGAAGCTCTGCAATGATGAAGTCTTAAATAGATATTTTGTACTTCCAAAGAACACAGAAGTATATACAGAAGTAATAAACTAGTCTCTCCTCTTTAAAGCTCTAAATGGATCAGGAACTGGTGTAGCTTTTCTTCCATCAGAGTTAGTTACATAATCGGGTTAGATTCAACCAGAGCCATTATGAACATACAGATCCTTGCAGTTGTCTTGGTTTTGATAATTGATCCTTATCTGATAATCGATTAGCTATTGGGTCAATTTTTCTACTTCTCTCTGCTTTTCTCTCTCCCAGGCCACATTGAGAATTGTTTCCTCCTTCATTCAAAGTACTAAGTCCTGTCTATTTTTATAAGAACTTCTCCTTACATTGTAATTTTCTTTGCCAATTCCACCCTCTGACACAGCATCCAGTTGTCATAAATTTCAGTTGCCTTGAGCACATGTAGTGTTAAGAAGAATTTGACCCATAAAATTTTTCTTAATTTGCACATCCTGGAATCACACTGGGCTGCAGAAAGAATTATTTGAAAGAAACCAATCCTGTATTAGATCATGTTTTCTTCATGAACAGAGGGGGTGTTTGTGTGTGTGGATGTGTATGCTCCATATTTGCTCTTTATCACAGTTTGCGTTCCACATTTGGTCTCACTAGACTTGGATCTTTGGTTATCTGTATTAAAAAATGCATCTCTAATTTAGATGCACATATCTGCAAACAGCAATCCTTTTTTTTTTTTTTTTTAATTTTCTTACAGAAAACTAGTCCTGGTTTATTTACCCAAAATGAAAAGACAAATAAAAGGTTTTGACTTATTTCTTTTACAAGAAGTAGAAATAAAAGCCTTACAGATGGTAGAGGAAGTGTGTAAGGTTTTCATGTTGCATACAATTTATAATCTATCTTAGAGAAAGCAAATACTCCTTATGGGGATAGCTTAAACTGCAAGAAGAGGAAAGAGATGAAAGGAGTGTTCTAATGTCTGTCAGCAGCGATAGAATGTATTGGCAAGAGAGTGAGTTTTTACAGAGGTAAGCCATAGTACTTCCCAAATCCTTAGTTATTTTTTATTTTATTAAACTAGTGACACTGCACTAAACTAAAATAAATCATATTAGTCTCTAATGGTTTGCCATTTAGATGGACTTCTATGAAGAGTTTCTTGTATTGAAACAGATGGCTGAAATGATTATTGGATATTTGAGCAGGAAAAGTAGAATTCCTTCCTTTCCTGGCATGGGAGGATAAGGAGGGGAGAGACAGGGGAGGAAAGGGGGAAGAACACTCATTCAGTGTGAGCAGAATGGACCTATTGATGTCACTGGAAAGACAGTGCATTACTCTGTCCCAAAACTGAAGTGTGTTTGGCCACTGTTGATGATAGGTAATAGAAGTACCCTGGATTTGTCCTGCCTAATGCTGTATCTGAAGAGTAGAGGGAAGAGTGTGCAAAGAAAGCCTACAGTAGAAAACTTCTTCTCAATGACAGTTAAAAATAGAAGGGTTTTTTTTTTTTTTTTTTTCAATGTGGTTATATTTTAATATCTTGTATTTGGTAGAGAACAAGTTTACTAAGCTCTCAGTTTCTGTCTCAGGATTGCTTATTAAGGAAAATTAAGTTATTAATATGAATGTTGAAACTGAATAGACTGAAAATGTTTTTCTTTAAAGAGACTGGGGAGACTCTGATCCCAAAATAAAAATAGGTTGCTGTTATTTCTTAACCATGTAAGCCAGATTTTAATGTGTCCTTTAGTAATTGAATTGGACATCATACTTGAGGCTCTTGACAGAGGTGCAACTTTTGTGGCCAAGTAAAGTTGTGAGTGCAGTGACATGCACTTATTAAGTGAAGCATGCTGGCAGATTTTAGCTCCAAGTATCACAGGTGGCCTCTGTGTCTAGCACATTGATTCACAGTAGTCCTTCTCCAGGCATGTCCCCAGTTTGAGAGTTGGTTCAAATCTGTGTATGAATCCTCCATTGCAGATCTTGCAACTTGAAATTCTGAGAGATTTTGCCATTGACATTAGTGTAGGCTACATTTTTAATGTTGAACTTGGTAACTCATACTCCTCCTTTGCTTAAATATCTTTTGTTATGGTTATTGAATTTGGTTCTTTCCTCACCTAGTCAATGTTTCCCCTGGCCGTTTTTGTGATTTCCAGCCTAAGGTATACTGTGTGCTGATAAGTGCATTATAGGGTGCCAGTGAAAAGGGAATGGGAGAAGTACTACAAAAAACATATTTCTAGTAATATTTCTTTTCAGAATGTATCTTTATGGTAGGAAAGAAAGAGACCTTGCATTTTGATATCTCTTGTTTCTAATATTCATGAAAAATGTCTATGTACATATATATTACACTGCTGTTACTAGTATCAAGATATCTCAGATTCAAGAATGGATGTGGAAAAGATAGTTCATTGTGTCTGACTTAGAGTGACTCTATAAAAGATTGTGAGAACATTCTGAAAAAATTGGTTCTGTGGTAGTTCAGTAGTTTCACTAGGATAAGGTTTCACCTATATAATTCTGTATATTCATGTCATGATTCTAGAACTGACATATACATACACTTGACATATCTTATATGGAATGTGCAACACTGTGAGAGAGCCCTGCTTGAGTCATTCTTGCCAGAACTGGTTCATCTGATTGTAGGGTGGAACTAATGAATCTCTTCTGTTTCTATACCTGAAGGCAACTTAATCATCTTTAGTTCAGGGCAGTGCTCCGAAGATGATCAGGAGCTGGAGCACCTCAGCTGGAGACGTAGAGCCAGGGGAAAAGGCAGCCTTAGGGGGGCCTGTCAGAAGCCCTCCAGCACCTACAGGAAGATTATCAACGTGAAGAGCTGGGCTCTTCACAGCAGTGCATGGTGGGAGGATGACGGACAAGAGAGATTCAGCCTGTATATCACAAAAATCTTTTTCATAGTGACAACAGCCAGGCAGTGGAACAGGTTGCCCGGAGAGGTCATGCATACTCTGTTCTTAGAAATTTTCAGGGAACAGCCAGTTAAAGCCAGGGGCAACCTGATCTGACCCAAGACATAACTCTGACCCGACCCAAATAAGAGTGGAGTCCTCCTGAAGTCCTTTCCAAATTGAATTGTGTTCTAATTCTGTGATTAACATCAGTATCTCTTCCTCATCTCTGTTGTGCTTAGCCATCCCCACAAAGATCTGAAAGAGAAATGACAAAGTTTAACCAAATGGGAAATGTAGAGCACAGAAAGTACTCTTGGAGACAAAAAAATCATGTTTTATACAGTGCCAGATTGCAGATGGCACTGGATGGCACAGAGACACTACAGGTAAGTGAAGGGACAAAATTTTGAGAAGTTTTAGCCTCTGGGTTAGTCTTGAACTGCTTTGCCAATGAGTAATGGACTTTTACAAGGTAGCATGTGGGTTTCTGGAAGCCACTGAGTATTCTGAGTGCCAATATGGAGCATAATGGATGCTCCCAACCCACACTGATTACATAGAAAAAAACTAATGGATGCACTACAATCTTTCCCAAATCTTTTCAAATCTTTCAAACTTATATGGTTTAGGAAACTCAGATAATAATACTCCCAACTTCTGCATTATCTAGTCTCTAATGTTGACTTTTAAAGGCTGCCAGTTGTTCTATAAAGTCAAAATGGTGTTTGTAATATTATTTTTTTAATGAAAAAACCATGATGTGTTCAGCTGTCCCAAACAAACTAACCTTTTTAGAATTTATTAACTAGCAGGAACTTTTGTGAACTAAATTTAATTTCTGACCCCTTCTAAGCCTTAGCAAACTGGGGATTTGGATATAAGCCTAGACTTCGGAATCATCTCTGATCAAACAGGAAACAATATAACTGTAGAAATTGTGTAAATCACTTCTTCCAGACAAAACAACTATTCTTAGTTTTGATAATGTTTATGTTATTTGTTCTTCTCATCCCCATTTCCTGAGTTGATAAACACTATGTCTGTCCTTTGGCCCATGATCTGCATCAAGGATGACTTTATTGCTCAGAAAGGCCAATTTCATACCTGGCTTCATAATTTCCTTCTGTGCTCTTGGGATAAAGTGTTTGGGGGACTACTCCAAGCTCCAAGTTAGGAAAAATAGTGCAGGATTCCTCCTTGACATAGATTTCTTGGACTGAATTCAGGCAACTTATGTTAATTAATCAACCCACTCAGGAGAAATGTCCCTTTTTCCGGTCTTCTCCTGTCACTGTGCATTACAAATATACAACTGAAACAGGAAAGAATTTTTTTTTCAGAGGTAGGCTTTTCCTGTTGTATGATTCATTAAATGGTGCCATGGTTCCATGGAGACTAATTGCTATCAATCTCTTAGAAGAATGGTTTTAAGGAAGAAGACAAAGAGGCAAAAAATCTAATAGGACTTCCTTATTGTGCCACAGATTTCTTCCTTAACCTTGGACAAACTACTTTGTGTCTTACCAAACTAATTGTTTGCAGTTTTTCAGATCTTTGTTAATAGTTGAAAACTACTTTGATTCCTCAGGGAAGGAATTTCTTGGGAAATTTGTTAATTTCAATATTTATTTCTATTTGTTATGTATGTATTTATACCTGTTTTCTTCATGTATGTGGAAGACTAGTTATAGTTAAGGAAACAATACTGGTGTGTCCATGTATTTGGTCAGTGCATTTCAATACAGGGAACAAATATGGCTGTTAGTGATACATGCTATCTTTTTTTGACCATTTAATGTAAGTGTAGTAGAGGAAGTTTCAGTAGGACTAGATATAAAGCAGGGAAAATTGACTTCCACATGGAGGAAGTTTGCAGGAAATGAAGGAAGTCTGTACTCCAATCCATTGTTTCCTGCAGCTAGGAGATCCTTCAATATAAGAACACCACCAACATAAAAAATCCCAACAATTTTTTCAAGATCCTTTGCTTGAACTTCTGATCCTGTCTGCTTCTCATCAGGTGTTTTTTTCATATGTGTGTGCGTGTCTGTATGTGTGCGTGCATGCATGTGCGTAACCGATGTTGATTGAAAAATTTTAATTTCACTTCACTATTTATGGTACATTGGAGACAAACAGCTTCACCAGCATTACTGTTACCTCATTCGCCTTTTTTAGTCATCAGGGCTGACTGTTTATGTCTTTTACATTCACAGAGCTGATTTCAATTTTGAGGAGTCCATGACCATTACAGGAACTTACACAAATAATGTATGACAGCTCACCTAGCTATCCTCAAATACTTCAAAAAAATTTTAATAAATATACAAACAGTATATTCATACTGATTGCAAAAGCAGAAAAGAGATAGTGGGGATGGCAAGGAATATGTTATTGGCTTCAGGATTATGTAGAAAGTCTCGTACATCTTGTTAATGAATGATGCTTTAATTTGGAATCTTTCAAGATTCCTTTTAAAGTAAAACATAAATAACAATTTTTAATATTTTTACTCTTGTGTCATAAGTTTCCACAGTATTTCTCTACCACAGATTTTAAAATTTGTTATACCTCCCAGAATGGTCTTACTGCCACAGTTAATACTTTAAAAGTTGTTTTTAGAAAGAAAAGGCAGCTGTTTCTTACCTAGTTCTGGGACTTCATTTGTTGGAGGGAATTAAGAAATAGTGGAAGTCTCAAACTGACTGAGTAGCAGTACTGACTGGGCCCAGTACTGACTGTGTCACTCAAGCAATGGCTCTCCAGGACTGCTGTTCAAAGTCTCTGAGCCAGACTCTTCTCTCATCAGACCCTAGGTTTCTCTGCTGGTCTTTAGGATCTGGCAATCAAAGTTGTTTTTCTTGCATCACGTATTTTTTTCCAGGATCTGGCACTGCCATATAGGGAGGAAAAATGAATATTTTTCAGAGGACAAGTGGGGACATTTTCCTGCTCTGTACATAGTAAGTCAAGTAAAGTTGTGGTTGAAGTAAAGTTGTGCTGAATGTTGATCGGTAATTATACTTCTAGTTACAGGAGAATATTTTCTTTATATTTTCCTCCATGTGTCCTAAGCTATACTAGGATTTTCTTTTAACTGGACATAGTTGTGATGGAAAGTTAACTCAAGAGTATCACATTGCTGTCACATGGTGGGGGGAGGGAGGGGGAAACAGCTGAAGTATTGACTGAATAGCCAAATAAACTAATGAGTTTCTCACCAATGTTATTGTCCTAGAATTCAACTTTGTTTAAAATGACGTGTTTTTTTCTTCTGTTTGAATGTGTTTCCCACTTCTTTCTTTATAAATAACAATAACTTAGAAAGTAGTTTCTTAACCCGCACTCTGCAACAAGCACAGCCAGGTGCTCACACAGTTCAGGGTGTGTAATTATAAAGATAAGTCTTCGTGCCTCGGGTGTGTTGTAAAACAGCCAAATTACTCCAACACCCATAAATTTTTCATATATCTTTATGATCTTTAATAGTTATTGGATAAGAAAAGGAATCTACTGTCAGTTAAAAAAAGTTTGGTTTCATTAAATGTAAAAATATGTTTTAAACATTTAGACAATTTAACTTAATCCCTAGGACACTGAGTAGACTAATCCTCATTTGTGTTTCCTCCATATTGTCTTGACCCAAGCCCTGCCTTCCCATCAACGGTAAGAGTGATTGGACTTACGCTGTTTTCTGTGAACCTAGACTGAACAAATTTGTGGACAGCACTGGCCATTGAGTCATGTGCTTTGCCTTTTTATCACATTGACCATAGAATGTCACCAATCTAAGTCTTTCACGTATGTTTGACTATAGTTTGTCTTTTTCAAAAATCTTCAAGAGATGGAAAATTCCTCAAATATCCACATGTGTCTTTAAAGGCCTGATCAATTTAGTTGTTAAAAAACTCATGATCTCCAATTTAATAGAGGAACTATATTTTTTTTGTCTTTCATGAGGTTTAAGTACTTTTTGTGCCCATGAAAGTACTTACATGACCAAAATTTCATCTAGATAACTTTTTGACAAACTATGTAGGGTAAATTGCCCAGATCTTTTCAGGTCCTTTGTGTAAGTACAGTGCAGTTACAGTTTTGTAACTCTGTCTTTTTCGTTGCAGTCTGTGTACTGTATATATACAGGAAAAACTGCAGTTGTATAGAGTGCATCACAAACTTCCTGCCTGACTCTGGGCAAGTCTCTTAGCCCATGAAGTTATATTTCTCACTTTTTCATGCAATAGATTGAGAAAATAGAACTCTCAATTAACTACATCTTTTTCTAAATTATAATTATAATAGGTGAAATTTGATGCTATTTTTCCTTGTAGTTTATGAAAAGAATCATTGGATAGAAATAAGGGGCAAAATAAGGCTTATTTACTTATTAACTTATTAACTTATTTACTTATTAACTTAGTTGTTCATTTGATTAAGAACTGACCACCAGTAGATAGCGTGTACCTGTTGTAGGTTAGTAAATTTATTTATAACTCCTGAAGCAGGGAATATTTAGGTTCTTTTAGTCACTGTGAACTTGAAATTATTTTTGTCCCTCTTTCTTGTACTTACCACTCTTTCTAGTAAAGTCCAGCCAAGAAATTAATGCTATGTTGCATCAGAATCAAAAACCAGAACGGTGATTTTGACCCGAGTCTTGAATATTCTAAATGATGCCTTAATAATTGGGGCTATCAGAAATAAAGCATTGCTGCCACCTCTTTTGCCCTCTGCCATTTTGCTAACTATTCTAGAGCTCTTTTGTGATTCTGGGCAAGAAGGAAATTCTCAAGAATTTTTCCAAATGCTTTGTGACTAGACGTTCCTCTTATTTTTTTACCGGATTTTTATTTATCTGCTATTGGTCACCAAATTTGATCCAAATGTTGAAATTTGTTCTGTTAAACATAAACTTCTTTATAGGCAAGTACAACTAGCTTGTCCATCCTAACACAGTGTGCAAAGGTATAAAACAAGACAGAATAGATGTGAACTAGTTTAATCCAGGGTCTGTTGAAACATTAGGCATTGGGTCAAGACCTGATCAGAAAAATCTTCCTGACACAGAGTCTGTTAAGGTACAGAACAGAATTCCCTAAGAAATCAGAGAATCCCTGTTTCTTTGGCTCTCTGAAACTAGACTGAACATAGAAAATTAAAGCAGGTTACCAAATAAATGTTCTATTAAATGGAATTGATAACTTAATGAATTTTAAAATGTAATGTGAGTTCATTGCTTTATATTAAAGTTATTTAGAGATTGTGCCTTTGGCAAGACAATAAAAAAAGTATTTTGATTTGTGTGTAAGTGGAGTGTTCCTCGTGGGTTTTGTAATAGATGCAGAGATGAAATGTGGCAGAAGTTCACAGATTAGAACAAGCTTTTTAATATTCTTTGCAGGCTGTTTTTAGAAACATCACAAGGAACAGAAAATCAGGCCCATTTGTGAAGAGAGGCAGTACAATTTATAAACATGTGGGGCAAACAAAATTTTAAAGCTGATGATGCACAAATGCCCAATTCCAGTCATCCAGTTTATACATATTGAAAGCACAACTTCATGCACACATCTGCTATTTCAAGCCCTGGAACACAGACATACAAGCTTGTACAGACTCATAGCAATTTAATAGTATTCTAAAGAAATCACAAGGTTAGTGCTAAAAAATTAAAGCTGAATTGCTTTGATAATGAGATTTAGATCTCTATATGAGTGAATCTATGACAAAAACTCTCCTGTAATTTGAAACATTCTAGTTTTCACATTTGTTCATACAGAGGGGTATAGAAAAGATGAAAAAGGGCCATAGATCTTTGTGTTGGTAGTATTTACCTTTGGTACCTTCTTAAAAGGCTGGAATAAGGACTTGTGTTGTAGTTCCTGAGAGGAAAGTTTTACTTTTTGACTTCCTCACTACTCATAAATCAGTGTCCGCACTGTATGATTTAGTAATTGTTGTATCTCAAAACTGAATGTCGAGTTTAATAGCTTACTTTTCTGCTCCTCATTTTTGCTTGGATTTCCTGAGGAAAAAAAAAACCATCAGAAAATGCTGACCTGTCCATTTGCTCCCTGTAGATTCAGGTACCATGCTCTAGCTTTTAGTGCCTCTAAAAGTGTTGTGAGAATACATGGGTAAAGTGTAGCTTTGACATGGCTGCATGGCAATGTTAGATTGCAAGAAGCCACTTTAACATATCCTTTAAGCACTTTTGTAAGAATGACAATGTAGAGAAACCTACTGGAGGAAAACAAGATAAATTGGGGAAGTAGCTTAGAATTTAAAAGAAAACCATTTCTGTCTTCCAGTTAAGCCATTCACCTTCCTGGAGTTATTATTCTGACAGATTTTAAGCTTTTCAAAATGTTAGCTAGTGTGGTTATACCTTGGAATCTTCCTTACAGTTGACTTTAGGAAAGAAAGCAATACCTTGTTTACTACTTTAACATGATTTTCAGATTCTCACTGCTAGAAAGCTCACCACTCAAAGCAGCATTACCCACCAGCAACGTCCACGAGGCGATGTTACCATTTCCATGAATTTGCCTTTAATTTTTAACTTTTACATTTTTTATGTTTGTTGATTTGGTTTTTGGGTTTTTTTAATGTAGGAAGTTTTCGCTCCATTGCTATGTTTTGAGGCACAGCATATGTTTCTCATTTTCAGGTATTTTCATAGATTGGTATTCTTTTTCCCAAGCATACACAGACATGAATCAAAATGCTTCATTCATTGTATTTAGAAGCTGTAAGTCTAAAATCTTATCTTACTCTTGGAATTTAATCTTGTACTGGGCACCAGTTACAATAAAATATAACCACATACTTCAATAACATAATTATCCATTATACTTGTATATCACATGTGACTATATTATAAACTCTTCTGCACTTGACAACCCAAGCAGGTTGTTTGGTGTTAAACTGTAGAGAGAGAAAGATTAGGTCATTATGATGCATATAATTTATTAGTAGAGGTGATTCAGAAAATTCAGAAATGTGAATATTTTTTGTTTAGTATATAAATGTTTTTCTTTTTCCTTTTTTTTTTTAACAAAATCTTGTATAAAGAAAATTATTGTAATTGAAAACAAGGTTAATCGCTGGTATCATATTGAATTTTTATCTGCTCACCTTTGAACAGTATCTATGTGTAATTTTACTTGTCTTTGATATCCAAGAAAAAATAATTGGAAAGCCAGGAAAAAAAAATATTTATTTATAAACCAGATTTCAAATATTGGGTACATTCAGGGAATTTACATGCCCTGATGATTTGTTGTGAATACATTGTTGATGTTAAATGCCTTAGTAAATTGTGGATAATTTTTAAACTCATGATGAATGAATTAAACAAATGTTGTCTTATTTACAGTAAAACATGTCCTCAGTAAAAGTGCTCTGCTATTTTTTGAAGACTCTATTTGGAGCTTTGTCATATGATTTTTTAAAATTTACTCTAAGTAGTCAACTAAAATGTACTGTAAAATATGGAACCTAATATATGCAAAACAAAATTAAAGCATTCCAATCCACAATACACTTTGTAATATACTGACTGATAATTACACAGAAATGTTAAAAGGATCCATCTGTAGAGGCTCTTTAAAAAGCTAAGAGATAAGATTGAAAGCTCAATCATAATTTAGGAAATTTCTGTCTTCTAGTGCTTAATGTCTTTACCAGAAGAGTTTTTAATAGTTCAAGATTTAGTTTTATATTCGAATAATGTAACCATTACCAGAGCTTCTTCAGCCTCATGAATGCCATGAAAGCCAGAAAATGCTATGGACAATGAAACCTACATTTCTTCATGGTTTTCTGCAATCTAAATTCAAAAGATCTGACCATTAATTTCCCTATTTCCTACATTTGATGACAGCAAAGCAAGAAGGGTGGCATCTGAGATATGTTTTAATGAGGCTTCTACCCATCAGTAGCTTGCTGGAGTCAGCTCCAAGTAGTCAGAACCAGCAGATCTAGCCCTCCACTAGACACCTAAAGTGGTGAGGCAGTTAGACTAGGTGATACCTGTAGGTCCCTTCCAACTCAACTATCCCATTTTGTTCTATTCTATTTTTAAAACCTCTTCATTTACATCTTACTTAGATCCTCTGTCCACTTGTGTGTCTACCCACCTCCCTCAAAACTTATTTTCTAACAAGAAAGACCTTTTTATTTAATCAGTTTAATTCTACCCTTCCCTTCCAGTCCAGCATTGGTATTGTGGATCTGTTCCACAGGCCATACTAGATGGGCACCTGACAACAAGACAGCCTTTATGATGTTTCTGTTGTATATTGGTTCTCTGATGTACACTGGGAATGTCTCCATGAATTATGGAAGGATCTATTCCAGGTTTTTTCATAGAAAAAAAATGCATTATTCTCTCTCACAGTCACAGTGTGTCCAAGACCATCAGAGGTTAAGAAACTGGGTTTGTTTGGCAGATGTTTCTTGTTACTCTGCCAATTAAGTCAACAATAGGTATTCATAATCCTGGGGAGGCTTGGAGGTCATAGAAATTACAGGGCAGGCAGAATAGCTCATGCACAAATAGCTGAAAAAGAAAGCGATCTTTTGGGGATTCCCCCCCACCCCTTTTATTCTGCTTGTCCTAGGAGCTGTCATCAGTCAGTGACATTGTGCATTGGCTTCAACCCTTGGTTCTGGCTGCAGTGTTCAAGGTCCTGAATGGCACAATCTCTATTTTATTGTTTCAAAGGATATATTCTTCTACCCTCAACTTCAGTGCTTTGTATGAGTACTAAAACATTCTTCTCAGCAACTAGTTTAAAATAAGTTGTTGGAATACTTGTTAAGAGACAATGGGCAGCCGCCATGGAATAAAGATAGCAGTTATTGTGAGGCAGCCTGTAGTGTAGAGCAGTCATCTGTTACTTTACCAGTATAGAGAAACTCATTAGATTCTTATTTTCTGGTCTTCTCAAAAGTTTATCCTTGCCGAGCAAGACACGGAGCTGGCAGAGAGAAGCACTGCCCTTAAGAGGGAAAAGGGATATGGAGAAGTCATCAAAGAGCTAGTTTGTGTGCTTGTGACTGGGATGTTAATGGCAATTGAATGATCTCTGCAGGTAATTTAATAGAGTACACTGGACTTCTCAGATGTGGGGCACTCTCTGCCCGCCTTATGCAGTAAAGAACAGTGTGATACAACAGTCAGTCAGGTGAGACTAACAAGAATAATGCATTGCTGAAAGACAAAGCAAGAGCTTTAAAGAGAGAAAAGAAGCAGCCATGAGGCAATGAACAGTCATGAGACTAAGTCCACTAACAAAGCTGAATTTCCATATAAAAAATCCTTACTCAAGCATAACAGTACTAATATGTAGTGAATAAAGCACTGGCTGGGGAGTGTAATGATGAGAAAAGTATAATAAAACATTTATACTATCACTTATGGTGAAAAAGAGAAGTGAAGGAGACATAGTTGGTACAAATAATACCTAAAATATTGTAGCAGCTAATGAAAGTATTTGATATACTGTGACCCTAGAAGGAACGTGACTGTGTTTTCATCTGAACCCAAGAAACAGAAGGGGCAATATATGCCTGTCTCGCAGTCACATAATCTGGCATCCACATGTACTTTTGGAGATATAAAAGATTACTTAATGAGAGACAGAAACATATATGGGGCAAATGATTCCAGCATATAGGAGATGATGCTGAAAGAAACAGAGAAATTTCTTCAAATGGCAAGGGCAGCTGAACTGTCTAGCAAAAGTACCAAAACAGCGTTATCAGTGCAGAACAGAGACAAACTAAAGGAAATTGGGAAGCAGGATAGAGACAGACTGGATGGGAATGCAAGTGTTGTGTTGCACGGTATGTATTGAGTGAAACAATATACAAGACAGTAAAAACCCTGTCTGGTTCCCAGCAAAAACATGTAAAAAGTAGAGAGCATAGCAAGACTTTCTGTCCAGTGTGTTGTAGCTCAGGAAATAGAGAAAGTGGTAAGAGGTATGGAGGACATACAGATTACAGTTAAAAGAAAGATGTTGTCTTGCGTAAGTCCAGATAAATCCGTTGCACAGAAAGATGCAGAAGAATGATGTCAGCCTGTTTATTTTCAGAACTGTTCTATCTGGTCTTAATCAGTTGACTCCAGTTGGATAGTGAAGCCATCAGCAGCCTAATCCTACCAAAATGGTTAGTAACGACTTTAATCTGGAGAATTAGAATTCATGATGCTGGTATTTGAAGCCATAGAGCAAATGCAGCCTGTGGAGAAGTTTGACAATCAAGAGATATTATATACACAAGGTATAAATTTCCTGAGCATGGTAGAGGAGAGAGTGTTCTCTCTGTGTGTTCTCCTTTTCAGAAAATGTAAGATCATACTCTAGGGAATGAGACACACAAAAATGAAGAGGAAGTCAGAAATAAGCCTTAATACAGTGAGATGACTAAAATTCAGTTTTTCATAATGGCAGAGTAATAACAAATAGTTGATAACTCTACAAGAAATGACATTATTATGTCTATTGAAGCTTTCAGAGAATGACTCAGATGCCTAATTGTTCCTGAGGAAAATTTGGAGTAAACTGAGGATCTTCATTTAGCCAAACCCCAGAACATATTGTATGTATGTATATCAGCACTAATAGACAATAGATTCTATAACCTATCATCCATTTAACATCTCTGTTTGTCAGGCTAAGACTTTTACCAGTCTGTGATTTGAGCCATGTGACAAGCCATGTCTACACCTTTTGGAAGATAATGGCCTGGTGTAAATGCTTTTGACCAGCGCCCAACTTCTAAGGTGTTACAATGTAAATTGAAGCTGGGAAGGATTCCCAGACATGTGGCTTGAAGCTGATGACAGAGCTATTAAAAATTAATGATCTGACAAAAGAGACAGTCAATGTCACTATGTAATAAGCAAAATATGAAGTTGAATGTAGACATGTAGAACTTGAGAAAAACTATGTTTTCTCTGTTAGTTGACATCTGCAGAGATGTCAGCAAGACCCTGGAAAAGTCAGCGCAATTAGGAAAGCACTCAAAATGAAAGCAGTCCAATGTCTATTAGACATAGTGATTTTTTCTGGAATTACCCGAAGTCCTTAAAACAATGAGGAGGTACTGCTCCTAAGATTCTATAGGGTAGCTATTTTTTCTGAAGGAGGTTAGGAGCAGTGCTAATGCACACCAAGCAGCCCAGAACATTTGCTTAAAGACAGGAAATAAAAAGGAAACAGAGCCGTACTTTCTGAAATGCAGTTCCCTCAATTCGCCTTTCAGCACTAGCCCAAAATCTGCTAGAAGGAACTTGGACAAAACTGTGGGCTTGTACTTGGGTTTGTTTCTTTGTAAAATTTTAGCAGTATAATATGAAAACAAGGTACTTCCCAAGAAAATCCCTGTATATGGTAGATGCACTCAACAGGACACGCTGTCCAGAATACTAGACATGATTTTATAAGACAAAAACTGCATCTCCGATGGTGGGCTTCACACAGCCCCCTGAAGGGCAGGCAGTAGTAAATCAGCTTTTGTACCAACCATGGCAGTCTGAAGGGCCACTTATCACAGGAAGTTACTCGGTTTTAGTCTGTGAGAGATGAGCTGTCCATGTAAAATACTTTTTTTTGAAGGAGACCTAACAGCAATCCTAGAAGACTTAGAGGATGCCTACAGTGTGCCTGAAATATACTTCAGACCTACTGATACAGATCTGAATGAAATGCCAACCAAGAATGTGTGCCCAAATAGGAGCAAAGAAATAGCAATCTGAGGTGCTCAGACTTCTGACTGACCACAGGAGATTGCACAGCTTCATGAAATACCAGCCCTGGTAAAAATCCAAAGAAGAAAACATAGAAAAATAAAAGAATAAAACCAATAGACAAGTTTTCTGCTGCAGCTGCTGTAAGGCTTGTTGGAGGATGTGAACAAAGACAGTAACAGGAGCTAGGGCATATCTGAAAGCATATTTTGCAAAGTCTGAAGTACCAGAGTGTCTGAAAACTTAAGATGTCTGGCAATAGACTTCAAACTTAGCACAAAATAGGTCACATTAGCCTGGAAGCTCAAAGGGAAACAGGAGAGTCAATCTGGCAATGAAGAGCTT
Source organism: Lycocorax pyrrhopterus obiensis (assembly GCA_014706295.1). Lineage (NCBI taxonomy): Eukaryota > Metazoa > Chordata > Aves > Passeriformes > Paradisaeidae > Lycocorax > Lycocorax pyrrhopterus. Next base: position 54,173,361 of record JACSVZ010000002.1, on the reverse strand, counting down.
TTAAACAAGGACAGAACTGGTGAGTAGTTCTCACCTGGCATTGTTCAGCTTTCACATTCCTGCACCTCTTTCCCTTCCTTCTACCATCCCCCTTTCTAATTTTTACCTTGACACAGATAAACCAAGTCTACAGTGCAGAAAGGAAACAACAGACAGTGAAATGAACTAGTAAAAAATCAGTAAAAAAAGTCGATGATTTGATACCATTGTGTAGATGAACAGGTCTGGTTCAGCCATCAAAAATCCACTTGCAGCAGTAAGAGAAACTAAAGGCTGATGTTACTAGCAGAGGGAAATCTGAAGATAGTACCCCACAAAATAAAAATCCAAATTAAAGTAAATAAGCAATATAAAGGGAAGTAAAAAAAAAAGAAATTAGTATAATCTTGATGCCAACAGAAGCTCAAAATCTCATTTCTTTCAAAAATTGTTATAGTTTGCTTGAAGGAAAAGTAAGATAAAAATACATATGGCCATGGCAATGGCAATATTGAGTTATACACTTGATTCATTGAGTTTCAGCAGAACCATTCTGCAGACTATTCTGAAGGTGTTCTGTGGTCAGAACTGGTGACTGTACAGCTGTAGCTGCATGAGAACGCAGCACTGGTGTGGTGTAGATGTTCCCACCATTCCATTACAGTGTACCTGTAAGCTGTTTATAGAGTCTTACATAACACTGGGAAAAAAATCATTAAAAACGCTTCAGATTTGTTTCTGCTTATCCCCTGTACCCTTTGCAACATCAGGATAAAACCCAAAAAGTGAAAAACATTGCTCCCTTTTGATGTCAAATCCTGGGGTTGAGAGAGGAGGTGCAGCCTTCCAGGAAGGTGTCTGACCTGGCAGGTTTGTTCTGTTGCTCCTCAGAGCTCTAAGGAAGTGTGTGGTATGCGCTCTACACAGGTTAAGTAAAGTTTTGTGTTCTGAACCTCACTCTGGAGAAAGAAGCATTTCATTAGGCAGCTGCCTGGAAACAACTCAATACGGAAAAGTGAGAAAGCTTGAGAGATTTTAGAGTCTCTGAGTACATAATTTCTTGCTGTTTCACACAGTTACACTTATGCAGAGATACTTTTCTGAAATTTCAGGCTACATTTTAACATGCATATGTTTCTTGGAATGACATCTTTACCATGGCTAAAATCCTTCTCCCAGAGAAGAGAAACCATCCTTGCAAACCTTGCTAGAGAGTGGTTTCGTCACAGTCATCTCAGGACTGAAACTCCTTGTTGAACAAAAGCCTCGAAGTGTCATGACTGTTAGTCCACTCTGGATTTGATAGTAGTTTTGGATACCTTTGGATATGTCATGGAGAACTTTTACTCTAGATCTGCTTGACAGTGTGTGGCTTCAGCCCCAGAAGTGAGTTTGCACAGCACTCTCCTGCACTCAGGGTGATTTCCTCAGCTCTCCAGACCCTTTGTCGCCTTGTCAAATGGCAGGTAGTGCAACATCTCACTAACAGCACCACAGCTGTGCTCTGACAAGAAGAGTGGGGTTCACATCAGACCTCTCGGGAGGCTGTTGGTATGTATTCTTTTCCTATGAAACTTCACAAGACTTGTGGGACCTTTTATCTTCATCTGTACTTTATACAGACTGCCTGTGTATTCACATTGTGTTAGACTTTGTATTTGGATATGAATGTTTAACTACATATATAACATATTGTTATATGTAAAGAACTTGGCAGATGATACACAAAGTATGTGCAGATTAAGTTATATTTAAAATATTCTGAAAATTGGAATAAAAAAAATTGAACTAGTCAAGCAGTCTGCAAGGGAGTGTGGGAAAACTATCATTTGGGACTTGGAAGAATAGACTGGACAAAGCATTAACAATCAAATTTTTTTTAAAAAAGGAATAACAATTGGAAGTAATTTGCAGTGGTGGGAGAGCAGAGCGTAAATGATTTCTTAGACCTTTTTTTAAAAAAACATATTATCTTAAATTATTTCTTTGAAAGGTTTTCTCCCTGCTTTAATGTAATGAATTCCATAGCAATGATGATCAAGTATTTAGGGAGTTACCAAGGATTCTTTAGAGGAGATGATGAATGATTATTGGCTACAGTTGCTAATTGACACAATAATCCGTGCCAAGGGATTCCGCTCTAGTTTTGAAACTATATTCTAAAAAGAAAAGAGAATTGATTTGTTAGATAACACACTGATGTTGAGATTAATTGAAGCATAATGGAGACTCATGCCTCTCATTTTTTCTTAAGTAATGATATAATTCTTGTCTTTTTGTGTTTTTTTCTTGTAATTTGTGATAAAAAAGATGTGCAGTTTTAACATACAACCTATGACAGCAACTTTAAGTTGGAGCTTCAGTATGCCAACAAAGACGAAGCCATAGAAATAGTCCTATAGATAGTTTGAATGTGTTTATTTTTCTTAAAAAGGAGAAAATGCACAAACAGAACAGGTTTGCCCAGCTACCTTTTCTATAGAATCACTAATTTTCACCCTGAAGAGGTCAGGCAGATTTATGGAATAAAACAGGGCCTCAGGCCATATAACATGATTGTGAGCTAGTCAACCACTCATTTGTGCCAAGTAAATTTTGGAAATGATTCTCCTTTGCTGACAGTACCCTCATTACCCATTGTATAGAGTAATTTATCAGGCATTTCTTAAAATAAACCGTTCATTTATGCTAATAGGACTTGGCAGGGAGGAAAAATTGGCAGGACTTGAAGTTCCTAGTGTTTTTCTTTTTTCAAACAAAAACTGTAAAGTCCTTAGTATTTTCAGCAACCGTTATCACAGCCGTGCATATAGTTTATTAAAGTGACAACTAATTGCATAATAAATTTTCACAATGGGAGAAAATTATTCCTATGTTAAGTTTACAAAAGCAAATAGTTTGGTAGTATTGTAAAAGCACAGTCATTAGTTTCATACTTGTACATTCCTTATTGGCTAAGCTTCTGCTATTAATGAATCACTTAGCATCTTTTCCATGACTCATCTATTCTCAGTGCAGTACCTCATCTTGAAATATCTCTTTGTTCCTTACCCCTCATGTATTTTCTGTTTGGTAGCTCCCTCCAAGGAGATGTTTCCTTTCTTCTTCATAGTGGGGCTTTGATCCTGCAAATAGCCATACATGTCAGTAACTCCTGAAGTGAGTAGTCCCATTGAACCTATGGGACTGGTCAATAGGTACAGATAATAACTTCTACATGTTTGTAGGACCCAACTGCAGCCACTGTACAGAGTTTAGCTGCTAACCTTTGCAGCTGAACTAACTTATATTTAGTTCAATACATTTCACATTCTGTTGTCTTCAAAAAATAAATATACGAGTTCCTGAAAAAGCCATCCTTCCTAGCCCACAAGAAAACATCCAAAGCTCAAAATAAGAAGAAAGCATGCACTGAAACACACAAATAAGGTCGGCAACACTGATAAAATGACAGCTGCAGCAAATTGTGACTCACGAAAAAACAATGCTTTAATCCAATGCCTGCTGAAATGTAAGGGGAAGTCTTCTGTTAACTTCACTGGTGCTTAGATCTGGTCCTCATTTAATAAGACAAAGCTAGATGCATCTCCAGTTGTACATAAATTATGTGATAAGGGTTTTTTTGTGTGTTCAGTTTCTCAGCAAATGGCAAAATCCCTTTCATCGTCGAATAAAACTAAAGAGTGATGTTGTTTTTGTTATCGCTTTTTAATGAAAGTAAACATGGAAGTGAGTAAATGCAATTAGTACAGAATATACTGTGCTTCTTATAACTACAAATTAAGCATGACACATTGACCCCAAATTTTGATCATGCCTCAGCCTTTAACTGCAGATGCCAGAAACTCAGACTGTCTTTTCAAAGACAAACAACTTAAACCAGCCAACAGCACCTTAAATTGAAGACTAAACCCCAGAAGTTTTTTAATAATCAGACTTTCATGGAAGCTTTGTGATGATACAACTTAGATTATGGCTTTAAACTTTTGCTGTCTCATGCTATTGTACTTTGTAGTTTGCAGAACTGAATGGATCCATATCTAGTAAAACGAAGAATAAAAGTTCTCTGACATTTTGCAAGTCTTCAGCTTTTTAGACTTTAAACTCAAATTTAAAATGCGAAGCTCATTCCACAAACCCTTACTGAACCTGGCTATTTCTTCTACATGTCTATTACTCACCATCATAATTAGAACGTCCCTGCAATGGGTCTAAATGTTTCTGCTAATGTTTTCCACTTCTGTCTGCATTCTTTTCATATTGTTTCCTGCCATTAATGCAATAAAAATGTCAGCCACAAATACCAGATTCCTAATGGAAAAGCAAAACAAACTAAAACCACAGCCAGCACCACAGCTGAGAAATATTATTTTTCCCTCATATTCCAAATTTTTACTAGGCAAACAATTAATTGAGGTTGCATATATAATATTCATTGTTAACTAAGTTGCATACATTTTTTGTACATGGAAATCAGAATTACTGACACTCTCTGTAACAGTTACAGAGTGGTTTCATGCATACATTTGGGTTGTCTGATCAGAGAAAGATGGTATCTTGTTTAAATGAGAGTACCATAATTGGTACTTTTGGCTTCTCTTGCTTTTGGAAAAACACCATAATCTTTAGTTCAAGGTATAATGGGGCAAGCATTACTTCTTTAATGTCCTGCAGCACACAGATGTTTAATGAACTTATACTTTTAATTTGCCATGACTTCCTAAAAGGTAGAAGGCTCAGAAGAGAAGATCTAAATATCTATTGTTAACGCCAGATAGATGGTTCTTGTAATGTGTCAGCTTATTTGTGCAATGCAATAAGTAGCCTCTCTGATTTTTTTTTTTTTTTGCTCATTACTTAAACCTTTCAAAGTTTCTGGCTGTTCTTAAATACAAATAGAGGAAACATTTCTGTTTAATTTATTGACATGAAATTGGTGAGGAAGTTAACATAGAAATTGGAATTCTGTATAGGACAAATTAATGATGGAAGTGAAGTTCCTAATCTATTTATTATAGCATACATGTTTGGAGAACAGATCCCCACATGTGTTGTTCCCTCAGCATGCATAAAATAAAATGAAAAAGTGGCCTCTTCCCCATGAAGTCTGTAATCTTAAATGTAATACAGGAGCAAAAATTGATAAAGATCATGAAGAAGCATTGAAACAGTGTAAGTCAGCGTACAGCAAATGGTTGCAGCTCTTATGAACATTTTAATTACTCACCGAAGATTAGTTTTTTGAGAAACTCTTGAGTTGCTTCTGGTAGTGAAGGTAAAAGGTATAGGAGAGATTACCTCATGGGAGATTTGACAATATATTTTTCTCCCATAAAACTGTCTCCTAAGGAACAGTGTCAGGTGCAAAAGAGCAGGTTCTGTTTGCTAGGAGTTTAACATAAACCTTGGATTATGCAGAAAAACTGGGCATTTTTTATCTATTTATTTCACCTTTCGTTTTAATACATGTATTTTGATATTTCTTGCCATATTTTTGAGACTCTACTGCTGCCCAGTTCAGTAGTGTAAGTTCAGTCTGTAAACTCTTTGGATTAAGGGTAGTTTTCTCCAACTGTCTGTGCACTTCTTGGTTCAGTTGAGCCTCTGTCTAGTTTAAAAACAATAGCAATGACTCAAAATAAGTATGTACTCTGAAGATGCCTTCAAATGTTCCATTTTTTAATGAGAAAGTGATGGAAAATGGTAGGAGGTTCAGAATACAATGGATCCACTATGCTTCCCTTATTTAACTTTTCTTCTTCCCAAACCCTTTGGTGGTGATTCTGGAAGCACTGCAGCATAGGAATAGAGCACTACTGGAGAGTAGCCCTGCTTGTTCATTAGAAGGGCTCCACCACATGTGGGGAAGCTTTGCTGAGACATGCTATGCAGTGGCCAGATTTCACCCAATGTAAGTGTCAAGTCAAAATGCAGAATTTGAAAAACAATTATAGTTGTACAAACAGGTAGCTGAAATATCTCTCTGCCTTGTGCTCTCTGGGAAGAGCTGTATGTGCAGGACCAACATGAGGAATGGTCTTTTGCCTAGTCCTGGCTGCCAGCTCCTCTCCACATGCCTGTGTACTGTCATTATTGCAGTCACTGAGGCTGCGAAGGTGTTTGGGGCACACAGGAGTACAGCAGAGAGACTGTAGAGGAAAACTTCAGAGTTGCAGATTTACCTTCTTCCCGCCAATCCCTGTGAAAAAAAACCCAACAACAAACAAACCAAACCAAAACAAAAACACCCCAAAAACTGCAAAGATGCTTTCTCAAGAGTCTGCTTAACAAGTGTTTGCACAGTGGTGTATAATTTCACACCACACGATTAAAAAAAAATTAAGTGCCACTGAATGCTGTTGTAAAAGACTCTGCATAGACATTCCAACTACAGCAATACATCAGTAGTTCCATCTGGATTCAGTCTCGGCACATCAGCAATAGCACTGAAACTTATTAACACTTGTGAAATTCCGTGTTCAAGATCTTTCATTTGAAAATATAAATGCAATGCCAAGCAACGTAAAACTTGAAAGGGTTATCCTTTATCTTCTCAAACTAATGGCAAAAAAATCCAAATCTAATTTAGTTTGCATGAATGTATCATATTTTTTGGCCACCCTAGAAAATGACTGTTCCTCATTTCTCTCCAGCTGTAAATAATATGACTTAAATAGCTCAGTGAAGCAGCTCTATTATTTCCTGGTCAAAAAACATTACAAATGATTGAAGGGTTTTTATGAAAGAGGTGGCTGAGAATTGTTCTTCCAACTGAAATTTTAATGTTTGTGGCATATTGCAGGGGCGATGTATATCCATAGGCAGAGAGAAAATCGGAAAAATTATCATTTTTTAAGGGTTACATGTTTCTGTTTTCTCAGGTTTGCAAGTATTTAGTATATATAAAATATGTGAGTTTTGAAGAAGTGATTTTTGCATGCCGTCGTTGAAGTGCTTCTAAGAAGTGTATTGATGTTTAGACACTGCTTACTGGCCTGATTGAAATCAAGTCTGTTGGAGCAGGCCTAAACCATACAAAGAAGGATGAGACGGACATCAAAGAGGTCTTCAGAATCACAGAGTTTACTGCTAACAAGATGCTTCACCCACTCTGATTTCCCCCATGCAAAAGGGAAAGGACTGCAGGCCATAAGCCTTCTGAGATTCAAGATATCAGCTTTGCATGACACCTTGGAAAACCTTAAGCCATATTTCACATTTTCCAGCAGTGAAAGCAGGAAGAGCCTTATGAGAGATTTGATTGAAAAAATCAATTTGAAGCCTAGTCATTTAATCTCATACGTCGCAGGTTGTTGTGGTTTAGGAATGGTGCTTTAGTACTCCCACTAAAACCATGCTCTCTCCCTCCAATTTGAGGCACAAAAAGTAAAGATCACAGGTTGAGATTTAGAACAATTTTACTGGAAACAGCAATGAGGTAAGAAAACGAACACTGACAGCAACAATTCTAATGGCAGGGGGTATAAGAAAAGAAATTATTCACATGGAAAAAAACCCCAATAATAGACAACACCAGGCAGCTTCCTCTGCCGCATTCTCTCAGCTGGAAGGAACCCCTTCTCCCTGGAATATAGTCCCTTTCTTCTGCCCCTGGCAATGGCCTGAGGTGGTACAGAATAACCTCCAGGTCCTAGCCATGCCCTCTCCAGGCTACTGCAAAAATTAATTCTGTCCTGGCCAGAACCAGGACACAGGTAGAACTGAATCTTATTAAAAGTTATGTAACACCATTTTTAAAATCTTTTATGTGAAAGACTAGTTCAGTACAGAGCAATACAGAAGACAACATTGATGGAGGCTACTTGTTATATTCCTACTATTTTTTTGTCAGATTTATCCCATTTCCTTTTGTCAGATACTGAGTTTACCACTCTCACTCCCTCATCAAATGAAGTTGTTCAAATACCAGGTTTACCTCTGTATGTTCTTTAATCTTATTTGCTCAAGTGAATCATGAACACACTACTTAACTAGGGGCCTATTACCAAGATGGACTGCCAGGAGATAAGTACTGAAATTGTTCATACTGGATGTTCCACATCCCAAAATCCTGCTGGACAGAGCAGGCTAAGTGCTGAATTCAGACCAGGCTGCTTGGGGCTTTGTCTGTTGAGCCTTGAAAACCTTGAGGATGGAGATTCCACAGCCCCATCTGAAAACTTTTGTGAAATCTGCTTTCTGCAGCCAGTTCATGTTGGAGCAGTAGGGAATAAATCCCTTGTTCTCTTTTAGTTATAGAATTGCCAAGTGTTATCTGACACAATAATATTGAAAAAAATAAGAGATCTAGCATTATTTAAAAATTAACAGTATCACCTTAAAATGATTATGTTCTAAATGTTTTATATGAGTGCTGTAGAACAGTAAAACATGCACATACTCTTCCAGATGGACTGTAAAATTCATGAACCTCACACTTCTGGCACCATTGGTATCACTGTAAGGACAATAGTTTTACAAGAACAGTATTTGTATTGTGGCATTTTGTGGTTCTATTATTAGAAGGGTGAGAAGACATGGCGTTTGTTTGGGTTTTTTTTAAACAGTAAAAGCTTTTATTTTAACTTCATCTTCTTATTTTTAGGCAAATAAGATCATACCTATACACATATGCTTTTTAAATGTTCCTAAAAGATATAGTTTTTTTTCTGTCTGTATCTTTGAGAAAAATTCATTGCTAAAAGCACTTCTCGGACAACTGCAGAAGTTGAGAATGTATCTTGAAGTTGCTTTCCTTTTCTTTCTGTGTGAAGCTTAAGCACATGCAGTTGACTTTTTTCAGACACAATCCATTCAAATTAGCTTTTTTCTTTTTGCTGTCTTTTGTCAAATCAGCTGTTGGCCTCTACCACACCGTCCCTCAGCTCAGTTATTTCACTCCTGTTCCTAATTGCATTATTCACCGAGTCAACCACAGTTGGCTGAGCACATTATGAAGAATTCTTGTGATCATAAGAACTTCCTCATCTGCAGGTAATGACTCTGATTTATATCTCCTATCTTCTTGCTCCGGTATTTTTTCTGAGTCTCAATGGTAAGCATCTCAGTTATATTTTCATCACTTTTAACATCAAACTCTCCTCTCCTCCTTCTGCTCTCTCTGGTATTTTGGGCCCTAAATATTTCACTCCTTTTATTTTTTTTGTTTGCCTCCATAGCTGTGTACTCTCTCCCCTTTTTGTGATTCCTTCCTCTATTTTATCTTCTTTATAATTTTTGTAATCTGTAGCTCTTCCAAGATCAATTTTACAAATGGTTCATGCATACTCAAGAACTGTAGTTCTCAGCCTATGGCAGATAGAAGGTCTGCATCTCGTCTTGTCTCTTACAATGACCAAAATTTTGGCTACCTTGTCAGAAAAAAAAAAAAAGAAAAAAAACCCAAACAGCCCCCAAGCTTCCTTTTCTGATTATTTCTGTCATCAGTTAAGTTCAAGACTCCTTCAACACATCTTCAGAGCAACTACCTGAAGCTCCTCTTTTTGGCCCCCCTCTTTTTTTCAGGAAACAGCATGACAGAATCCTTGATGGTTAAATTTTGGGTTGCACTCTGTTCTTTCCAGAAGTATCAGAGTCTGCCCCTCCAGAAATGCATCATTCCTTGAATTGAACTATGGGAGAGAGCCTTGATGGTTGCAGGATTTTCTGACCCTGTGATAACAAATGACTTTTAAGTTTATGTTTTGGGTGCAAATATAAATGAAGAAGGTCCTCTTAGAAATAACATGAATTGAATTAAATGCCCCCCTTTTAAGGGCTGCAAACTCAAATTCTGCCCTTATGATGTACTATTGCATTTTTTTTTTTCTCTGAGTGACCCAGCTGGAGTTGTGCCTTTTCCTCACTACTTTGCCAAGGAACCTTTGTGCTGAATCACTGACTATTTCTACTGTAATTGGCTTGGACTTCTAGGGTGAGGGGTGCACTGAATACGTCTCCTTTTTTGCTCACTAATTGTTTTCTATGCCTCATGGGGCATTTTCTTCAGATTTTCAGTGCTCCTGTAATATTTAATTTGGAGCTGGATGTGTAGCAAAATGAAAATTATTTCAATTTGATTAATTCCTTAAATGTTGCTTGTCAGTTTAAGGAAATTTTGAGCAGTTTTTCTTCTTGCTGAACAGGGAGTTTTAGACTATCTTAAGACTTCCTGAAGGTAACCAACTGTCAAAAAAATCCTCAACCATTTTTTGTTACAGTTATTCCAGCCAAGATTTGTGTTTATCCCTTTATTGGTCCTTTCAGAATAAACAAGAAATAATGGAGTAGTTGTGCTTACAATGCCCTATTCCCCACTTCCCAGGCAAATCAAGGGTGTCTCTCAGCAGCAGAAGGATAAGGTAGAGTTGTGACTAGAGCCATTATATGGGGTAGCAGGAAGGTGATACAAACTAGTATGCTTTTTCCTGAAGAGCTGTATTTCAGACTGCTCTTTCTGTAGCAAAAAATCAGAGTTTTTTAGCAGATGGATCAATGCTATATTATACTTTGATTTCCATTGTGTTGGCATTATTTCCACAAGATTACTTGACATCACATCACTGTAGGCCTGTGTGTGTGCCAACTAAAATTACAGAAGCCAAAGGATGAGGTCAGAGGCAGAGGTGCAGGTCTAGCTGCAGAAGACAGGCGTGTAAGCATGGTTGTTCCCTGAATAGAGCAACACCTTCTCTTACAGATGGAGTGGTGGGCATCACCCAGATTTTGGGGAGGACTAGAAACAGAAAATATTAGGAGCCTATGTGACCTCAGTGGCTCATCAACACTGAAAAATCAATCTATGCGTGATTTGTAGCAACAAAAAAAGGCAAATCTTGTAGAGAGATAAAAGCATAAAAAGTTGCACTGAAATGCTTGCTGTGAGAGGGTTAGAAATACTCCCTTGGTTGTAGGTCCCATCAGGTTTGGCTTCAGTTCTCTCACTGGTTGCACTGCCTTTAAAGTGTAGGACACCTCCTTCTTAATCAAGCTTTACCTGTTTCCTTAGGAGTGTATCTTGTGCAAGTCTATCTGAGAACATCCAATTGTTTCAAAGTGTATTTCCTTGAAAAGAACTCACATAGGTAAAAAACCTGAAACAACAACAAGTGTTGTCTGATAAAGGAAATCCTTCGCTATTCATAAAATATTTGGGTTATTTGGGAAAAGAGGAAATTGCTAAGGATTAGGTTTACAGCACATGAGCATGTCTCAGAAGTGCTACTCTGTAAAGCTTGTCAAGAAAAAAAAAAGAAAATAAATCCCAGTAGGCTTCCAGAGTTTTGCATCCTGTCGTTTATTACATTTGTCAGTAAAAGCAGCAAGGATTATGGAAGTAGATTTATTAATTTTATGAAATCCTGGCACAAAGGATTGGTGGCCCTCTGATAGAAAATGAAGTGGAACTATTTTGTGAAAGACAAACATTGTGTACTTGTAGTGAAAAGTTATTATCGCAGCAAACCTGTGGCAAATAAATTGCTCTAGCAAATCCCTTGGAAGTTACTTGCCTTAAAGTCTATGGGATTATGTTTTATGTCTCCTTGTGTAAAGGAAGATCCTTGGTTTCAATGGGTGTTCAAATTCCTGGGTTCAGTATACAGAATTAGAACAGCTAATCATAACCAGTTTGGAAGAGTTTCCTGTTGCTGTTTTAGCCTTTGTTATTAATGCCTTAAAGGCACACTGCTAAAATGAAAGTTCATTTTCTTTACTTTCAGTATCTCATCCTTTGTACAAGGTGTCCTTTGGAAGACTTTGGAATATTTGATCCTTTTCAGAATCTGTCATTGGTATGTTTTGAGGAAACTGAGACAAGGACAGTAAGTTGTGCTGTAAGAGGTGTTAATTGAAACATGATGATTAGACCATTTTCCTGTATGACAAAAATACGGCCGTTGAGATCTGAATTGCTAAAAGCCTTTTCTCAAAGTTATTAAATCATATCCATCTAAAAGCAGTTGTAAGCTACTTGCATAAAATGACTTCAAGGACTCTCTTCTGGTCTAGAAGGCTGGTAGTAGGCAGGTTCCTGGCTAGATACCTGCATGAAAAAGATAGCAGTTTCACTTGTCTCTAAATAATTTGGCACTTTCCATCAGAATTGGTAATAAAGTTCTGTTTTTTCTTAGAACTGGTTCTCCATAGGAGAAGGCTAATGCCTGGGCATGAATGCTGAAAGTGACCTTGCTTTTCTCTTTGAGATAAGGAAGGAAGTGTCCATTCTGGTATTGCAGCATGCCCTTAGTAATCACAGCAGTTTATTTCATTTATGTCACAAGTAGTAATTACTTTAACTCATACAAAATTTAAAAATAAGTTTGGCTTTTCATTTGTACCAATGTTAACCGTTTTTGCATAAACTTAATTGGAAAATACAGCTCCATTTTGCCTAAGATACTTTAGTGCATCTATTATCATTGCATCAAAGCAATGGATAAAATCATAAACCTCATCTTGGGAACCACTTAAGAATAGTTATCCCCCTTTCACAGGGACAAAGAGCAATTTCCCTAAGGTCACAATAAATGAGTTTCTTGTCCTTGAATACCTACTCGCCACTGAGCCATTCTTTCCTCGCTGCAGAGGAGGAATGACATGTTCCAGGCTCTGGTCTATCTCTGCCTCTTCTCCTGCTCTTTATGTCTGATCTCTAAGAGTCTGTTCTCTGCAGCCCAGGGACATTCACAGCTTACAGATGCAGCCGGCTAAACATCTCCCATCTCTGTGATCTGCACTCTCATTATTCCTTGCTCTCACCTGCCCTAGTTTCTTTTGGAAAGAAAGAGGATATACCAGTGCAAATGAGACAATGACAGGCCTAGGCAGGCTGTGGACAGTATGGAGATTAGGGCTGAGTGGGACACACACCATGAAGGGAAGGTGCTTGCTAAGTGTAAAGTCCTCAAGCCTGTTGCAGCCAGGCAGACTGGCACGGATCATAGAAAAAGTTTATCGTTGTTCTAAGGAAAGTTTATTGGTCATAGTGATTACAGTGCTGTAGCTGCTCCAAAAACTTCCCCTCTCCATGTGAGTGTTACTGAGACCTTCACAATGACCTAAGAGTTAAGTCAGCAAATAGCATCATCACTCATTGCAGCTGAGGAGGACAGGTCATTTAAGCACATGCTGAAATGGTTTGCTGGATCACAACCACACAGAGTAACTACTTTGTGTAAAGTTATATAGCAAGTGAGTACGAGTGCTAGAATTTTATGTTTCTATCCAATGGTTGCTCCCCATCAGATTTGTACTGGGAATGTCAAAGATGTCATTTGATAAGGATCAGACTATTTTGAGAAGGAAGCAACCTGAAACCATGCATGTCCTGTTGTTAGTAATATCCTCCATGTGGACAGTAACCTGAAAATCTCAGTGTCTTAGAAATGGAAGTGACTGTATGTTTTCTGTGTAAGTATATATATATCTATATATATATATCTTGTAATCATCTTATTGTATGAATGCAAGTGTCCATGCATCTATATAATACCAGTACATCTGTGTATGTAAGTAGGATGCTTATCTGCATGTAACCAGCTGAAATGGAAATCTAGATGTTCTGGTATGGAATTTATTTCTTCTCCAGACTCCTTATACCACTAATTAATGTATATTACTCACAGTTATACTGGAGTGTACGAATAAGAACTTATACTGAATTCCTCACATGAGGAACACTGGGTTTTTTACATGTATTCATTCTTATGCACAATGTAGAGTTTCCCATGCTTTTTTCCCTCTTTTTTTAACAGTTCTGAAGAGCTTATTCCTATATCACAGTCAGTATTTGATTTGCACTTAAGGGAAACCCCACACTATATAAATCAGTCTGCTACTAAACCTCAGACGTTCACTGTTTCTACCACTTAATTTAAAATTTCCAAATATTGGAAAGATCTTGGTTTCGATGTATTCCCATTCCTATGCTACAGTGCTGTAGTGCAATCAAGGAATTTTTCCACATTGTCATGTTACTATTATTACCATTGATTTTGACATATCTGGATAAGGATTCAGATGTGGATGAACGTAAGCAGTTCTCATAAATCATAATAGCATTTTCTTCCATTATTTTCCCACATTCATGGTTGCTTTCTCTTTTGCCCCTTCTTTTTCCTTCCTTTCTTAAGAACTTTCCTTTAACTGTAGTTTCTCCCTGAAAGGTTATTTTCAACTTGCTACTAGTTTGTAATGAAAATGGCATATTATTTGTATGTCTTCATTTTCATTTTTATCCAGAAACAACAAAATAAAGGATTTTAAGTCATTAAAACATCATTTGAAGTGATTTACTTTCCCGACATTATCAGTTTGTGGCTTCTTAGAAAGGGAACTTATTTCTGTGCTCAGTAAATCTGAAAGATAGCCCAGATTTACCAAAATGTGTTGGTTCCTAAATTATTTTTTACAATCCTTTCAACTGATCTTGCACTATGCTTAAAAGACTAAATATTTCTTGAATCTGGTTCTAAATCTTTTATTTCAAAGCATCACTATTTATGGTCCTTAAATGTGGTGGATAGTGAGAGTCAACGCTTAATTTGAAAACTCAGATCTGAACCCTATTAAAAACTGTTCAAGTTGTGAAATATAATTTATTATGAGTGGGATTAAGGAAATCATCACTGCTTTCATTAAAAATAATGAAAAAAAATCAGGATATTCCTTTATGTCTTTCTCAGTCTAAAAACATCCACCGTGAGTAACTTCTGTGAAACTTGTGGGTTTGCTTGTATATAGATTATTTGCATGCTGTTTTTTGCCATAGATTTCAACAGCAGTTTCCACATGTCATGGGAAGTACGCAATATAAATCAGATGTGTTCTTCATCTGTGTAGAACATACAGGTCTGTGTCTAAAAACCAAGCAGAACATAGTTATTTTAATAGAATTTGGACTGATATTGTAGAATATTTTCAAAAGAATTCATAAGTCATTACAAAAGAGGACATCTAGAGCACAAAAATACTAATTGAGACAAACTTTTCAAAGTTGATAAATGATTTGGTTTTTTGTTTTTGGTTTCCCAGCTGAAGCTATATTAAGGACTGAGCTTCAGAGAGTGCACTTTCTTTCCATTAGGGCTATCATAAGCAGCTCATATCTAATAGTAAAAGCATCCTTAGCTCCTACACAGTCATTTATGGAAACTGTGGTCTTATTTCTTTCTAGTCATGTTATGAGTCAAAGCTGGTTGAGAATAAAGATGGAGAGGAAGCATTTGCTCTTCTGGATTAGCCTATTGCAGTGCCATGCTTATGAAGCTGAGTATCTAGACTTTTCACACAAAAGAGTCCATTCCTGTTGGTTGACCTTGGAGAGTGACTAAAGATGCAATGGCCATGTCCTTCCTTTGAGTCACTCAAGAAAACAGCATTTAGACTTCCCTGACAAGAAAGTCTGTTTCTCATATCCGATAGGGAAGTTTGTGGTATCCTAAGATTGCTGTTGCATGTACAAAAATGATATTGTTTCCCTTAAAGTTCTAATAATATAAAATGAAACAAGTCCACCCTATTTGATTTCTTGATCTGATTCTGGTTTAGTTTGGTTTGTGGTCAGCCTCTAAAGAAGACAGCATGACCCAGAGAGAACTACAAAAATTCTCTCTATGTATTAAATTGGCATTACATCTTTCAGCATGAATTGAGGTTCTGTTAGCACTTTTAGGAGTCATCAGTGCTTTGCTGAATTTTCCCACACCTGCTTAAAACATGTTGGTGCAGTGCATGTTGCAAAGTGGGATTACTTGGCTTATCATTAAGGGTAAATCCCAGCTGCAGAGATCTAACAAATCCAGAAGAAGAATTCAACAAATATGATCAATTTAGTCAGAAACACTTGCTAATCTTTCTGTATTAAGCATTGCTTTCACTGTACAATGTGCAACTGGTCAGCTTTATGGAAGAAATAGGTGAGGGAGTACATTGATTAATGAAGAAACTGGAAAAATGTAAATAGTGAGGAATATCAAGCATTCAGAGTATTCTATATTTAAGGTCAGTAGAAGATTTTGGAGAAGGAGTGGGAAAAGGAGTGAGTGAGAATAAGGTTTAGGCTTCAGTGGAAAATGCCATGGGGAGTTGTGGGCTTTGGGAACAAAAAAGAGCATTAAAAGTTGATGAGTAATTGAGCTATATGGGATAGATTATCTCATGGTGTATTAAGTTCCTTGTGTTGATTAACCTCAGGATGTTTAAGTAGGCATTGGTTAATAGGAAACTAGAGAGAGGGATTTGGGAAGAACAGGGCAGTATGCATAAGAGGGTGGGATACTGGAGCTATATGGTGAATTGCTAGAGGCTGTAAAAATATCATGGGGAAATATCGGATGTTCCTCCTGTATTCTCATAAGTCTTCAAGAGCATCTACTTTTAACCATTGTCAGAGAGTGGTCTCATGTACTGAGCTACTGTGAATGTTTTTCTGCGTTTATGTTAGCTTTTATGGTCTGTGCAAAGGGGGGAGGTTTGTCCACATGTGGTTATAGCTAGCAAATTAGGCCAAAGAGTAGTGCCAAGCAGAGAAATACAGAAATGGCTTAGCTGGAAAGGCAGACCTCTCTATGGTAACAGGTGATTGGTTAGGCCACCTTAGGCTAAGGGCAGAAAGGAATTAGAAGGTGCTGGGATTAGAAGCTAAAGATGGGAGTCATTACCTTCTCTTCTAGACTCCTGTATCCTATTCTCTAGAAGAATTGTGTTTTCCCAAACACAAATCTGTTTTGGTGATCTCCTGAGCATAAAGAACATTTCTTGTCACAACCCACTGCATAACTCATCCTACTCCATTCACCCGCTTCACCCAGCTAACCTTCCTCTTAAGTTTACTAATGCTTTCTGGCACAAGGATTTGCTTCAGTATTGCAAAATAGAGTAGAGAACTCTTGACTGAGTGATACTACTTGTGTTGGCACTGCAACCACAACCATAAAAATTAGGTCGAAACAAGTAACTTCATCAAACTATCTAGTTTTCTTGAAAAGTGTGGTGGCCTCCAGCATTTTCAGTACATTTTAACAATATAAGAATTTTAGTATTTTGTTAGCAAGATGTCTTTTGACTGGAGAGCCCTAAGAAGATGAGATGTACGCAGAGTCGTTTCTGAAATATTTCCTCCACATTGGTGTTTGGCAGTCTGATATCTGCCTGCTCTACATACCCATGGGAAGAAAAGATGTTGGGGGCCAGCTGTTTCTAGAAGCTTGCCAATGGGGTCCATGTCATATCAGCAGTGTCAGTCTTTCACCTTTAAGAATAGGATATAATCTGTACATCCACAGAAATGAGAAATATTACAGGAAAATATTATATTCAAAGATACACTTTAGATTTAAAAAATTTCTAATCTCTCTGTCTTTGTAAAGTTAAACTGATCCTAAGATGCTTAGGAGAAATCACAGTTAATTTTTCAGCTCTAAGTTTGTGTGCTACTTATTTGAAGGAGGTACAGAATTCATTACATTCAGCATAATTGTCTCTGCCTTCAAAGAGTAACTAAACCAGGCTAAGCAGTACTGGAGCCACTAAAATCTCAATAATACTGTTTGATAGCTAGTTATTATTTAATTTTAATTGCATTATATTGCACAGACATAGCTCAATAGAGTACCTAAATATCCCAGTCAAGATCAGGGCTGTGATGTTCAAGAGTTTGCAGACAGAGGCCAACATGTGTTTTCTACCATGTTATGGGAAACTGTTTCCACCCAAGAGTTAGCTAAGAGTTTAATCCTGCAATTAGTATGCTCTCTGCCCAGAAACTATCACTTGCAGCACGGCAAGACAGATGTATTTTGGATTAGAAAGAAATCTTTCCCACCACAGAATAATGCACAATTTATCAGATATAACTTGGGACAGTGGTTCATACTCCTCTGAAGCATCTCTGGGAGACAGAATATCAGAAAATTTTTATTTGTATTTCATTCAAATACAAAGTGGGGCCCATTCTGCCAGTCACTGTATAAACAAATAGTAAGCAGTGACTGGAGTTCCTAACATTTCACAATCTAAATAGACAAGTCTAACACAAGTGTACAGGAAATACAAAGATATGGCAATGGAACATGATTTGCCTGTGATAACAAAGTTGATTGGTTAAAATCCAATTGTTTGAATTCCCAGCTCAACAGTCTGTACTATGGTTGACCTTGCTGTTAGATGAAGATTAGTTTCTTCTGATGAGTTTCATATATTTTCATCATTTTCCTTTGTTTTTGGTGTTGTTTCTTTATCAAAATTGCTCTACAGAGAAAAAGCTCCGGGAGGAGCAGGAAGCTAGTTGCACTACTTATGTGAAAAAGAACAAAGATGTAATAGATCTATAATCAAAGTAGATTTAAATCTTTGTATTTCATAGCAAGCAGTTCTTGTTACTGGAATGTAATACATATATAGTATATATGTTTAAAAAGTGTACCATCTTTAAGGATTACTTTAAAAAAAATAGCGTCTGGCTTTGAAATTAATGAATATAATCTGTAACAGGTACATGTATAAAGCATGAAGTAATTCCTGGCATTCTTCTGTTGATATAGTATGTGGAAGTTGGGGAGAAAACATCAGAATCCAAGAAACCTGTACAAATTATTTGATTTTATGATTTTTTTTCCCTGCAAGTAGATGAACAAGCATTACAAACATGCCCTACACCTGTAAGATCTAGTTATATGGCAGGTAACTAGGGAATTACTCTGGTTTAAAATGAAATCTGCACATTGAATCAGTCTGAGAACAGCTGGCTTAGAAATCAGCCTGAGAATCAGAATAATCTATGAAAGGTATTTGTGTTAGCATTAAACATTTTTGCATGCTCAGTGCAGAAGACAGCCTCTGAGCTTTTCGGATTAAGGAAGTGGCTGCTATGGCTTTCTGAAATTGGGCTGCCTTATTAAGAATGGAAAGCTCAGTTAAAATTTAGTAATGAGAAAGCTGTGTGAGTCCTTGTGATTTACTGCTGAACAATGCAAATTCATATTTTAAAAGGCAGAGTTTTCAGTCAAATTCATGTCAAAGTTATAGCAAATAAGGTTCTGGTCATTTCTGCAGCATGTCATTTCTTTTTGGGCAAGAGCTATGTACTGATATGTAAGTGTATCTGATAAGCAATAGAAAGGCAAATGAAAAAAAAGAAACTGTTAATAGTCAAACACAAATTCAATTGGAAGACTAACTAAAACACAAACTTTGGAAAGGTATTTCTGGATAAAAGGAATCAGTTCCTTATATTGGAATTGTAATCTGATGATTACACTGATGATTAGACTTCGTTAAATTGTTCTGTGTTCAGGAGCAATCAACCAGCACCATGGCAGAGCAGGCATTCACTTACTTCAGCATCTCTAGTTCTAATGTTAGAATGTGAATCCCATTTATTCAACAAACTGCCATCGACACAGCTACTTTTAATCCACGCTTTTATATATTGCAACCTGAGTACAGATGCTTTTTCCTTGGATCTTCCTTGAGATTAGGCCTGTAAAAATTAATTTACATTACCTCAAAAAAAGGAAATTATAAGAGAAAATTGACTAAAGGAAAATCAACCAAAAAGCTAAAATTAAATGGAAACAAAATCTGTTAGAATGGAACAAATGTGCCCACACACAGACTTGCTCAAAATAATTGTATGAAGTAAACTGAACTGTTATTTTGGTCCAGGCTGATTTTTTTTTGTTGGTCTTTTTGTTTCTTAGTTTGCTGGTTGTTTGGGTTTGGGTTTTTGTTTTTTTTTTTTTTTTGATTTGGGGGTCTTTTGTGTGTGTGTGTGTGTGTGTGTGTGCAGAAAAGCCGTAGGACCTCTGGCAATTAAAATGTAATTGTTCCTGTGGTGCAAATATTTACAACCAATCTAAGGCCCTTTCAAATTGCCAATGCAGTGTAAAGGAGACACAGCATTGCTGAAAATGGAGTCAGAGATAGCAAGACCAGGGGCAGCAAGGCCCTTCATATTTTATATGGATTTTTAGGAGGCAGCACTTGCCAATCGTATGAGGTAAAATAAAGAACAGTGGTTGAAGGGTTTGCAGTGCAAAAGCAGATTGCTGAAAGCAGAAGAAATACAATAAATGAAAATCCACAAAAACAAATGGCAAAGGATAAAAGGTGAGAGGCTGTGTAGGAGGGAGGTGCAACTGATGGTCCCAGACATTTGGGGACGGAAAAATTCCATTAAAACTAAGCACCTGCTGCTTAAGATTTGGGCTTTAAAATTACAAACCATGTCAATAAAAGCATTTTGCTTTGCAGTTTAAAGGGCAACTGAAGGAAAGTCAAAGTAGTAAGAGAAGGAAAAAGAGAGAATGGGCAAATATTTTATGAAACTGCAAATATTTTATGGAACTGATCTGGGCACATTTAAGGTGGGGATTGGTTAGGCATGACTGGTTTCAATTTGATTTTAATTTTTATTCCCCAGCTTTTCAGTTGTCTTCTTGAACAAAAAGAGACTTTAGTTCAATTTAGTTTAGTACGGGGGTAGGCAACCATTCTTTGGATGGCTTCCTAACCTTGTGCCTCATTCCTCTTCATGGGTGTGTCTGACTTAAATTTCTGGTTGTTAATCCTACTCTAGTCTTTGCGGGGGAGGAGAGATGATTTCTGACTCTTTTCCCCACTGTAGGGTAGAACACAAAACTGAAATCCTTCTGATGGAGTAAAGGCTGGCAAACGTTAGAAACCACAAGAACTTTGATAGAGAACCAGCCTATACTTTAGTGACATTCACACGCTTGCACTGGCACGCATGCAGAACCAAAAACCATACTGAACGCTGTTCGGTTTGACATGGTTGTTTCTCCTGCCCATACTCCTTTGATATTTGCAAGAAGATGAGTTGAATATCACATGTCAGGGATTGGCAGCAGAGAATGGAAAGCAAGAAAAACTGTTCCAAGCCCTCATCACTGAGACAGAATTGATCAAGTTGTCACTTACAAATTACAAATCAGTGGAAAACCCCAGCCTAATCTGCAGTATGCTCTCTCTCTAGCCCCACTTACAGACTCCAATTTAAGCACACTGCTTTCCTTTAAAGAACTTAAGATTAACCTGATGATTTCTTTTAAATATGAAATTGGAAAAAAAAAAAAAAAGAAATGGCTGAAAGGAGTTACATTTTCCTTTCCTCTGCTCAATGAAGGATACTCTCTCTTCTTGTCTACTTTGAATACCAGATGTCTCTGCACAGTCAAATTGAGGCATCCTGAAAGGGAAAGATTTTCAAATGTCCTCAGCTTTTACTGGAAACTGGGCCCCTTTAAAGATGTCTCGAGTATGACACTCAAAGAGTCATCGCAGATTGCACTGAGCTTTTCGAAACTCAAGCCAGCGTTTTTAGTAGCCTATGCCTCAAGGAGTCTGGGCACCTTACCCAAAAAGAGCTAAAAACGTAATTTGCAGTTCTTCAAGTAATCCAAAACAAAGTATCAAATCCCTTCCCATCTTCCTTTGCCAGGGAAAGTCCCTGTGCACTAGAACTGGCCTCATTCTGCTACACAGGGGACAGCAGAAGTAAATGAAGGGTGGAGTGGGAGAGCTTTTGGAAGAATGATCAGGCTGTGTATAGTGCTCAGCCCTACTTAATCACAGATGCCTTGCTTGAAAATCGAGTTCCAAATATTTCCATGGTGCTCAAACACAGAGTTACCTGGCTCTTGTCTGTGCTGAAGAATTTCAACCAACAGAATTTCCTTGGCTGTGCTGCAGCTGATGGCTTTTCCCATTGTTTTAATACTCATTCTGAAGGTACTTATTCTGTGTGGGTCACCAACCAGGCAAGAAAGTATCGACCGACTGTTGACTTTTCCAAATGTGGAGGTTTATATGTCTGTGTGTGGTGGCCACAGAGGAACAGTCTGAAGACATTTAGAATAAAGGAGCATGGCAATACCCATACAGCACATGACAGACCCGTGATCTGACATCTAACTAAATGTCTAATCTTTGCTTTTTTAAAATAATATACTCCTTCTGAGAGTTAATCCTTTGGCTAAAACAAGGGATTGTTGGGGAAAAATTAATCAATGTAAAAGCCTTGAGGAGTGCCTGAAAGTAGTTCTGCTACAGATGGACTGAAGAAGGCTTTCATTTCTGAGTTTCTTTCTCTTGACGGGCTAAGATGGATGTCATAAGACATTAATCATCCTATATTAATGAATAAGTAGTCTGTACTAATACACAAGTGGGTTGTGGTGAGGTTAGGGAATTTAAACAAAGCAATTTGGTAGACTGCTCCTGCCACAAACAATTTGCCACCCAGTTCACTTTGTATTCTGGCTACCAACCACTGCTGTTAAAGGAGCTGTTACTGTGGGGTTTAATACTATCAGACAGGAACGCCAGAATAGACCTGTGGAAAAAACACCTCTGGTTTTGAAAAAAGACTTAAAGAAGCATGATGAGAGCCATCAAAAATAATCATCTTAACATAAATTCGCATTGCAAGGTGTACTGAAAAGAGCTGGTCTGCTCTTTAGAGGCATAAAAAGGGGACATAGGAAAGTGGTTTATCTTCTGCACAAAAACCTGTGCTGTGTTCTGATGTCCAGGCTTACAGAAGGATACAGAAATAACTAGAGAAATACTTAAAGGACAGGCCACAGAAAAATGTTCCCTAGGAGCTGTAAGATCAGGCTTGTGAACCTTGTCAGGGCATTTGAGAGCAATAAATGCATTTTCAAAAGTTGCTTAGGAGAGCTTTTTGAGTATTCTTTTGAATTTGTGTTAATGAAAGGCCCAAATGTTTTTAATTTTTAGTTATTTTCACCAGTTGTTTGGAGAAAGCTTAAAGCCTCCTATCCTGAAAAAGTGCCCCTTGAGTAAGCAAGACAAATTATACCCAGACTTTGGATTAGGCTGTGCTTGTCCTTCAGTGTGCATTGTCTTGCATCCCTGAATTATCAGCTTCATCTATCTGGGTTTCAGCTGGTTGCCTAAGGAAAAGCTCATCTGCAAGGAAGAGCTCATCTGCTCCCACTCTGATGATGCACAGCTGGCCAAGAGGATTACTTTTTGGGTCTCTGAAGAGCCAAAGAATCTAACTTATAGCTGGAGACAGGACACAGGAAAGGACAAATTGGTATATTGAGGAGATACAGACACTTTCTGGGTTGGCTGGTGTGTCTTATTCCAACATGCAGGCTCACACTAACCACAAGGCATGGGACTTGGAAATAGTTTTTACCAGGCTCAGTAGGAGAGCCTCCAGGAGCTGCTTGCCTTCCTGTTCAGCGGGGGGCATGACTCACCTTTCAGATCATGTGAGTGTGTTGCAACTAGGCAATTCTCTGTCCTTACAAGAAGCTCATTTCAGGTAGCATTTTGATTTCTCTTGTTCCATGCTGTAAGCATACTTCTCACTAATTACTCTCCATAAGATACAGTAGTTAAAGCCTTTGGGCTTACAGTAAAGATGCAACACGAAACAGTATGTGGCTTGACCTTCTAAGTATCACAGGAGATTCAGATAGGCCATAGTAACGTCAGGCTTGTTGTGTGGAAACAGTTTTGCTTATGGGCATTTCAGAAATTCGTATGTTTTTTGCTTGGAAATAACCGCTGTGATCATATTATGATCTGACCTCCTGTGTAGTACAAGTTCAGCCTCACTCTGTAATTTCTGCATTAGGTACACAACCTGTGGTTAAACAGCATCCTGTGGTGGGACCATGTATTGAGTTTTGTATTGATTAGGTTATGACTTGAGACAAATTATTTTTTTAGCTTGGATTTTCAGTAGTTTAGACTTATGCCTGCAAGATTTTCCTTTTAGAGTTTTGCAGGGATTCTCTCAGCAACTCGTCTTTGCCATGGAGTTCTTCAGCTCCTTCCTGCAAGAACAATGAAAAACCTCTAGAACACACTTTCTAGAAGACACACAGAGAACTGTAGAAAAGATGCTTAGAAGTTCTGTAACTAAATATTGTTTTCCTTCAGACTTATATCCTTGATAAACTCTATGTGTAATCCTTATGATTATTATTATAAGGAACTATCCTCATGTCCTTTAAGCCTTGTGTCCCCAGAGGAGCACAGTATGTGCTAGATGCATCTGACAGAGCTGTGTCTGCACTTACTGGTAAGCCATTTTCAGCCAAACAGAATATTTAACGGCTGCATTCTTTGGGGGGTTTTTTGAATGTCATCAGGGCAGTAATTTGGGCACCTGTCCTTCAGCAGTTGCCATTTTTCACAACACTGTTAAGAACTTTATTTTCCTTGGGATTTCTACACTTTTGTCAAGATTGAAGATTCAGAAGTTACTGTGTGTGGCAGGGACAAGGCAGACAAACAGATGATTAGAAAGACAGCACAGACACATAAACTTGTTTCCTTAGGAAATGGAGCTACAGATTATTACCTAGGGAATTATGGTTCTTCAAAATTGCTACCTCTGGATATTCTTACTAGTCGTCTTCCTTCCTGTCTTTCTTTGAATCTTCTCTTAAGGTCTTTGGGGGTTTCAGGAAGGAGTGGGACCATGTGAGTCTATACAAAAAGTTAGGCCAAATTTTCAGCATTGCGAGGCGATACATGTGGGAAGAAGTAGACACCACTTTTTTTTTAAAGCTTTTTGGTGCCAAGAGTCCTCTCACAAAACTATGTTACTCAGATAGCAAAATTATGTGGGATTACTCTCCAATATGCAACCAGAGTGACTGGTAAATTATTTTGTTCACTCCCGCCGTCATGCAATATTAATTAGGTACAGTTAGTATTGTGACTCTTTGAAAATGTAAAGAGTTATATAAATTTTGATTGGTATTTACACTGATTATATCCAGGATGTTGGTTGACAGGAAATACATAAAATGTTTTTTAATGCATTTCTTTACATGCAGCTTCAGGTGACAAAGCACTTTTATAAATGTACTTGGCAAAGGGTTTTTAGAATTGTGTAGGGGATGCTTTGAATGTCTAAGTGTTGGTTTAAAAGTGGTCTCATTTTTAAACACCCATCATGGCTATCACAGATAATATATGTTTACACTCTGCCTGTCAAGTCATTCTTCTCACAATGCTTCTGTTTTCAAATTCTTGACTTTTGTGAAGTTGGACTGTCCTCATAGGTGTCCCACAGAAGTCAGAATTGTCCAAATGAGAAAAGGTGGCTTGTAGATATTTCTAGTATTGACGCTATTTACTGCCCTACCAATTTTACTGTTTAGTATTTACTGATTATTTATGTATGTTTGTATGGCACCTAGAACAAGGTTTACTTTTTTTACCATTTGTAAAAGTTTGTTCACCCTCTCCACTCTCAGTTACTGATTCCTACTAATCCTGCCAAAGTTTTCCATCCTCTCAGCTGTGCTGGGTGCCAAGTGAACACTTTGTGTGACTGTGCTCTAAGTGGGGGAGGAAGTGGAAGCATCAGTAAGGAAGGAGGAGCAAGATTTTGAATATTATTTCCTTAATTGCTTTTTCCCCAATCTATTATGAGTTGTTCTTAAAAGGTAGATCACCTGCTCTAATGTAATGCAAAAAAAAAAAATTCCCAGCAATTAAATAGGTTCCCAAAAAGTCTCCCAAGCTCCTAAACTTTCAGATCTATGGTAAAAAAAAAAGAAAAATATGGGAATTTCCCAGTTAAGATGGAGCAGGTCATTAATTCTGGGGATTATTTTAAAGCCTGTGTGCACTACTCATACTAGCAAGTACTTTTTAATGAGCTTTTTTGTCTTGTGTACTTTTCTGCTTTGAGTTTCATTGAGAGGAAGAAGCCTGGTGTAAAGTGGTGTAGCCAAGCTGTGCTGTGTGCTTGGGCACGCCATCTTCTCAGCTGGGAATAACAGATTGACAGAAGTCATGGGTGGGACCAATGGGAAGAAACCACACACTCAAAATGCAGTTTCCCTGGTCTACTCCTCATATCATATCCCTGCACACATTATTTCCAACACCCATATATTCTTCATAGTAGGCATGAAGCCCTTCTCATGGACTTATTTTGTCTCGCTTTCCTTTTCATTGCCTTAAAAGTCACTGCTTCTTTCCTGCTGATCTTCTTCAGGCCAGTTTCATAACCAGCTGACTGCATGCTCCAAACACTTGACCTGTAGCATATAAGGGATCTGCGTGCAAATGTATTGGCTCTGGGCCATCATTCTTAACTGTTGATGATATTTCATTGGAATTGCAGAACTGTTGTGTGGCAACACCATGTTACTGAAAGAGGCATACATGTTTGGTTTGTGTGGTGGGTTGACCCCCTGGCTGCACACCAGCTGCTCACCGAAGCTGCTCTACCACTCACGTCCTCTGCTGGTCAGGGGAAGGGGTTGAGATGAGGAAACAATAAAATCCGTGTCATGAGCAAAACAAACTCAACTTGGCAAATAATTAATCTATTTTATTTCCAATCAAGTCACAGTAGGATAATGAGAAATAAAACTATATATTAAGAACACCTTCTCCCTACCCTTCCCTTCTTCCTGGCCTTTACTCCCGATTCTCTACCTTCTCTCCCAACAGTGGTGCAGGGGGTGGGGAATGGGGGGTTGTGAACAGTTCATCACAAATTTCTGCTGCTCCTTCCTCCTTAGGGGGAGGACTCCTCACACTCTTCCCTGCTCCGGTGTGGGGTTGTCTCATGGGATACAGTCCTCTATGAACTTCTCCAGCATGAGTCCTTCCCAGAGGCTGTAGTTCTTCATGAACTGCTCCAGGGTGGGTCCGTTCCACGGTTTACAGTCCTTCAAACAGTCTGCTACAGTGTGGATGTCCGCAGGGTCACGGGTCCTGCCAGCAAACCTGCCCCAGTTCGGGCTCCTCTCTCCACTGGTCCACAGGTCCTACCGGGAGCCTGCTCCAGTGTGCGCTTCTGTAGGAGATAAGAAGTCCTGTTCAGTTCTGTTCACTCTTGCTCAACAGAAAGCAAGGAGGTTCGTGTGTCTTTGTTCCACATTGCTGTGGGTTTCCAGTGGGGTCACAGCCTCTTTCAGGCATCCACTTCCTCTGGCTTGGGGTCCTCCAGAGGCTGCAGGTTGGTCTCTGCTCCACCATGGACCCCCATGGGCTGCAGGGGCACAGCTGCCTCACCATGGTCTTCACTACGGCCTGCAGGGGAATCTCTGCTCTGACAACTGGAGCACCTCCTCCCCCTCCTTCTTCAGTGACCTTGGCATCTGCAGAGCTATTTCGCTCACACGTTATCACTTCTGGTTACTGTTCTGAAGGTTTTTTCCGCTTCTTAAATATATAGCCCCAGAGTTGCTGCCACTGCCCCTGATTGGCTTGGCCTTGTTCAGTAGCGAGTCTGTCTTGGAGCCGGCTGGCACTGGCTTCATCAGACATAGGGAAAATTTCTGGCAGCTGCCAGAAATTTTTGGCCCCTGTAGGCAAAACCTTGCAATGCAGACCAAATACAGTTTGTTTTCATGTGATTCCTACATCTGTATAAAATACACTATAAACTAGGGTAGCACTAACTAACAAGTGGTGCTGGGTTTCTCATTGCTCTTTTTTTTTGCAAAGGTAGATGATATGTTTCAAGCAGAATGTGTACACATCCATTAGCTCAAGTTTTCCCTCTCTTTCTCTTGTCCCACTTGAATAATAACAAATAATCATGACTTTTCTCCTGAGCTTGACTGTCCCCAGGCCTGATTCCATCTACATAGTTTGAGAGTTAGATTGCTTCAATATGCTCTAACCTGTGCTGTAGAAAATGTGTTATCCGGTGACTGCTGCACAACGCTGCAGGACTGCTATTTGTCAGGACAAAGCAAAGATTACCTTTATCCACTTTTATATACTATGCTTTGCACATTTAATATGGTTCAAATTCAACTTTAATTTCTGCTACTTGTAGAGTGAAACTGACTTTGCTTCTGCAGCCACAAATCTCAGCAATGCCCAGAGACACATTCCAAAGACTGCTGTGTGTTTCACCTGTTTAGGGTGAATATTCAAAGGCATCTCATTCTTGAAGGATCCTTCCTCTGGACCTGTTTCAGTGGTTTTATCTCGTTTTTCTCTTTTGCTTTAATGTGTTTGGTATGTCTTAAACTAATAGCTCAGTATGATGCTTAGCAGTGCCATAGTTGATAGGTCCCGAAGAAAAAGAATTTACTATGATGAGGCTCAGTTCAAGTATTCAAGATGTCTTGATACAATTGTCATTGTGGTTGCAACTGCTAAAAATTTAGATTTATTGTTGCACTATTAACTCTTGTAGGTTACGTGGTGTGTACAGCATGTATTTTAGCAATGTGTCAAAATCAAAATGATGATAATAATAACAAAACATTAGCCTAGAATTTATATGTGGTGAAAGAGCTCTTGGTTTTACTGGAAGTGATAATCATAGCAAAAAGAGAAAGAGACTCCTTTTAATTTAACAGGACAAAGGTAAATTACAGCTACTACGCATTCTTTCATTGCTTTTTTCAGGTGACAATATGTGCCCCCTTAACTTCATGCCTGAGTGGAGTATACGGTCCTGCTGACAGCCAGGATGCACAGGTGACCACCACCTTACACCCTCTCACTGGTCACCGTGCTTCTACCCCAGCAAAGGCCTGTTTTCATCTGCAAGGCTCCCTGTAACTCACCCACATGCAAATGCTTTTGACCTTAATTAAAGCAGTTCACCTCTCTCTGCCTCTAGGGATGGTTTCCTCATAAGGCAGTTGTGTTTAATTAGCATTTGCATAGCATTCTGCTGGTTGCTTTCCTGGAGCGTTGTTCAGTAGGAGCGTGGGATTGCTGAAGCCTGACTGGCAAGCTTTGCACCCTCCTAATTGACACAGAAGCCAAGTAAAAGTTACACAAGGAAAGAACAGAGAATCGTTAATGATGGATCATTAGCAAGTAGCTCCTTTGAATGAATGTAGATAACTTTATAACTCTATCAAAGTGAAAAGTAGCGTGATGAATTATGCATCAAACAATAAAAGCTCAAGGAAGACACCGGTTTTATAATTGCTGTGCAATTTTCTAGCACGCTCTAGTTTGTAAGATTAATTTTCTTCGGGAAGCATGAAGCATTCTGTCTGTTGCACACAATGTCAGTTTTGGTATTCTCTCTTTACAGATTTTATTCTGCATCTTTCAATATCACTGCAAAAACTCCCAGGGTTTGAGATTCAAAGTTTTTATGCTAGCAAAAATTTGTGCAAGCAAATGAAAAGTCTATAGCTACTAAACCAGTTTCTTTGAGGGTTTGCTATTTCTCAGTGTAAAGAGTTCTCAGATACACACACCTGAAATAAGATTGCTTTGTATCTGTTTTTAAAAATAGAAATTGCATAATAGTTTTGTGGCTATGTTGAATTTCTAGATGAATAAATCTCTAAAGGGCATTTTTACTTTGAAATTATTGTCACAAGCATTTCAGTTGGCACAGAGATCGTTCCTGTGGCTTGCACTAGTGCCAGTTCTGCCCTCCTAGGGCTCCTGCTCACTTCTAAGAAAAGGAATTGATACAAATATTGCCTAGTGATGTCACCTTTTCCTTTAAAATGTGCTGATCTCTCACTTGAGGTTTCCTCTGAAAATTGAACTCAGTGTGTTTGCAGTGAGTAGAATTAGAGGAATAAGTTAATAGAAAACTTATCCCTGATGTGAGCTGTTTCTTAGCTTTCATATTATAGTGGGTGAAAGGGACATATATTAGTTGATGCCATAATGATTTTTGTCCTTTCTTTTATACCCCTCTTATACCTTTTTACAGCTTCTGTATTCTTAGTGCTTTAGCCTACATTCTTAGGCTTGTTTGTCAAACTAGCAGACTAAACATTTTAGAAGCTTCGTAGTTAGGGAGCAATGTGCTCCAGACCCCAAAGTCCTCTCCAGAACACATTTTGTAAACTAACATAGAACCATCCAGGGGAAGGTTCCTTGGGGAGGGAAGCTCACTCAAGCCTCTCATTAGGGAATCTTTGATAGATATGCTAATTAGTAAGGCCTATAATGTTATACCAGATCTTTTGGGAGTGTGCACTGCGATATGCATGGAGGTGCATTTGACCTGGATGTAATGCACCTAAGGATCCTTAAAATAAACACTAAGGTAAAATCCCTTTTTCCCTTCTAACCGTGTTTGACTCCTGATTTTAAGACCAGGAAAAGGCATCAAGTGGGTGAAAGAGTCTGTGAGAGATCTAATCCATCAGAAAGCCCCAGGGATCAGCTGTGGGATCAACTATCCTGGAATAAATCTCCTTCCTAAAGACCAGATTGATACGAACTCCACGGCCTCCTCCCATGGCTTGTTTCAGCATTTTGCTACCCCTACCATTAAAAAAGTTTATTGTTTGTTTCCTACAGTTTCCTTTGTTGCAATTTATGTCAAGTATTTGTCATCATAGACATGAAAAAGGATTTCTTTCCTCCCTCCAGGAAGTTTGCATGGATTTTGGGGGGTTAGGGTTTATTTTAGTGGTGGTGGTTGTTTTTTACATTTTTTGAAAACAGTTTTGAAGTTGTTTTTCTCGAACCTTTCTCTTTAGGTCCATGATCCCATTTGGTTCAATCTGTCATGTTTCCTGTGAAAATTTCAGTTGCTGTCTTGTGGAAGCTCTCAGGTGTTCCAGATGGCTGTGCAGTGGGGGCCCCACACCAGACACTGCTCCAGCTGTGACTTGCCAGCTCTAACTAGAGCAAAAAGATTATTTCATGTGTCCTGCAGGCATCTCTCTTGTTTGTACATCCCTGTATGATACTTGCCTTTTTCGCAACAGCATGATGTTGTTGACTCATCTTCACTTCGTGATCTAGAATAACCCCTAACTATTCCTAGTTTCCTATTTGTCCCCTGCCCTGTATTTATGTAATGAAATGTAGTTCCTTCCCCTTGACAGTACTGAATTTCACCCTCTTTTATTACACCTTTTCTCCAGTGTAGCCAGGTCATTGTAAAATATGCTTCACAGGAAGTTTTAGCTTTTGAAGTCCTCAGAAAGCTGGGCAGGTAAGATCTGAGTTCCATCAGCCATCCAGGTAAAAATAAACTGATAAGTACTTCATGCTGAACAGATTCCTCTGGAGCTCACTTGAAATGTTCTGTTTTAGAAGATCCAAAGAAGCAATTCTCTGAATATGATTTCCATCTCAGTATTGCACCTGGCTTTGGGTTTATCTAGACCTTGTTTCTTTACTCAGTTTATGGAAAATAGTAGAGAATTTTCTTTTTGAAAGTCAAATTTTGATTTGGCATCCTACTGGTTGAAGGGTGTGCTGGTCTTGTCTGGGGTAGAGGCAATTTTCTTCACAGTGGCTGGTATGGGGCTGTGTTTCAGATTTGTGCTGAACATGGGGTTGATATTATACAGTTTTTTTTTTTATTGTTGAGCAGGGCTTTCAGAAAGCCTTCCGTGCTTCTCATATTGCCACACTGGTAAGACTGGGGGCACATGGGAAATTGAGAGGAGACACATCCAGGACAGGTGACCCCAACTGACCAAAGGGACATTCCCAATTGTATGACATCAAGCTCAGTATATAAAGTGAGGTAAAGAAGGAGGAAGGGGGTAACTTTTGGAGTGTTAGCATTTGTCTTCCCAAGTCACTGTTATGTGGCCCTGCACCGGTGGAGGTGGCTGAACACCCGCCTGCCCGTAGGAAGTAGTGAATTCCTGTTGTTTGTGTGCAAGGCTTTTGCTTTCCCTATTAAACTATCTTTATCTCAACCTGAGAGTTTTCTACCTTTACCTGTTCTGATCCCACTGGTGGGGGAGTGAGCAAGTGTCCGTGTGGGGCTTCGCTGCTGGCTGGAGTTAAACCATGACAGAGGGTCTTCTCACCTGACTTGATGTCTGGGTGGTAAAGTCCCCATCCAAGGCACTTGTCTATCCTTTCCTTTATGGAGAAACGCAGGTGATCACAATTTGTCTGACCAGGTTTATTCATTTACCAGTGTCTTAGAACACACTGTAGCTGTGTGCTTTCATGTTCAGTGTCTCCAAAGAGTGTCTAAGGACCTAAACTTCTATATCTAGATTTTTGATACCTAAATTTAGATGGGATGTATTTCACCTCCTGTCCATTTCCTTCTAGAAAGACAACAGATCACATACACTATTTGTTCTTAAGAGGTACATACTGGCTGTTACTCATCTCCTGAGTATTTTCATTGTGATTATTCTTTCCAATATTGAATGGAACTTGGAGTTAAATGATTTGGTCTGCAGTTTCCCAGTTCTAACTCCTTTTGTTTTTACACTCAGACACCATACATAAAATCCTAGAATCATCTGGGTTGGAAAAGACCTTTAAGATCATCAAGTCCAACTATTACTTCTTCCAGGAGCATACTTGTCAGAAATGTACCAAATCAGCTTGAAAAAATATGTTTTTCTAGGCACCTTTTATATTATTTTGTCCTTCTTGGAGGTGGATACTTTACCATATTAAACATTTGATTACAGTTCATGAAGACTGGCAAAAAATGAAAAAATGGCATATTTTGGCATCCTGACTGACCTTTGTTGGCATCGCTCCTCAAATAAGTAGTAGCTTTACATAGTAAATTTACCATTTCATGCTGTGGTTCAATTCCCTTGCTGGTCAATATTCTGTTTCTTCAGAAATAAAACAAACACTGTCCTGGCTATTGAAATGTTCTTTGTTTTTCTTTGCATTTTGAAGTAAAGCTGTAGTTTTGTAGACAAAGATATAATGAAATTTAACCTTTTCTGTAAATTCTTTTTAATGATGTAATAAAAGCCATTACTATGCGTAGAGGAATCCTTTTGCCAATTGTATCAAAGGCTATTCAGTTTTGTATTAAAGAAGAGTTTTCAATTAACAGTTAAGGAAACTATTGTCCTCTCTTTCTCCATGAAGCAGGTAATCTTTCTATGCATCTGCTGAATGCATACCTCACTTCTGATCCCAGAGTAAATCTGTGGCTCATTCTCCTTTCTGAGTCAGGTAGTAAGGGTGTAGCTACTTTTCTGCAGGGAACTACACTGAAATCTGTTCATTTCACTGCAGAGCATCACTAAAACATGAGATCTGACTACCTACAACAGAAGAAGGCAGAGAAGTCTTCATATCATTGCCAGCTTCCAGATTTTCATCTTTGAAATTATTCCTGCGGAAGCAACATTGTTGATTTTCTTACGGCTACTGCTACCTGTATTTTTAATTAAAAATGTAAACCAAGCTGGGGACTATAATGTTCATGCTGTCAGTTCTATCTCACTGCAGGACAATGGAGCACACTGCAGAGGTACTTGAGCTGCTGCCAACTGGAGATGGTGCTTCCCATTGTCTGTGCACTGCTCTGACATCAGTAAAAGTGTGTTAACATGACCTTTAATTGTGTCCTTATGCTTGTGCTGCCTCCTGTTGTAGAAATGTGGGGATTTCTGCACCACATCCTGAGCGAGCTGGACCTTGCTGTTCAGGTAGCAGAGAGTGGGAGACCTGTGACATAATATGACTCAAAGCATCCTGATATACATATCACTGGGAAAAATGGGAAGACAATGTTGGGGGAATATCCAGCAATTCTGCATTTGAGTGAACTATTTAATACTGGCTTATTGGTATATTATTGCAAACTGGAATATTTTTTAGTCTGTAATTTCAGAATATAACATTTCTGGGATAAGGACTGCGGTTAGAACTGGTGGGAAAATGAGTTTCCTTTAAACTAACATAGACACTTCAATATAAATATGGGTAGTAACTCTGGAAAATAATTATAATTTCCCTTTTCCCTCTTATTTGCTTTTTTTTTTTTTTCCACAGGACCAGGTGTCAGATACAGTGAATTTGCTGTGTCACACCCGAAACCACCTCCACTTGTTGGGCAACACAC
The DNA here is from genome assembly GCA_014706295.1 of Lycocorax pyrrhopterus obiensis. Classification (NCBI taxonomy): domain Eukaryota; kingdom Metazoa; phylum Chordata; class Aves; order Passeriformes; family Paradisaeidae; genus Lycocorax; species Lycocorax pyrrhopterus. Next base: position 54,139,607 of record JACSVZ010000002.1, on the reverse strand, counting down.
AGTGGAGATACTGAAGAGCATGCTGGGATATGAGGATGATGCTATAGAAGAACTGCTTCGCACTGGTGCTGTGGCTCAGCATGAGGTCAGATAAGGAACATTAGCTACATTCCTTCACACTGAGTTCACATTACTTTGTCCTCTCTTTGCTCCCTTCAGTTTCCCTAATGGGACTCAAAGAGAAGACATAATTTAATTCCTAATTTTCTTCCACGTGTGTTTGTATGATTTTAACACTGATGTATCAAATAAACAATCTCATGCTGTCTGAGTGAAAGATTTTCTTGGGGGGGTTGGGAATAAATGTAATTATACAGTCCTGGGTGACTTTCCATGTGATTTTCTATACTTCACATGGAAAATGGAGTCCTTATTATAATTACAGTAATTGCCTAAACATTTGTCCCCAGAAAGACATGATGTTACTGAAAAGAAGCAGAACTTTTAAAACCTGTATACTAGGCTCTCCACCCACAGAAAGCTGCTTTGTATTTTAACAGGAAGTAATTTATTTACAAATTAGTGGTTGATCTGATTGATTTTGAACAGAATTATCCATCCTGAACACTTTGTTCTTCTCTGTCTTAGATCAAGAGTAGAGTAACCATTACAAAATTTACTCCTATTCCCTGATATTCCAAATTACTAATATGTTTTTGTATTACGTTGCATAGTCATGAGAATCCCAACATGTTAGCAAAAAGAAGCTGAATTGGCAGAGTTCTTCAGTTATCAAAAAAACCTATTCCAAGACCAGTTGAGAGATCAACTGTCACTGAATAGCCTTCTGTAATTTTATTCAGAAAGGCCCAGGGTACTCTTCATTAAACACGGGTCCACAGAAAACCATATGCTGAATGTCAAATACCAAAACTTGCCAGATGTCTCAATCTGGTTCTGTGGGTAGGTGCTGATCCCTATCTCTGACTCTAGTTGCCATCCAAACCACCTTCCTTATGGAGAAAACACAGGTTGAAATCTGTACCAAACTTTTGACTAAGTCCTACCCCCATGGTTAAAACATGGTGAGTGTTGACAGATCTTCCTCAAATTTCGTAATACCATATCATTCGATAGGCTTGCTCTTGAGAGTAAGGCACCATGCAGTGGAAGAAGGTGGAAGAATTTGATCCATGAGAAATAGTAAGGAAAAGATTAGAGGAGACACATTTCTTCTCTACAAACCAATTTGGCAGTTCTTCACTTACAGAAGACATCCCAGGCTCCTCTGTGACAGTATATCATTTACAGCTAAGGTAAACTCTAATGTGTGGGAAGGGTTTAACCTTTGTTGTGTGCACACTGAGAATGAGGCAAAGCCTTTCTATTCCTAGAACTGAATAAAACTAACTCAAATCGACACTCAACACACAATGTCCATGTTTCTCTCAAAGTATCAGAAACAGGGCCGGCATTTATATCTTTATAGATTGTCACTTTATTTCCACTCTAACAAACAAGATCGTCTGTATTACATTTGAACTTCACAACTCTGCATTACCTTCTGGGGGAAGAAAAGAGGTTATTACATAATCAAATTGCAGTGGAACCCCACTGTGGTTGCTTATTTTTGAAGCGCAGTGTTTTGGTTCATTTGTTTGCTTGTTTTCTCTGGTTTTTGTGTTCTTCTAATTTTTTTTTTCCTGCACTGCATTCCTGGCACCAAACACCATACTCCATCCATGTGCTAAAGACATCACGAGATCCTGGAAGCGTGACTTCTAAAATAAATATAGAAATAAATCTGAACTGAGAATTGGGACACCGTAGGGGAAGAATTGAAACTGGATTGGAAGAGTTTTTGATATAGTCCACCTTCCTTTTAATCTAAGGGGAACATCCCTTTTTTTAATGAGAAAAGCAGAAATTTGAATTCAGCTTCATATAAAATGGATAATCTGATATTGAACTAAAATTTGTTTACTAATGAAAAACACTGTCCGATAACATTCAGAAACAAATTTTCTGTGTTTACTTTCTCAAGAGTTCTTTTCTTCACATTTCTAAGAATCACATACATAAGGTATAGTAAAATATTGCTCAGTTTTGTTCAAGGATTTCTGAAAAAAATCACGGTTTTTTTCCTGTGCTTTTCCAAGCAACGGAAATAGCTAATCACCACATCCTTAGCTACAGTAAATTGGCAGAGCTGCTTTGACTTTAACATAGTAATGCTGGTTTAAATAAGCTGAATATTGGGCTTTAAACTCCATAAAGTATTTTGTGCAGAGTTCACACGCAAACAGTGTTTCCCTTTCTTTTTCTTTTTTTCATTAGTGTTTTTACTTTTCAGTTTACTGTGTTGACAGTCAAATGCTTAAAGGGATAATCAGAGACATTATTTTGTCTCACCTCCAGTAGTTACTGCAACAGGAGAAATCCAGATACCATTTCTCAGTGTTTAAGTCAAACACTCACACACAGACTGATGCTTACTTTTTAAGTCAGAAATAAATGGAAGCCTTTAAATAAGTGGGCATATGGAAGCTAAAATGTCCTTTAGCTTCCAACATCTGGTCATGAAATTTTACCCTCTTAAGGTTTGGTCTTTTGGTTTAGGATGATTTGGGAGACATTTAAATAATTGCCATGATAATATTTAAGCTGTTATAATACCCTTTTCCTTTAAAAAAGAACAAATAAATGCAGAAGAAGAGTATTTAAAAAATTTATAGCAGTCTTCCCAAGAATCTTCAGGAATGGGTGTCTCTAGAGCTCGATTGCATTTTGACAATATTGTAATTTCAAAATGGTTTTCTCTTGTTCCTCAAAACTTGGAATCAACCATCACATGGGATTCTGGAACTCAGAGATGGAGATCCCTCCACTTTTGAGGTAGAAATGTAGTTTGTGATGACTATATACAGCTGCCTCTGGCAATGAATGTTTGTTTTTCTCTGCTGACATTGGAGAAGAATCTTCTGATGCTGCCATGATGTGAAAGTGTGTGTGGTATTTGCTTAAATTTGACTTGATTTACACATCACTGTATTAAAAAAAAAAAAAAAAACCAAAGGAAAAACCCCCAAAAGCAGAAGAGTGATACAGGACACACCTGTTGTCTACTTCCAAACTGAACCCATTTATAGCTGTTTGCCAGGAAGCTTTAGCTACCATTGGAAAAGGAGATTTCCATTTTGGCATCTGTTATTGATGCCATGGTCCATGGCCCCTTTGGCTCCATTATCTGCATTGGGGGATCCCATTGTTCTTGTATTATCTTCACTATTAAAAATGTTTCCTCAGCCCTCCTCATACAACTGTCTTCCTTTCTTTCCCATGCAAGCTAGTAGAGCTCTACACCAAGTATAAATCACCCAGAAAACTGCAAAACCGGTCAGAGTCAGGAGGATTTTGCATAGCCTGAGGATCTCACTGAGGGATATTTTAATGCATGAAAAGAAAATTCCAATCAAACAACAGTCAAATGGGCAGTAATGGATTTTTCTTTCTCCTGAATGAGTCTTGTTCCTGGCAACTCTTCCCCAGAATCTTCCCATGTACTTGGGAAGTCCTGGCCCTGGAACTGGCGTACAAAAGTAGGTCTTTTTTGATTAGTGGCCAGGAGGAACAAGTTGCTAACTATCAAAAGCTCACCAGCCTCAGCAGTGATCCAGCTGATGTGCAAAGGCCAGGGAAGCCATACTGATGTGAAGAATGGTCTGTTAAAGGGGATCACTTAATTGTGATGAAAGGAAATGCTCTTTTTCTTCTCAGGTCTATAAAATCAAAATAAAAATGTTATTTTGTCATTTTTATATCTTTTAATATAAAAAAACCAAAACAGAGAAAGGGAAAATATCACTATTCTTGACTTGCATACAAAATATGAAAATCCTCTTTTTTAAGTTCATTGAAATACATTAATGCCTGATAATATTAATCAGAGTTTTGGTCTTGCTTCTTCAGAGGTTAAAGCTTGCCCCAAACATGTCTAGTGACAATATGTTGAGGTTAAAATAGCAGTCAGAAATAGTTCTTCCAGGGAGTATGCATGTGTACTCAAAATCTGAGGAGAGCATTTTCATTAAATTGCCATGTAGCTCTGCCACTCACAGAGCACTGTAAATCCTCAGCCCTGGTGAACCTGGAGATAAAAGGCAGCTAGGCATCTCTGTGATTAAAATGGTCTTGATTTCTTTTACTGTCTAGATGACATGACACAGTTAATCCTTTGACCTTCCTAACATTAGAGCACTGTACTAAAATGTATTTATTTCCCCAAAACATATTAAAATGTATTTAATTTCCAAAAGACAGAGGAAAGGTAAAGTACTTTCAGAGTTCAGGAATGCTGGCACAGCTGCTCACATTTCATGTCAGCGATATTAAACAGTGCTAGATACAGTACTTTTCCTAACTGCTTGTACATTGAGTTTAATGTGGCCTGATGAAATGCTAAACACTATTAGCTGGTGAAAAAAACCCAACCAACCTTAGAGCAGTTCCTGTAGGATCAAGTAACTTCCCTGCACAGAGGCCTCCATGATACTGGCCAATGTGATAAAAACACACTGATAAACAGTGATACAGTCACCTTTTTAAAGCTGACAACCAATCAGTTCAATTACTGTATGTTTCTGTTGTGACTGGAATTTGGAACAGACATGAGAAAAATGCCTGGGAGCACATATGCCAAGGGCCCATGAAGCTTTTGTAAGAAGATCTCTTTTTTGGCTCAGACTGTGTCAAACAATGAATAGGGACCAGGCAAGGGTTAAGGTGGAGACAAGATGTTGACTTTCAGGTTTTTTCTATTCCCTAGAGCTACAGATAAAAATGATTTAGTAAGTACCAATTAGTCCTTAGTTAGTAAAAAATTCTTAAAAATCATGGAGTGAATTGCCTTAAAAAACTTCAATATGGCTTAATTTATAGTGAGCAGCGTCACACTGCTTATTTACAAGGTACTCAGGGAAGCAGTCTGGGGAGGAGCTCACTTCACTGCAATTGCTTCTGTGCTTTAGCTATTCCAATATTTGTCTAATAACTACACCAAACTAGCCAGAAGACCTTTAAAGTACAAAAAGAGATTTGAAGATGTGTAACCTGGTAGAGGAATGCATATGTAGCTCCCATCTCTTGGAGATCCATATTAGGAGAAGGTAAAGTTACACATTAAAAAGTTGTGTATAAAAATGCAGAGCAGTGTGTACATTTCCCGCTGGGACTCTCTTCTCCTGGTGGATTGAGCCTTGACTAAAGCAAACATGTGAGAAAAGTGACAGTTGTCTGGTAAATTTTTTGGGGTTTTTTCATCAAAACCTTCTCTCTCCCAAAGCCAACAGTAAGGAATTTTAGCAGAAAGACAGAAGTACTGATTCGAGAAAGTCACTGCAGAGTTTTCTACAAGTCACAGTTTAAGTGTCTCATGCTCCTTTCATCTTCAGGCCAGGTGGCCTTGGGACACCAGTGATATATGACTTGTGTTCATCCTGTGAGTATACTGTACTGCTTATACAGTTTAGTCAGAGAAAAACCAGGGAAATACAGTTTAGTCAGAGAAAAATGGGATAATGAAGCAGTCACTCTACAAACCTTTACAGGTGTTACTAGGGTACCATTTTTCTTAATTCTCCAGGAACAAACCCCATTGTCCAACTGCCTGTACTCTCAGGCAGTTCTGCCCACTCATTGTATCATGTCCCCTCTACTAAACTCTCCATGCATATTTGATGGGGAATGGGTTGAGGTAGAGAAAGAACCTTAAGAATAACGAAGATCAAAGGGAGAAAATACTGCTTGAGACTTAGTTGCATCCATGTTGACAGAAAACTCCAGATTCTGTAGTGTGGTTGTAGGGCTGATGCTCTTGAGTGCAGCCCAAGTCTCCCTGTACCTCTGTAGAACAGTTCTGGTTGTAACAGATCTGACAAAAGTTTACATGGCCAAACTTAGTGGACACAGATCCTGGTTGCAAAACAATATGAACTACCTGAAGTTCATCTGAAGACCTGGTGAGGCCTGTTACTTTTAGTCAATGATGTTAAATTGGTAGAAGTATTAATTTGTTAACAAATTTGCAATTGTTAATCCTTTTGAAGAGTCTGTCCTTCTTGCTGACTCATTTTGTGTGGTTTTATGGACTCACTTTCTTCAAATTACCTCCTAAACAGTGCACTGTTTGTCCTCTCTCCTTTGCATTTACAGCTGCTTTTGTGAAGTTTTAGAGTAGAGATTTCAAAGCATTGTACCTCTGACCATTGAATTCATTCTCCTAAGGCATGAAAACCGTTAGAATACATTACAGATCTATTTTGTGCCATAAATATTGGGCAATTAAAAAACCTAATCCACTGTCCTTTAAAGGCAATGAAGGGGCATTCACATTGATTTCAGTAGGGTTGGAGCCTGAACCTCAGTACCGTGAATTTGTGCGTTCCAGGTATGCAAAGCCTCATTGCTTAAAGTTCCTATGGGAAAAGCTCTCAGCATTTTCTGTGCTCTCATCCAGAAGACTTAAATCATTCGGGTTTTTATTCCTTTGGTAGGGTCATTGCACTTTCACTTTAAATTATGACATAAGAATTGAGGTGTTTCTTACCTCAAATGCCACACAAGGCTTTATATGATATTTATACTTGCCTTAATGACCATGCTATTAGCAATGTTAGTGACATCAGTAGAAAACTCATTTACTGAACCGTTCGGAGAAGAGAGGAATACTGACCTTTTTTGTGTAGCTTTTTGTGAGAACTGTTCACTATTGCCAGCCTTAAATACTCAAAAATCTCCAGAATCAAACCTAAAATAATCAAGAACATAGTAAAAATTCAGGAGAGAATATTATGACAAAACAATATACCTAGGTGAGATTTGAAAAGAAGCAAGAGCAAGATTTTTGATAAAGAGCTGGCAACATCTGTTGTATGTGTTTGTCCATGGAACAAAATGCAGGTCATTGCTGGCTTCCTTGCAGGCCTGGAATTCGTCCAGCTTGGTTCTCTTAGCTTTAGGGAGCTGATATTTTTAGAAGTTATTTCTAAGAAAACATTGGAAGTGAATTATAATCATGATTTTGAGATATCTGGTTGTTGATATCAGCAGCTGGATGCTGGGATCAAGCTGATGTTATTAGCTAAATTGAAACAGGTTCTCTTTCATGTTATGCAGCATGTATTTGAATCGGTTGGATGTGAACAGCAGTGTTACGAAATAAGCATTGTTTGGCTGCAAACAGTTTTAACTGAACTGGTCCAATGCATTCCCCACCTCTTTCTAAGAGTAAAATCAAAGGCAGTTCTTCAAATTCTTCACAGAAAAAGGAGAGAGAAACAAAACTCTTAAGGGAGGATGAAGATTAGTATTAGCAGATATAGGAGTACCTCTTGAAAGGATGGAACTTATCATAGCTCTTTCGGCTCCCATAGCTTTTAAGAATTTATTCTCACATGAAGAGGACTGGTCCAGTGGTTTTTGGGCAAACTGAGGGCTATCAGAAAACCTGCATGCCACAGATTTCCTGTTTGATGCTGGGCAAGTCCCATTCCCTTCCTTTAAGTTATCTGTATGTAGTTTGGTACTTTCCATTCAGAAGGACAAAGTAAAGATTGCAAGCTGACCTGATAGCAGAGGCCATCTCTGTTTAGACAGATGGAATCCATTGTCTGTCCTGCAGAGCCATTGTGTTGATTTAAAAATGCATGTGTTGCAGCATAGCAGAGAAGTTGAATTCTTTTGCAAAGTGAGGACATTCTATTTTTCCCGTAAAACCAATATGAACAACCGCAGTTTCCCAATCTCCCATTACTGAAACAGAGAGGAGCCTCCCCAAAGGGCTTGTGAAAGACCTCCACAGATCATTTGGGTATAAACAGATAGTATCTTTGTACCTAGTGGTTGCTTACGTATAAAAACGAGATCACAAGCTTTTAGACTTTGGCCTTTCTGGCAGCAATTGCAAAAAGTTCAGGAAGTTAATCTCATTTTCTGACTGGAATAGTGAATTTAAGGTTAAGGAGATTAGGTGCAATATATATTCCCAGGAAGAGCTACTGACAGCTCTAGTAGAAGCTGAAAAGAAGGCTTTACATCTAAGGCAGAGAAAAAACAGAAGAAAGGCAAGGCAAAAAAAAGAAAAAGAAAAAGAAAATAAAGAGAAGAGGGAAAAGAGAAAAAAAAGGAAAGGAAAAGGAAGAAACAGGAAAATAAAGAAAAGAGAAAAGAGAAGAGAGAAGAAAGGTAAAAGAGATGATAAAATAAAACATATGAGAAATTAGAAGAAATAAAAGTGGGAAAGGGATAGAATGGGAAGAAAGGGAATGGCCTTGGTATACTGAGGAAAATCTGTCATATACATGTTGCTGCGGTTGATCCTTGTGGTAGCTCAAATAGTGATACATAGCTTTAAAGGTGTGGTGAATGATCCCAGCCATGAAAATGCAGAGAGCACTAGCAGTGACCTGGGCTAGACTAGTGGAGAAATTTTAGTAGGGTTGCAGGAAGGCCTTAGGCACTGCATGGTTTGGTCACTGGAGTGTGCCTGGTGGTTACCAAGCAGAGGGGTGAAATTACACAGGGGAGGAGAGACACATGGACAGGCCACCAAGCATAGCTACCTCTACAACCAGGGCAGGGAGGAACCCAGGGACGACTAACTGTAAATGAAGCTCTTGGAATCCTGGAAAATTGCTCAAATTACCTAGGCAATTATTCCAGTCAGTTCCCTGATCTGGAGATATGTGCTGACTGGTTTCTTGGTTAGAGAACTGCCTAGAAGGGTGGACAAGAGACTTTGCCTTTTAAAAAGCAGGAGGTAACACTGTGTTCTTTTCCATATTCCTCACTCTGCAAAATTTTAAATGAAGGGCCTGATCCCATGCCAAGTGGAGCACATGGAATTACTTCCTTTGCCTTTGATACATTCTGGCTCAGCATTTAATTAATAGTCCTGATTTTATAAAGTTTTTGGTTTTGAACTTTTCACTCCACCTTTCCCAGATAGAAGGATGGGACCCACACTTACCTCATTAATTTCAGATGGTTTGTTTCTGCTTTCAAGGTGTGCGTGTGGAGCCCTCTGAACTTCCTGGACACAAATGAACATTAAATCTGCCTACACTTAAAAGTAGGTCTCAATAATGACAAACTTTTTGAAAGTGAGTTTCAATCTGATTGTATTTGTAATGCTCATATGCATTCCAGGAAATACTGACATATTTGAACTCCAGAAGAACAGATAGCAATGAAAAGTGGATTGAAATTTTGCACGTTCAAATACAGAAGAAATTTAAAACTGCCGAAAATGTGCTAAGCCTGTCATTTGAGCCTTGCTGATTAGTTACTGAAATCAGCCATCCAGAACAAAACAAAACAAAAAGTCCATTTGATTTCAGGAAATATCCAGTTTTGCAATCTGCACTCAAAGTGAAAAATGAAGAGAATTAAATGACCTACAGAGTCACGTCAAACCATACAGTTTAAATGTTCAGCTTCCATGCAAGTCAGAGTGGAAATGCAACAGCTTCCAAAGAAAGAAAAATCAGGAACTCAGGGTGTTGCTCAAATTTAATGTCAGTAACTTATCTTTGAGCCTGCCATGCTCAAATCTTAATTTTTCCCACTTCAAGTCCTAAGGAGACTTAAAGTATGTGAAAATGTATTTGGGCTCAAAAGCTACTTATTTTAGACATCACCATCTGAAAAATGTCCTTGCTTTTACATCTCCAACTACGCTGCCGATGCAAAGGGGATTTCTCGGGAAGAGCAGCTGGCTGTGGGTCCACCAGCAATGGACTTGCAGTTTGACTCTTTTGAGAGCAATCCCAAAACAGAGCATTAAGGCAGAAGTGAGGGGTATCTGTGGTGTCCTCCCCTCTCCTGCAAAGAAGGCGATGGTGGGCACTGCAAGGGGGAGGGGCACACAGCAGGGTGCGTTGGGAGCCAGCTGGGGTCACAGAGCTTACCCCAGGTGAGAAGCAGGTCTGCAGGGAGGATTCAGTGCAGGCATGGGGTGGAGGAACAACAATTTGGAGGACCCAATGGAGGGAGACCTTGTAGGGAATTTGAAAACTGAAATTTGGGGTTCTCCCGCTCTTGGAAAAGAGATGATTCCGATGCAGCCAAGATGCCTTTTAAAGCCAAGCAGGAATGAAGGAAGGCTTCTAGGCTGTGGAGGAGGGTGGGTCCTGCTGGCTGTTAGCTGTATGATTTGGATCACTCTATCATGCCAAATCTGTGAGTGCCTGCCTATGGGAAAGAAAGCCAGCAAAAGTGCCAGAGCATTAACAGCATTGCAGGTCTGTAAGTGTAAAAAGACCAGGGTGCAATGACATGTCTCACCTGACACTAATGCTCAGAAATTTATGGCAGGTAATATGAGGGCATAAAAGGGCATCCCCTGAGCTCTTTGCTGACTGGCTTCATCCAGGATTTCTCTTTATTACACTTCCTCCTCTTGTTCTCTGGTTTATCCAGTTGCTTTGCAATGTCTCTGGGCAAGGACTGCCCTTGAACAGACGTTCCTGTGTGTTTGATCAGAATAATGAGGTACTGATTTTACTTGGATGTTACATGAATAACTAGTCTTTTCTCACAGCTATAAATTCTGAGGAAAGTAGCTGTCTTTCTTTTTGTGCTTTTGGAATTTGTCACCAAAAAAGTATCTGATTTCTTCTATCACTCTGGGTTTGGGCTGCACTCAAAAGGCCTGGCTTTTCTTTTTTTTTTTTCTTTTTTTTTTCTTTTGTTCCTATTTCAGATCATCAGCTCTTAAAACTGCCTTACACTTATCCCTTAGATTTCAGACTTTTCCTCCACCCCATGAATGTTTTCAGTTGTCAAAAGAAGAAATGTGATAATTTGGAAGGTTCACAGAAAGCATGTTTTGTGATTATTGTTCTTGTGATCTGTCCAATGTAAACTGCTTTAGAAAAGCTCTGTTCCAGCCAATCTAATTCACTTTTGCAGAATACTGGATTTGAAGTTGGCTAAAGAGAAGGGCTTTTCTTTTAATGGGTACTCAGAGAGGAATGCAGCTTAACTGTTTGGTTTCTGTCCTGACTTTTAGCTCTGCCTCGTGGTGCTCGGAGGGAGTCTTATGTGGTCAACTAGAAGCTAACCTTCCTTTGACATTTTTTTATTGTTGAAAAGGAGCAAATATGCCCCTTCCAGTCCTTCAAGTGTTATGGTAGGGCAGTTTGGGCATGCCCTATCTAAGTCTAGTTCCTCATCCCTAGTGCAGTCTAAAACAGTGACAAAGAATTGTGTGTTCTCCAGCTGCTGCAGTTGGGGAACCACTGCTTATGCAGGCTTGAGAGGGAGATTCCCACAGAGCCTCTGCACGCAGTTGTGTTGCAAAGCTCTGGAAGCTCTGGTGGTACCTGGGAGCACTGTCCCAAGAGGAGAGCTGAACCATGCAGCTCAGCTTTCTGGGGGTGGAATGACACCAGTACATACCAGCTGGGAATACAGCCCAGTTTCATGTTCCGGCTCACTTCAGAGCCCTTACACTCAGAGTTTACAAGGTGCTGATGCTTGCAAAGACAAGGCTAGGTTCCCACAGCTGACTTTTTCTCACTGATCCTGGAGAACTGCTGAACAATCTCTGGGGTGTACGCCAACTTGATAGGAAAGAATTGCCCTGACTCTCTCTCTTTTTGTTTGCTCTGTTGCTGTGGCCCCCTGGCAGCAAGCATTCCAGGAATTAACTTTTCTAAAATAACAGGACATTTGTTTTCTCTAATCCTCTAATTTCTTTAACTCTTGCCAAATCAGAGCAGAGGTGATGGGGAACTTAACAAAGTCTAGTTCTTCAAACTGATCACTGCAGTAGCTGGACTTGTGCTTTCCATTTTCTCCCCCTGGAAACTCCAGAGATCATGCTCACTTGGCACTTCCACTGTGTGTGAGGAACCAGGCCCACAGAGGGCCTGTACATGGTACTGATGGGAGGGTGCAGCAGGGCATTTCTGTGCAGACAAATGATGACTAGAGCGCTAAAAGTCATGGTTTGGTACCTGTCATGGCAGCACTCACCACTAGAAAGTAATGTCCTACCTTTCAATACTGCCTCTTAGGTGTTGAAGGATGTAAACTTAACCTCTGTATGAAACACAACCAAAGCCATATTGTTTAAGACCACATGTAGTCCCAAATGTGGTGGAGCTGTGGAGTGTGGTCTCAACCACAATTATTTCCACTCTAGTGTCATTGCTAGACAAGTATCCATCCATATCAGCGGGACACGGCTGGTGTAACAGTGATGCTAGAGTGAAGTCATGCTGTTTCTCTTACTATAGGACATACATTTCTGCTCCGAAAACAGATTCCTGGAAGATATCTAAAGAGAAGCTGCTGTAACCTGTAGTGAACTTAAATCATGACACTTTACTCTTCTGAGTTTGATGTAGATGGCAGAAGTTTTCCTCGAAAGGAGCACTGGTTTTGTTTTGTTGCATGGCAGCTAATAGCGGTTTAACAAAGCAATCAAACCTTGAAAACCTTTCTGATTCAGTTCAGTTTCTTGTTACTCTCTCTGATGCATCTGTTAACCTTCAGAAAGCTACGTGGGTGTTTAGAAGAATAAGGTGCTCTACATTAAACACATTCTTTATCTGCCTCAGATAAAGAATGGATTTTGGCAAGAGTTACAGAGGCAGGAAAAAAAATTGCATGCTAAAATAGGGGGTTGGTGTTTCCTGACCTTTCTTCGTAAAAAGCAGAAGAAAGACTTGGGGTTTTTGTGTTGTTTTTTTTTCTTTTCTTTGTTGTTTTTTTTTTTTTTTTTTTTTTTAAATACTACTCAATGCATGTGGTGTAGTTGCCTTTTCAAAAAAAAAAATTTCTTTTGAGGAAAATCAGCTAATGCTTGAAGAAACTACATTTATATTTGTGGATTCTGGTGACACAAAAAATTCTTGAAACAATTTCTTGTGGAAAAATCAAGAGTTATCTTTTAAATCCATTTCTAAACATGATACTTCTCTTCTTTCTCTTGTTTTTACTCAGAAATTGGATATAGATTTGGATTATGAGACTTGACTCATTTTTTCTTCTTTTTTTTTTCTTGTCATATGCTGTTATTCAAACATTTTGGTGCATGCAATTAATCCAGTTCTTCAAGATGAATAGTGGACTCTTGCTGACTTGAAAATTCTGGAGCTCAGGTTGACATTTAAGCTCTCTTCATTGATTGTATAATACTATGTGAGTAATTAACCCTCAATTTTTCTTACACATGTGGATTCCATATGTCCATTAATTTTAACTTGTTCTTTTTCATGGTATGTGATACATCAGGTATTCCTTTTATGTAGTGCAGGCTTTAGTATTTCCATCAGTAAAAAGCTCTGGTCAAAGTTCTGCTCCTGTTTCGCAGATAGCTGGGCCTCACAGCTCTGATTGGGACTCAAATATATTTTATGCTGATCTGCATTTAACTAACATGTCTCTTTATTTCACTGAAGCATTCAGAGTACCAACTCAATTTGTGATGTTTTCTGCCATTAGTGTCCTGGTGGGGTGCTGTTGAGAGCAAAGGTCGCTTTAGTGGAGCAAGTGACCTATGCGCTACGATGCTCTGCGCTACAGAATGTAAGAGGAAGGTATGGGGTGTATGTAGACTGTATGTACTTGACCTAAAAAGGTTAGATAAATCAACAGCTTTTTTGTTTGAATGCAGAGACGAGGCCTTTTTGCCAATAAAAAGCCATTAGTTGAAAACTTGGGAGTGCTTAAAGGGTAAGTTGTGTTCTTGCTGTGAATGTATAAAATCCTTCTGAATGACTGAATTAACACATGAATGCTATTTCTCTTCTAATTTAATTACGTAGCACTTAAACATCATTGGTACTTGACATTTAGGTCCCAGTTTGTAGCAGCACCTGCTGTTAGGTCTGGGAATCTCAGAAGTTCTGAGTAGCTTATAGCCTGATTTTTATATATATCTTTAAATAAAAATATATATAAAAAAGTGTACATATGCACATATATAGAATATATATATATGTACATACCTATATGTGTATATATATATGTTCTTAGATATTTGTTTCCATATCTGTAAATATCAGCCTTACTCTAACTGGCCATCCAGAATTATCAGTCGCTTTTTGGAAAACACGGATTTGGGCCTTTGGCCCCATCGCTCCCTGTCCGTGTGCACTGGAGAACTGCCCTGTAAGCTGGCCCTAGGCAGTTGCTTGTTCTGTCTCCATTTATGCCAGGTATGTAAGCACAAGCCTCATGTTAAGCATGTTTAAGAGATCTTGTTGATTACAACGGGAGTGCTCCCACAGCTTATAGCTGTGCAAATGTTTACATACCTGGCTTTCTCTGGTCCTTTATAAAGATCTGTCTCCTTTTCCCTGCAAAGCCTTTTCTGTCTGCTGCTTTGAAATTTGCCATGCTTCACGCTTTCCCCTAGTTGGAGGGAGGCTGCCCAGATCCTTACTAGGAGAAGTCCTTGTGTTGGAGGTTTGAAGGCTGCAGCTAGCTGGGAATTTAAAGGCTGATTGAAACAACAATTCATGCCTCAACAAACAAGCACGTGCTGGTAATGAGCTTCATGTTACTGGAGAGGCTTTTGCCAGTGTCAAATCTGTCAGGGTTCCCCAAACTTCTTTTTTGCATTTGTCCCTTATTTCCCTGCTGTCCCAGAGAACAGCCTCACATGTGAATCCGTTCCAGCTTCTGAATATTCTGTAATTATTTAATCACGGTAACTACATACTTAAAAAAGAAGACACAGACTTTGTGTGCATCACTGTGGTTCACAGAGAAGGTTGAATGCTGGGGCATGTGTGTAAATACCTCTACTTGCAATGGACATTCATATATGTGAATATGAGTATGTATGTATAGTATATATATAAAATGAATGTATGCATACGAAGATACCATCCTTTCAAATAGGTTTTTTTTCCAGAAGCTATAATAACAGGAAGACCATGGAAAGGAATAACTTGCTGTTAGTTCCAGGGTGTGAATGCTTTTACATTGGTGAAAAGCCCAGCCTTCAGTCAGTCATTCCTTCACTTGTTCTGTTTGCTTGATGATTACATTGTTTCTCCAGAGAAGGAAAAATTACCTCTGAAAAGAGTATTTTCTGGGCTCATAAGATTTATGCTCTGCTTTGTTGATGTTTTGCACTAGCACTTATGTCAATCCTCTTCTTAGAGTGTGGTAATGATCGTTTGATACATCTGAAAGTGACTTTTGCTAGCTCAGACTTCAAAAAAAAGAAGTACATATGTAATAGCTGTACAGGCTTAAAAAAAGTAACTCGCTGTTTATGTGCTGTAACAGAATGTTTGTATGCAGCCAATGTTTACTTTCTATCAAGCAAATTTGGTGTGCAATAGACTTCTATGAACTCAAGCCTCATTTTAATGCCTGTGATACTGCCTGCGTGTGTGATGAAGGCCCTGATTCTGCTAAGCAGCTAGACAAGTGCTCACTTTGGCTCTTTAGTGCTTGTCAGAGTACTGAAATGCCAAGAGCTTCCACTCAGTGACTTTATGTCCCAGAATAAATGGCATGTGGAAGTGGCAGACATATCCATCCTTATTTCTAGAGTTCCCCTTGAAATATAGTGTTGGGACTATATCTATTCTGGAAATGTCAGTGATAGTGGCTGCAAGCAGTGATGTGATGGAAGGAAGATCCTGAGGAAGATGCCACGTGAGACCATGCATCCACAATGGATAATCAGGCCTTCCAGAGTGCCATGATTACTGTTAAGAATGTTCAGAGCTTTACCTTGTGCTTAATTAATGTTCATGTGGTGTTTGTTGTATTCTCCAAATCCCCAGTGCACTACTGAGAATGGTGGCTTCAGTAGCACGGGATTTCCTTGAAGGATTTGTATCACTGAAACTATGTCAGCTGCCCTGGTGGATAGTTTTCCCTCCTACTGTACACAGTAACTAGTCTGTGCTGGGAATTGAACTGTCTCTCAATTTATTTGTAAAATTACACTGGGTTCATGGTTAAAGGAATAACCATAGGCATTCCTTTAGAGCAATTCTTATGCTTGCAACGGAAAACTGGCACCCTGGGTTTTGTGGTGGGAGACTGCTGTGGAGAGCTGTCTTTTGAAGTGTTACAAACGCTTCCAGCATACAAGTACGACTCAGCTTCCCTGGGACCTAACGCTTTGGAGTAAGTCTGGGGCTCCACGTGCACAGGGCTGACAGACAAATACAAGTGAACATTACATGAACATGTAGTGACAGCTTCATTCTCTTTCAAGGGATGACACCAATCTTGTTGGTAGACAGCTACAGCAGCATCTGACAGGTCAGAGCTAAAAAAAAATAAATATACTGCAGCTGTACTACAGGTATCCTATATGACCTTGAGCAAGCTTAAGTCACTCCCTGATTTGGGTCTGTATTACTAGAAGCAAGAAAAATATCTCCTGTATCTCCTATGTTTATATGGTGAGTGATTCGGGATGGAACGCTCTCACTATACCACTGTGCAGCACATAACACAGGGGAGTTTTAAGCAACTAATATAAATAATAGAAGTTCTTCTTCCAGCTCAAGGGATAACAAAACCTTTTGAAATCTAGCTTGTTTAAATGAAGATAAACAGATTTGATTTGGTATGATAACTATTGGTGTGGCAACTATCTGTCACTACTGCTGCAAAGCAGAGTCTTTCATCTGTGTGGAAAAACATAAAAATAAAGGGTTATTAAGAATATTAGTCAAGCCTTAGACTGCTTTTTTTGTCTATTTCTTTTAAACCAGCAGCCATACCCGTTGACATGCTATTCAACCTTCTTGCCCCTTGCAAGACAAAGAACACTAGGAAATTGAGCCCACTTACAGTAAATTGGACATCCCAAGAATCCCTGGTGCCTCCCTCCCCTTCCTGCTTTAGGCTTGTTCTATTGAGAAAAGGAACACCAATATTGTTTTATGAACTGTTATCAGACATGTACACTTACTTAAAAGGCATGGTCAATTTTTACTGAGCCTGTATTTATCATCTGAGCACATTTAGGTTCTTTATCATAATGTCTTTTAAAACAAAATACATCCTCATAACAAAACACAACTTAGAAGCTTTCAATACAAAAACTGATTATGGTTGAATGGTTTGGGTTGGAAGGGACCTTTTAAGGTCACCTAGTCCAACCCTCTCACAATGGGCAGAGACATCCTTAACTTGATGAGGTTGCTCTGTCCAACCTGACATTTAGTGTTTCCAGGGATCAGGTATCTACCATGTCTCTGAGCAATAGATGATGCAGTTGAAAGCATTTCTAACCTTCTAGGAAGTTTGGCTCTTTTAAGTGCTGCTTAACCAGCTACAACCTTGGTGCTGCAAAAACTCCACACTTCATGGCAGTGATCTGTGCCATAACTACCATTTTTGAGTTGCAATTGTCCTTTGGTAGAGGAGGAAGAAGTTGGGAAAGCTGTTTGGTGAGTCACAATAAGATAGAGTCGAACAAGTCCCAGAGATCAGATTAGCTCAGAATCTGAACCTTCTTCAGCAAGCACATTAAAATACTTCAGTAGAATTTTTATCTCTTAACAAAAATTTTATAAAACTTGGCTGAATATCAGTAGCAAGTGCTTAGAGTGATTTAGAGTCAGGACTTTTTGGCTTTTTGGTGTTTGTTGTTGTTGTTTGGTATGGGGTTTTTTTATTATTTTATTTGTTTGTTTTTGAGGGGAGGATGGTGTCCCCCCAAGATGAGAGAGGAAAGTTGAAGGACATCATAAATCTCAGGCCTTTTACTCTCACTGTCTAATCCAGGAAGGGTAAAGCATATATTCTCAGACACTTGACTATACAAGACCCTAAAATCTTTTATTTTATTGACCCTAAGGAGATGAAAAAGCAAATAACTATTTTTCCCAGATGGAAATTTACACTCCAAGCTATGATGGTAGGCATGTTGCAGGTTTTTGGGGTTTCTTTCATAAGGTTTTGTTTTCAGGAATAAAGACTGTGCAAGAGATTCTCAGACTTTATTTATGTGTTTAAGAAGGATGAGTGAAAAAAAGGATGAATGAAAAAAAAGGTACCAATGTATAAATTTTGAATTCTTGCATCTCATGACTTTAATCTTTTGTCAGGATTTTGTGGAAATTTCTTGTGTTGGAATGTTGAGTTTCCAAATTTTTATGAACATTTTTTCAGTGGTTCTTTACAAGGGAACTGAGCATCCAGATTTGAAAGTATCTTTGAAATATCCATTCCTTTGGCATTTCTGGAGTGTTGCAACTTTCAGTGTAGATGACTGCCAAGTATTTATGTTGTGTTAGAGAGTATCTTCAAAGAAATATCAGCTGCCGCTGGGACAATAAAAAGTGAAATTCATGTGAATGAACGAACATTTCCCCAAATTTACTGAAACCAATAAAACAAGCAAGCAAACAAACAAAACCTCAAACTCTGAAACAACACCCATACAAACCCTCTGAAAAGCTACAATAAATAAAAAGGAGAATCTGTTAGTTTGATGTGCTGACTGTTTCTGGGAGAAGTTCTTATAATGAAGATCACTTCTGGTTCAAGATTATGAGTTCTAATTTCATCCAAATCTAGGATGTTAACCTTCTTATTTCACTGAAAGGTATGAGTGGAAACCCACCACATTTTAATTTTATTTAGTAACAGAATAAATATTCTCAGAAGTAGTGAGGAGGTTGAGCTATTTGACCTGAAATGACCCAAACAGGGATTCTTAAATAAAGGTATCCTTTTCTATCACTACAAACTATTGGTCCTATTGGTCATTAAATTTAATTGTAAGGTTTCTGTTCACTACATATAAAAAATACATGTAGATGAACAGTTGTATGTAATCACTAAAAGCATTTCAAACAGTAATATTTTAGTGTGTATATTGTATTTGTAAGATGAGAAAGCTGGTTGCTACCCTCAGAATCCAACCTGTGTGCAACAGTTCTGCGTGCTGTGTTGTTATGAGAACTACCAGATTAATCTTTTCATTAATAATTTGTTGTTGCTGTTCTGTTGGTCACTGCTCTCTTAGGTGCTGTGTTCATGTGTATTTGTAGGATATTGAGCCACCTTCTAGTGCTGTGGAAGTGCAAAGTTCCTGATAAGCTGCACTTACCCTCTACTACTACCGTCTACCACCTCCTTGAATGGATGGGTGAATCTAGGACCTGAACTTCAAGATGAACTATATCTGACATGTATTGTCAGTGATTTGGTGATGCAGCAGCAAATTCTGTATTTCTTGTGTGATGGTTTCAAGTGTACTTTTCTTTTAAGAATAAAAAATGGGAAAGTTAAATATTTGCTCTACTCAGTGACATGGGGCTAAAAGACTAAAGGAATGTAGTAATTGAAAGTTGAATTTACACTTCAAAGAAGTCAAAGCATGTAAAGGTAACAATAAGACAACCAAGGCCCAAATGGTGTTTTTAGTTCTACTTTAGACTGATATATTAATTTTTGTGCCATTATAATAGCTATAAATGTCTGTTCTGCAGGCCACTGACAGTTCTTCTGGTATTGTGAATTTGGCAATGTGAGAAACTGAGTGGGAATGTATAGGTTTGGGTTATTAAAATGTGCGGATGCTTTCTAAATCTTAAGGACAAAGAGGTGTGTTACGCTTTGGGGAAGTGACCTGTATATGTGAGTGAGGATGGTGGCATGCTTGTACAGGAAATTCAGTGGGATGGACAAGGAAGGATTTTTGACTTGTAAACCCAGTCTAGCTCCAGCTGGTAGTACAGTATCCCTTTTTTAGGGTAATGTGAGGATTGCACCCTTCATGAAAGGGAAAGGAAGGTGCTTCAGTACTTATATAGCTCTTTCTCCTAAATCTGTGCCTAGCAAAAAGTAAGGATAATGATGGATGGGCATGTGCATCTATGGAAAACTCAGTGCACAAATGTGGCAGAAGCCACAACTGCTCTCAGGGCAGGTGTCAAGGCAATATATGTGAGTTGAAATATAGAGAAGAGAAAATGCACCAAAGGTAGTTAGATCACATCAAGTAATGCTGATAACTTTTAACTTACAGTGCCTTACTACTGCTTGTTGTTATCTCATCTACTCTTAGCTGTTTAATTAATCTATCTCTTAGCACCGCAGGCTGATGTCATCTTGTTGCCTAATGCATCCCCTGGTGAGCTCCTTAAGAAGCATCCTTGGTCGGCACCACAGGAAAAACAACAGTAAGAAGAAACATCTTGAGGATGCTATTAATACATTTGTATTCTTAAAACATGTTCTGTAAAGGTTAGTGGCTGAGGATTCTTGAAGAATTACTAATTCAGGCTAAATGTTCATCATAGCTGTAGTGTGTGGGCAGCTACACTTTGTCACCAAGAGATTACCTCTTTGGGCACTGGCTTCAGGACTACTTCTGGAGAGGAGAAAGATAAAATTAAGAGCAAGACAAAATGCTTCAGGGCCTTGATGAGCAGAGAGGAGAGAGGGGTGCACCCATCAATAACACTCAGGTCTATCCTGCTGCCGTAGCACTGCCATGTATGTGCATGTGTTACCTGCTGCTCCACTCCTATTGCATGGCTCTCACAGCTGGTGAGAGCAACACAAGCAACACGCTGCCTACTGCTCTGGGATTTCTGTTCCATTTGACTGATTTTTATTTTGGCACAGAGTGGCTGAGAGTGGATGAGAATGGCTGTAGCTCAGCTGTGGTTTGAAGGGAAGCATGCTGAAAGGCTGGGCAGCACTAGTGCAGCCTTGGAAACGTTGGTGCGACAGCAAAAGGTTCACCAGACTCCAGCACATCAGTCATGCTCTGCAGTGCAGGGGCAGCAGGGGTGGGAGGAGAGAGTGGGCCGAACTATTCCTTTCTGTGGAAAGGAATCTGTGGATGTGGATACATCAAGACTAGTATCTGCAGGCAACTTTGTATGTCTCTGGTTTCAAAATATAAGCAGATGCCTGAACAGAGAGCCTCTTCCAGTTAGGGCTGGGGGAGGCTGGGGGAGGAGAAAAGATCAACCTTGGTGGAGCATCTCACTTTCTTGTTTCTTAAGGGTCAGCATTCACCTTAAAAATGAGACATCGCACACATGCCAGTGAAAATTCCCTCTTCAACCTATTAGGAAACTGGAATGCTGAGGATTGGAAAGACCCCCTTAACTTAATGCTTACCTAACTGTGCTACTACTGTGTGTGGCTGAGTTTTGGGCTAAAACTTCATGGTTAACTCTGTCCATCCTATTCTAACTAGTGACATGATGATGATGTGACAGAGGTGAAACTGCAGAGAAGTTGAATATGTCAGGCAAGGCACTGGTACCATTGCACAGGACACTGGAAAGCATGTTTGGAGTATTGCATACTTACTTTAAAATAACTGTGTTAAAGTTGAAATAAAACTAGAACATATGGAAAGTCTAGTGTGGATATTAAAAGATTGAAAAGACTATCTTATGGGAAGGAACTAGAAGAGATTGGCTTGTTTAGTTTAGCAAAATAGAGTTGAGAGACTATTTGACAGCACTCTATAAATACATCCAGGGCTAAATGCCAGAGAGGGGAAAAAGCTATTTAAACCCAAGAGCAATATTTGCATAAGAACAAGTGGGCATAAACTTGGCCCTGAGTAGGATTAAAATGGAAATCAGATGATTTCTACCCCTCAGTATAGTGAGGTCATAAAACTGCCTCCCAGAAGGAGCAACAAGGGCACGCAGTACTTTTTGTAGACAAAGAGAGGGACTATGTTCTACAGTGCCCACAATGACCCAGACTTCATGGCTACACAGTTTCATTCTGGTCCTGTGTTCCTAAGCGCTTGCACTGGTACAGCAGTGACAGACACGTTCTGCCATTGGTGGTCATCCCCTGACAAGAGAAGAACCTTCTCCTCCTGAAAATGAAGCACTGGTGATAAATTATAGCTATATTAATAGTGTCTTTTTTAATGGTCTGGGGAAGTTTCCTGCACCTTTCCCACCTGCGCTTGTAACTCTGTTGATGCCAAAATGCCTATTTATATCTTAGGAACTTCCATATCGATAAGGTTCCTCCTGTAAAGAAGGGATGCAGGATTAGGCTTTTAATTGTGTAACCCCAAGGAGGAAAAGTAGCTTCCCTGACTGAAAATAGCAGAATTATTTCAAAAGTAACACTACAGAGAAGAGTTTTTTGTTATAACTAAAATGACTTTTTGTATTGTTGCTAAAAAGTCATACGACCTTTAAAGCTCATGCTCACGATTAAACAGTTCTTTCTATGCTGCAGTTAGACTAACACTATAGTACACACTTAACAGATAAAGAAGCCAGAGTGCAGAAGATTTTGGGATTTAGAGGTTGGCATGACGATGTCAAGATGCCAGGCTTTTGGTTTTCAATTGCAGGATCTGCCTCTTGCACTGTTCATCCTCTTGAATGACAGCACCCATGAAACTTAACTGTCTTTCTGTTTTTACCCACTGCTTTCTGTCACTAATTTCATTTGGAATCTTTGGCTTTTGAGCTGAAATTTTCCAGGCTTGTTCCTTTATTTGTCAGTGATATTTTAGGCACTTCTCTCTTTCCTCAAACTCAAAAAGTAAATGCCTGCAACCTTGGTGGTGGACCTTTCTATTGCAGAAAGAGCTGAGGAGAAAAAGCTCAAGCAGGCACACAAATAGCCTCCTGGGAAGCAGATTGACACATAGCACTTTGGTAGCTTTGATTTGAGTCAGATGTAACTTGCTGAAATTTGTACTCTGTGCACAAAGGTACTTTATGTACTGGGAGTTAATCTGGCAAAATGCATAGCTAAAGACAACCTTAAAAAAGATCGCAGTGGTACTCAGTCAGCCGTGTGTCAATTATAATAATTTTCCCTGGGTTTTGATTGCTTTTCCTTGCACATCATATATTTCTTCAATGTAGGATAGGGAATGTATCTTGTCTTCATGCTGTCCATGGTGTGCTACTGTGTTGTGCCATCGATGGACCTCAGTAAGGAAAAGATACAACATTTCTGCTGGAGAACATTGCCCTGACAGAGTAAAATAAATAATTTCTGGTACTGACCTTCATCATTAACCTTGCTTTTCATGCATTTCCCCCACAGCATGGTGTTAAGAAAAAGGGAATCTGGAGCCAAATATTGTGCTCTTGAATGCTCCTTAGGAATCTGTGATGAAGGCTTTTCTACGTATATAAGGTTTTCCCAAAAACTAGTTTTAGAAGGTTTTAAGACTTCACTTATTGGGCTGAATGCCAGTTGGGTTTTAATTGAAGAAAGAGAATTGAGTAAGCCTCTTTCAACATGTTTTAAATAAAAAGTTTCACTTGGGAAATGCAGAATTCCTTCAACATTTTTGAAAAATATTTTCTTATGCTTTGTTTAAAACAAGACTGTTAAAAAAAGAAACAGCAAACAAAACTCTGACAGGCACATCTTAAATAACCAAAATAGTTTAAAAAGAAAAACAAATCCAAGTAAAATGGAATTACATTTGGGAGGAGAGGTATCAAACTAGTTTGAGAGTTGGTATCAACTTTTTTCCTTTTAGTTAAGAAAGGCTGTTATTTGTCCAGCACTACTGCTTGATGATTCAGCTTCTATCATTCAGAGTAATCCATTTTCCTTCTTAGGACTTTAAATGATGTAAAATTACATATATCCACACATTTACATTACAGCTGTCACCGTGCTTTCTTGTCAGCATCACATTGTCATTTAGCATATTTGGAGGAGGAAAGGGAGTTTTTTGTTTATTATTTCAGCAGAAAAGTATTTTGGCTTATGCATTCTTTC
The DNA here is from genome assembly GCA_014706295.1 of Lycocorax pyrrhopterus obiensis. Lineage (NCBI taxonomy): Eukaryota > Metazoa > Chordata > Aves > Passeriformes > Paradisaeidae > Lycocorax > Lycocorax pyrrhopterus. Next base: position 54,115,925 of record JACSVZ010000002.1, on the reverse strand, counting down.
TTTCCAGGAAAGAAAAAAAGCCACAGAACCTTTAAATTCTTTCTGGTGTTTAAAGTATCAAAAAGCTGTATCTTGGGAGAGGACAAACATACCTAACTACCATTTTCCATTGGACCTATGTCTGATTCACAGCACCTAAATTCTTACAGTAATCCAACTTCCAAGTGGTTTTTTTTCCCCTTATATAAGAACAGAAAATGAAATGAGATAAATTGCAGATTAGCAGATGGCAAATACTATGTGAAATAATTTTTTTGGTATTAGTCCAGTTCCAGGCGGATGGATGTCCTCATTCCCAAACCTGCCATAACAAATTGCTAAGAAAGCTGAATACTGACTCATTTACCACCTACTTTGGAGAGTTGTTCCCAAAGTCAGAGATAAGATAAATTTTGGAGGGGTAGTCTGGGGATGTTCACAGACATCTTCGTTACCCATGTTTTCCCTTTCTGTAAATAAACAGAAGCCTGCAGTCTCTATGGCTGTCAGTGTAGCACCCCTCACAAGCCTAAAAATTCATCTTAAATAAAAATAAAAAGCTACTATGTAGGCACAACAAAATTTACTATAAACGGGTCTTAAGTGCATAATTACATGATAGACCCAAATGGCTCCAAAAGAGTTGCTCCAGGCTATTGTGTAAGCAATACTCCTTTGAGAAATATATAAATACATGTAATTCAGTATATAATACACATGTTAAAAAACTACCTAATTACATATTTTCCCCGGAGAATGAAAAGGCTCCAAAAGAGCTACTCCAGCCTCTCCAGTACACAATGTGTGTTTTATAACCTTTCATGAATCTCTTCCATTCTTTTTCCGTTAGGAGGGGAAAAAAACAGTAAGGAAATTAAATACAAAACACCTACTGTACATTTAATTTAGAGGACAAAATGCAATGTTGAAATAACATTAAGGGTGTGACGCAAACCAAGGAAAGCCAGGAAATTGAGTGTAAAGGCTGTTACTCCATCCTTAACTCACGTCACTTATATAATGTTTCAGGCCACTGTTCTGTAATGGCAGATTTTAAATTTCATCACTTAGACCAGGGTTGTGGCCTATCTACACCTAGAGCTAATTAGGTGGTTTATACTGCTGGAATACCTGCCTACTCCTAATGTATTTATTTATGTGCAGGCATGTACACATACGTTTTTAGGACCTTTTTTTTTAACCATCTTCTTTCTTTTCTTGTGCTGAAATTGCTGTGGCACTTTCATTTGCCTGAGAATATGTTAATGTGTACCAATGTGATGAAGGGAAAGAAAGAAATGAGTTTTGCCTTTGACTGGTGATGGTGAGATGTGTGGTTACTCTGGGGATCTGTGCTGAAGTCTGAATCCAGTTTTGGAGGAAATCCTGCTGCCCAGATTTACAAGCCCCCTTTACTGGCTGGCAGTTTTGTTAGTGCAGGGGAGTGGATGTCCTGGAGAGAGAGAGACCACGTCTCAAGTGCAATGCTGGGATCCCTATGGGGATGGTGAGAGCCTACTGTGCAGGCTCTGAGCTGCATGCTGCCTCTGCAAAGAGGCGGCCTGGAGAGGGTAGTGATGGTCTGATGTGTTCATAGCAACCTGGGTTGCTAAGTAGATTATTATAAACACTGTTTTCCTTTAGAGCAAAAATATAATTTGTTCCCTCTCTTTTGCACCATTCCCGGAAAACAAACAAAATAGTACACACACATTTTATCATTAGAAGGACATGGTACATGCAAGTGCATTTCATAGTATTGTATATTAATTTCACCACAGAAGCCAATATAATATGCTGCCATTTGCTTCATCTGTTCTGGATTTGTGAATACTGTTTGTAAAAATCATACTGTGGGATATCTATGTTTATCTCAACTGCTGGCCCAGGCAGAACAGCAGGATTACAGAAGACAGATCAGTTTTCCATTCTTATTAAAACATTCAGAGGTTTGTTTGGTTGGGGTTTTTTGTTTTGTTTTGTTTGTTTGTTTGTTTGTTTTGTTTTGTTTGTTTGTTTTGGTTTGATTTTTTTGTTTTATTTTATTAAATAGATATGTTCTCTTCATGGGAGTGAATCCAAGGCCTTTCCAAACCACCTTTATTTATTTATTTATTTATTTATTTATTTATTTATTTTTCCTACAAAGAGCAAGACAGTAGTCTCCTACTATAGATGTGGGGCTTTCACCTGGGTTGCAGGAGACCCGGTGAGTGTGTTTGATTAGCAAAGCAGCAGAGTTCCCATAGGACTAAGACAGAGAGTCTTGCCTGTGTATGGACTAAGACAGAGAGTCTTGCCTGTGTATAGACACGTGTCCAGACTAAGTGCTTGGTGTATAAAATCTGCCAGTATGTCTGTGGCCTGAAGGAGGCAAACAAGGCTTAGGCCAGGTCCCTGGTGTCCCCATGAAGGGCTGTTTTGGGAGTCTGTAAAGTTAGTGTCTGATCAAAACCAGGAAGATTTCTGCTTAATCCAAAGCTGCCATTTTCCATGTATTCTCGCTGATCCAGCAAATCAGTACAGTTTCTCGAAAACCTGTTTTACCAAATGCTCCCAATTAGCTCTAAACTTTCCTCAGATTTTTGACAAGTGTCATACATAAAAAATAGTTACAGAAAACTTGATCTTTCAGGTTCTTGGGGTTTTTTTAGGAGAAACTTTGAAAATTTTCTTAGGTATGTTTTTTTCTAGCAGATCTGACAGTGGGACTGCCTTTGTGTTCATGAATCCTGTTGGATGGCAAGAAAAGGTGATTTTTAAAAAAAGGGAATTTTGGTTTTCAGGGGTCACAAAATTGGATGGGCTCAGAGGAAGCTGCTGTATTATGCAAAACAGAAGGTGAGGTAACATAAAAAAGCATCTACAGAGTGTAGTCTTTACACTAGTGTGTCAATCTGCATCTGAAACTGGATTTAACAGTGTTTTCCAGCTGAGTGATGCAGTTGGTCATTAGGAGCCGTTAGACTTGGAAATGCTTCTTATATATCAACAGACCCAGAGAATTAACTAGTTGGTATTTGCTTAATAGCTGTACAGATGACAGAGGGAAATGACAGATAATGTCTCTTTCCTCCACTTTCCCTGTTGGATATCCAGTGTTTGCACATTGGGTGTTTTTGTTTGGTTTGGCAGCAGGCTCTTGTGTTAGAGAAGCACTGGCTTGCTGTTAGCACCGGGACTGCTGGTCTTGTTTGCAGGCACCTGAAAACGTTTGCATCCCAAGAAGGAAGCTGGAGCACAGTGAGGGGGTCTGCTTAATGCAGTGTAGAACACCAGCAGCCTGTGTTAGCAGGGAACTTGCATGCTGGAGTGCAAGAGAGAGAGAGAAGGAGAGAGCACTGCGGGAAAACATAGTAACCTGGCACAAGCAGCAGGTAAGTTGGCACTGGGCACCTGGGTGAATTACTGGGTGCTGGCCACCCTGCAGTATCCCCCTGCCTATGGTTTCCTACCCTGCAATCCCCTTGAATGTTAGGTACCAAGCAGCCCCTTGAGCTGCCTCTCCTCTTCTGCTCCTAATGACAGGGTGAAAGCATCCAGCACGGCCTTTCCAGTTCAGGTCTTGCTCTGAGTGTGAGGTTTCCTGGTTTGGCATTGAAATGGAGCTGGCCTTAGGTTCTAAGTACACATACTTTTAAATCTGGATCTAAGCATTGGGATAGTGTGGATCCTTATTCCTATCCTTATTCATGTTTCACTTGCACCAGCAAGGGAACGATAAAGTTGATAACCACCTATTAGCACACACAGTGGATGATTTTTTAGCTCTGGGCTTTGCCTGGCTCTAATTTTAATAACAAATGTATGTGCAAGTGAAAACTAGACACTATGCTGGCATCAGGCAATTTATAATTAGAGAGGCAGATAGTAATAGGACTAGAGTGGTTTTAAACTAAAAGATGAGAGATTTAGATTAGATGTTAGGAAGAAATACTTTTCTCAGAGGGTGGCAAGGCACTGGAACAGAGAGCCTAGAGAAGTTGTGGATGCCTCCTGGAAATGTTCAAGGCCAGGCTGAATGGGGCACAGAGCAATCTGATCCAGTGGGAAGTGTCCCTGCCCATGGCAAGGCATATTGGAACTAGATGACCTTTAAGGTCACTTCCAACCCAAACCATTTTATGATTCTATGATTTTATGATAATTATTGAATTTTACCTTCATTTCCATAACAATATCTTAAGATGCAGCAAACAAGATTATGAACTGTGTTCTGGTTCCAGTTCTGCTTATCTCCGAAATATCTCCATTCATTTGTGCCAGCCTCATTATTCAGTTGATAGAGTGGCTAACTGAAGATTTCATCTGGCTTTCCTGACTTCTTTTAAGAGGCAATAAGGGAAAAAGACCATGGTAAGGAAAAAACAATTGGAATTCTGACCCAAAATTCTAACTAGGCAAATAGAAAATTAGTTGTTTAAGAAGAGATATCCACAGTTTGCTGTTAAGTGAGTTAGTGTCTAAATTTATAGAGCACTGGTTAATCCTTGATAATTGTTTGTGTGCCTACTGTTTCAGAGCAGAAAATTTAAAGTATATTCCTATTCAGTAAAAAGTGCAGACAGTCTTACAGGGCTCTGTAGGAAAGATTGATTTAATAAATGAATATGCAGAAATAGTATCTACCTTGCCCTATTTGAACTTATTCTGCCTTTTAGGGTTAGACCAGAAACCTCTGGCCCCACGATTCGTAGGAGAGACCACAGTACTGTATGTGCAATCAAGAATGTGTGTGTTGAATACCAGAGTGCTCTTTGTTGCACTCAGAATAAAGCTCCACTTAGAAAGATCATGTTCTACTCGTAGGGCTGGTAAGCAAATCTGGTGGGACTGTCTCCTGAAGTAAATGCTTGAGTTTCATTGAACTTGAGGAGATGAAGAAGGTTCAATTGACAGGGCACTGGCCTTGGACAGAGGTGACAGAGGTTCAGGCTTCCAGATGACCACCTGAGCAGTGATCGTTGCATTGCTCCAACTACCTCTCTCTAAAACAGGGTTAAAAGCTTGGAAAATTAACACATCTGAGGTGTTAGGTCTGTGAGAGGGGACACATGAGTGCTGCAGATGAGCTGAGTGCTATGGGCTGAAAAATGCATGTGAATATGTCCTTGGAGACAGGATCGGTCCTGAGCAAAGAGAACAAGACCAAGAACATGCAGACGAGAAGTGTCTCCTGGTGCAGTACTTGTTAAGGTTGGAGTCATGACAGGCACACTGCCAGTGCGTGCAGTTGTCATCACGCTAGGGAAGTAAATAAGATGGCTTGCTCCAAATCTGATTACAGACTGGTAGCTTCTGCTGCCCCTCTTGTCAAATGACTTGCTTTCTTTGAGAGAAAAACCTCATTCATCCCCATGTGACTTGAGTCACTTAGGGAGAGCAACATGGAAAGTCACTTCTGCCAATTCACTTGTATGTAAACAGTCATGGCTGCAAAATTGTTACCAAGAGTTATTTGGGATCACCAGGTTTCTTTGATGTCTCTGTGTGTTACAGGCACAAGGGAATATGCTCATTTTCTAAAAATAGGGTGCTGTCTGCATTTTTAGGTTTTCATTTTATTTTGCATTTTGCCCTCAAACTGTCTTCACAATTCTTTAGCATAGCACTTCTTGGCCCATTTTCACATCACTGTTTAGTTAACAGGGCTAGGAGCTAGAGAATTCACTATACAAACTCATCCATTTTAAAGATGCTGGTGAATAGCTCTAAAAGGTCAGGATACTTAGATTTTTCCTATCTGATAGCAGTCTAGCTGGGTTGAGCCACCTCTAAAACATCAACTATGTCCTGTGCAAACATTTTTTTTTGAAAGCTCCAAATGTCCTCTTCCGAATTTTATCTTTTCTCCTGGATTATCACCACCATCTAACTTTGGCTCCAAGAGCTAGAGATTAAAAGAAAAGAGAAGGGTTCCATCCACCTGAGTTGTGTTTGCCCTGTTTCTTCTCATCTGCCATGCCTGGGTCCCTGAAAAGGACTCATCTCCAGGCTCTCCTGATGTGACCCAGCCACATCCTCACTTGGAAAAGGGTAGCAGCGCTGCACTGGTGTAGTGGAGAAGCAGCATTTTATTTCAGTTAAAGATTGAGTTCTCTCCAACACAGCAGAATTCATGCAAGTCCTTGAATTCAAGTGGTTTTAGCCTTGCTGAATAAAGTTTGCTTTGTAAAGTGAGACCACTAATCCTTGCTGTGATAAGAGGAATTTTGGAACCGTCCTACCCTGCACATACTCCTGAGTGCATGTGATATTGTTACGAGATCATACGAAAACTCAGAAGTACACCATGAATGTTTACTGTGACTTAATTCCCCATTAGTTCTAGTTATGCAATGACTATTTTTTCATCCCTTTAAAAACACTCTTCCTCCTGACTGCATTCCAAGGTAGGTGTGAGATAACTGACTATACCACCATTTAATTTATAACTTTGTCAGTCATTCAGTGAGTCATGACTTTAATATTGCAGGAATGCAACCCACAAACAGATTTTCCCCTCTGTCTCCCACCCCCCCAGTTCAGTTTGTTTGGTCCCAAAGAAAGCCTTGGTGCCACATTGCCCAACAGACAATTACAGACCATGTTTCCACCCTGGGCTTCTGTTGCTGCCATCTCTGCCTGATGGATTTTTTGTTTGGGGTTCCACCCCCCCACCTCTTGCTTCATTTTCCTTTCCTCTCTTAGTGTTCAAGTAGCTTCTCTGAGGTTTTTTTTGTATTCTGGTGCTTGCAGCCTGAGCATGTAGAGGCACCTTGGAATTAAGTGTCTCAAACCTACCCCTGATCTGTGTTTTTGCTTTCAACCATTGTTTATGCAGTAGTCAAAAGAGACAAATGGTGTGAGCACAATCAGCAAGAGCACACTGGAAATTGCTACCTCCTCCTCTCTTCTTCCAGTCAAAAACAACAGTTTTTGTAACCAGAGAAAGCCTTATGCAACACAGAAGCATCTCAAGTATGGTAAATGACTTCCAATTGTTCCATGTGTCTAAGTAATTCCTGGTCCCCCACTTCTGATATATTTGGTAATTTTTATTAAAACAATCACTTTTACTATTCTATTAGTGGATGTTTTGTGTGGACAGTGTCTAGCACACTGCAGACACTTTCTCTATCCTGAAAACTTTGCAGCCTCTTTCAGTATTTAAAAATAAGAACACATGATGAAATTAGGGATGGGATATATGAGAAGTCCCAAAGGGGAAATAAATGTATTTGTTCTATATGTTTCCGATCAGTAAAATTGGGTGGGTTGCTGCACTGCAACAGGTTTCTGAGCAGTGTCTCCTGACTAATGAAAATCTTTCAAAAGGAAGCTCCTCTTCTATTTGGAGCTTTGTTGAGAAAGTACAAATCATGCCGTTGGAATGACTTTTTTCAAGAAGTTGGATGAACCTTCCAGTCTGTCTGGAAGACCTCAAAACACGTCTGGATGGACAGCCCACTTTACAGGCTAAGATCTGGAGCCAGGTTTTACAATAATTGACAGGTAATTTTGAAGTCCTTATTTAGGAGGCACTTGGATTTTGAGAGAAACATATTATTTAAGCATGTATTTTGGGATAAGTCTTCTCACCTCCCTGTTTAGAATTTAAAAAACCCAACCAAACAAGAAGCAACTACTCCTTCTATTAATTTCTAAAATCTTAGACTTGAATGCTCCTATTCTCAATGAAATTAGATGTATATTAAAGCAGTGTCCATCTCCTTATTTTTCTTCATGTCCCTTGAATTTGCCCTTTTCCCTCCTCACTTTTGTGTAGAAAAGACTTCTAGAAAAATTAATAAGGATAGACTTTTAAAATTTCTGACATAATATAGTTTCTTGGAGATTTGTTTGTTTACTCATTCAGGTGACTGGATTGCTAGGGCTTCTCTTCTGCTAGAACCTGAATTGGTTTTCAATAAATCCTGATGCTTTACACCACAGATGTGATGGCAGTATCACTGGGATATGTTTCAGGATCATGTGCTAAGATCTGTATTTTACTGCTTGCGATCAAGCCTGTCGTTCCATGTGCAGTGCAGTCAAGTCATCAATTTGCTGTCATAAACATGTCTGTCAAAGCTTGAACTTCATGTATGTTACTTAGGATACAGGAAGGAAAATGATCATGGGTCACTGTGGAAAGGCAGGAAAAATAAAAGCATCAGCACCAAAGTATCTGGAATTGGCACATGGAATCGAGAGAACAAAGACTGGGACGTGGGACATAGGGTTCTATTAGAAGCATAAGAAGACTTTCAGCCTATACTTACAAGGAGAACAAAATAGATTACCTACAGATGTATAAAAGAAAGCTGTCTGACTGTTGAGAAGTCTCATTTTACAAACTATTGACTGTCATTCAAGAAAGAACTGCTTATGACCTTATTCTGTCAAAAAATTATTGAAGCAAAAGTTTGCATGGGAGAGTCTGTAGAGCAGAGGAAGGAAAATCTTCAGGATCAGGATTATGCTTTATGGCTGAAATAGGTGACAGTGGTGGACTCATCAGGCTGCCCCGTTGATAAGATACTGAAAAGTCAGAGAATTTTCTGCAGTAATATCAGCACGAAGAGTAAAAAACATCACCAAGCCTGCAGATCCTGAAATGAGAAAATGCCAAAAGAAACAGAGATTTTATTTCCTCAGCTGTTATCATGAGATCACAATCCTGTTGAGCAGTAAAGCAATGCTGTTTTCTAAAATGAGCCACAAATTAAGTGATCAGAGGCAAAATTTTTTCTGGTTTTTTATTTTCCTAATTTTTTTAAAGTGACTAGTTGACCCTTGGTGTCAAATCCCCATTTTGGGGTTTCTAGTGAGATGCACATCCACTGGGTCTGATTTCTTTTCAGAATGTGTTGAACACTTCCAATCCTTCCACCAAAGCCATACTTCGGGTTGTGTAAAAGCATCAGAAGTTCTATAGGGATTTCTTCTGGAGCTAATATACAAACAGCAGTCTGAGGGCTCCAGCTCTTAAAAGTATAGAGAACCTTAAATGGATGGGCTGGGATAACTGGGATGGAAAGAGAGACATCTGTTGAGTTGTTGAAAAGACATATGCTCCCAGCACTTCCTTTGTCATGCATTTTGGAAATCTTTTCTCTCTGAGTTTATTGCTAATATTTAATTTAAAACCAGATTTGGATTGTTGACAAAATTATAACTTGTAAATGGACACTTCTCCCCTCCTCCTTCCCAGTCTTGTCTGGGCAGTGCTTGCCCCCCCATTTCCTCCTCCTGCTGGTCCTAGCCCATGTACCCTGGTTGTGCTGGAGAAAGGGGGACCTCACCCCGGCTTTGGCCTTATTTGAGAGGACAAGGCTGGCAGCAGAGTGGGAAGGGGTGGTTTGCAAGTTGGTAACGTCTCGCTCCTCCTGTTCTCCTTCAGGACTGTAATCACATTTATATTGGATGGAAAACGTGACTTTATTTGTGTGTGTGTGTTTGTGTATGAACACTTAATGACATTTCAAGGCATCCGACAAAAGCTTAATTCCTTGGATTGGTTTCGTCAAATAATAAAATGACTTGACATAAGTATAATTGAAAGCAGATGTGGAAATATGGACTTTTAGAAGTCATTCTACCCCCCCTCCCCGCCTTTTTTCTCTTAACTCTCTGTTCATGCCAGAAATATTTTCATTTTTGTTTCCTACTTCCTATCTGCAGAACAAAGCCTGGGAAGGATGAGTTCTGAGGCAAAGAATCAAAGGGTATTCATTTCGCATTTTAATGTCTCCTTGTAAAATTTCCACCTTTTCTGAGTTCATTTTCCATTATGAAGGAAAGTTCCTCTCCCCTCATCCTGGACTCATCTGCTTGGTTATATAATCATTCCTGTCCACAATGGGTGTTCACTGCTATTGCTTGAATCTGAAATTGTACGTTGTGTGTTGGGCTCAGCTAAGCAAGCAGCCTACATTACGTTTTCACCCCTTCCCCCTGGCTGGACTAAGTGTTGGATGGAAGAAATTGTAAAGATCCAGAAATGAAATTGTAAAATTTGCACATGGGCAAAAGGTGGAAGGGTTCCTTCCCCGAGTTTTACACTATAAAATACATAGTCTTTATGGCTGCTCCTTAGCCTGAAAGGAAGCGGATAAAAACATCAGTGGTGATCATAGAATCATTGAATGCTTTGGGTTTGAAATGACCTTAAAGACCAATCCCCTACATTGCAGAGACACCATCCAGGTTGTTCAAAGCCCCATCCAACCTGGCATTAAACACTTCCAGGAATGAGGCATCCACAACTTTTCTGGGCAACCTGTTCCGGTGCCTCACAGTAAAGAATTCCTTCCTAATATCTAATCTGAATTTCTCCTCCTTCAACTTAAAGCCATTACCCTTTTCCTATCACTACATGCCTTTGTAGAAAAGGTCCCTGTCCAGCCTTCTTGTAAGCCCCCTTTGGGTACTGGAAGGCTGCTGTAAGGTCTCCCCAGAGCCTGCTCAATAACCACCCTCTCTCAGCCTGTCAGAAGCAAAAGTATAATAAGTATTATTATAAGAGCAAAAGTATTATCAGCTGCTTAAATGTCAGCAGTGGCTTTGTCAGTGGAACCGCTCTTCCCAATGTGTCAAACCAGTGTGACTGGAAAAATTAAGGGCTTGGAGTAACAACAATGGCAGTTTAAAGTTAACATTGATTTTCTTGAATCTTCATCCGTGCCAGCATCACGGTATCATTGTTCACACTGTTTTGGGAAGAAATAAGACTTATAAAAACTACTATCATCTTTGATTTTGTCATCTTTTGAAAAAGGGTCTTGTGTACTTTAGGAGAGTAAGATACTCTGTTCCCATTTCAGTGGGATTCAAGCATAATATCCTGTCAAAATCCCAGCCTGGAGCTTTAACTGAGGTCTTTTAGTATCAAGATATTTGTGTCTGTCTATCTTCCCTCTGATTTTTGAGCTTTTTGAGCATTGGGGAAACAGACAAATATAACCAAGAGGGCTGAAAGTCTCTAAGTCATTTATGGTGCCATAAATTGCATGCAAATGGGTGGTCAGTTAATGGAAAACCTAAAAGAGATGCATTGCATCACTTGCAGTACTAACATAGAGGCTGCCAGCACACAAAATGTTGCCATCGGAACTTGTCCTATCCTAGAATCCAAAATCAGCCCCATGTCCACCAGAACTGAGGGTCAATGCTTTCAGCTGCCCATGAGATTGAGATTTGATGATTCCTTCCTTCAAAGCTGAGGTGACTGGTCTATGTGTGAAGAGGACTCAAGTCTGCTTTTTGAATTCTGAGCGTTGGTTTTACTTCTTCGTCTGAGGCAGGGTGGGCCTGGTTCCCAAGAGCACTGAGACTACAGAGCTCCAACTGCAGGCACCAGTAGTTATTGGTTTTAGAAAGTCTCCATTAGTAAGTTGTGTTAGTAATACTATGCCAAGTTTAAAAGCAGCAGATAATATCTCATCCTCATTTGAATTATGGAAAGTGAAATACATGGGCTGAAGTGCTCAAAAATTAATATGAGTGCAGGAAAACATCAGAATGTATTCAGAGTTTAGAAAAAAGAGATGGGGAAGGATGGTTGGTGAAGCCAGCCACAAGAGGAGCTGCCAGGAATATGTCAGGAGGATAATCTGACAAAAAGAGTTCAGCAGAGGTGTTAGTTCTGCAGAAAAGTGATGAAGAGGAGAGCGTAAGTTAAACAGCCTGCTCCTTTAGTGTACACTTGCATATGACAGGCACACCTACCACTCCCAAAAAAACCATCCTTCTGTTTCAAACAGGACTGCAGCATGGAAAGAAAATCTACTATTAGACCAAACACATTGAAAGCATTCTTCTAGCCCATCTTTTGCTGCCCTGTGAATCTTAGGGCTCCTCCAGGCTGCTGGCCAACTTGAAATAAGAGTGCTGAGGAGACATCAGAGTTTCTCTGTGTTGGGCATGTGCTGTGTCAGGTGTCTTGAGTTTACCCAGGTTAGCATGCACCTCCTTGCAATGCACTGCACAGCTGGAATTATCGTTTGAGTCATGGAGACAGTGTAAACTCCAGAGAGCTGAAATCAAGAGTGTGCTTGACAAGTGTAACCCCATGCTCAGTTTAGAATACTCATTTCAAGAAAGGAGATCTTCTCATGAGTGTTTGTAGTATCTTAGAAGAGGTTAATGCTTTATTAAATGATCACTTATTTTTTAAAATTAGCAATAGTAATTTGTTAAATGATAGAAATCAAAATTTCTGAGCTACTGACTTTATTGCTGCTTATTCAGGTAAGTTTCATACTATCCTTTCCAATACCAGTAGTCCAAAAAAGACAGATCTTACATTCCTTTAGCGTACTGCAACAGGATGTGAGTACTTATAAAGTTAATAATTATGCTTACCTGTGTAACCACAAAGCATCTTGGGATTGGCCTAGAGAGACAAAAATTTAAATCCCATGTCTCAAATTTATCTTCCAAATATGTCAGTAAAACCATCCACTTGTGAAACTCTGATTGCATGATTCAGCTTGCAGCATTGCAATTTCTTTGCTGTGCACAAACTTATCAGATTTGTGTGGACAAAACAGAGATTTGCATGGTATTTATGGAAAGTTCATCTTTTTGCCTTATCAAAACGTCAAGAATGTCCATCAGCCTTTCACATGTACACACTGTTCTAAGGTTTGAAAACATAATCACTGGAGGCATGTAGTCATCGGGTGCATCAGTGTGTTTCGTCTTCTGTGGGCTTCTGTGTAGTGCAAACCTTAGGTAAGTTTCCTTCAGAGCATTTGTTAAACATGTAAAAGTCAAGTATGTGGCTCTGTTTCCTACACTGGGCTAATTTGGTATCCTAGACTAAATGTGTAATGTCAAACTGAATGTTGTCTCCTGCTAGGGGGTAAAACAATGTTGGCCACAAATCTCTTGGTTCTTTACTGAAGGTGGTAAGCTTATGGCTGAGAAGAAATTTATCCCACTGTTGAAAGAATCCTGTAAAGTCAAAACTCTCTGGATCAGGCTAAGTGTGGTTTAGCTGGAGTGACAGTGGGAAAAAAACCACCATGAACTGAAACACTAGGTAGGTCTTCATATGATGCTTACTCTTTTCTTCCTTGCAAATAACATGGAAGTATAATTGTGTCCCTAAATTATTAATACTGGCCCTTGCTTCCAACATTTGACTGTCAAGTCCTCTAAGCTGTCAGTTTTGACCTGACTTTTGAAGAAAGATTTCAGAACTCCTTACAGTATGTGTTTGTGTAATTTCCATTTGTACCTCCAGGTCTGGAGACTTTAAACCCAGAGTTACTCTTCTCTCCTAATCCTCCCCCACACTTCCCTTTTCCAGGTCTTTCCATCTCCGTTACACGACTAATCATGCTTCCATAGAGAGGTACATAAAGTGGGTGCTCATTCTACTACTTGTCTCCCACAGCCTCTTCCTGTGAAGGCTTTCATTTGTGTCTCTTCCCCTCCACATCCTTCCTCCCATTATTTGGGAAAGTATTTGCTGGGGGACTGCATAATAAGCTACATTGGAAAGATGGGATGGAAAGAGCGGAGGGAGTGATACTGTTATTTCAGAAAGCATTAATGAATGTTGTCAGCCAAACCTTTGACCTGAGAGGGAGTGGCGGAAGCACAAAGCGAATGACGAAGGTTCTTTGTGTTCCCCACTACTGTGCTGGTTTTCCTTGGCTGAGAGCATCTGGAATAGTCTCTAACATTTTTAATTGAGCAAATGCAGCATTCCCAAGGTGTCATGTGACAGACAAACAGACAGACAAACCTACAAAGAAACGCCATAAATTTGAGTGTGTGGGTTCACAAGACTGGTCAATTATTCACAACTAGAAAAATGAGGTTACATAAATGGTCAAGATTTTTTTGGGAGTGACTAATTGTTTTAGATGTCTTATGCTTTGGATGATCCATTAAAAAATACCTTAAAAGGGCTTGTGCTTTGGCAAACAAGTTTCCATAATTTGAAAATTGAGAGTCCTTACAGATATGATGGACAAGAAAACCCAGAGATTATCAAAATCAGTTTTCATCTAATAGTGTTGACAACAAAGTTATGCATAGGAGCATTGTTTTCTGGTTTATATCAGTCTGTGAATCCTCTTCACATGTTTGTATACAGACTTTACAAGTAAATGTTAACAGTATGTTTCATAAGTGATGTTGTATGTGAAAGCACTTTACTAGAAGCAGACACAGTTGTAATAGTCTGAAAGGTTGGGAAAGGAGGCTTAGAAAGAGCTCATCTGTTAGGTCTTGAATGCAGAGCTGTTTACTCCCCACACACAAAGTATTTTAAGAGGGAATGGGGCATTGCTGGTGTCTGAAGCATGGGAAAAGCTGGGCAGTGCAGGCCCTAGTAGGCCTTTTTAAGGGTCACTATAGAACAGGGGGTGCCTGAGGTAGGCAGGATTTCTGTGGACACAGCCACAAACTGGTCACTTGCAGCACCCTGGGAAGAGGCTGAAGAAAAGCAGCCGAAAGGTCACACAATCCATCCAGCTAAACAGTCCTGGTGGGTGGCAGTCTGAAATAATTCCTGAGCTATTAATTAGGAAGATGCTTTTCCAGGTTCCGGCCGAAGTCATAAGACATGCCGAGGCAAGGAGCCAAAAGATCAAAAGGACACTAAATATTTTTTTTTAAAACCATTCTGTGGAGAGAGAGAGGAGAGAGCTGTCTGGGTTTGGTTCACACAGGACATGCTGACGGGGCTGGGCTTTGCTGTAGGATGTGAGGAAGCAGAGTCTGCCTGGCCCTGCTCTCCTTGGTTTTCACCTAAATATGACTGTGGATTCTTTTTTTTTTTTTACTTTATCTTCTGTCTTAGCTTGTCTTATAAAACTTTCATGCTGATAGTATTTTTTTCTCTCAGTGTTAGGGTAGGCCAGTATCTTGATTTGAAAAGGCTGTGTGATTACCTGTGTTAGCCATTTGTTACAAGTCCTTGAGAAGGAGCATTTCAAGTGTTGATTCTAAGCAAATTCCTAGTTAAGTGTACATAAGCCCACCACATTTTTGCTTGAGACTCACCTTTAATAGCACGTGAAATATTGAGTTAATCCAAGAAAAGACAAAGCAGTGATGCCCAATGCTAAAGAACAGGGAAGGATCTACATTGCTTATATGGAAACAAGGGCCAGGTCAAATCCATGTTTCACAAAACAAGTAGTTAATGAATAGCACAATCCAGAGAGACCTGCTTACTATGGACTTCTCTCTAAAGGACTTCTCCTCTTGCTCTTCTCATTTCCGTGAGTCTACCCTTCGTATCCTATAACGTGTGGTAAAGGTATGTGCTGCAACCTTTCCCACATGGACTCCACATGCCAGTTTTCACTCATCCCACCCCCATCATTCTGTCATACCTGGCTGAAAATGAACACGGGAAGTTGAAATTCATTGGGAGGAAACTGATATGAAAAAATGACTGTTTGACAATCTTGAATCCTTATTACCAAGGTAACTTGTCTAAACACGGTAAATTTGGGAAACTGAAAGAAGAATGGAATTGATTTTTGCAGCAGCAGACTGGTAGGAAGGACACTAAAGCATCTAAACTTGCTCTGTGCACATGGATTTGTTTCTTTTTTTCCCCATTTCAAAATGCAAGGTAGGTCTTTAATGTGGAAGTAGAAGTTGGTCACTTTTTGCAGAAAAACGGAAAGCCAAAATTTTGCAACCCAAACAGGAAACATGATGGTAGGTCCTGATTGTACAAAATCTTTCTTCTTCTGCCATTCTTCTTGTGGTTGCACAAGGGAAAACCCGTTTTAGTGGAACGTTTTTGTAGGGTCCAAACTGAGATTCCAGTTGGAATTTTACACTTGGAGCAGCTGCCATCCCTCCTTAATGACATGAGTGACATTTTGATATAACAGAGCAAGTTCTCACAACTTTGGTGGAACTCACATAGTCATATAATATGAGAGTAATCTTTTCTTTAAATGTCATAATTTTTTTTTTAAATATGATCACTTTTTTTTTCAAATAGCATTGCAGAAAGGTGAGGTCAGAACAATAGATTGCAGTACGCCTCACCTGAAATTTTTGTGCCTATTTGTGATTGTATATGCATTTATACAAACATTGAAGAAAATAACCTTTTATAGTAAAATATTATTGAAAGGTTCATTAGCTCCTTTTTTTCATGCACTTTAAGAGGGAAACACAGAAAAAGGCAAACCTGCCAATTATTTAATGACATTTCTGCTAGTGAAAATGCACTTCTTTAAGATTTGGAAGAAACTAGTCTGTTTACACTTTTCAAAATCACCTGAAGGCCTTAGGAGTGCATGACTTCTTAATATGATTCAGATAAATGAAATCTGAGCTTCTAAATGACTCTGAGATTTGGAAATACCTCTGGTTACTTTTTATGATGGGTAATGATATTAGATTCCTATAATGAACCAAATCATCTAGGATGGTATTAACTTTCAGTAAATGTAAACTTTTATTCAGATTCAAAGGAGTGACCGGAGTCTTTCCCCTACAGCAATCAAACATTATTTACATTTCCACTGAACTTGCTGGAATTGCATGTGTAAGTAAAGCTGATTATATGTCTTATGCAGGATCTGTAGAACACCAGAAAGGAAAGGTCACAGTATCAAGCCATTTATTCTTCTCAGTAATTGACAGATGTGAAACTAGTCCTCTTAACATGAAATCTTATTTTGATAATTGATTCACACACCACAGGCCTATCAGAAATATCCTAATATTATTTTTTTTAACATTTGATACAACCATCCTTTTTTTCACATAACTAAAACCACCATTTGTGTTTGGTGTTTGAATATTGTGCTTTATTTCTCTAAGCAAGAAGTTCTGCTCCAGCAATTTTCTTCTACCTATGATGCTTAGCTGATAATATTTCCTTCATAAATTAATCATATTCTCCTATTGTTTCAGTTCTTATAAAAATGAAATTAGTCAAAATCAAAGACAGGTGTACACCCTTTATTGAGCTGAGGGAGAGCTTGTTATTAATTTTCCATTCTCCATACAAATGCTGCCTTATAAGATGGCTGAGTGTGAGAAATTTATAGCATCGCTCTGCAAAATGATAAAATTTGGCACAATAGAGGGACTCTGTAGTTCGTGAGATAGCAAAGAGGAGCAGCCCTTCCTTTTCCACTACTCAAACTCCTGATAGCTGTGCATTTATAACATATTAAAAAAACCATTTCCCTCCCACAGCAATAACAAATTGCAGAGCGTCTACCAAAGCGTAAAGGACAGCACTCAAGAAGTGCCAAGGAAAAGAAAACACATTTGGAGTAATTTTGTTTTACAGGTGTGGACTTGAGCATGTTGCCTGTAGTTTACAGGCATATGTGCAGTAGCTTGTTATAAAGATTAGACTTGATCCTCATTGACAGCTGTAAGACTGAAAAATATATTGGGGCAGGATATAAATCTGTGCAAATGTTGGAGATACAGCAATGGAAAAAAGAAATCTTCCCACAGCAGCAGTGAGGACGAAATACATATTTTGAACTGAAAGGTTAATCTTGAGGATAAGCTCTTCATTGTGCTGTCATGAGGCATTGATAGAAATAAGTGCCAACCTGGAATCACTTGGTGAGAGATACGCTTTGTGGAAACTGCAAGTCTAGATCACAGAACGAATGAAACTTTGTCAAATATGGGCTGGACAGTGGTAACCATGTGTCGCAAATCCCACAAAAAGCCCGCCCTTGTGACCTAAGGTGAGATTACCATTCAGAGCAACTTGGAGAGGGCAGATGACACCTGAAAACTTGTATTCCTGTGGGGGTGGGGCAGACTGTGAGCTTCCAATCTTTCATTTGTCTTGAGCTGCAATGTGTCCAAAGCACAGCTGTGCAGACTGAGTATCAGTGTGGTGCAGGGATTCTCTAGTGATTGTTTCTTTGCCAAATGAAGACCTTCATAAAGGTCTTGGGCTGGATAATGGGTTACAAGGCCAGATCTCTGTCACTGACACTGATAATATAAGGCTTGCCCTGCCATGGATTCCTTGCCTGCTTGGGGTTTAGAAGGGAAAAATGACTCCATGGGGGGTTATTTATACAGCTAAAAGCTGCTGTTTCATTGTTCTGTGGGCTATCTTCCTCTGCCTGGCACTGACGTGGCAGTATTCTCAATGGTCAGGAAGATTAAGTCACATTACTGTGTGATTTTCAGCAGAGTGACTGATGTAGGTGTATCTGAGAGCAGATTTTGGTATTCTGTGTGCCAACTTTGTTGACGAAGCAGTCCCAGTTCCCTAGAGTCTGGGGTCTCAGTGCAAGCTAGGCTGCCCTCTCCCACTGAAGGGGAAGGGTAGACATTGCATGATAAAGGTCAAGTGACAGGAATACCTCTCCCACTTATTTTTAGGTTTTTGCACTGTAATCTCCCAGATACAGGAAGGAGAACTTTTATCTCCCTGAATATTTATGAAAAGGAAAAAAAAATTTCCTTGGCACCACTTCTGTCTTTTCCTCTGAACTTTAGTTTCTCATATGCCTTTATACCCAACATCTGTTTGCTGGATCTGATTGTGAGCACACACTGGATGCCTCGTTATGGATAGATTGTAATCTCTCTGTACATAAATTAATCATTTTACCAGTCTGGCTTTGCTGTCAACTTGTTATGTTGGTGGCCTTTGAGATTTTATTGCATACTCTGTTGATGAAAGAGAGAAAGATTTGCATTAGAAATTATAAACTCCAGAGCCAACGGGAGGGACAAAGTATGTTTAAAGAGGCTATTTCAAAGTCTCACAGGAGAGAGGACAAGAAGAGCAGGTGACCAGAAACTCTTCTGTCCCAGAGTCTGGTGGCAGTGAGCAGAGAATATTTTGAAGAATAGATAAGGGGAGTGAAGTGTTTCCTTACATCCCTCTTGCTTCTGGCAAATTTTAGGAATGAGCTGAAGAATGTCTCCGAACCATTGTATTTAATAGCTAATGACTTTTGGTTAAGGAAATGTGATCCTCCCTTTGGTCAGTAATATGTGCTGAATAGTGTCTTCAGATCCCTGCCAGCCATGTCTTCAACAAACCTTTGAAGATCTGTGGAAATTTGTTTGGCTTATTTTTCAGTTTCTCATTTTTCGGATCCACAGAGCTGCTCCTGCTGAGGCCATCTAAGGATGTGACCTTTGGATTCATGTCTGCATTAGTGTGCTCTCTGCCATGGCTGTGGTAGCATTTTGCCACTCTCCTCACTGCAAATAATTGAGTAACATAAAGAGTCTGTCTGTCTGACCGGCAAAATAAAAAGAAGCAGAAAGGGAGGGCTGTTTCTTCTTTCTGCATGGCCTTTGGGACTGAAAAGGCTTTTCATTAGTTGTTAGGTGTGTATATATATGTCTGTATATTTGAGGAATAATTTTCCAAAATTTTACGGTCTCATAAACACGCTGGGTTTCATCTTTTAAAAGCATGGCCCTGGTACATGATAGGAAAAAAGAGCTTTTGTTCTGAAAGAGTTTTCTCAGTCATAAACCATGCATTTAGCTACTGAACTTGCCCACATTTTGTTACTGTTTTCCCTCCAAGTATACAATACAGTGTCAGATTAGACATTCTACAGTGTATTACAAGTCTTCCTTTTAGTTTCACATAAACAAAACTGATAAATATTGTCAATCAGAGTTACTATTTTTTAACTGCATATGGTGAAGCTGTGGTCATGAGCAGCATAAGCCCAGGCAGATTTTGTAGCTCCCTTTGCTGGCACTAAAGGTTTCGTAATTTTCTTATTAATTCCTTTGAACTATAGAAGGAATGTGCTGCAATGCTTTATTCCCAATGACAGAATATACAAGCCCATATGCCTGAGTTTTGGCTCAGAATTGTCCAGATAGATGTTTGTAGTTTTTTCATGAGCTATTGATGATTCAAGGGTTAGATAAATTTACTGTAGTGGGAGGTATTGGCAGAAGTAATACTTGTATAAACATGATCCTTTTAGTTATAAAATAAAAACTACCACTAAATCACTGTGCTCCCAGTTGCACACACCCAGAAGTTCTTTCTCATCCCCTGGGACAAGATTTGGTAAGTCCTTTCTGGTCGTGGTTTGCTTTCAGAGGATAATTTAAAGTGTAGATAACTCTGTTGTATTCTGTTAGGAAATGGGTTAGCAAACCAAATTAAACAGTACATTTTCATCCTGCTTCTTGGTGTCAAGGAGCGTAATGGAGATATACAATGACATTTGCTTTGGTTTCATATGTTAAGGTGGTCAACAGGTCACTTGTTGGTAGCTGGTGTGTGGTGTATGTCCATGTGCATCCTTGCAAAGTTGGTAAACCCATATGTAATAGTTGTCTATTATTGACACTAAGGCTGCTGATTCATTTCCAGATGTAGCTCCCTGCTTGGGAGGTTTTATGCAGTACAACACGAAAACCTTAAGTGGAGTATTTTCTTGTTTGTTTTCTATCTAGTTGCCCACTGATTTGGAAACTTCCTTCTGTGAATTGTGCTTAACTGTGTTCCTATAGCATCTAGTTTTCATGGCAGAGACAGAATTGCTGCTTAATGCAGCATTTGTTAGCGGCGCCCAAATTCAGATCCAACTTGAACATAAAATGAAAGATAATAATGCCTTTTGCTAACTGGGAATGGCCTTGTAGGTCACTTGCTGTATTTTTTGATTCAGTGAATGCTTGACTTGTACCTATTTTTATGTCCTACCATGAAAACCTTTGTAGGCCCACATGGCAATGATTTTTCATAAGAGAGAAATATTCCATTGGCTATTTGCATAAGTTTTTACTTTGTGTTGGTTTGACAAAAGTAAAAGATACTAACTAGAGCTCCTAACTACACAGCTAGAAGCAAAATTTTAAGAATTATTTAAAAATATGTACACCTAAATGCTACTTTGTATTATTATAGGTATCTGTGGAAGAACATGTGGGTACTTGTGTATTTACCTATGAAAATGTGTATCTGTATGTATACATGCATGTACAACATCTGATACATGACATGCAGGCACATACGAAATATGAGAAAATAGCAATGCTTTGATTGAATTCAGGCTATGTTTTTTACAGTTTCCTGCTGGGAAGGCAATACCATTAGTGGTGTCCTGGGAACATGCTTGCCACTTTCTTCAATGCATCTTTATCAATCTTCACATGATTCAATTGATCTGGAGGCCCAACCATCACAGGACACATCAGAAAATTGCAGTGTTGAGATTATGGTACTTTGGGGTGATGGCCGCTGTCAGCCGGAGCAGCAATCCTGAAGAGTCAGCAAGAATTACTTGGTATTTCACAGCATGGGGTGTTCTGTTCCCTTAGGCCCAATGATTATATTTGGGGAAAGTTTGAGTTGAAAGGCATTATTTTATTGGATTGACTTCAGAAGTATTATACAATTACGCACACAGCTTTCTCTGTATGACTTTGGAGTGTGGTTTTTCTAACTATGAAATGTGGTGTTATCTACAGCCCAGAAAGGTTTTGTTTGACAGTTCTGGTAATCCCTTATGAACATCACCAGATTACAATTGTGATTTTGCTCTTTAAGTTTTTTATCCCCACATCTGGCCACACATTCATATATACTCTATATGTATACACAGTCAAACTGTTCGGTTATAGTGCCATGACTTACGAAAGACAACTTCAGGAAGAAACTGCAAGCAAAGTTTGTTTGGAGAAGCAGTGGATGGCACTGTTGGATTATAATTATAAGGCAATAAAACATGCAAATCATAAATTGCAATATTTTTTGAAAATACATGAGCTACATGTAATGTAATATAATTCCTCGAAAGGTATGAATTGAAGTTAAACCTCAATAGAACGTGATATTCAGGTGAGCGTTCTTGCTCTGTGATGTATTATACAAATCATTGGGGTCAGTTGAAGGGAGACCAATCCAATTTGGGTTCCAACATACTGTGGTGTTTCCCTCTTCCCAGAACTGCTGCTTACAGAGAACATTTTTTTCCTTAAGGGCTCCAGCTCCTGAGGGGGAAGGAGGGCTCTGGTGGCAGCAAGAAGCTGGGTTAGAATGCTGGAGCAGAGCTGTTGCTTCAGCCTGTTTAGGTGAGCTCACATTTGCTGTCAGGAGTTGAGAGGTCCTGGAGGGCACCAGCAGCCTGCAAATATTTAATGTAGAAAACAGGGGCATCTATTCCCATGGGGTGCAAAAACCTGTGTACACCTTGAATCACACGGATCTTGACCTATGCTAAGAAAAGCATAAATTTTGAAATAATTTGGAAATAATTTTGTGCTGATTGTGTATACAGAGTTGAATTTTACCCTGCCTTAATATTCCTTTCTTGGGATACTTGTCATTCTCTGCTTTATTTGGTATGGGCTGTGAAGGGACATTTGTGACATAGTGGGCCTGGCTTTTCCCTTGTGTTGTAAACATTTATTTCCTTTTTCACCACACTACTTCCAAGGATAGATTTGTGGAGTTGTGGATTACAAGGAACAAACATTTTCAAGTGTTTGTTCCTTTGCAGCAATCAAAATATCTCCCATTATTAATTACCACAAGCAAATTGAAAAGAAAGCAACAGAAAAAAATTGGTGAGCTTATGTTAAACCACAGCCTGATGAAAAATCTCAAATTTTTTCTTTGCAATCAGGCAGATGTTATGGGTTTGGGTTAAGTCCTTCTCAGGTGCAGGTTCCTCCTTTACCTCTTATGGTCAGGTGTGTTTCTATGTAGTGTCAATGTTTATATGTTGTGTCAATCTCTGGACACTGCCTGTTCACTTCTACTTTATACCATGTGCTTTTCTGGAAGAGAAAATACCTCTCCACTACCTTTATGATTGCCAGACTGTGTAAAAGGGTGCTACAGACTGGTGGCCGGGGAGATACCCTTAGAGGTGGTTTCTCTCTTCTTTTGGGGAGTGCCGGGCCACACAGGAGTGTGATGGAAGCTGTTTAACCTGCAGCATACAGTGTTCAAACCTTAAGTGTTTTTATGCCAGAGTCAGGCTGTCCCACTATCTGGGAGTTTTGGAAGGGGAAAGCTAGCTCCTGGTGCCAGCCAAGTAAAGGGAAAGAAATAAAGGAGGTTTAAAATAAAGTATAATATGGTAGCCAGGAGAAAAATACCTGCTGAACTAGCCCTGAAAGGAAGCAGGTACTTTCAGCCAACTGCTCAAAAAAGGGAAGAAATCTAGAGGTCGTGAAGAGAGGGAGAGTGTCAGGGAGGAGGGAGTGAGAAGAGAGTAGCAGCTGAGACAATGGGGTGGAGAGTTGCGGGATCACTGACTGTACCTTCCCCTTAGCTACTGCCCTTACTACAGGTGTGGTGCAGCTCCCTGGCATTGCCAAAGTGGGAACCCATGTGGTATGCCTTATGGAAGAAGGGAGGGGGGAGAATAGAACCAGATGTCAGACGGGACAGGGGGAGGAGGAGGTTTGTTAGAAATACAAAACACTGGGGTTTTGGGTTTTTCTTTTTTTATTGTTGTTTTGTTTTGGATTGGGGTTTTTTTTGTTTTGTTTTGGGGTTTTTTTGTTGTTTTTTTTAAATAAAAAATAGTAGGAAGTGTGATGAAGGAAGCTGAATGTAGGCGGAGAGGAGTGCAGAAGGAAGAGAAAAGGAAAAGAAGAGGGAGAGGAGAGATCTGAGGAGAGGTGAAGGGGAGATCAGGGCAGTGCTCTCTCCTTTAACTCAGTGTACCATTTGAAATGGCTATATATAGTTAAGAAATGCTAACATATGGCACTCATATAGCATATGGCACTCAAAATAGTTAAGAAATACACTTGTCTTGCAGCCAAATGCTGCTTTCATTTGCATGGGTGTAAGTGAGGATAGGATTTATTTCATACAAGAATGTTTCTCAGATTCCTCTGACTGTTAAAATAAAGTGATGGGAGGGAGCTTCCCTTCTATTTTATCCTAAACGCTCTTTCATCTGTGTGCAGAAACTGAAACCCAGGGCAGAGCTAGATATGTGTACCAAACAGGTTCCCCCCAGCTTCCCAGTCTCTCTCTCTGGCTTTGAGTTCATAAAGGTTCTTGCTGAGGGTTCATAGAAGTCACTGGAGAGGCTTACAGTCATTTCAACAGCCATTTAGTAGGCTGACAAGATCCACAAACTTGAGACAGTTTTATAGGTTTTATTTTTATTTTCTTGGTCGAACTTTGTCAAAACTTTTTTTTTTTTTTTTTATTTGGAGAATAAAGAATATGCTCAAAGCCATACTGCCAAAAGACATCTTGCTCCTTTCCTTGGAAAGTGTATGAATCTGTGAATTAAATGAGAGTGGAAAATCCCAATTTCTGTTTCTCATTCTGTCCTGACTGGCCTTAGTAATCATTTGCATCTGCAGAGCAGTTCTTAAATTTCCTGTTGCTTAGTTGTATTTAGAATTGGAGGTGCCATTTGAAATGGGAGACACACTATGAGGGATGTTGCATACATATGTGGAAAAGAGTAGTCCCTGTTCTTTCAGAGTTTATAATACAAATAGACAAGAGACAATGGGGAGTGAATGGAAGGATTATCATCCCAGGTGAAAGCTAATTTTTTCTGTATGGATGAAGCACTTAAACACTTTGCTACTTAAAGAAGTCCTTCCACTGGAATCTGAACACTTATAAAAAACATCCAACATTTTGCACCAGTAAATGAGAAAATAATATTTATCCTGTCCAAGGAAGGAGGTTTGTTTTCCTGCTGTTTTTACTGAGTGATGTGACCCCGAGAGTTCTCAGCTACTGCTCTCCTGTTCAACAGCATGGTCAAAATAAGAATTATTTATTAGGTCTCCTGATCCTGAGTCCTGAGTCGTGTGGTTTTAGACCACAGGGGCTTCTTCAGTCTAGCTGATTAACTTTTCTTTGCTCACTTAGACATGGCAATGGATATTTTTTGCCTGATTCTCAGTCCTGACTCCTGCTGTTCTACAGGGGTTACTTGAGGCTATCTCTCAAAACATGCTCATTACTTAAGGGGTTAGTTGAGGCTATCCTTTAAAACACACTCATTACTTCCATCTCTCAATAAAAGGAACACTTTAAGTAGGCTTAAAAATTAAGGAGAAATGCAAATGTGAGACATCATACTCAGTTGTGCCAATTTCATGCTTGGCACAGATGATGAATTCGTGTACTAATAATTGCACATTGACATTGAGAGGTATGATAGATTAGGAATAACTTGCAGGAGGGAAATCACATTTCTCAGCCTGAATTTTTTTTGTGACTCCCCAGACTCATGTCTCGAGTAGTACCTTTGCTATGTCTACAGGAAGCAAAGAGTACATCATCATCATTACTACTACTACTACTACTAATAATAATAATAATGATAATAATAATAATAAAAAACAACCCTCCGCATTCAACTAGCCAGTGGAGTTCTTAAAATGCTATTTGAAGTGCACTGTAATTTGGTTTACAAGCTCACCTTTAGGCAATGTTTTGTACTGTTGTGTAAAGCCTAGGTCTGGTCCTTTCAAAATAAATGGACACATGAAAGAGAGTTCCAGTAATGATGGAGGTGTCAGGAAAATAATGTCTCCTTTCTAATGCATCTTCCTGCATAAAAGTATGCCATGAGAAAAAGTTGGGGGTCTGTGTTCTTGTTTCACAGTCAGTCTTGGCTGTAAACCACTGAAATGATAGTCTTCATTTCCCTGTTGTATTAGGTTTAAACACACTATAGACAAGGAACCATATGTATTACACATCCTATCAGTTTGGTTGAGATGAATGAAGAAATGCTATGGTAAATGCATGACTAAAAGCATATTTAGTTTGGTACTGAACTCATATAAACCATGAGGATAATTGCCTTAGCGCAAGCCATCCCTTCAGATTCATAAATCAAGCACAACAGCCTGAAACATGAGCACACCGTGTATTATCTCCCCCAGATCTGCTATATCTTTTGAGGGTTCTGAATTTTATTGAAGTCTGCTATCCTTTCAAAGTATGTGAACTTCTTGCCTCTCTAGGACAGCAATGTATCATACAACCCGATTAGATTTATATCACCATCACTCCCTATCATTCTACTCCTGAACTTTTAGTTCTTCCTCCGCCTGCACATCCTTCGTTACCTTTGTAGTTTTCATGGAGATTTCCAGAGTGTGAGCCTACACACCACGAGCTGACCTGAAAAGCCATGCCATACAAAGTGCTTAGTGATGTGCGTGTTAGTCATCGGCCTAACTAAACGTTACACTTACGCCAATTGCTTGCAGATACCCCAAGATGCTCTTTTGCTTACTATAATTTCTCATTTAGAGCTCTTAGTCATTTCTTAGTCAGACCACCCCCAAGGGAAAAACTCTCCCTCAGATTTCTCATCTTTTTATATTTTTCTTCTTTTTCGTGGTGGTTTTTATGTTTTTGGGGTTTTTTTGTTGGTTTTTTAATGCAACCTCCGGAGTAAGCAGATTTCGTGAATGCACCTTGTAGCTTTGCATTAGTCAGAATTCTCTAATAAGACATGTCATGTTCCTTGCTCTCTCCAGCCTTGGAGCAAGTGGGGAGGGCTAAAGCATCTATTTTCAGTGTCAGCTTCTAGACAAAGAAAATGAACATTATTGAATTCTTCTGCTAAGGAATTAGAAATGAATCTCTTTTGTTTGTGAAAATCCTTAGAGAAAGGAGATGAAAATGAATCTGTGATTAACAACTGATTGCTTCTTTTTTCTATTGAAAACCTTCTTTTAAAGCAACTGTTTCAATAGTATTAACATGCTTTCACTATAAGACATGTAGCTCATCAAGCTTTTGATATCTTTCCCCCCGCAGTATAAAGACTAGTTTTGCTGCAGGTCACCCTTCCCTTGCTCTGTTCTCAGCTTTGTGACAGCTGGTGCCCCGCTTTCCTCTCTCTGTGACACAGCCAGGCACTAACAGATCTGTCACTGGGTCATTACTGCCTTCTCCACCACCACTGCCTGTCTCCCATTACAGTCTTCCTTCTCTGAGTCTGTTGTATCAATTACATTAAAGAAACTGGAAATAAACGTGTGCCCACTCCAGAGCCTTAAACCTACACCACAGGGAGATTTTTCCTTTCAAGAAGAGGAAAGAATCTGAATAGCCTCTCCCATGAATATCCCACAGTCTTTATGTAACTTTTCTAAAATTAA
Source organism: Lycocorax pyrrhopterus obiensis (assembly GCA_014706295.1). NCBI lineage: Eukaryota > Metazoa > Chordata > Aves > Passeriformes > Paradisaeidae > Lycocorax > Lycocorax pyrrhopterus. The sequence continues at coordinate 54,088,883 of JACSVZ010000002.1, read as the reverse complement.
ATTCATCCATGTTATGTCTATTCCTTTCCAATGTTTTCCTGATCACACGATGCGATTCTTCCAGTGAAGACAACTGGTTTATATTCCCTTGTGAGCAAAGTGGAAACTTGTTAATGAAAATGTCATCACAGCAAATGCTTTTAATTCTCTCATAACCACAGGCAGCAGTATGTATAACATTCACTTGCCAGTCCCCTGTATGCCTGTCCATTGCAGCTACTGCTAGCTCTGGGGCAACTGTGTGGTTCTCTCTCTACAGATGCTAGCAGAGGTTTTGGCTTCAAGGAAGTGTATTAATTTCATTGGCTAAATTTTGACCTGAAGGAAACTGTTTTCGGAATGGTACCCAGCCAAAGCCCTGGCTGCTCCAGATACCTGAGAGTAACTCCTTGCAGTTCCGCAGGTGATGTAAAAAATAAAAAATCTTAATTAGCAGTGCTCCTCTGTCCACATATTCTATTGAAATTATGTAAGTATTTAGATATTTTCCTACCCTTAAGAATTTGGGTCTACATAGCATACTTACAAATATCTGTATGACTCATCTCTGGGCCTGAAACTGTGTTCGTCAAAACTTAGAAGCATCCGACCAAGATGAAGCCACGCTTAACTCAGTCCCAGTGCCAGAGGAGACAGACTAATGCATAAAAGGTAGACACCAAGGTTGTCACAAGAACAGCATACATACATAGTTTCATAGCATGGACAGATTCCATATCTACCTGGTTTGGTGTGTGTGCTTGCTTATTTGTGTATCTACCCACGCAGTTCCTCTTCAGGCAGAAGCCTACTGGCCAGAAAACAGTTCTTTAACTGGCCTGGGAACAGAAAGAGAGTAGAAAGGCTAAAGAGGGTTGTTCACGAAAAAAAAACAACAAAAAAACAACAAACCCAAGTAGAGCTCTAAGCAGTAAATGGAAACACTATACCAATATTTTTGTGCTCGGTAGGTTGTTGAAGGTGCAGCTGCCAGATTTTCACCTCATCATTTAGGTATTCTGCTGTTCAAATCTTTTTCCCAAGGCATGTACCTTCTATTTACCACCAGATTAACCCCCATCCCCCTGGTATGATATGGTGGCTGTTTTCTGGCAAACACAGTTTGAGTTGCCTTTTTCAATAATTCACACCTCATTTTATACCCTCATATAGATTGGTACCTTTTCAGTCCAGATACTATTTTTAGTAGAAAATGTTTTCCCTTATGGAGCCAAGGAGATGTGAAGCAACAGTATTTGCTAAAAAATCCATCTGTCCTTTCTTCCCCTCCTGAATTTTAGCAACTTTTTTTCATGTGCCTTAATATAATCTTCCTACACACATATTCCTGCCTGTCACCATTCTCCTGATAACTCATATAATCAGTGTCTTAGAAGACCTGTTACGGTACAGAGCAGCACTGGTTCTGTGAAGGTGAACAAACGAGGGCTTCAACACAGTCAGAAAAACTGGGGAAACCACCTTCAATGGGTTGACCAAAGCTGCGTACTTTGTATTGCATGGGAGACAGCCTGACAACGCCATCTATGCAGGATTGCAATTAAACCATCTTTTATTCTTTTTGTTGTCAGGTGGTTGTTTAGCAGCTGCAGCAGCAGTCCAGTTTAGCACTGTGTCATTCACCAAGGGTGTGGACCTGAAAGGATTGTTCCAAAGTAAATATGTTGCCATATCCTTAAGCTAAGGATAGAGAAGTGCATTAACTACCGAGGTACGACTGAAAGTGTTTTAAGTACTTTTCATTATTATGCTGAAGATATTTAGCGGCTGAAAAGGGGTTGGGGGTTTTTTTGAGACTGCTTTTATTTCGTCAACTCTATCTGTTGTCTTGGAAGGACAACTCAAGTTTATATATAGGTATAAATATTAACAGGATTGTAAACATTAAAACCTATACTTACAGATTTTCTTGCCCTTGTGACTGGATTAAGATCTAAGACAAATGTGTGTACTGTTGGTATATGGCAGACAGAAAAGCTCCATATGCAGTATGTGCTACTGATGAGTTCAATTACTATGTACATTACTAAGTGCAATCTGAGCACAATGACAACTGGAGAATTAGATTAAATACATAGGAAAAACATACAGAAGGAGAAATTGCTCTGTATAGTTTAAGTCTCCAACACCCCATGTTTGAGCCAAGCTGCTTGCTTTCAGATCTAGAGAGATTTAATTCTTAGTATAACGTGTTTAATAAGCAAATTTTGACTGCTTCTCCTGTGAACTATCTGAGTACCTTCCAGACAATAACACATTAATCTCAACTATCTTTAAGAACTTTTTAAAAAACCCTTTTTACTGTATATCACCAGGGATGTCTAAATCCTCATAGCTGCCAGGGTTTTACTGTACTTCTGAGTGCTATGAGCTAAAACCATCAAGGGACCTCTAATTTTTAGGCACCTTGGTACTATTGACTCAACCTAGAGTTAGGAGTCAAGGCTGTATGCACTGTTAGTGGGAGCAATCTTCAAAGTAGGATTCACAACAGCTATCTTCAATGACATGGCAGTAAATTAAAAGGGAACAGATTTATATGTTTTGTGACTGGAAGTTCGCTGACATTCATGTATGAGGGGAGCTGGTAAATTCTGTGTGCATTTATTCCTAGGTACAAGTGCAGCTGGAAGCTAACTGACTGGAGATAATGTGAACTGTCCCTCTTCAGGCTTTAATTAGGGGCTTTAATTTTGGTTTGTAATGAGGTACCTCCTTCCCTTTGGTTTTGAAGATAAGATCTTTTGGTATTGGATACTGGCAAAGATCAGAATACAGCCTCCTATGAATAGATGGAGTCTCCATTCCTTTAGCAAGGTGGAAAGTGAATTAACTTGGGTCTTCTCTATGCCTGTTAGTTTCTTACTAGTTTCTGGTGCACAAAAGACAGTATTAGCAGAAAGAGTATTTTAAGAAATAAGGGAGTATGGCAGGACTCAGGCTTGTGAGCAAAGAACCTACATCACATGAAGCTGGAAAAATTAAAAAACTGTTCCCATTCTTTAGCATTTCCCACTGATTAGCATACTGGTAGCTTTTGCTGGCCATGGCTAGACATCTTCCCAGCACTGACCTCACAAAGTGAACAAAGGACTTTTAATTAAAAAATACCTCAACTAACCAAAACCAAAAAATCAACCCTGAATTTGATTGAAACAAAAGCTAATAATTTTTTTTAAATTAAAAAGAGAATAAAGTAGTGATGTCAGACAGAACAGAAAATTTTAAAAGTTTGTGCACCTCTCCTCTGAACAATGTCTCGCCAGGTTGGTTGCTGCTTCTAGCCAACATGGTGATTTTCCTAGTAGCAGCAAGTGTTAGGTGGTCACAAGGACGTGCTTCTTCACACCTTGAGCCCAGTCTATCACTTTCATCCTAAAGACTCCCACGTCATTTGAGACCTTCTTGCTTCCTAATGCACCTCGCAGGCTCAGTGCCTGTCCAGGTAGGTCTTTACACTCCCTTGTATAATGGCACGTGTAACAAATAGCCATCACAGCTAATTTTGGTGCCTTTTTTTCTTACCGTGTGGATTATGGTAAATTCCGCCCTGACACAAGGCTCTCCATCCATAAAATAGAAAGTTCAGGCAACTAACTGAGAGCTGCAGTTTGGATTGGATCATGGGGGTCAGGTGCCTAAAATTAGGCTTCAGCTGTGCTCAGCACAGGGTTGTGCACTTACAGCTGGGGGACTAACCCAGAGCAGACCCAGAACAGGATTTTTTTATTTTTCATAAGACCAAGAGGAGATTTTCCACAGGCAGCCTGCCCTCCATTTCGAATTCAGCTTATATACAAGCATTATTTTTACCGGAGAAGGTGACTAAAACCATGTGTGCTTTGAAACCAACTACATAAAAGAAATACAAGTATCAAAATGTAAGAAGAGTTGCAGAACTTTCACTAAGCTGCTTTTCTGTCTGTCAGAGAAAAAGAGGTTAAAGGGTGGTAGGAGAGAGCAGGCTATGAGGAACTTGATTTTTCTCAAGTGTAGGAATATTGAAAAGTTGTATACCACAATTCTGATAGCACTTGTGCATATGATTTTGAAAGAGAGCAAACTCAGTTTAGAATAACTGCTTGTAAGAAAATCTTTAGGTTCTTCTAAAAAGTTCAGCTATAACTAGGATATTCAATAGAACATATTTGGGCTACCTGAAAAATACTAGGCCTTTCCCATGAGAAGAAACCCCCCCACATTTTCTGTCTAATTTGACAGTAGTCTAGCGCCTTTTCTTTCCCTTTTTCTGTGAGCAGACTTAAAGCAAGGATGTGAGTGTGGAAGCAGGACAGGAGGAAGGGCTCCTGCTTCAAAGGCAAAGGAAATGTCTTTGGGGTGTGAAGTACAAGAGAGGGTAAAATCCCACTAATAGTAACCATATTCCTGGTACTGAGGTTAACATTACATTTTTTACACTGCCGTCTCTGTGACTACCGCCCCCTGCAAGGGTCAGTGCAAACGCAGGCACGTTTTGGGTTAGAGCTTTGGTGGTCCATTCACACAACATGCAAGTAAGGGCCCTGGGTTTCCTGCGCTATGTTCTTGAGCCGCGGCACATAAATAGGCAGTTAGAGTGTGGGTGTGTAGTTGGCAGCCTAAGGAAGGATTTTAATGAGAAAGAGTCCCATTCCTCCTTCTCTTCCTCTCATTTTCCCGTTTTTAGAAGGAAATTAGAAGCACTTTCATTAAGGAGCAGCTGGGAAAAGCAGTTTCTTCATTTATCAGAGTTTTTGCTACTTCTCCAGCGTTTTTTGTTACGCACTCAAGCTGTACCCTTGCTGGATTCCCCGCGACACAGGAGTGCTTCTCCAGTAGTGCCAGATCCAGGTTAAGGTCATCAGCCCCCATCAGCCAAACCCTGTCTCCCCTTCAGATTACAACACTGCTTTTTAACTCACAATCACATTCCTTCTTTCCCCCTTTCTCCCCACGGAAACATTCCATAAGTTGGAAAGTTGTCATGAATTGCCCCCCCAGGATCTTGTATCTCCTGTTTTAAGCCAGCATGCTCTAGGAGCTCTGGCATTTCCAGACATTCCCTTGTGGCAGTAAATGGTACTTTACACTGTAGCTCAGGAGGCTTTCTTTTTTCCTGTGTAGCTGAGAGTGTTATTGATAAGACTCAGTTCTCTAATGTTGCAGGACCATCTGTTACTGGAAGAGGGGAATACTTTGCATTTTTGGGCATAATTTGTTCTATGAGAAAAGGCAACTGCTGAAATGCATTGATGGCTCAGTCCTGTAAAAGTGACTTTAATGATAAACTCTGTTACAACATTTAGTATTGAATGGCATTAAATGCCATTATAGTGAGAGTCACAATGACAAGGTCCAGGACTGAGTAGGCAGGGATCTCTTTTTCTATTTGGTGAGTTTTCTAGTAGCAAAAGGTCATTTGAGAACATGTATTTAATGGATTAGAGAAGCCTCTTAGGCATCAGTCCTGGGACTCACAACATTTTTGAGGCGGGTGCCAAAGTGTTGCCAGTTGACACACTGCTGTGGTTTATTTCTTTATTTTTCCATCCACAGGGAGGGGTGTGAAGGTCAGTGCTGAACTACATCTGTGAGATCCTGTTAGAAAGCTTGCACTACCTGTTCTTGAGTGGAACTGGCTTTGGAATCAACCAAGAACTGTGCTTTTCATACAAGCCCTGATGTTGCCAAGAACTGTCAAATGAAGAGGGGGAAAACTGGTACAGAGTTGGTAAATATTTAACTCCAAAGGCGGCTCTTCTTTTCCTACGGATGCTTGTGCAGTGTTTAGGCTTGCTGTCAATTCCAGTCACTGATGGAAAAAGCCCACCCCACAGAACTGCACAGAGGGAGGTGCTGAATTGAGGGAGGAACTGGCAAGTTAAGCAAGAATGGCAAGCAAAGATGACTTGTTCAAGTTAATTTGTTTTTGAATCAAAAGAGGAACTGAGGCTGCCAGTCTCTTAAAAAGTTGTATTTGTTAAACCAGCAATTTCCAAACGCGGCCACCAGGGACTTCGTGTGCAACCACCGTTAAAAGCTCACTTTTTATAACTCTGTTGTGTGTCTGGCAACCGTGACCACTGTGAATTTGCTGTGGCAAATGTGTGACCACAGCACAAGTTAATCTGAGAGCTCTTGAGTCAAAGGCTGTTTTCCTACCACTCTCCTTTGGAATTCTTGTAGGTTATCATGTGCTGATATGATCGAAGGTATTTTAAAGCACTACTGCTAAACAACAATTTTTGAAAGCTCAAAATTATATTGTAACAGACTATATTGTAGCCCGATCCATTGTCACATTTAGGATTATACTTGGAAATTGCCTGCAGTAACAGGTGGTTAAAGCCAGTGTTGTAGGGACTCATTTTTAGCTGTTGTTCCTAAAGCTTTCTGTTTAAATAGCTGGCAGGAGAGGTTTTCTGTGAGTAAATGGAGCATTTATACATACTTTTGGGTTACAGGCTTAAATTTCCATGGCTAGTCCAAAGGAAAATACCAACAGCTGAGCTGTAAGTACTGGAAATATGACATCTATAATAGGCATATTGATGCAGTCTTAGCTGTGGTAAGCAACAGGGAGGGAGTTGTATTAGCACAGTCTACAGGAATAGGAGCCAACGAGAATTAAACTTTCCTGTTTAAAAATCTTCTAATAAGTGAATTCCTGAAGATTCTATTTTCCAACTTATCTTTAATGTTATTAACAGGAGTTCTTTGTGGTAGTAATGTAAGGTAAAACACAGGGGCACATTGAAGATGAAAGGTTCTTTTATTGCTGTGAGCTGTCTTTAAAAAGTTAAGCTTTGGGATAGGATGGGTATTCTGCTTAAGGTAAGGCTTACAGTACCTGCCAGTTCTGTGAAGGTCCTATATGTGAAGAGCATTCAAACCTCTGTTACCAAGAACATTGTTGTGTATTGTGGTGGCTTTCAACATTTTTGGATTTTAACATTTTTCAGAACACTGTAATTACTATACAACATCAAGCCACATTACCACCATGTTATCTTTGATAGGAGCCACGAAGGTTTAAGAAACCACTCCGCTGATGCCACAGGTAACCAATAAAATACAGTAGTGGGTTTTCTTTGTCTCGCCTGGAGTAGGCCAAGAAGATAATACTCCCACATGAGTGACTAAGAAGAGGGGCTAGTTGAGTGTGCATACATACTGAATTTCTTTTTTCTTGAATCAAAGTTGAACTTTTGCTTTCTCTTACTGATTTAAAATCAGTAGTGTGTTTTCCAAAATAGAAAAGGCTTCCATAGGATAACAGCCTACCACGTATCCAGTGTGTAACTGCCCTTGTGTAAGTGATGGTGAGGTAATTCAAGGCTGAGGTGTTTACTACTAAGGGAAAGAAGAATAAACTATAACACATCTATGAAGTGTTGATAGTGTTCATGGGGGTGGTTACTAAGGAGAAGCTGACTGGAGATAATTTGGTTTTGCATCCATAATCCCTATCAGGATAATGCTAGCAAAAGCGTGTACAGTGCTAGTTTCCTCAGGATTTGACAGTGAGCATATGCTATACTGTCTTTCTCTAAATGAATCCTGAGAATTAGCATGACTGTCTTAGACTTGGTGCCGTTTGGATCTGGGTAGCTAAAGAAAGCAGAACATTTAAGCAGCCTCTCCTGCCCTTATTTGTCCCCATGTACACCACGAATCTACACATTAACATAGGTTCTAACTGTGTGATCACGTGCCACTTGTTTCCTCCTACATTTCTGCCTTGTTTAGTGCAAGTGATTAGCTTGGCAAATTATGTGACACTGGAAATATGATAGAAGGAAGTGTGCAGCATTTAAGGCTGTATAAGAGGCATACATTTCAGTATTCTTGTAAAATGCCAATGTAGAATTCCCAGTTATGGTGTAAGAAACACCACAGGCAATGGATATAAAGGAAAGAGTAGCGCTGCGCCTGCAGGTCACCATCTACAGCTTTACAGCAAGATAAAATGTGATTTATTTGACCTGGTAGCACTTTTCTACATGCTAAGTGTAGTAGCATGTTGGTAGCATGGTTTGTGTTGGTGTAAGAGATAAATATGGAATTTAGCACTTCTGCCTCTGACCCCACTTCATCCACTAGGCTTACAAACGGTCTTCTCCATGCACACCCACAGCATAGGTCTAAACAAGGGGAGCCAACCCTACTAGAATACCACTGTTTATATGCCTCTGCTTTGACATCCCTGCTAGCAGGTCTTGGAGACAAGTGAAAGGTTTGGCCTTCATAAATTTTGATCACAAGCATGTTTACTTCTTTTTTTTTTTTTTTAAGAGGCCCTTTTATTTTGTACAGGACCTTTGGCAAACTACAGCACTCTCTTACATAATTGGGAATGAAAGACAATTGCTGATCTAGTCAGGAAAGAGATAAGATTTGGTACAGGAGAGGATAAAAGAAACTAAATTAGAAGTACTGGCAAAGCTTTGAGCAGAAGCTAGCACAGCATCTGCTTCTACGATATTGACTTTAGTCAGTGATATCAGATTTTTCTCCTCACTGCTTCCATGAGAACTGAATTAACAGACAGAAGTTAGAAGAAAAATGATAGGGGAATCTGTAGACATTGTCCCTGGGTATAACTAGTGTTAATAATCTATAAATTCAATAAGCATCAGATTTAATCATGTATCTCCTCAGAAAGCAGTGAGGGAAATACGATATGGGAGAGGGTCAGCTGATGTTTCATTTTGAAATGAGCTAGCAGCAGTAGAAAATCCCCTTCATCTCCAAGTGTTTCCAAGAGTTTTGAATTCAGGATAATAATATTTTTCAGAAAAAAAGAGAAAAACATATGCCTTGTGCAATATGCTCTCAGTATCACTGATCAAAAATACTGTCTTAGGGAGGCTACTTAATGTATGCTTTACACAATATAGCTGCTGTAAAACACAATGGTATGAATTTGAGAATGTTTTGAGAGTAATCCAGAACACATAATTTAAAATAAAGACTGCAAATGTTTGAATATATTTAATTGTATGCAGTTGACTGCAGTAATAGTACTGGATCTGACAGAGCAATTCCTGGTGAACGGTTTATTCTTTTATTTTACCAATACTCTTGCTGCAGAGCAGCCCTGACCAAAAGCAAACAAAGCGCCTTGTTGACACAAATGCAGTATTTTCCATTCTCAGACCACTGGAAAAATAATAATTAAATTTCATTAAATTGTTGTTATAGATATGGTACAGTATATTGACTGAGATTGGAGGTTTTATTGCACCTGGCGACGTACTTTGAGATACCAAGTCTCTGAAGAATTTATAAATGGACTAAACAGCCAAAGGTCATTGATAAGATGTCTCAATCAGTGCTGGCTTGGAGAAGAGCTGCTCTCATGTACTTTACAGAGGGAGTTAAACTAGAGTGAAAAATAAAGTGCCTTGCCAAAGGTGGCACAGAGTATTTAGTGGTATGGTTATGCTTTGCCACTAACCATGGACTGAATGAGAGATATTCTGCTGCAAAATGAAAAAATTTGATACATAGCTAATTTTTAACAAGTTAGAAGAAATCTAAGACAGCACTTTAAATCTCAAAGGAAATTATGTTCAGATAATGTGTCTGTTATCAGGTAGATGACCTAGCCTGAGAGCAGTCTAATATTTTACATATTAAATATACCTCTCTAAATATGCATGACTTACATGGGCTGTTTCCAGGCTGGTACACCTCTCAGAAGTAAGAGTGAGAAGGGGATGCCCATTTGGTGCTTGGATAGATGGGAAACAGGTCCATATTGTCAAGAAGACCTTGACGGCAGGGACAATGTGTGTAAGGCACCAGAAGGATCTTGGAGAGCAGCTTTAGGCAAGTGGGCAGGGAAAGCAAACAAGGGAGAAGAGGGATATAGGAAGAAGTGGAGATTATCATGGAAGCGTGAGAAAATAGAGTATAGAAAAACCGAAAGCAGGATTTGAAGAGAAGAATGTGTTTAGATGGGTGGGGAAGGAATTTTTTTTTTTTTTGGCAGCATAATTGGTACTATTGAATGAGAAGGAAGGAAGACAATGGTAGTTAATCGATTCTTGGCAGAATACATTACAGGAAATGGCAGTAATTTGGAAAGAAAATGTTTAGAGGGAGGAGGATTTTTTGGACCTAAACAAACATCAAGGGAAGTACCCAAAATTTACAGGTGCTCCCAAATCTGCAAATCACAGAGATTTCCTTTAAAACTTGCTGTACAGAAACAAAAGTTGTAGAAGCTAATCAGACTAAAAATTTTGACCAGCTAGTGAGTGATCAGCAGGATCTTCACATTCTAAGGTCTGCTGCCATTTGTCCAGAGATCAAAATGGGAATTGCAAATGAATAGTTCAGCTGCCTTTCCTATTGAAGAATAATTCAAATGAATAGTTCAGCTGCCTTTCCTATTGAAGAATATAATTTACATTTGCTCAATAGTTTCTCAGTACCTTAGCATGGTTTATAGCCAGAGTATGGAGTCTTTGCTAGAAGGAGGTTGTGTTGCTCTTGTGCGTTAGACAGCAGCACGTGGAACAGTCAGACCATGTTCTGTGGGTGTATCTGTTTAGGAGCTGCTAACCCAGGCATATAGCTGGCTCTCCGTAGCCAGTCAACTCTGTGTTTTTTAAGCAGGAAGAAGGAGAAACGTGACATTTAAAACACGTAGGCAAAAATATCTGGCAAATTGTACTGAGTATATCCATGCTATTGTAGACCCCTGAACTGCTGCACCTGCATTTGACTGGTGGATGCTGCAGTGTCCAAGTGCAACACACAGGAACCTTACACCAACACACACACACAGCCACAAAACCATGGCGTGGTGCAGCTTGTAAAGGGATCTCTCAGCAGTCATCACCTGACAAGGGCTGCAGTTTGAGATTAGCAGGGTCACTCGGGTGGGGTGGGCTTGAGTAGTGCAACAGCCTTGTAACACATTTGTACAGCTAAAACAGCACCTCAGTGACAATGCACATAAATTTTAATCAGCTCACTTCATCTGGGCAATGGACAAAGATAATATGCTGGAAGGAGACTGAGAGTGAGACAGAGGGGGCAAGGGAGCAAGAACTCTGCTGGAATAGATATTAAATTTCAAGTCTTAAGAGGGAAGTGTGAAAACTAAGAAAACATAGTATAAGGAGTCACAAAGGGTATGCCCTGGCAGTAAATCATCCCTAAATGACGAGTGCACACGGGGAGGTATTCTTTAATCATGTCCTTTAGCAGACTGGCACCCTTACTAATTTGTGTTAGGGTGAGGGATGGGGGGGGGCGTGGGGGGCAGGCCCTGGCTGGGCCAGCAGAGCCTGGCTGCACACAGCACAGCTGCGTTTTCTCAAGGTTCTTGAGAACCGGAAAAAGTCCTTTTGAGCCCTGGGCTGATATGTTGTACCATCTTTTGTGCAGCTGTAATTTTGACAGGGAGAGCCAATTTGAACTTCTGTAATCCTCAGCCCCAGACACCTCCAACGCCTGAGACTGTGTGTGTGTTTTTTTTTTCCAAAGGTTTTTCAGCTGTGCTCTTGAGAAAGTCATTCCATCCAAAGAAAGGGAGGGAGAGGGGGAGAAAAAAACATCTGTCTGACTTTGTCCAGGAGATTGTTTCTATAGCCGTAACATTTTGAAAAGCAGGGGAAAAAAAAAGTTATTTTTCCAAGCCTGACTACCCATATTTTTCATTTTTTATATCCTCCTCTGTGATGGACATCATTTCCTGCCCCTCCTTTCTTTCAACCACTGTTGAAAAAAAAAATAAAAAGAAGGGGAAAAATAAACCCAAGAAACTGATTGAAACTTGACTTAGAATTGCACAATGATCTTAAATTTTCCCAAGACTTATATTTTGGGAAGGAGCTGTTTTATGAATGGATATAAGGCTGACACATGAAACGCGTGGGATCTGTCTGAGTGCCTTGTCTGGGTCAGCTGTGACATCTGGCTCCTATGAATCTGGCGTATTGTGACTCACTAATACACAAATAGTAATCCTTGATAGTATCCACTTGTGATGCTTTGCGGGTGCTGTCACAAACAACATCGAATGCCAGAGAAGGGCCTTAGTTCTGGCCTCCACCGCAGCCCAAGGCTGAGACGGCTGTGTGGGTTAAGTGCTGGGTGGGGTTATCAGCAGGCTCGCCCCATTCCCTCACCAGCCTGGTGGCTCCCTGTGGTGCTGTTGGGCATGTGGGTGATCTCAACTTATCAGTCATAGAATCACAGACTCATAGAACATACTGAGTGGGAAGGAGCTCATCAGGATCATCGAGTCCAACTCCTTGCCCTGCACAGGATAGCCCAAAAATTACACTATGTGTCTGAGAAATTCATCCTGTAATAAGCAAGTAAACCTTAATGACTGAAGAAGATTCAGTCTCTGTGTTTCCCTTTGTGTTTGCTACAGGGAAGAGCCTGCAGTGGTGCAGGTCTGGTGGGTGCTGCTGTTGATGGAGAGCATGGTTTGTGATACAGGTCCTCTCTGATGTTCGTTGTTGCCAAGGCTGTAAGGACAGAAAACCAACATCCATCAGCTGTAATGACGTTTGGTATCAAAGGGAATTTTGTACCATGACCTTGATCTGTGTGTGGTATTGTTGCAACATGGTCATAGTCATGGTAGGGGAAAGTGTGCAGATTAACGTACCTTCCTGCCTGTGAAATTGCCTAGACCAACTTAAAGAATTTCTCATAGTGTGATAAGGCACTCAGTGTTGTGACATGGTTCAGGATAAAACACATCCAGAAATGCAGGAGTGAGTTGACGAGAGGAGAGTTCGCCTCATTTAACAGCAGCTTTTTTTTGTAACGTGTTCCTGAAACTAAGGGACTCATGAATTCAGGGTAGTTCAAAAGGTGAGGCAAAAGCATGTATAAAGTCTGGCTTGTGTTTCCTGCACCTCTTGTAGCTGGAGAGACTCTTTAGGATGAGCTAGGTGAGAGCTCTGGTCTTATAGCTTTGGCTGCTTGGCTGTGGAAAGCTTGATAACTGGTTTTCTGAAGTGCTGCATAACTAATTGATTAATTTTTAAAATTTGCTGTCTTGAAGGGGGTCTAACTAGATGCAGAGCAGTGACCACAGTGAGGGCAAGTGGCGATGTGCCAAGAGACCATTATAATCCCAGCTCCTACTGGGTGACAGGAATATCATGTACAAGCTCAGAGGATAGGCACAACAAGATCATTTAATCCCTAGTGGCAGAAATATAGGGATGAGAATTACCTCTAGTTTTACATAGGGATGAATTTCAAGAGGTTAGGATTAAGGATCAGTGGTGTCAGGTCCTCCCTTCCCACATCTATTGTGGGAGTACTGTATGCATTGCGAAGTCAGACATCCTAATTTTTTAAGGTATTTTAGTGTCACTGCTTATGCTTACCCATCTGTCACCCTGAATGTTGATCTGAACTTGTGGAAGATGAGGAATTCCGGCCCACTCTGGAGACTGCAGTACCATAATTTAATGGCCCTGAGTGTAATCCCAGATCCGACTGGGCTCCTCAGGCTGCATTTTCATTCTCTCCTTAGTGGTGACCTGAACCTACATAAAAACCCGAGGTCTGTGGGGAGCTCTGAGCTCCACATAGCTGCCTGGAGCCCCTGTATCCTCTCCGTCCCTCACTCCTCCAGTACACTGTGAGGTAAAGGAGTCAGCTGTGTTGCAACAGTGAATATTTTTTCTGTCATTTTTGTTGTAGCAAGTGAGGATTATTTGTGGATTATAGCTATCTTGGGAAAACTCTGCTCTAAGTCATTTTTATATGAGGAGGAATAGGGAGTTGGGGGTTTTTTGCCTGTGGCTAGAGTTCACACATTGTCTCTGTAAAGTTTTAGAGTGGAGAGAAGGCAGTGATTTATTAGTGGTTTTGTATTATAGCACTACCTAAGATGCCTAGTGATAGGTGAAGGCTCCTGCAGCCCTGCATGTTAATTGTGCTAAGCAGCCTTCAGACACATAATAACAACATGCAGCACTGAAAAACTGATCGTTCAAGTGCAAGACAAGTCATGTGCTTCAACGGGATGAGTGATAAATCTTGAAACAGGAGAAGAAATGAGTTTCAGAAGCTTTTTTGTTGTTGTTTTGTTTCCCTGAAATTTCCCCGCACATGAACAAAAGCAATCTAGAAGAGCCAAGAAACCTGTAATGGATGAAATGTTTTACACATATGTGATGGAAAACTCTACTCTGTTAAGTCAAAAAGCAGCTTCTGAAAAACTTAATGTGGCTAGAAAGTCACAGGTGCCTGACCCTTCTGGCCCTGTTACCTCACTGCTGCATATGCTTGGACTTCTTTCACCACTTTTTCAAACCTGCCATATGGGGAGATCATATTCTGCTAACCCGAATCTTCCAGAACACTTTGCAGGACCTTGTGCCAGAGAAGATTCCCCACATCTCACCCTTTTATCCTCACACAGGAGCATTAGCAAACTAAATAGCTCTCATTTCAACTTCCTCCCAGCCCCACTTTTTTGGCTCATGGATCATATCTCTTTTCAGCAGCTGTTTTTCAGCTGACATTTAAACTAAGTTCATATCCTTAAGGTTGATTTTTAATGTTTCCTTGGGAAGAAAAAAAAAAAGAACCTGCACACACACATACACAGACACACATCCTTACCATATGAATTCTTTGTTGAACCCAAATAATTCTGAGTACTCGGTAATACCTGCTTCTGGAGACTGCTGGCATCTCAAGCTCATCTTTAAGTTGGGTAACCAACTGTTCACCAGAGCAATACCTAGCTCAAGGGACCAATAATGGGCTGTACACGAGGCTTTTGCCCCTCTAAGATGCTGGTTCAAGTCCAGCTCAGGTCTGTTGCGATTGTAAAAGTTTACTACCATGTGATAGCTGTTTGGTGGTCCTCAACCGGCAAACAGGTGTCCGGCTCATAAAAGGGAGCAGAGGAAGAGCGCTGTGGTTACAGCACTGGGCTGAAGCACCAGATTTCTTGGTCTCCTTCCCAGGTCTGCCACAGATTGTACAGCCACAGGCAAGTCCTCTGTAAATGGTGATAATATCCAGGCTCCTCACGGGAATGTTGTGAGGATATGTTCATTAATATCACTGAGATGCTCAAATGCATTGGGAACGAGGAGCTTGGTAGAACTAGAAAAGCAGCTATTGTGTATTGGCAATGTCAGGAAAGAGGCTATGAGATGGATGGGTGCAATAAATGGTCTGCAAATGAGCTGTATGCTCATAAATGACCTGTACACTCTCAGCGCCTGGACATAACATCTCTAAATGGGACATGAATTACTACCCCTGTATGACTTTTCCCATGGATATACAAATAGGAAACTGATGGTAGAGGTTATGTGCATTTTTTAAAGGGAGGTAACGCTTGGTACAAGTCCTCCGAATCCTCTGGCCAGCCTGTAAGCAGAATGTATCAGCCTTCGACCCTATCATTTTGGTATACCTCTGCAAATGACAGTCTAGGCTGCTGCTTGGTCCTCTGTAAGGAGTAAGCTTCAGTGTTATGGCTGACAGGGCACCCAAGGTGCTGCCTGGAGACGGTCTTGCTCCATGGTTTTGGGACTAAACCTTTGCTTTCACCCCACCTCTGCATAAGAAGTAGAATGGGACTTACCTACTCAGGAGCCACCTGAATCACGTTTCTTCTGCTTCCCCCAGGCTGGAGTGAGGGGACAGCATTTACAATTTGCTGGGCACCACAACGTTCCTGCTCTTTTTCAAGACATTAGAGCAGGAGGGAGTAGAAGCCAGTATTACTTCTCCCTTTGCAAACTGATGCTTACCCCCCTGCTTACCCCCAGGCCCCCTGTTAGAGTACAAACACACTTGTGGTAAGAAGCAGTAAGAGGGATTAGGCTTCTGCTGCCAGGAAGGCTCCTGCCTCCAGAAATTTTTCAGTGGAAGAGATTTGCTCCACAGAGGATGGGTTATTTGGGATGGCCTTACAACTCTTGAGGGATGCAGAAGGTATTTTTTGAAGTGTGAAGTATTTTTGCTAGGTCCTTAAATCCCAAAGTTCAGCTATTTTGTAATAGCCCACCCCTGCTAACTCCTGAGCACCTGGGAACCAGTTTGTTTCTGCTGATAGTCTTGTTGAAATTAATAGAGTGATCTATGTGAGTAAAAAGTAGGTATGTTTACAGAAATGGGCTCTGAGCTCATTATGCTGCCTCTTACAGTGGTTTTGAAGCTCTTTCTTATCTTGTTTTATCTTAAAGTATTTTGCTAAAGGTACATTAAATGGTTGGGAGGGTTTTTTTTTTTTTTTGTGGCAACAGAAGCAGAAGAGCAAATGTTGCGGTTTGACATTTGAGAGAAAAGGAGCTAATTATTGTTACCCAAATTAGCTTTGGTCAGGAGTAAACTTAAAACGTGGAGCCACACGGAGAAGCGTTTCACTTACGTTAGGGAGCAGTTACGGAAGTTGTTCCATTGATTCACCGGGGCGGCTCCAGCGAGCGCCATCGCATCTGCGCGAGCAACCCCAGCGCAACCTGATCCTTCCAACTGAAAATCCTCCTGCTATGCCTGCATTTCAGACAGGCATGCTGAACTACTTCTGTGCTCTCCCCAGCTTCTCAGAGTACTTGCTTCACAGTATTTGCAAAGCCTCTAACTGGCACAGATACACCTCTGTGGATAACGTATTTTCCAGTGAACTGGAGGTCTGACTGTGAATGTAGTCCTTCTATTTAGGCAATGTTTGGTTGCTTTAGGTTGGGGAGTATGTTTTACATCAGAAACTCAGGACACAGGTTCATATTTATTAATTAATAGCAAAGTAAAAAGGAAACTGCTGATATATTCCTAAAAGAAACAACCATAGATTAAATCAGAGTGTGATTCAGAGAGTCTCTCTTGATCTTTCGGCAAAATGCTGAGTGCTCCATGCTCTTGAGAATATGAGCTCACTATTATTTGAATATTGTGCCAGCTTAACAATTCTTAGTGTCACTTGCATGAATAAGTAAAATTACTATATGTCATCTTGGATTTCCTTAAGCTGTAAAAATTAATCATGGCGTTAAGTGTTTTCAGGACTTGAACTTTTAATATTATTTCCAGTGATCATTGCACTGGGGGGGAGGCAGGGAAGGAGTGAGACAGAGAACTGAAAAATCATATGTTGAAAATTGTATTATTTGACGGGAAAGTATCAGGTAAAACTGTTGCTGGGAAAGACCTGGTGGAAAAATGTGTCGAGATGAGGGTAACTGCTGCCAACCTCCTGTTCCAAATTCTGCTTCTGTGCTGTCTAGCCTTGGTTTGGCCCTACACAAGTCTGTGAATACACCAGCCTTGTGTTGCATTTCTGGAACAGAGATATATGCCTTCACTATTCTCAAGCAAATGTTTCCTTTACCAAATAACCATAATTTTTGTCCCTTTCTGAACTTTTCCATGTTACGAGATTTGGATTGAGCCATGACAGTAAGGAGCTAAGTATATATTTCCTGCAAAGTCTGAGGTGCTTTGGAAGTAAGATTTTCATTCAGTCTGTTCTCTAAATATGAATTTAATGTAACTAAGAGATTGAGAATTCTCCTATCCTTCTCAAAAAATGCTATGAAATATTGGTAGAGAATGGAAATGATGGAGCAGGAGAAAGAAAAAAAAAAGAAAACTATATTTATTCTTGATCTTTATGGCCTTTGCACAGAATTATATTTTAAGGGGTTCACTGATATTGTTTTCTTGTTCCTGATCTGTGTTCTTTCTTGAAATAATTATGTTTATTACTCAATTTCTTTTTATATAATAAAGCCCATGAAGTTCCTGAGCAGTATCCAATAGTGTAGGGGTTTTAGCTTGAAATATGGATTTTTTTTTTGTGAGGGAAAAATTAGGAGAAAACAAAGCAGGCACAAAACTTACAGACTATAAGAAGTTTACTAACAGACTTAAGAAGAGAAACAAGGACAAAAAACTGCTGGGCTGTGACACATCTCTTTCATGAAAACTCACAGCTTTGTTACACTGCAAGACATAGACTATTACATGGGGTTATTAATTTTTTAAGGATGAGTTATTTTGGCTTGAACGCAAAAGTTTTTTCACCCCCAGTCTTTAAAAAAACCCCTCTTTCTCTCGGCTTTTAAAGAAACTAGCATAGGCACTTTTTTAACTTTTGCAAGCCGCACGTGAACTGTCCATCCCCCCATGTACTTCAAATGGATTAAAGAGACAGTAATGATATTACAGTCTTTACCACGGCATTGCAAAAAGCATTTTAGGCTGCGCGCGGGAAGCGCGGCACTGCCCTCTGCTCTCTTCCGAAGCCATCTTTAAAGGCTTTGGAGCGTCGTCCCACGTGATCAGCTTTTTACTTCTCCCTCTGCCTCTGAAGTTGCTGTTACCGTTCAGAGTCTACAGCGAGGAGAGCTCCCTGCTCTCCCTGCGCCGCTAACTGCACGGTATTCTCTTCAGTTCGGTGTGAAGTATGCTGGCTGTAGGCTTAAAGCTCCCGCCGGCTTCTTAAGAAAACTGCGTTGGACGGCTTCATAGTTCCCCCTTCCAGCGACCCAGGGTCCGCGCTGCGGCGTTGGGAGTAGGGGAGCAGGGGTGCCCAGCCTGGCCCAGCCCGGCCCGGCGGGGCCCTGGGCTCTGAGGGCCCCACTCCGTCCCGTCCTGGCACCAAGCTGGAACGGAAAAACCGCCCTAAAATCCCAGCTGTCCACGCGGTTTAAATATGTGAAATTGAGAGAAGCATAATTGGTTTAACAGGCTGTCTGTCAATTCAGGTCAACCCACCACAAACAGCCATGACAGTTACTGCTTTTTGGAGTTCCTTCCTTTTCTCTTGTTCTTAGCTTTGATCAAGAAGGCTCATCCATTGTCCCTACAGTGACCGCAGCACAGCGTCAACAACGGGAGGGCTGATATCACTGAAACACCATAACATTATTTATTTTGATCTATAAAGTTAATTACTTGCCTGGCTGTTTTCTCATCCAAAATATTGAGCATGATCTAAGCCAAATCTATAGGAAATAAATGAGAGACAAAAAGCCATCCAAAAGCTATTGCTAGACATCACAAAAGTCACACTGGCTGGCTGGGGTAATGTGGGAAATATATCTGTTTAGAAAGCCATTTCAATTTTTTGAAAAATCCAAATGTAGGGGTATAGAAGGCACTCAGTAGTTCTGTATAACTGGTCCGCTGGATACATATAAAGTCTTGAAAGCTGTTTATTCACAAACTGATTCTGTTCCTAACCTCCCCCACCATGGCAAATATACTAGTAGAAATCTTTGACATATGTAAATGTCATATACTATGTTTGTTGTGGCACTGACTTAAAATTTTGGTGAGCTATCTGCAAGGTCGTTGGAATTACAAATGTTGTAAGTCCTTCCAATTTTATGACTGCTAATTTTTGGACTCATGGGATAATAGGAAGCCTCTGAAAAGAGGACAATATCTGACTTGTAAAGGAAAGAAAAGCTTGAAAACCTAAATCTTAATAAAAAGGAAAAAGGTGAAAGCTGTCAGCTCTTCATTATTGATGATTAGTTAGTTTTTCTGCATGTACAGAGTTCAATAAGCTTTATTTTCTCACACATGTAACCATACTATTTTCAGGATAGTAAAAATCCTAAAGTAGTGTAGTATTTTTTAATAGGTTTTTTTTTCTGTTAAAATATGGGGCTTGTGTTAATAAACAGGAGCTGAAACAAAGGGATGGCATGAGGAGGCACAGTGCTTTCTGCCGCTCGGCTGTCTGCATGCCTGTCCCAGGACCACAGTCAAAGTTGTAGAGCCACAGGAATAGATCCATATTATGTTCTCCTGTGGCTCGAAATATGGAAAAGGATGCTAGCAAGGGTTCATACATCGGTGGTACTGTGATGATCAACTTGGAGTTGGGAAGATGTCACGTGAGATGAAACCAGTGTTTCAGCAATGGGCCTGACTTGATGCATGGAAGACCTTAAAGTGTCTCTTTACCACCCTCCATCTTATGTCCCACATCGAGAACCTTTTCCTCTTAGCCAGAGTACAACAGCTACCACAGGTAAACACTGACAAAGTAAGAATTTCACATGAAAAAATGTGACAGCAGCAGGCATACATTAGAAAGGTTTAATGATTTTGATACATGAGCTTAACATTAACAGTCCTCTCATTATCGGTTTTGACAAGTTAAAACATAAAATCAACAAGTCACACATGATAATGATTAATATTAATCTGTGCACATTGTGCACATTAATTCATTAAAGCTTAGTTGACTGGTTAACATTTAATTCTATGAGACAGATAGGAAAATATGGAGTGAAAAATTCAAGTAGGATGTGATATTTATTGTGTACAGTGAGTGTGTGAGAATTAGAATACTGGAGCTAGTTATTACTACTTTTTTTTCTGTCTGAAGTGATTCAGTGACCTAATACTGACCACAAGAATGCTTTTCCAATTTGCCAAATATCTGGGAGAAATTCTCTGACTTGAGCAAGATTATTGTGTTTGACAGAGAAATTTCTGAAGATGGTTTTAAGTTCTGTTACACAGGATTGGAAACCAGACTGACTGATCACACTTGCTGCTTCTGATCTGAAAATACACAGCCTTTCAAGAAATAGCCAAATGAATTCCTTCTTAGAGTTGAAGAGAAAAATAATCTGATTAAAGGAATATTACTGGCTGAATATATTTAGAGATACTTGCAATATTTTCATAAAAGCAGCTCTTGCACAAACCAGAATGTCAGTGGACTTTTGGTGCAAATAATTTAAGTTGTTAAAATGGTCTAATTTGGAAAACCCTGTATTTCTACAGGGCAAAAAGGGTTTTATGACTGAGTTACTTTCAGGGCTCAGAAGTTGTAAAATTTTTTTTGTTTTTTACGAAGTTCATTGAGGAGAAGGACCAGGGAGCTCACAGTGTAGATAAGATACTGGGGTGGTGACACACACCTGATGCTCCTACCCTGCTCCTAGAGAACCCTGTAGCCATCCTATATATCCATGGCCTCTGCTTTTACTTTATTAATTTCATCTGGAAGCAATTTCAGACTAGGTCTGCCTTCCTGCGCGTAATCTGAATGGGCTGTAATCTCAGCTGCGCCTTGTAGGCGCTAATACTTCAGCAGTTCTGAGGTTTTTGAGGGCAGACAGAGGGCTATTAGATGGTCTAATCTGACAATATATTCACACTGGCCATAGGATTTTGGAATGCCTTCAGGAAATAAACTCTTGGATGAAGAGCAGCTGGCTCAAGTTGAATGCAGGCAAGACCAAAGCAATTCTAGTCAGGAAGGGGGAATGCTTTGAAGAGTGGGCCAAGGCACTGTCTCCACCTTCCATTCATTGAAGACACATGGCCCCTATTTATCAAAGTTGTGCAAAGCCTGTGGGTCTTGCTTCTGGCTTCGATGGCCAGGTAGCATTGCTTTCTAAAGATTGCACAGTTATCTGGGAAAAGTCCCTTCCTTCCTCCCAGGCAATGATAACCTCAGGGCAGGAGTACACAGCCCTGAATTATTGGAACTTATTTGATCTGGATGTGTTTTATCTGACAAATGATGCTTACACTGAGGATCAGGTTAATGTGACTACTTAGTGGTGTGTTTAACGTCTGTAGATGTTGCTGCCTCTTTCTGTGGTGCATGCTACCCTGGACATTCAAGTCCTCTCCTGATACTTGGTGAGCTTCTGATGTAACTTTGAGTACTGAGAGTGGTTAGTGAATCAACACCAGCTAATCAAATCCAAATTTTGATGTGTGAACCACCGTGAGAATTGTACTCCTACTAACTGAGGCAGAACACATCGCCCAGAAGAAAGTATGTGAGAACCAGATGCAAGACTTTCTGAATTGGAGAATGTGGAATTGTCTTGCAGGGAAGATCAGACAAACCCTCAGTCCGACTGATCATCAGGAAAGAGGCTGTCTTTTTTTCCATCTGTCATATTTCATAGTTCAAACAGCTCTTAATTCCTTAACTTTGATATTTTTTCTGCTCTAAGTTTTTTTTGCAATTTTGCATAAAATTCTAAAATGAAAATTAGATTGAGTTGAAAGCCGTGAACAATAATACTGGAAGCTTCTACTACTTTAAAAGTTTCAATTCTCCAATAATAATACTAACAACAAGAAATTATCAAACAGTGTTTGATATTAAAAACTTTTGTGTATTTCTATTTTTTATGTAGCAAGGGGGAAAATGTTACTTGTGAAATAGAATGGCAACCTTAAATGCCTTTGTAAGGCATGCTGAATACAACAAAGAAGGTATAAGTCTTGTGATTGTCTTCCCCTAAATGATGGAATCATAAATCATTTAGGTTGGAAAAGACCTCTGAAATCATCAAGTCCAACTGCAAATCTGACAATGCCAAATTCACCAGTAAGCCATATCTTTAAAAACCACATCTGCATGTCTTTTAAATCCCTCCAACGATGGTGACTCAATTCCTTCTCTGGGCAGCCTCTACCACTGCTTGACAACCCTTTCAGTGAAGAAATTTTTCCAAATATTGGTTCTAAACTTTCCCTGGCACAACTTGAAGCCTTTTCCTCTTGTCTTAGCACTTGTTACTTAGAAAAATGACCCCCACCTTGCTCCCTTCAGGTAGTTGTAGAAAGTGAAAAGAGCTCCCCATGACTGTCTTTTGTCCAGGCTAAACAATCTCAGTTCCCTCAGACAGTTCTTGGAGTGCGGGGCCTAAAGCTGAACACAGTATTCAAGGTGCGGCCTCACCAGTGCTCAGTACAGGGGTTCAATCAGTTCCCTGGTCCTGCTGGCCACACTGTTGCTGATACAGGCCAGGATGCCATTGGCCTTCTTGGCCTTATGGGCACACACCGGCTCATGTTCAGCTGCTTTCAACCAGCACTCCCAGGTCATTTTCCGCTGGGAAGATTTCCAGCCACTCTGCCCCAGCCCGTAACTCTACATGGGCTCGTTGTGGCCCAGGTGCAGGCCTGGGCCTTTCACCTTGTTGAACCTTATACACTCGGCTTCAGCCTGTTGATCCAGCCCTGTCATATTCCTCTGTGAACCCTTCCTACCTTCCAGCAGATCAACACTCCCACCAAGACCGGTGTTATCTGCAAACTGACTGAGGGTTACCCTCTATCCACTCATCGATATCACTAATAAAGATATTAAACAAGAGTGGTCCTAATACTGAGCCCCAGGGACACCACAGGTGACCAGCCATCAGTTGGTTGTAACTCCATTCACCACCACTCTCTGGCAAATAGAGTGATGGGTGGCCAGTGGTGAAAAGGGGCCATCCAGCCAGTGTTCTACCCAGTGAAGAGTACACAATCCCAGCCATGAACAGTCAGTTTCTCCAAGAGAATGCTATGGGAAAGTATGTCAAAGGCTTAACTAAAATCCAGGTAGACAGCATCCACAGCCTTTCCTTCATCTACTAGGTGGGTCACCTTGCCATAGGAGACCAGGATGGTCAAACAGGACCTGCCTTTCATAAACCTGTGCTAGCTGGGCCTGATCTCGTGGTTGTCCTGCAAGTGCTATGTGATGGCACTCAAGATGATCTGTTCCATAACCTTCCCTGGCACTGAGGTCAGGCTGACAGGCCTGTAGATCCCCAAATGCTTCTTCTGGCCCTCCTTGTAGATGGGCAGTACATCTGCTAACTTCAGTCAGCTGGGACCTTCCCAGTTAGTCAGAACTGCTGATAAGTGATGGAACATATCTCAGTGAGTATGTCTGCCAATTTGCTTGGTACCCTTGGGTGGATCCCAACCAGACCCATAGACTTGTGTGTGTCTAAGTGGTACAGCATGTCACTGACTGTTTCAGCCTGGATTATGTGGGCTTCATTCTGCTCCACATCTCTCTCTTCCAGCTCAGGGGTCTGGGAACACCTGGTCTTGCTGAGGCAAAGAAGGCATTAAGTACCTCAGCCTTTTCTTCATTCTTTCTCACTATGTATCACCCTGCATCCAGTAAAGGATGGAGATTCTCCTTAGCACTCCTTGTGTTGCTGATGTAATTGTAGAAACATTTTTGTTGTCTTTCATGGCAGAAGCCAGATTAAGTTCTAATTGGGCTCTAGCCCTTGTAATTTTCTCCTTGCCTAATGTCAAAACATCCTTATAGTCCTCCTGAGTTGCCTGCCCCTTCTTCCAAAGATCTTAAACTAAATAAAAGCAAATCAATTTTCCTTCAATTTTAGTAATATGCAATGAATTTAAATGAATTACATTGTATTATATTAAAAGAGACAATGTGACACATCATAATTGAGATTGTCCAGATTGGATTAGATTTATGATATTTTTTCAGACGCACATTTTTCCTGCGGGCTGTAATTGTCCCTCACCTATGCTGCTTGTTCCTAAGACAGATCTTTAAGGTTCCGTTATGAGAAATGTGGAGTGAATTGAATACAAGAAGAAAGAATTTAGAATTCTTCTGGTATCTCCAGCATGTGAGGTAAAAAGATGAAAATGTTAATACTAAAATAGGCGTCTTGGTTTCCAAAATTTATTGGAGACCTGGCAACCGTGAAGTATTTCAGACTTTACAAGTACATTGGTTGTCCTCAAGCTAAATTCCTCCAAACCAAGTTAAAGACAGAGGCATGCTTCCCTCTTTTCCTATATCCTGCACAAATACCAAGGCATTATGACCTTGCTGTATACTTCTTCCAAAAATTCCTTTAATTGATGAGACAGGATGTGCAAATGTTGGAGTTGAGGGCATGGCCGGATTAGACCTGAAAAATAGTAATTCTTTGTTCCAACAACATCCCACATGGGCAAATGATATAGTGACATACAGAAATTAGGAGTATTTTGAACCCTGAGTCAGGCAAACTCCTAAGTTACTTCCTCACAGAGAAGGAATAAGTACTTTTTTTCTGCCTTCCTACCAATCACTGTTATTATTCTCATTGTTATGAAGAATATCTGGGTCAATTTTTCAGCTACAGCAGCAGTGGAAAGGCAGAACAGCAGTAAATAAATCAGATTTTCTCTGCTACAACACTGGCTACGTTGGGCAATTTCCCCAACAATGCCAAGAGTATGGCAAAGAGCAACCATATTTCTTTATATCTGACAAACTCTTGAGCTGTGAGAAGCATCTTTCTTTGAAAATTGAAAAGAAATCCATAAAAGAAAAAAATTAAGACTATGTATTGGAGCTCCAGTGACATCTTAGGGTTTTTTTCAGTTGGGTTTGAGGACATGAAAATCCTCCTGTCCCCTAGGTGCAGGGTCAGCAGGGGGTGCCCTGCTTCTTCAGGAGATGGGTGAGGATTTCCTGCCCTAGAGAGAGAGACGGAAGGGTTTGGTACATATGCTGAGGCACCACCCTCACTGACTTGTACTTGTGGGAGAGAATTAATCACCATAGGCCACATCCTTTTCTCCTTACTGAGGCTTTGTTCAGTCCTCTTCTAGCTAAGCAAGGACCAAGGAATAAAGTGAGTCAGGGCTGGTTGGTCTTTTCCTTGTATCTGAGTAACACTGAGTCTGATCACTCCATTAGGGAGGAGGTGGTGTTTTGGAAGAGGTATTGGTGAAATGAAGTTATGGATAGGACCAGATTCCTAGGTTTGCTTCTCTCAACAAGGACAGGTGCCCCAGCAACAGGAAAGGAGTTTTGTGTTACACAAGGAGGACAATCTTTGTGATTGCATCCTCATAAGACAGAGCTCCACGTGAAAGGCATATGCAGCTGCGTTGGGGACATATTCCACTTCAACAGAGGAAACCTTCTCTCCCCATGGTTAGGCAGGACACAAAGGCAGAAATAACCAACAGGATCCTGCTCCTTTTTCAGGCTATCCAGTCTTCATCAACATTGCACCATAGCACAGAAAATAGACATTCAGTAACCAGAAAATAGCACAGACACAGCAATATGCTATTAGGAAATTATTTATGTTGATTTGCAGATGACCGGAGAAGGGAACTAGGACTTTATTCTGCTTTTCTGTGGTCTCTTAAAATCCACGGGAAAGTCCTTCATTTAAGACTCCATTTCCGAAGAACAGCTCTAAATATCAGGAAATTCTTGTTAGAGGATGTTCCTGAGAGTAGTTTAGTGATGGTCCATCCATTGGTTCCTTCCCCTGGCTCACTGCATTCTCTGGAGACCATGAGAGGGATGTGGTATAGAACTGGTTCTATGTACGCCAGCTGTAACCTGCAGTGTAGCAGACAGTGCAGCCATTGAGGTGTTGGAGCAAAAGGGGTACATAAAAGGTTTTTCAGGTTGATTTGCATTTCTGGAGTGAAGTAGAGGCATTAAAAGCAAGAAAAGGCTGTAGCCCACTAATCCAGCCTGACAGCTGGATTCAATGTGGTACTCTTGCTTTCAGATTTAGGCGTCTGGGGGTGCACCTGCAAGTTGCAGGTTCTGGCATCATTTTGATGTGAGGTAATTGGGCAGGAAGATTGGATGTGTGAGCAAGTAACAAAGAAAGGAACTGACCGTTGCCATGTAGATCTCAAAAGCCTCCAGAGTATGGAGTTTGGCTCATGATGACTCGGATGTTATACCAAGGGATTAAGAAGTTTTTATTCTTCCCGAAACAGTTACAAATACAAGCAGACGTTTGACAAAATAAACTGTCACTAGCTGTCTTAGAGAAACACTTGCGGACAACTTTTGCCATAACGGAAAATCCATATATCGGAACATAAAGGTATTTCATCAGTTTTTGTTGTTGTCGTTGTTATGGATTGCTGCATTATGACTCTTAAATTGTCCTTTATCTATTCCAAAGTCTAAGAGGGGAAGAAAAAACCTATAAAACATATTGGGCCTTTAAACAATAAAAAAAAAATAAAGAGTTCCTATGGTGCAGCTGAGGTCAGGAAGTAGTTGATCATAGCAGGAGTCTGGATCCATGCCCTACTATGTCTGAAACAAGTCTGGTTAGAGAGAGGGAGAGGATGTTACCTCTGGACTGGAGTAATTGACACCTGAGCCATAGAGGAGGATTTTTATTCTAGTCCAGGGAAGAATACTAGGAAAGCAACATCTTCACAGGAGAGGAACTGAGTGAATTCCTATGCCAAGTGGAATAGTAAAAATTCACACTGAAAACGGAGGGACAGTTTTGCTGAACTATGAATTGCTGTTCCCTGCAATAATACCATTTGACATGATCTTTCATTAATACATGAAAAATTGTAAGAGAAGGAGGAAAAAGCTCAGCAAACTTAACAGATTTCCATTTTGAAGAAATGGAGCAGCCTATGACCTGGCAGGGTGCCACAGTATGATGCCGGGCTTTGTGGAAATCAAGTTGCAACAATGAACGACTTGAAACAGAGTGCTGAGCTGTCAGATAAGTCACAGTTGGTGAATGTTAACTTCTATTTGTTA
This sequence comes from Lycocorax pyrrhopterus obiensis, assembly GCA_014706295.1. Taxonomy (NCBI): domain Eukaryota; kingdom Metazoa; phylum Chordata; class Aves; order Passeriformes; family Paradisaeidae; genus Lycocorax; species Lycocorax pyrrhopterus. The sequence continues at coordinate 54,061,600 of JACSVZ010000002.1, read as the reverse complement.
TGTTTGGAAGACAAATACCATACCCACGTACCAGACAGGGCAGGGTTAGACTGCGGGGGTGAAGAAGGGAGGAAGGCAAACCAGAGGAAGGAAGATATCCTCTGTAAATAAATAGAAATGTCAGTCTTCCCCGTTTACTTAGGCTGCATTGCTCATGACCCTGTTGTACCAGCAGCCAGTGGGGCGAGTCAGTGAAGGACCATTTCTGTCCTCCCAGAAGTAGGACAGAGGATGCAAGCTGTCTTAAATGAGACTTACTTTTTAATATATTTATTGACAAAACTTACAGTCTCAGTCAACCCTATCCATGAAAAATCCATGAAAAACATTTGGTCTTTTCCTGTTACTTATTCTTTGCAGATACTATATAAAAATATACATAGCATCTCTGTAAAGGACAACAATTGCCCATTACTGATTAATTATAGTCAATGTTCACATTACAGTGGTGCACAGAATTTTCAGTCAGAAAACTTTTTTTTGTGATTAGTATGTATAATAACAAACAGGAAAGGAACTTGTGGAATTATAATATAGGGCTCCATTTATATTTAGGTGCACTGGGAATACTGTGGTGATTACTGTGATATAAATAAAACAAGTACTTGCACATTTTACTCAGTACAGTTTGTCGGAGTAATTTTGTCTACATTTCTAATGGAAAGTAGTAATTGCTACTGAGAATGATGCCCCCCAATCTCTAAGCACATAAAAGACAAGAGGTTTTAAAATGTTTGAAGAGATGACTGAAAATAATTAATAACATATTTGCAGTTTAAAATTAATATTTTTACAAAAACCTTTGTGTTTTCCTACTTTCACTTTTTTGACTGTGCTAGTGAAAATAGAGGAAAAAGAACAAGTCACCTCCTCTGTTTATTTTATTCTTGGAGGTTTTACCTAACAAGGCTTAAATTGCAAATAGGGGCATAATTAAGGCAACACAGAAGTATTTTATAGATGTGCAGTTATAGAAGTGAGGCAGAAAAAAAGCTTATTTCAAGGCTTTGGCTGGCATAGTCTGTTAAAAGCAGTAGCGTACTCTATGCTCTCTGATGGTGTTCCAAAATGTCCCAATACACCGTGTCAGGAAAAATAGATACAATTGGGCCAGCAGTGTTACAGCTCCTTTCTTGTTTCTCTGGCAAGTAACAGGATTTCCTAGGACTTGAATCTGATTCTGAGCCACTGCTCTTCCAGCCAACTGTCTAAGTAGCTTCTGAACAAGTTGAACCACCTGGCTTTGGTGGTCAGTGGGATACAGAGCAGTGTCCCTTGCAAGTCTGCTAGGCAGGGATGACCCGTCACACTTATGTCAGGGGATCTTCTTGAATTTTCTTCAAGTGAGGTATCCTCAAATGTTCTCCCCCTACTCAGTAATGTACTTTGTGCTGTTCAGCAAGATGGGGTGATTTGCTAGGGAGCAAAGACAGTATGGCCCTCCCCACCATAGATAATTGTCTGTTCCTATGAGCAAGCAATGGAAGTGTTTTCACTTCATGGCTTCTGTTTAATTGTGTGCAGGAAAGTTAGCGAATGCATTTGAACAGGTTACACAGCGTGCATTTATCTTGTATTGCTCACTCACACTGAGTTGATATTGGCTCATACAACCTACAGAGAAGCTCACTGTTTTTGGGCGCTCAAACAGAACCAAGTGCTTCACTTCAAACATCAGCACCTTCTTGCTTGGTCCCATTGGGGTCTTTGTTCTTGTACACGTAAGTGAATCCTGTGGCCAAGTGCCAAGGACTTGAGCTGTCAGGAGAAGCAAGTAAGCTCCTGATTTGGGCAGACTAGCCAACTTTCTTCTCTTCCCAAGGGCAGTCAGAAGCTTCTCTTGCTCATCTCTCCTTTATGCAGCCAAGCGGAGAAAGATGACAGTAACAAAAGCTCCTTATCTCCTTCCCTGGTCATCCCAAGGGGTAAGCTAATAGTTGATGCATAAATAACAGTGGTGTTGATAAGGTCCTGTGAAGTGCTTGTTCTATTAGTTAACAGGGCAGTTCACACCTTTCAGTGTTGCTATTTCAGCCCATCTGCACATTTAGTCAGGCTTGTTACATTGGTTATATCTGACCAAGTTTTCAGTTTTCTCTTTAATCAGCATAGGCTTGAAGTCCAGGTGCTTTAGTGTGTTTTTGTTTGATCGCTAAATTTTTGATTTTGTTTTAGTAGAAGTTGAATATCTAATGTCTTCAAGTGTCTTTGAGTGTGACAACTGTAGGCACAGATCTGTGATTCTTTTGTCTCACCTTTATCATACACATAATTTGATAAAGAAATTGCCTGCAGTCCATGGTTTTATTTCAGAGTGGAGTTGCCAATACACAGTAGAGATTCACAATCAAAGCCTGACTTTGAAGTATCAGAGGGTGTTAAGAAGGCATGGTGCTTCCTAGACCTATCAAATGTGCTCTGTTTACCACCATTCTGCCTGCCACACTTATGCCAGTTTATGCCTGTTAATGAATGAGTTGCTTGGACGTGGTCTATAGCGTCTTGGGCAATTATTTTAGCCTTTGCTATTGCAGTCACAATTTGGCTAGAAATAACTATAGCTTTCTCTAAAGTTAGTTCTGGTTCAAGCAGTAATTGCTCACATAGCCATGGTATGGCTATTCTGTCCACAGGCTCCACAGAAATATCACTACACTAGTAAATTCTGGGAGTTAGCATCATTAGTATTGGGTTTGTCCATTTTATGAAAATGATGGAATATGTTAAGGAGGAGTTCTTCATATTCAGTTGTAATAACTAGCTAAAAGCAGCAGAAAAAGTAAAAAGAATAAGAAATAGTCAAAAAACAGTAGGCATTAGTAGAGAGACTTACTTCCCAATATTTGGGCATTTGTTCTCTTTAGTAGAAAGACTATATTTCTGGGAAATTAAAAAGAAATTTTTAATACTTTGTAGATAAATCATTATTTTTAATAATATGTCTGTGTTCAGAGTCCTAAACAGGTTCAGAATCCTGTAGTGATAGGGACAGGAGAAACACACAAAAGACCCTGTATCAAATGCAAGGCATCAAAAAAGGCCTGGTTAAGTAGGCTATTGGAAAAAAAACCAAACTAGAAGTAACAAAAGCTCTATGAAGTTGAGCACAGACTAGCTACATGCCAAATTTATACAAGTCAGATGGGGTAGTTTCTGTAGTTCCACTATTCTCATCTTCCTCAGAGGAAGAACACAGAAACAAGTGTTATGGAAGAGAGCCAGAGCGTATGTTTGATGGCAAAGTCTAGGACTACGATACAGGCTGCATCACTCTAGGACCTTCTGGCTAACAGCTAAGGTTTTATGTCAGAAATGCCAATAAGCAAGTTGTGTCAGTTAACAAATGGTTGAGGTAACACTTCACCTAACATGATGGGAGGAAGCTGGGGACCTTCTGGGAGGGCTGACTAGAAACAGAATGCCATGTAACAGAGACTTTGGAAAAAGGGTATTAGTGAGTTTCAAACAGTTGATATATATTCAAAAAGGTATCCAGAAATCTGGGTGGTTATCTGAGCTAAACTGAACCCATCATTATTAAGTTCATTCCCAGGATTAATGGCCATGCATACAGTACGTGCGTGTTTAGTGAAGCCACAAATAAATTATGAAGGTTAATAAGTGTTTCTCTGAATAAGGAGAATTATTCCTTAGGGAACCGTAAAATATGCTATTAAGACCTTAACAAAATAGGCGGCCTCTACCATTTTGAGATTGTGGCTTGTTTTGTTAAATAAGGCAGTAATTGTTTTTGTTTTAATGGTGTGACTGGCCAGGTATTCCTGCTTGAGCTCTTTCACTGTTTCTCAGGGTGAGAAGGTCAGATCTAACCCTTTAAAATTTGATTTGGAAAATAGAACCAAGGGGGGAAAAAGTCAAACAGAACGGGGTTATGTGTGTAGTTACCAGTCTATGGGAACACTCACTAACCAGATCCTGCTGCCCAAGCTAGCAACAGTCTTCTGCAGGGTGCCAGACTTCTCTGCCCTTCTCATATACATGAATAAGTGAATCAATGCTGTGGATTTTCCATTCAAATGGATGGGGACTACCTTTACATAACTACTACCTGGGATGACACTACAGGAGCTCTTGTTTGAAACATCTAAGGTGATGTTGCAACGTAACAGCCTTTGAGCACCTTGTGCACGTGAACTGACAACGGTGTCACTGGGAGGACAGCGCTGTATTTGATTAGCACTGTGACACAGGGAGGAAGATTGATCAGAGAGAAACAGCTGTAAGGAGAACAGAAATTAGTAGATACTGAGAGTGACAAGGAAAGAAGAACAACGAGGAATTAGCAAAAAATGTATTATTGGTCGTTACTTTGGTGCTTCTGGGAGACCTTTGGGATCATCTTCAGGATATATAGGCAGCAGTAATAAACTGGACACTCCAGCTGAGTTCTGGGCCCTCATAGTAAGCTTCAGAGTTTCACTGGTTCCAATTTGAAATGTTTTTTGGAAGGACACATGGGCTCTTTTACAGCAGTGACCACTGATTTTCAGAGACCCACAAATCAACATGGCTGTAAATGCTACTGTCTCTTAGTCTGGGCTACAGCTGCACAGTTAAGAGGAACTTCTCAGAGCTTCTGTTGTCCAATCTCACAAGACATGAAGCTTTTATGATTCCAGTTTCTTAGAACACAACAGAAAAAAAAGCCCAACGCACCAATCTTTGGTTAGTGTAATGAATTTCAGACAAGCTGGTCCAAAAATGGACCCTGTGGTCATCATGTAAAAGTCAATGCTTTCCAAGAGTGACGACACTTTGTTATCATAATATTTCCTTAGGGTTAAAAGAGGAAATAAATGCTCCATCTCAGATACCACTGTGTGATAGCTGTTGGCATGTATTCACCAACGTAAGTAGTTCCTGATGTTAGATAATTTGGTCCTGAAGCTAGGTGAAAGGAGCTCAGTTTTGCTGCAGATTTCTGGTTCTAAAGCTAGCAACAAACCTCAAGGCATGAAAATGAAGGCAGAATGACCTCATTCCAATTCAGATGCTGTACATGAACATTCTGTGGGCAGAATTTGAAATTTCTTTCTTGATCTGGGTCCAAATGCTGAAGCAAGAATAGTCTAATCAAATCAAAGAAGAAGCTTGTGTAAATGCCTTGAAACAGAACCTGCCAATTTCTGTAGAGCTGTGCTCACAAGCAGTTACTCCTCCTGCGTTAATATCATTAGAGGAAAGTATTGGAACAAGAAAATAAACAAAAAGACACCTTGACTTGAGGTTGAGTGCAAGAATGAGGATAGCTGAAGCTCAGTGGGAGTTTTGCCATGGATTTTACTGAATCCCAGGACTTCATGCATTCTGTTTTTCTGCAAAAGTTTGAAGAGAATTGAGATGCTGAATATTGAAACCAATATCCAGGTGACAGTTTGTGTCAAGAAAATGTGTGTGTATGTCTGCAAGTGAGTGTGTACACACGTGCTTCTTATTAAGATATCCTTTCGCTGTTTCAAATTTAACTTCAAAATTATTTTTTAACATGTGGCAAGGTCAGAAACACGGGGGCAGATCGATGCAAGCTGCTCTGAGCTAGTTTCAGTCTGACTGGAAACTACCTTGCATTTTGCCCTTGGTTTACTCACAAATATTAGGGTCTGATCATGGCAAATCCATAGGTGTTACTTTGTCATGCTTTTACATAGAGATCACCTTCCTCATTTCCCTTCAGTAGGAAACTGTAATGAATTATTGTAGCTAGTGATTAAAGATTTAATGTACATATTTACTTCATTTCACAAAGGGAAATTGGCTTTTATTTTTAGAGAGAGCTGAATGTCAACTGTATCAATTTTGACTTCTCTTCTTAGGAAGAAGCAACAAGCAGTGCATACAGTAAGGAATCAGGTATTGCAATGGATGATAAGAGAAGTTTTTGAAGAGGATAAAAATCAACTGTTCACCCTGTCAAATTTTTTGCGGAAAAAAATTCAAGTGGAGACTAGTGGGGAAAAAGACAACTTGTGAAAGTGATGGTTGTCGGTGGTAGAAGTTCAGAGAAGTCAACTAAGACTGATTCTTGAAGAGATCTGTGGCATTTCTCAGTAGAAGCAAGCCGGAAAAAATAGCGGAATATAAAAAAGTCCCAGGGAAGAGTGAGACTCAATGCTTTGAGCTGATGAGTAAAACATTCTTCTTGGTACTTTTTAAATTTATAGCACTGGGAAGAAGTTGACTTTTGCACAGTAATCTGGTGAGATGTATAGGTGCTTCCTTTGCAAGGTCAGAGAAATGTGGAGGACTCAGTGGACCTAGACAGATGCTTGTAAGCCTAATGGGAGGTCCAGGTGATCCTTAGTGACTTGGAAAACTTGGGTAAACTTTTGCAAACATCTTGCAAGGGCCTTTCTTGGCTAGCGTCAGCTTCTTAGCTCACCATCCAGCTTCTTAATTTCCTTCTACCCAAACGCAATTGCATGTCTGGCTTGAGGATCCTTCAACTGTGAGAGTTTCAGTGACTATCAGTATATTTCCTCTTTCTAACTCATTGTTTGGTTTGTCTTCAGCAAATACCGTCACTTCTGTTTAGAAAGAAGCATGTGGTACGGAACTTATAAACAAACAGTATACAAGGGAGTAATAGATAATTACTTTGAAAAAGTAAACTCCAATCTAGTCAGGATGGAAAACCCTCTTCTGGCCACTGATGTAGTGAATGATGACATTCAGAACAGATAACTCCATAATGGAAACTGCTCAGAATTTATTTTAGATGACAAGCACTTGCTTACACGTAACAATGAGCAAACAAAGTAATTCGTTGAGACTTGACTCTCTGTTAATGGTATGCCATAGTGTAGCAGGTGTCTATGCATATAATGGTTTGTTTAATCTGTGTTTCTGAGTTCCTCTGAGTCTGCCAAGAACAAATATTTAGTACTGGAAATTAAATCTTAAGAGATAATTTGGAAAACGCAATTAGCTGGTAGGCCTTGCTGAGTTATAAAGAGCGGTTTGTGAGAATCTTCCTAAGCGAGAAGGTTCTCAGTCAAGGCCCAGGTGATCAAGAAATGTCATGGTTGTTCTGCTTATACCTGCACACTACAGGCTTGATTTCAGTGAAGGAGAAGAGCTCCAGCTTTTCATGTGAAGTTATATATTTTATAAAGTTTAAATTTTCACTTCTATTATCTAAATATGCTTCTATTATCTTCAGACTTGATGGCTTTTAAAGGTACAAGTTGGTTTAAGACACTCAAAAGAAGAATGTCTAAAATACATTCAAAGGGAGCTATTCCTAGCATCACCCAGTGTGCTTCTCTGAGAATATGCATTTGTTCCATGAAGGATCTGTTTATCCTTCTCTTTGATACAGCCTTGTAGAGTCTAGATCAAAACTGAATGAAATGAAGATGAAAGGAAAGTGGTAAAAAATAAAGGAGATCATAAAGGTGGAATGATAATGAAGCATTTGCTAAGGTTGCTTTTGTCTCTTGTTTCAGAAAAGGCTTTACTAATTATTTATAGCTTTCTCTATTCCTCTGTGATACTTCAGTGCCAGTTATTAGTGGGATTGGATTAATATATGAAATCATGTAGATAACCCAAAATGATGCAACTTCTCCTCTATACAGAGAAAATTATTAATACATTTAGACTACAATATTTTCTCTGAGGGACAATTTGCTTAATTAAGTGACATAAGGCATTTTATTCTACAAAGACATCAGTAAAAAATTGTATGTATCTCTTCAATGACTTAAAGATCTGATTGTTTTGATGCTGGGTGCAGAATGTCATCATCATTTTCTTTTGATAGTACTTTACATGTGCATAATTTGTCATTTGATGGGTAAAAGTGGAAAATTGAGTTTTGGTTGCATTTCTTAACATATTTCAATTTTATGTTTCTTAGGATGTTTTCTTTCAAGGATGTCTTATTATAGTAGTAGTTTGTAAATAGGCACTGTTTAGGGAAGATAAAATAGTTCCAACAGTACACAATACAGTGAGAATACATCAATTCCAATTTAGCTTTACATAGAGAAGCATCAATGAAATGAAAGTGCAGTCTTATAAATGTAGGAGATAAACGTTTGTCTTCACTTTTGCAAAGGAAGAACCACATCCTGTGAGGTGCTTAGCATCTGCTGTCCTAATCAATACAGCTGAGAGTTGGCTTTTCTCGATAGGTTTGTACTTCTAGCCAGCAACTGTCCAGCTATAAGAAAGCATCATTGTTTGGCGTGAGGAGGAAAAAAGAATTATATCTTTTATGGGAGATCTAAATCATCTTGTCATCATATAACTCAAAGATGGCCAAGTATGTTTTCCCTCAAATTTGTTTAAACAAACAAATGTAATTCTTAGGTTTGTGCCATGGAAGCCAAGTTTCCGTCCAGCATGAATTTAGGACATAGAGATTTGTTTGTGATGGAAACAATGCCAGACACTTCTGCATAGCAGCATAATGGAGCGCCGCTAGAATGTAGCTTATAAAACCGGATTCAGGAAAACAGAGCTGCTCTGTCTAATTTGGCCTGCACTTTGTGATTACAATAGCATAATTGTGCAGCTTGGAAGCCTTTCCCTCTCTGCTGAAACGATGCAGTATTCAAACACGTGTGAGAGTGTTTCTTCGACAAAAGGCCAGAGCTGAAGCCTCTGCATATCCCCAAGCCCTCCTCCGGGATGGGTCCTCCTCATGCCGCGTTGACTTCCTGTCATGACTCTATGCTGTCACCTGCATGTGTCTTTCAGGGCATCCCAGTCTCCTAGTACAACCACACCATCTTGTTAGGGCATCTCATTTTTCTAGCGGTTTACGGATTAAATTGAAAAACTGAATGGGAGTGTTTACTCTTCTCCTACATTAGATAGTTGTACTTGGTCAGTGAAGATTATTTGTGTCAGCCTGTGGGGACACTTGGGACATGCATGAGGGGTGCTTACTGAGTGGAAAGCACTCACAATTTGAATTCTTCTGGAGCCTAGTCCAAAGTTCCATGGAAAGGATTTATAATATATGAAAAGAACTGAGTTCCATTTCCTAGACAAGGTGTGTATATACAATAATCTTGTTCCCACAGAAATACTACGAAAGGAAAGAAGGAAAAACAACATTTCAGTATCACAATATTTATCCCTTCATGTTCATAGAGTCATGGAATCATAGAATATCGTGATTTGGAAGGGACTCACAAGGGTCATCAAGCCCAACTCCTGACAACCCTAATGCTTCTTGAACTCTGTCAGGGTTGGTCCTGTGAGCACTTCCCTGGGGACCCTGTTCCAGTGCCCAACCACCCTCTGGGGCAAGAACCTTTTCATAATATTCAATCTAAATCTCCCATAACACAGCTTCATGCTGCTCCCTTGGTCACCACATAGAAGAGATCAGGGCCTGCCCCTCCATTTCCCTCATGTTCAGTGCTTCTGAATGTTTCTTCTGCATCTGTGTTAAGTAGTGCAGCCCTTTGTACATCACTGGCAAAGAAATAAATACACACCGCATTTTGGTGAAAAAAGGAGAATTTCAGTGAGCATTTCCTGTGAGAGAGAGGAGTATAATGATTTTCCATCAATATATCATTTGGAAGAAAAAAATTATAGTATTTTTCTCGTGAAATCAAAATGATCTCCTTAAAATACTTAATTTTAGGTATTGAAATTTGAACAAAACCAAAATATTAATTGAGGCTCAAAATATTCCTCTGCTTCATCCCAGATCAAAGTTTCCTTTCCTATTTGTTTGGGGAAAATATGAGGAAACTCTATTAATTTATTCTTTTATTGATGATACAAGAGATGATGGAAACTAAATGTATTAAAATGTATTTGTACATACAGTTATATAGAATGCTTGTTGGTTACGACTTTCAGAAGCCAGCACATGCACCTAAATACAGAAATGGTAACTTTGGGTTATCTTTAGGTTCTTGGTTTCAGAATCACAGCTCCAGACAAAAATTAATGAAATGTTTCTCAGGTACTTATGTGAGAGACTTCTCTGAACTCTCTTGTAACCTCAAGTTAGTATTTGTGCTAAATATCTTTTTTCTTTTTTTTTTTTTTTTTTAAGAGGAGCTCTATTCTGAGGCCTTTCATTCTCCTGAAAAACAGACATTTGACCTACTTTTAGAATATTTTGAGAGAGATCAGTTCAGTATCTTTTGATCCTGATAGCATTCAGGTCATGGCAGTCAGAGCAAAGGTTTTGGCCTGACACTGAAGTCCATATCTTGCTCTATGTTCAGATATGGTTTTTTTAATTAGAAACAATTAATGAACTGTTAAGCCACTTGCAATTACAGCCTCTGGTCAAGAAAAAAGCTGGAAACACAGAAATCATGGGTGTTTTTTTCGAATGGCAACCGGGGAGCATAGAATTGGTGGTAGAACCTCATGGCTCATCCCTTGTCAAATTTTGAAGGTCAAAATAAAGCTCAAATAGATAAATAGATTTCAGATGCCTCATTGCCAGACTCTGTAGTAGGGTGTAAAGTCTAAGCCTCCACTCCAGGAGTCATCCATCAGTCACAAAAAGAAGAGAAATTTTAATTCTGTGGCATGTGGTTTATTTGCCTTTAATGGTAGTGGGATCTGAAGAGAGACCTCTGAGTTTATTCTTAGTCATTTCTATTGAGCGCATTTAGCATGCCCCTCCATGGGAGTTACTTCTGACTCGTGACTAAGACCTACTGAATATCCTGCTGACAGACCTTCTCAAGACACTGTACAGTTTACATTTTAAATTCTCTACTTGGTAAATATTTCTGGGCTGCATGAATCACCTTGGCCCTCCCAGTCCAGGGGGTAACATTGTCTCCTGAGGAAAGGTAGACTAAATTTTCCTCTGTCTGTGTCTGTGCACTTGTTTTTTAATGCGTCCCATACTAATGTCACTACTGAGTGCTACTGTCAGCCATGGCAGCTCCTGGCCTTGGCATGGCTTGCACACTGCTGTGATCTGTATCACAGTTTGGAAGCTTGGGAATGATTGTATATTTCTTAGAGATAGATCTAAGTCACGTTCAAACACAGAAAAGGATGAAGGATTAGTTGCTCCAGTGGTGACAAGCTTTTCTTGTTAAATGTTCGTATGTATTTCCAGTTTAAATTTCTTAAATTTCATCTTCAACTTTTGAACCATACCATCTCCCTTCTTCTCTTCCCTTCTGAATTGAAAATTACTAAAATGAAGCCTGTTTTTACGCAAACTGTGAAGACACTTCTTTCAGTGATTTTAGGGCAAGAAAGGAAATAAGATCAGAAACCATAGACTAGTCTTGTCACCACATTTAGCCAGTGCCAAATGGAAATTGAACCACAGGTCTCGAATTATGCTTTTAAGTCCTAAAATGAGTTCTGCTCAGACGAGCTATGCTGACTTTGGTGAAGCCAAGGCAGACGTATGAGCCTTCCTGAGAAAAGATTTTTGATTTCACAACAGAACTTAAAAACCACAGATTTCAAGGGGTGCCCAAATATGGTAAAATAAGCAGAGAAATACTTCCCTTTTCATCATCCGAGAGCTGTCATTCACAACACTAACATGAAGCTTTTAGTAAATTCCGGGAAGTCTCTTACTACTCGGAGGAAGGGAAAAATCCAGCACAATAAGGGTTGTAGCTGTCTTTTGTGACTGCTGTTGCTACCCTGGAGGTAAACAGGAAAAGGATCTGATATACTTAAAATAACCAAGTTGGTTTAAAGAGGGAATGTGTTATCCTTGCTTCCTGTGTGTGAGACAGAGTTAATCACTGTCAGTAGCCAGCATCACGGGTTTTCTCACAGAGAAATCCCCCTGTGTCATTTCAGAGTATGTACTTTGGTGGCTGTCTTACTTCAATGACACAAGATGTAGTTTCCTTTCTTCATCATCCTGGCATGTAATGGGGTTTTCCTGCCCTCTAAGAAGAAATTTTTTCAATTCCTCTTAGCAACAATGACTAGATAAAGAAGCCAAACAAGGAGATACCCTGCAGTTCCTGTGATGACACACCTCCCTGCTGCTGACTCACCTGGTGATATAAGACTTTCTGTAGGTATTTCTATAAATGACAAAAATAAACATCTGCTAAGAAAATTACCTCATTTGTTATATGTGACTGGTGTGTTGAGCTCTTTTAAGACCTCCAATTACTTAGTGTTAGGAAATAATGCACCAGGCTTAGAGCTGCTCTGCACTGTGTTGAAAGATTACAGCTTACCTGTTGCCTTTGTTTGCATTAAGAGTTTTTTGCAGTGAGTTAATGCGAGCCAAAGTGTTTAAATTCTGTTCTGGATCTGACTCCAGATTTCAGCAAGCTGGGGAATGCTTATTTGCCATAGCAATTCAAGATCTGTCTTTGAAATGGGTAAAAGGAGAAAGCTTATTATCAGGAGCCCTCATTTATTATATATTATCAAAGCCCTCATTTATTTGTTTCATTTTGTTTGTGCCTTAATGTATCATCCTAGAGTATCTATGTAAATATATCTAAGGCTGATGTGAATTAGAGTAGAAACAAGCCTGAATAACACGGTATTTTAGATGTCTAAGAAAACAGGTTTTAGTGATTACAAAACAACTGCTAGAATTTGTATTCCTATCACAGTGGAGGTGTAAGCATTTGGACCTCGTGAAAATCAGGCCAGATACCTGGAAGGATAAGTGAAATCTCTTAGATATAAATCTGCTAGATTTAAATAAATGTAAGCCTAGGTGTTCTTGTGAGAGCTTTTCTTTGTCTTCACTTTGTTATTCTGTTTTGCCAATGTGCACCACAGTGCTCCACCTCAGCTATCCAGATCGTCTAAGTCGCCTTCTCTTTCCCAGGTAACTTCAGTCTCATTATTACTGTGAGATGTATCATTAGCAGCTAAGTGTGGGCCTTGCCAGTACAATTGCTGGATGTGGATATTCAGGGGCAGACTCCTCTACATATAAAACCAGAGAATATAACTCTGAGTTTTCACAGTAAGAATCAACAGCAGTGATCCTAAGTATGAGTATTATTTAGAAGAAATTTAGTTCCCTTGCCTGGTATAAAACTGCCCAAGTTTCTCTGGCACTGGTCAGTGCCTATCCACCTTTAGAAATCTTTAGTGACTCTTGACTCCCTATTGACTCCTTTAACATTCTATACAGAAAATAACTACAGAGACATACAACATTTGCATAGATATTAGGATTTGGAACCTAAAGATGCATGAAAAGGAGTCCTTGTTTTCTCCATTTTCTAAGGACTAATAGAATTATATTGTTCTAGACTAAGGATTGACTAGATCTGATGCTCAGCTCTGAGATATTAAACAACTGTATGGATTTTTCATGCCTTTTCAAGATGAAACAATTAATTTGTTGACTTTGAGATGACAGAGGCTGGGCAGTCCTGCAATTGCACGGTTGGCAGCAGCCGTCTGGGGAGGAAACAACACAGGCCAGGGTACAGGGATGGACCATTGACAACCAGTAATGCTTACTGCATGCTCAAAATCCATGGACCCTGATACATATATATATATATATATACTTAAATATTTTACATATATATATATATATATATATATATATATATATATATATATGCCTTGACTACATGCCTGGCTATGCCATTAGTCAATGTAGACGGTCTTGCAGCTTAGACATGACATTCTTGCGGCCAGATGGCACATGTTCATGCTCCTTGCTTGTAAGCCGAATGAACACAGTATTGGTGCAACCTCATGACACCGTTGTGCTGATACTTCTCCATGTGCATTTTCTAGCACATGGAGCCTGAGTTGTTTCTCTTTGTAAAAACTGATGATTTTGTCATCTGAGTGGGAAAACATGCTGCCAAAAGAAATATATATTCGAAATTGTATTTTTAAATCCCTAGAAAACATCTGGATAGTAAACACTAAAGACTCAATTCTCAACTACATTGGTCATAGAGATAAAGAAATTTGAGGAAAAAATCACTGTCACTGTGTCACAGTGGAAATCCTTGGTTCTTGGATTAGACTCCCAAAGGAGCAGATGTGGGATAAGGGTGGCTTGTTATGGCCTCCATCTAAGTTTCCAGGTCTTGTGATGATTACAGCTAAGTTGGCCAGTGCAAGTCCGCAGCTAAGTCTGCAGTTAAGATGTAGATCCATTAACAGAAATGTCAGTTTACTATAAAGAAGGCTCTTGTGAAATTTCCTACTGAATACAGGGAGGTGACAAAAACACAGTGATACATTTTGAGATTCCCTATCTATTTTTGCAGTTCCAGGAGGTTTGAACAACAGCTAGAAACCAAAGCCTTCAACTGAGCCAAAGCAAATAAATCTTTTTGAGGTTCCTCTCGTATTAGTTACAAAGACACTTAAAACCTTTCAGGGACAGATGTGCTGCTCCCGGAAAAATAGAAAAGCAAAAGCCAACTTAAAAGAATTAAGTTCTTCACAAGAGACTGGATTATTTTAGCTATTAGAATAGGTGGTTTGTCACGAAGTTTAAAAGCAGAAAGGATAAGATGTATATTATAGAATTTAGACAGAATTACAAGTGAATCATTAAAAAGACTATATTAGCCCAAGACTACAGCCTCACCTCATGACTTTGTACTGACAACTCTTTTGAACAAAGCTAATAATTAAACTAATAACTATGAAAGCAAAACATATTGTTCAGCCATGAGTTGTTATTAACACTTTTTATCAGAATGTTTCACAGTCATGTCATTGATACTGGGCAAAAACACGGTCATGGTAACTTTTCCTACACATTGACTATTACTTGCATCTTGGTTAAACTGAAACATTATTTTAAATATTACAGAAATGTGGCACTTTGCTCAAAGAATGCATCTGTTCCAGGAAAATGTTATGTTTTGAACATTAAAAAGAGATTTTCTGGTTTCAAAGAAAGCATGTGGACATCAAGATGAGTCAGTTGGTTTGAGCGGTTACTGTACGTGAAATTATATTGAATTGTGTAAATATTAAAAATACTTTTAAATAAATCAATTTCCAGAAATATCTATTTAATTTATGTCTTTGCCTTTGTTTTACGTTTATCTTTCCATTTTACCAACCACTCAGCAAGGGAGAATAAAGCAAACTTTTATGACTGAAAAAGACCAGGAGATTACAAATATAGTCATGCAGTTTAGGGATTCTGAATGGAGAGTACAGATGAAACATCAGCTGCAACTGAACTCCCCTTAGAGTGTTAAGATATGCCAGTTAAAAGTTTAGGTTTTCTGTGAACACTAGGATTATATCTATGGCCTTGATAATTTGACAATTCTTAAAATAAGTGGAACTCAGGGGAGATTCAAAACCTTATAAAATAGAATATTCTGAGTAGTCATACTCTCAAAAGCTGTTTAGAACAAAATAGGGGACAATGAAAGCTGAAGGGATATTTAAATCCAAGGAGCTTTGAAGACTTTTGTAAGACTTTCCAGGGAGATAGGGAAGTATTTGTCAATTTGCCTAAACATCTTCACTCCATATGTTTGCACATTTTGCTCCTAAGCTTTTAATGCATTTTACATTAAACAGTCATTGAATAAAAAGAAAATTGTCCTGGGAATAATTTCCGAAAGCAGTTTTCCTCCTCCCAGTGGTGTGTTCTGCCCATCAGGCTACAGATCTCGTGTCTTGCCTGCTGCTGACCCGGCTGGGAGAGCTCTGACTTCCTGCCCACCTGTGGGAAATGTCCTTTCAGGGACAGAGCAGTATAACCCAAAGACTAGGGCATCCTAGAGCAAAAAAGGCAGAGGGTTTAGCTCTTTTACGCTGAGAGAAAACAACATTTAGGTCCAGGACTTCTGAGAGATGTGCTGGAGCTTTTGGTATTCATGGAGCTCTGTAGCACAAGCAGAGGAGCCTTCCTCAATGGCAGGAGCACCTGAAACTTCGGGGTATCCTCAAAGCACACAGGTCCCACAGGTGGGAATGCCCTGCAGACACAACCATCCCTGCAGGATTGGGTTTTACCCCAATGCATATTAATAAAACTTTATTTGGAGAAACTGTGCTTCAACATCTGTGATGGAAATAGCTTTTTGAAGAGTAGGTTTACAATTACAGTTGTGACACTCCGAAATCACCCAATTGCCTACCCTGGTGGTAAAGTCCTGTCTGCCAGTGAAATGTGTTTGTAGCGTTACGGCTTTTCAGAGCATTCAGGTCTTTAACATCAGTGTTACTCTGATGCTGTTATGTTTGGCTACCTGTGTATGCTTAAGCAGCTGATTCAATGGATGTTGATGAGGTACAGGAGAGAGAAATGCCCAGATTTTTTGGTCTGAGTTTCTCACCTGCAAGTGGGAGCTGGAGGAGAAATTTTTGGAGAGGATAAAAAAAATAGAGTGTGGGAGCTGTTGATCCCTACTGTACTTGTGAATATGCTATGGATTGGAATAGAATGGGACAGTGATCCTCTTATAGGCTGAAAGAAAAGAAATTAAAATGGAAAAAACGTTCCCTGCCCAGTTCAGATTAATTATAGAAAGTATTGTTTTGGCAGAAAAGTTACAGACCTCATCTAGAAACTAAAATAAGAGGACACTGCAGCTAAGGCCTCTCACAAGGCTACATTCTGACATTAGTCCCATCTTTCCCTTCATCCTTAATGCCTGCAATGCTGAAAACTGTTTACAAAGGAAGAGATTTGCCCGGGTGCAACAGCAAGAAAAAAGAAGCTATGTACCCCTGTGGCAGGGAGGACCAGAGCCTGCTGTAGAGAAGCTCTTCATGCTCTGTGAATGCTGTCCTCACCTGCTCTGGGAACACTGAAGACTCCTTGCCTGACCTTTATGTCTCTGTAAACACAATAAAAAAGGTAAAACAACCCCACAATCAAGAGAGTTTAGTAGTGGCTAGTATGAGTATGGCACATGACACAAGGACTACTGGGCAGAGAGATCCGGCTCCTTGCTGCTGCAGACAAAGCCATGCAGCAATGGCTGCTGTCCCCTATGGCTGATGTCAGGCGCTGCCATTCAGCTTCTGCCCACTTTTATTCAACTCCTGAGCTGTTGATTGCCTTCTCCAACTGCTCCTGCCTGCACTCCAGCCAGCAAAAAAGGGTGAAACCAACTGCAATCTAGTGAGACTGAAATACTGATGTGCTGGCTTAAAGCTGACCTTCTGAACGCTTTTGGAAGCTGTGAAATCTGGTCTGGAAATGTCACAATAAGATACTGGACACTCCTGATTAGCTCATGAGCACTCTAAAAAGTGGTTGTGAAATTCCCTTATTTAAGAAAATGTTGTAAACTTGAATCAAAAACTTCATGCAAAATGAATAGTCTGAGAAAAAAGAATGCATTTCCAGGATGCTTGAAATGTTTTCTATAGTATTCAATTAAATATGTTTTGATTTTAAAAATAAATTCCGTCTCTTTGCATTCTATAGATGTAGTATTAACATGAAAGTCAAAATGCAATATTTGCCCCTAAATTTTTGGGTGTGGAGTTGATGCAATTCTGTAAAATGGCTTGCTTTTGAAAAAACTGATTTTTTTTTTCTGATGGGAAATGTTAATAATGACAATTTAATTAGCTTTATACAGAGTGTATTACCTCATACTGTTTTGATACCTTCTCTTCTAAAATTGACATAAACCAGAACCCCTAGAATTACATAGAAAACATGAAAGCAATGCTCAGTTTGTTGATTTGAAAGTACTGTGGTGAAGTCTTCATGGTACCCCTATTTTATTCATTTTCCCTTCTATGGAAATTGTTGGTATATTTTCCTGAAGGCTGGTTTTGTCATACTGTTGTATCCCAGATGACTTTGGGCACCACAGAAAAATCATGGTTAGAGGGAGTGTGTGAAATGTCTGGACCTCTGAAAGGTTCAAGCACGCAATGAATGTACTTCATTATCCCAAATGTAGGATGCCTTCTGCATTCATAAAGCAGTACTTTTTTCAGTAGATGAGTTCTGGGAAAATAGCTAATGATTCATGAAAAAAATCCTACTTGCACACAGTTGGATGATCATCTTACTGCTACTTGCTTTTTTTCTAAGCACGAGTTTGGGTGTGGGTGCACAGTGGCATGTGGATGGGGAAGGGGGGGACTGTGTGTGCATGTGAGTTTATATATGGAATTAATATATGGATTGGGATATTCTTTTAAAGTCTGTAAAGTGTGCGTGCTGCTTTTATTCATTAGCACCTACAAAGGACTAATTGCCATCAGGCATGTAGGTGGAATTTTTGGCAGTGAGCAAGAAACGCAATAGGTTTGATGACAACCAATGATCTGCCAAAGCCTTTTCAGAAGAAGAAGCTAGTTTTGCTGTCACTCACCCACCCCTTTGAATTCAAATGCAGATGCTTCCAGGGGGTGTGTGGCACCCATCCAAGTCAGCACTTGAAATGGAGGGCTCCTAACACTGTGTGTGCAGACCATGCTGTAGCTGTGACTGCAGCCTAATGCATGAGGTGAGAGGGACATGTGAAAGCTGAAATGGAGATGGGAGAATACAAGATGCTCTGGCCTTTCTGCCATAGTGACAAGAATGTAACAAGGACCCTGCTTGGTGCAGGTGGTGGCTGCCCTGCCATGTCCAGTGGGACCTCTCACTGGGGAAGCTAAGGACAAAAGCTGGCTTTAGGCTTGTAAACCCCATGAGAGCTGTCATGGGAAATTCAGGATTTACAAGGATGATTTTGCAGTGCCATAGTCGATTGTGCCAGGGTGACACCCTCATGGCTAAGCGATGGCAGCGGATTTCTGGCATCATCAGTATCAAGTTCATGTCCGCTGCTGAAGGAGCAGAGAACGCTGACACCCCAGGAGGTCAGATAGGGCCTGTCTGACATTTGGCCTAACTTCAGAGGTGATGCTTTTGCCCTCTTTTCCACTCAGTTCTTCAGAAATTAAATCTCTGATAGGAATTCTCAGAGAAGTGCAGCATAACCAAAATTGTGTGGCCAGAAAGTGCCAGTATGTTAAGTACTTGTACTCCTGTGAACAACACATCAGCTGTGGCTGAAGACTTGCCTACCCTATATGGAACCTGCAGAATGGATATCTGTCATGTGGTAAAGCACTATTGAATGTTGGTTTAAGAAATATTACACAAACAATTAAAATTTTCATATTCCATCAAAGTTAAGCAAGTTAAACAATTTGAAAAAAAACCTAAAAAAAAAGCTAAGACTATATTTGCTTTCAGCCTATGCTTTTGCAGTAATAAACACTAAGAATATATGTAATCCTTTAACTGGTTTTGCAGAGCAGGTATTAACTCCCTCTAAGAGAGCCTACACTGATGTGATTGAGGTGATTGAGATGGGTCTCTGGAGTGTGGCTCAAGTTCTTTTTATACGCCTGAATCATGGGGGTTTCTGATTGCATTCCTCTCCTGTCACCTCAGATGACCTCCTTCTCTCCTCCCTTCCCCCACAGAAGGAGCAAGAGGTTCTAATTCTGCAGGAACATGGCATTTATCACCTACTGTGTGCCAGGGAGATTAGTAGGGTTGGTACTTCATACTGTGTTTGTTTCTATATGGGCCATACTCTTTGTTTCACACCCATAAACTTTTGTTCAGTTTGGAGTTAGCTGTAATAAGTCATACAGAAATACATGAACTCTGTGTAGTTGATCACGTAAAAAAAATCACTCCCAGAAAGGGGGGTGGGCAGTGAAAAGCAAAAATAATTTTACATATTATACAGAAGTTCACATATTGGACTAGCTGTGATAGTGTAAAATTCTTTCCATAAAATAATATTTTATCTGAAGTGTTTCATAGGGCTGTTATGAGACTAATACATGCTTGCTAATCGCTTTGACAGCTTCAAAAAAAGTGCTATGAAAGTAATAGTTATTTCTGTTCTGCTTTTTTCTGTATTTTCCATATTACAATTGTGATCAGGAATTGGAACATCTACTTTTATCAAATGGTGGGTGGTATCTACTTCTATTCTTATGCCTATTTCTCCAAGTCACAAACTGACATCAGAATAACAAATAAAGAGGAAACGTAATTGTGTGGTCCTATATTTCATTTCTCATAATGCCACAAAGAGAACTCATTCAAATAAAAATAATGCCTCATTTACTGCCCATGTAATTGGTATGCTTAGGCAGCAAGTTCTTCAAGTTAGTGAGACAGTTACTTCAGGGCCAAATTCTGCCACACTTTATCACAACTCATGTAACTCCTTGCCAAATAATTTAGTACTAGCCTTTCTACTGATGAATGCTATTCACTGGATCAGAAGTTACATGTTAAATTTATTTAAGAAGGGGATCCCTGATTTGTTGGGGTCTTATGGTCTGCGGAGGCTTAAAAAAGGTAGTTCATGGCTTCATAAACACTGTTTTCCTTATTTTCATTCTTTGAATTTCTTTGAAAGACAGCTTTGCAAACACAAGTCTAATTGCTCCTGCTTTATATTTCGTTGAACCTATTTATTATTTGTTACACAAGTGTTGCATTTTGTTTTTCAAGTCCAGGGTGACTACATTATCTTGTGATGCTTGTGAATGTTAAGCCACTGATGCTTGTAGGTGGAATTAAGACTGCCTTAGATATAAAGGCAAGGTTTCAGCCTGAGCATGGCACTGCTGAGAGACGGAGATATGTAACCCTTTTTATCCTTGGGGTGAACTACAGTCCTTCAGATGATTGTTATCCATATGACAACTAATAATTCATCAAATAATACTTGTTATCCAAATACTGGCCTGTGATCCCAGGAGTCTGGGGCTCTCCATGCAATTGCTCTGTTTCCCTGGTAATTTTCCTCTGAAGAACTTGGGAGATGCTGCTTTTGGTGAAGTAACCTTGACTACAGCTCCCTTTACTTTTGCTTTACTTTTTTTGGCTAGTGGATTAGCATGATCAGGCCTGGTCTTGGCTTCTTTTTCTGCTTCACTTGAGCAGTAGGATGAGTGTAACAGAGAATTTCTTCTTGAAATTTCAGTAGCTCTTGTCCTACTCTTCTTGGAATTGGAAATGCAGTAATTAGACCTGAGGTAATCCCTG